>OZ023177.1:180000-780000 GCA_963678695.2 Diplodus puntazzo | reverse complement strand
TGAGCTTAGATTATTTGATAAATCATTCATGTAGAAATTAAATAAAATAGGAGATAAGATGCTCCCTTGTCTTACTCCGTTACTGATATGAAAAGGAGCAGACAAGCAGTTGTCCCATTTAACCTGCACGGTCTGTTGGGCATACCAATAGGACAGGATTGTGACTATATACTTAGGGACACCTGCTGCACCCAATTTTTTAAATAATTTCTCATGATTCACCCTATCAAATGCCTTAGAGGCATCTAAAAAACAAATAAAAACAGATGAGTTTTTTCTCTTATAGTTACTCAGCAGTTCCACACATATCTGTACCGTGTCTCAGTTTAAATCCAAATTGATTATCTGTAGAGATAATTAGTTCATTAATCTTATCCAGGATAATTTGTTCAACAACTTTGGACAATATATTAGCTAGAGCGATGGGCCTATAGTTTTCTGAGGTACCCACTTTTCCTGCTTTATCCTTAACCACAGGAACCAGCTGCACTGTCATCATAGAGTCTGGAAGAAATCCATGGACTATGAGGGCATCGAAGCACAAGGCAAGAAGTGTACATAACCTTGAGCTAGCAAATTTAAGTTGTTCAACGGAGATATAATCCATACCTGTTGTTTAACTGATAAGTTTTTAATCGCTTGAGAAACCTCATGAGTTGTGATCATATCTATATTTTCGACATTTGCTACTTGATGGCCATTAGTCTGAACACAGTTAAACAATTTTCTATAATGCCTTCGCTAGAGCTCAGCAATAGCACTAGCACCAGAGACTCCATCTACTGTATATGGTAAGGAGGGTTTGCAGTTATTAATGTGTTTCACCTCTTTCCAGAAATCTTTATTAGTATTATTTAAAAGTTTCTTGGCCATAGAATCAGCCCTCAAAGATTGCTCGTTTTTACTAATGAAACGTATTGCATATTTATATTTTGTGTTTGTACTCTTCTTATATTGAAAAATGGGCCCCTGTCTTGGTTTACCAGCCATTGCCCAGGATTTAGTAGCTTCACGAGCCTCAGCATAGAATTCAGCCACAGAAGTATTCCAACCATATAAGATTTCCATGTGTGCCAAAGAAGCTGAGCATCAGCAGTAGAGAGACAACGGTCTAACCAGGACATGGTGTGCCAGGCCTCACTTATATGTGTGTAGCTCTCGGCTGGCAAAAGCTCTCTGCTAGACAGTATCAAGTTATTATCTGTACAGAGATGATTTAGGTGGTTAGCAAAAATTGACCTCTTGTCTGAAATATCTGCATTCATATCCCCAACAATAAAAATATTTGTGAAACACTCATTTTGTAAATAGGAACTAATAAAAGCAAGCTTATTTACATAGTCTTCTTCATTATGTTGACATTCACATGGAGTGTAAATATTTAAAATGATAAATTCCTTATCACGCTGAGTGAAGTGTATAGCAATGCACCAGTCCACACCAAGCCTAATGACATTAATCGCTGAGTCCAGTTTCTTATTCCACAGAATTGCCACACCTCCGGGAATTCTGCCCCTTTTTATACCCAGACTGAGGTCAGTGGTGGACTCTCCAGCACAGTGGCGAGGCTAGCCCTTTTTTGGGTGGGCTCAAGCCCATCCAAAACTTGCCTTAGCCCATCCTATCATTTAGTCCACAAATCGTATATCCAGGGCTCAAGACTGTGACCAAGTGAATCTGGGAGTTAGAGTGACAGCTGGCAGGCCAATGTGTGTTGGATGGGCAGGGACTGGCACTGTAAGTGACTAATGTGTGGAGGAGGAGGGTCTGAAAGTTGTTCCGAGCGCAGAAGGAGAAGGTTTCACTTTCAGTGAACAATGGTGAAACGAACTCCGTGATTCTACCTACACAGCAAATGTGCCAGGGTTATTTTTTTAGTGTTGGTGTAAATTAACAGGGGTTACTATTAATTTTACTCAGAATTGATCAAAATTAACTCCCCCTAGAGTCAGTTCCTGATAGTGTCAGAGTTGATTTCCGTCCTTATGAGAATCACTCTGAATTTACACTCTGGCTCGTTAAATTGGCCACACCCACCGTTTGAATCGCTTGCCGTGGCAGTGACTGACTGGCACACTGGTGGCGAACAGAGTCAGCAGCAGACTGTAGTCATAGCCTACTTGTTGTCCAAATCTCTTCTTTGGAAGAAGAAAGAACTTCTTTCTAAGGTAAAGTAAGTTTCAGTCGATAAAATTCTCTCTTTGGGATTGATATTAGTGTTTTTTTTGTGTGTGGTTGATTTTGGCTGCTAGCTAGCTAGCGAAGTTGGCTAGCTAGCTAACGTTAGCTTAGCTCGCTAGCCCTGGCCAACGTTGCGCTGGACCAGGGTTTAGCAGTGGCAGGAAAGACCATTTAATCTGTATTCTCGCTGTTCTCAGGTCAAATATTTATACGCGATTAATTTAGATTAAGTAATTACAAAGCTTCTAATTAATTTGATTAATTTTTTAAATCCAGTCCCAGCCCTAAATATAGTGTTTTGTTTTTTAACAGCATTTCACCTTCCTTCATCACGGTCAGTGTCATGTTGGCTGTCATGTGCGTGGTAGTCGCGGTAATTGTACAGTGTTCAAATCACCCCCACCCCGGGGGAAACACTGGGTGTAAATGTAAGAAATTAGGAATAATAAATGATGCCATTCTTGTCTTTGAAGCGACATGCTGGTTCCTGTAGAGTATAAAGGAGTCAGCAAATGGGTCAGGGTACCATAGGCGGAGAACGAGTACAATTACTCCCAGTTTTTGCAAGCAGGTAACTGTTAGGCTAATTTGACTGTCAAGTTTATTCGTGCATTTAGGTTTTTCCAATGCTTTTCCTAGAGACTACAGATGAAAATCAGTTTTCCTGCTAACTCCGGTGTATTTATAGTTCATCAGCTCTGTTCAATGCATGTTTGTCCCTCCCAAATCTTGCTTACAGTATCTTTTGTTTCAGTGCTGGCAAAATTCAATTTACCAGGTTCTGCTTCCTTGAGCCTGAAGGGTTCCTCTAACGTGGAAGTGGATTTCGGACATATTTGATGAACTCTTGAAGTCATCTGGGGTGTCGTTCAAGGCCGAAGAATGTGATGGTAAGGGATTGCAGGCTTATATTTTTAATTTTTAAGAATTTGAGTCTGTTTTCTACAAAAGGTAAATTGAGCTGTAACTCGTTTCCTCTCGTGGTCAATTGCGTCATTTACAATGCAAGGCTGTGTGTTTTCTTAGGTAGCAATGCTGAGGAGTTCTCAGAGGGCTCATCTTTATCAGACTGGTCACCATCACCATCACGTGCATCCCAAGGGTCATCATCAGGTTCTGACTTAACACTGATACTGGAATCTGCCAAAGCTCGGAAAAGACAGCTGGTTGAAGGACCCCTGGATAGCAACGTTGCAAGAGATGTAAGTTGACCACTTGATATTGACCCTGATGTCAATTAGACCAATGTCAAACCTTACATTAAAATTTCATAATAAGTATATTAGTACTCCAGCTTTAGTAGGTGTCAGACTGAAGACCCAGAGCTCCTTTATGTTAGCTAATTCTCATTTATCATGCACCCCCTAACTAACTGTTACATCAGACCGGGGCATAGGCTGAAATACCTACTGTACCTACCTGCAGTGTGAATGTTATGCAATTGTCGTTTCAGAATGTTAGAGTTGCTCTGTATTCAAAGCCTGGTGGAAGAGAAATATTCAAAGAGTATGAGAAAACAAGTGCCATCAGTGATGTTACAAGAAGAAAGATGGTAAACATTCTTGTGGCAGATATGGTGGAGAGCCATGGGTAAGTGAATGCACTTGCAATAACAGGTTGTGGTTGTTTCTGTTTTGTTTTTTACCTCCAAAAGTTGCTGCCGATTATGTCTTCACCCACACTCATGTGCACATCAAGGTTATTATAGTTTTACATGTTTCATTAGTTTTATTTTTATTTAGCTATTCAATTGGCTTTTTTGTTTCAGTTCAGTTTTAGTTCATTCATCAAGTGATGAATCAGTTTTAGTTTAGTTTTTATTTTGAGGAATTGACTAGTTTTTATTTGGTCTTAGGTTTAGTTTTTCAGGTTCTAGGAGAAGGCCTCAGTTAGACCACGGAAGATTAACTTCTGTTTTAGTTGCAACCCATAATGTTCCCATCAGTCATTTTCCATTCACTCTTATCTACCTTGTGGGTCGTACTCGTAAGGTGTACCATATTGAGCTGTGGCGTTTTCTTCCTGCAGCTTTAGCATCTCTAACTACAACTAAGCTGATGTAATCTGATATTCACTTAAGTTTTAGTTTTTGTATTATTATTGTACTTCTCATTTTTGGAAAAAAAATAATTTTAATTTAAATTTTCTGTTAACTAAATTGTTTTTTCACCGCTAGTTTTAGTTTTAGTTAACTATAATAACCCAAGTGCACATAAATGAAATTTGCAGTTTTTGGAGGAATGATCTATCTCTTTTCAGGAGGGTTCCTCCGGTGAATGTGCGGATCCTCTACGCACTTGGGATTACAACACTGTTCCCTAAATTGAGGGACCCGGATTCCAAGAACGGCTATGTGAGTATAAACAGTAATGCATCCCCATACATTCTGTGAAGGCAACATTCCAGCACAGACAAAAGGTGGTTCAAGACCTGGATACTGCCTCTACTGCCCTGGATCTCTTTCCCGGATTCTTGGATACACCTGGCTTGGTAAGCATAAAATGAATTGCTGACGACTTTGTGGTTGCCTTATTTTGCTTGACTGTTTATTAATTAACACCCATAGCACCATTGCAATGGTGTTCTCATTCACACACACAAACATTTTCTGTTTAACATCGACCAAGACTTCACAATGATCTTTGGTGAGGAGGTGTCTGGTAAATTCCTGTCCAAGTGGCCAACATTTTTCAAACCAAAGAGTCATCGCAGATTGCTGCAAGAATCTAACCCCGAGTCCACATGTGGATGAGCTACTTCTGTCTGCACAACAGGAGAATGACGATGGTGGTAAAGTGTTAATTGAATAGTGGACACAGTAGATTGCACATGCCTTCAGTGTACACAAAAGAAGTGGACATTGTTGTGTTCTTTCATGTTTTTGGCCCCTTTACTACAAATCACATACTGCACCTTACTGCTAACCATATTCAATCCATGGTTAATTTAAGAAAACTTTACTATAACTCATACTGTAATGCTTATAAGGAAATAAAAGACATTTTATAGTGTCACTTCTAATTCTGCAGTGTGGCATTCTGAAGAGTGGGACTCGGAGATGGCCGCCATCCTTCTGCTGCTTCACCTCTTGCCTCCAACAGTTAAAGGCAAGAAGGCCGGCAAGATGAGGGCATCGGATGCTGCTAGACACCTGATCAAGTTCATGAAGGTATTTTCTTAGGACTGTACATCACTGATGCAAGGTTTTCATGTCAGCTGATGTAAGGTTTTCAGTAGCCAATATGGCAGGGTAATTGGGGGGGTGCAGTTAAATAGTTTTTAAAAAGTCATCCATCCATTCATCACACAAAAATAAAAATGTTGTGTACATTCATAGATCCATCCCTGAAATAATTACTTGTGTATATCTATCAAATATTAATTCATCAAGTTGTGTATTGCGCCGCATCCATTCATACAGTCAGTCGCACATGAATTAAAATGACTTGAGGAAACTCTCTCTCTCTCTCTCTCTCTCTCTCTCTCTCTCTCTCTGAGTGTGAGTGAGTGTGGTCGTGTGAGAGAGCGGTTGTGAGCGTTTTTTTTCAATCTTTTTTTTTTCTTTTTATGTTGTAAATAGTGGTTATTATAGGTTTTTTTTTTATAGTCTCACAGTGTTGGTGTGTATATAGAGGGGTTTGGGGGTTTTTGGGGGTTTTTTTTTGAGTGTTTTTGCGCCCGACCAGCGTCTCGCTGGTCGGCGTGTTAAACTCCAAAATGGAGTTTAACAAACTGACTCGCAGACACGGTTTTAAAGTCTCCGCTGGGTTCCCGTGCTCGGTGGAGGACTGCAGCCTGTCCTTGGGAGAGCTCGTGGGGCACAGCAGCATCAAGTCCGCGGCTCGGATGAACGGGGCCGTCGTGATGTTCGTGGACAGCGTGGAGAAGGCGAACCGAGTCATCGAGAGGGGCATCGTGATAAACGACACGCTGGTGTCGGTGTCTCCTCTCACTACACCCGCAAAGAGGGTCACCATATCAAACATCCCCCCGTTTATAAGTGATGATGTGCTGATCAGAGAACTGTCGAGGCACGGGAAGCTCGTGTCTCCTATAAGGAAGCTGCCGTCAGGCTGTAAGTCACCGCTGCTGAAGCACGTAGTGTCGCACAGACGGCAGGTGTACATGATCCTCACAAAGAAGGACGAAGAGCTCAATCTGGTTTTCAGCCTCAAAGTAGACGGCTTTGATTATGTTATTTTTGTGAGCTCAGGGACTTTGAAGTGTTTTGGCTGCGGGGGGGAGGGACATCTTGTCCGAGCCTGCCCTGAGAGAGGCTCTGCTGAGGGGAGAGCTCAGAGGGAGGAGGTGACAGCACACACACACAGCCAAGCTGAGGAGGTGACAGCACACACACACAGCCAGGCTGAGGAGGTGCCAGCACACACACACAGCCAAGCTGAGGAGGTGACAGCACACACACACAGCCAGGCTGAGGAGGTGACAGCACACACACACAGCCAAGCTGAGGAGGTGATACACAGCCAGGCTGAGGAGGTGATACACAGCCAGACTGAGGAGCAAATAGACATACAGGAGGCAGCTGTCAGTCAGGCTGAGGTGGTGAGGAGCAGTGAGGAGCTGAGCTCTGCACACAGGGACAGTGAGGAGGAGCTGCTGGAGGAAACTGTGGTCAATGGTTCTGTTAAGAGGAAACAGGCCAGCTGTGAGGGCTCTCAGAATAAAAAAGGAGCCCCTGATAAGGCTGAGGAGAGGAGGCAGGAGGCTGAGGTCAATATGGAGGAGGTGGGAGAGGAGGAGGAGGACTGTGCTGAGGACAGCCAGCCTCACACTGACTCTCAGCACTCGGTGAGGTCACAGCAGGAGAAGGGCTATGAAGTCCAACAGATTAGAAAGTTTTTACAAACAACAAAGAACATGAAGAAAGTGCGAGTGGAAGATTACTTCACAGACAAAAGACTGTTCTTAACGTGCGTCAGGTCGCAGATGAACAGCAGAGGAAAGGGGGGGTACACTGACCAGGAGGTCTACCGACTAAAGAAAATAGTCCTGAGACTCAAACAGGAAGTGAACTGCGATGAAGAGCCAGAGGCAGAGTAAGATGGTGGGTCTCCTGTTTGTGTTGCTCTCCCTCACATCATGGACCATGAGTGACCTCAGAGTCTCCACACTCAACCTGAACGGAGCCAGAGACATGAAGAAGAGGGTGAGTGTGTTTGAACTCATGAAGCTGAAGAACATTGATGTGATGCTGCTGCAGGAGACACACTCTGACTCTCTGAATGAGACAGACTGGAGGACAGAGTGGGACGGACAGCTGCTGCTCAGCCATCTGAGCAGAGTCAGCGGAGGAGTGGCCATCCTCTTCTCCAAGAACTTTCTGCCAAAATCTTTTGTGTTTGAGGAAATAATGAAGGGCAGACTGATGGTGGTCAGAGCCAAATATGAACATTTTACTATTGTTTTTATTAATGTATACGCTCCTAACACAGGATATGACCGAGTTAGTTTTTTATCTGATCTGAGTGCAGTTTTAAGTCAGTGTGGGCCTGAAGAGTTTTTATTCCTGGGAGGGGATTTTAACTGCACAGAGAACGATCAGATGGACAGAAATCACATGGAGCCTCATGCTGCTTCAAAGCTGGTGATGAAGCAGCTGATAGAGACTCATGTTTTAACTGATGTGTGGAGGGAAATGCATGACCAAGAAAGACAGTACACCTGGGTTAAAAGTAGGGAAAATCTCATTTCAATGGCTAGGTTAGACAGGTTTTATTGTTTTAAACATCTTTTCAGTGTTTTTAAAGCATGCAGAATTTTACCTGTTGGTTTTTCAGACCATTGCATGGTGTCCTGTGATGTTTTTATTGCCAATCTTAAACACAGGTCTGCATACTGGCATTTTAACACTGCTTTGATATTGGATGTACATTTTAAAGAAAGTTTTAGATTTTTTTGGAAAATTTTTAGAACCAGGAAGGAAGAGTTTAGTTCATTAAAGCAGTGGTGGGATCGAGGGAAAATAGAAATAAAGCAGCTCTGTCAACAGTACACTCTCAATGTCTCTCGTGACATCACCAAATCTATGAGGGATCTAGAGATTGAAATAGTGGAGCTGCAGAGTTCTGCAGAGACCACAGGAAATCGAGGTTGTTTTGAAGCCCTCACATCTAAAAAAGCCTTACTGGCTGACCTGCTGGGTGTCAGGGCACAGGGGGCGCTGGTCCGTTCCCGGTTTCAGTGTGCTGCAGAGATGGACTCGCCATCAAGGTTCTTTTTCAGCCTGGAGAAGAAGAGTGGGCAGAGCCGGTTCATCCACGCCCTGCGCTCGGACAAAGGACAGCTGCTGACTGAAGCCGGAGAGGTCCGACAGAGAGCGGTGGACTTCTACTCTCAGCTCTACAGCAGTGAGTACACTGAGGACCAGGAGGCCTTCGACTCTTTCTGCAGAGGGCTGCCCAGACTCTCAGAGGAGAGCAGCAAGGAGCTGGAGGGCCCTCTGACTCCAGAGGAAGTCTTCACAGCGCTGCAGAGCATGCAGGGGGGGAAGGCCCCCGGGATCGATGGCCTCCCTCTGGAGTTTTATAAGACCTTTTGGCCTGAACTCAGTGAAGACCTGGTAACAATGTTCACTGAAAGCTTCAGTGACATGACTTTGCCCCAGAGCTGCAGGAGAGCAGTGTTGACTCTGCTGCCAAAGAAGGGAGACCTACAAGATATAAAGAACTGGCGTCCTGTCTCCCTTCTTTGCACAGACTACAAGCTGCTCTCCAAGGCTCTGGCAAACAGACTGAGGAAAGTCATGGATCAGGTCATCCATCGGACCCAGACCTACTGTATACCCGGCAGGTCCATTGTTGACAACGTGTCTTTAATTAGGGATGTTTTGGACGTCTCTGGTTCATTGGGTGTTGATGCTGGTCTGGTTTCTTTGGACCAGGAAAAGGCATTTGACCGGGTTGAGCACCGGTACCTGTGGAAAGTGCTGGAGAGGTTCGGCCTCAGCCCTGGACTGATTGCCAAGATTAAGGTTCTGTACGAAGACATCGAGAGTGTACTGAAAGTGAATGGTGGCCTGTGTAAACCTTTCAGGGTGGGGCGGGGCATCAGACAGGGCTGCTCTATGTCAGGGATGCTCTACGCACTTTCAATTGAACCCATGTTGCACAATATTCGTACTGTTATTAATGGTCTGCTTTTACCTGATTTTAACTCCCGTATTATTTTATCTGCATACGCTGATGACATCATCTGCATCGTAAAAGATCAGCACGATGTGACCAGTTTGGGTAAGACTGTTGAAAAATTCTCAAAGATCTCAGCTGCAAAAGTAAACTGGTCAAAAAGTGAAGCGTTAGCAGTTGGGAGCTGGTCTGCAGGCCTCCCCCAGCTACCTGGAGGGTTAAAATGGAGGAGGGGAGGCTTGAAATACCTGGGAGTCTATTTGGGAAGTGAAGAAGCAGAGAGAAAAAACTGGGAGGGAATGGTGGAGCAGGTGCAGGGTAAGCTGGCTAAATGGAGGTGGCTGCGACCTCACATGTCTTATAGAGGAAGAGTCCTTATTATCAATAACCTGGTGGCATCAAGCTTGTGGCATAAGATTGCATGTGTGGAGCCCCCTGTTGGCCTGCTGAAGAAGATACAGTCCATCATGCTCGACTTCTTCTGGGACAAACTGCACTGGGTGCCACAGAGCGTGCTGTATCTGCCCAAAGGTGAAGGGGGTCAGGGGTTGGTGCACCTGGAGAGCCGAGCAGCAGCTTTTAGATTGCTTTTTATCCAGAAGTACCTGATAGGACATGATGATGAGGTGGTGTGGAAAACTGCAGCAAGCACCATTTTAAGAAGAGCAGCAGGCTTAGGTCTGGATGCCTCCTTGTTTTTAATGAATTGTGATTTTATTCGGTTGTGTGACTTGCCTCCTTTTTACCAGGGCCTTTTTAAAGCGTGGACTCTCTTTAAATGGAAAAGACTTGAACCTGCAGCGTCACTTTTCTGGCTCCTGGAGGAGCCTCTGATCCACGGGGCCCGGCTGGATGCTCGGGACAGCAGCAGGCCTGGTCTCACTCAGCAGCTGTGTGCGAGGAGAGCCATCCAGCTGAAACATATTGTGGAGGCAGCAGGTCCTGGGCTCCAGCACACCGAGGCAGCAGCCGCTCTGCTGGGATTTAAATCAAGCCGGCACACCAGGAGCATCCTTGATGAGTGGATTAAAAGACTCACGGTGGAAGAGCTGGAGATGCTGAGGGAGTACCACATAGGAGCAGAGACCCCCGATGCAGGAGATCCCTTCCCTGAGCTCGGGCTGACCATTGAACAGGCTGGGCTGAAGGGAGCAGCACCAGGTTTTAAAAATAACGCAATTTTGCACATGTACAACAAAAAAAACATTTATGAAAGCTGTGTACAAGCTCTCAACAAAAACAAGCTGCGCATGAGCAAAGACACTGTATGGAGAGACACACTGCAGGTACAGGATGACTGCAGACCGGTGTGGAGGCTGTTCTACAAGCCTCCACTTAACAAGAGGTCAGGAGACCTTCAGTGGAGGATCCTGAAGGGGGCGCTGGCTGTGAACAGCTTCCTGTCAAAGATGGATCCCACCGTGTCGCCTGAGTGTCCCTTCTGTGCAGAAACTGAGACTGTTTCTCACATGTTCCTCCAGTGCAGAAGACTCCATCTCCTGTTTGGTGCTCTGGAAGAAGTGTTTTTTAACTGTGGTGCTAAATGGTCAGAGACTGCTTTTATATTTGGGGCTGGATACACAAAACACAATCCAAGAAAATGGAATCTGTTGAACTTTGTGGTGGGCCAGGCCAAGCTGGCCATATACAAAAGTCGTAAAAACAAAATTGAAAATGTGTGTGTTGTCGACGTGCTGCCATTGTTCGTGGCCCTGGTGAAGGCCAGGGTCATGGTAGACCACAGATTTTATTCCCAGGTGAAAGATGAGGAGGAATTTTTAAACCAGTGGTGTTTCACCAAAGCAGTGTGCTCAATCACTGAAGGAGAGCTGGTTTTTAACCCTGTTTTTCAGAGCTTTTAATTCTATTTTATTTATTTATTTTTTTTCTGTCTGCATTGATTCTTTAAGTTTGTCTTAAAGTATTGAAAATAAAGGTGTTTTTTAAAAATCAAAAAAAAAAAATCTCTCTCTCTCTCTCTCTCTCTCTCTCTCTCTCTCTCTCTCTCTCTCTCTCTCTCTCTCTCTCTCTCTCTCTCTCCCTCCCTCCCTCCCTCCCTCCCTCCCTCCCTCTCCCTCTCTCTCTCTCAGGTGGGGTCAAGCATGGAGACCTTCCTTAAAGAAACTGGCCCCAAACAGCCCTTTTTTCTCAGTGTCGGAGAAAGAAGCAACAGCATCCAGGACTTCTACATCATCCTGGACCAGAAGGCCATTCCCTGCAGGATGCAGACCCCAGTTGCTGCCTTTGATGAGCTCTTCAAGGCGCATTATGCTTTTGCCGTGTCGTATGATGATGCGCTGGTTACCAACGTCACCTATCTCGAGCACATAAAGACTATCTTGATCCAGATCCCGTCAGCAGTTTTGAATTTGAGCCTGTAGCTGGACCTTCCACACCAGTGAATGTGGATCCTCCTGTGAGGGTCACTACACATGTTCCGGTTGAAAAGAAGAATATACTGGACATGTGCACTTCAGTTATTGCTCAGGTTCAAGCCTCATGTGTTCCAGAGAGTACTGTGCAGTGTCTAGTTGGCTCAATGGAGGAACTGGTTAATGACATCCGTGCTCACACAAAGGAAGCTGTTGTTAATTGTTTGTCTTCTGATGCATCTAGAGAGACTTTGGAGAGAGTTGAGAGTTGTTTTGATCAACTAGAAAACCCATTTTCGTGTCTTAACACAGAATCTAAAAGGATGAGGCATTTTGAAAAGAAATGGAATATAGTAGAACCTGTAAAGCATGTTCTGGGGTTCCGTTTTGATGTAAGAAAAGATAGAATAACAGGCACATATAGGCAAGTTCCGGTCAATGATAAGTTCATGCATGTACCTATCCGGGGGTCTCTCTCATCTATGTTTAGTAACGGTGAACTCTGTAACAGTTTCCAACAAGTAAAACCACACCAGGAGGGATTTTACAGAGATATAAGTGATGGGTCCTACTTTAAAAATCATAGTTTATTTTCTCAGCAAGAACCTGCTCTTCAGATCCAGCTCTACTATGACGATTTTGAAACAGCCCATTGGGCTCAAAAAAGGGGGTGCACAAACTGGGATGTGTTTATTTTGTTTTGAGAAATGTATCACCAAAGCTCAATTCTGTGTTAATGAATATTCATCTTGTCGCTCTCTTTCACTCAGAGGATCTTAAGAAATATGGGTTTGAGCCGATTCTGAAGCCACTTATTGATGATCTTAAGATTTTGGAGACTGAAGGAATACAGTTGCCTTTTTCAGCTACACCTGTGAAGGGTTCAGTCATTCAGGTTACAGGAGACAATTTAGCTCTACATGCACTTTTTGGTTTTGTTGAATCATTCAGTGCGACGTACTGCTGTAGGTTATGTTCAACTGATAGAAGTGAATATCAGTCAGTTTTCAGTGAAGATCACCCAGGTTTAATTCTACGTTCAAAAGACCTTCATGTTGAGCATGTTCGTGTCATCCAGGAAAATCCTGCTTTGAAATCAACATTTGGTGTCAAACGAGACTGTCCACTCAATTCCCTCCAGTTTTTCCATTCATCAAACAATTATGCTGTAGACATAATGCATGACCTGCTAGAAGGAGTGGTCCAATATGAGTTAAAGCTTGTGTTTCAGTATTTGATCAAGACTTCAATATCCCTGTGTTCATTGTCTGAAAGAATTGTTAGCTTTAATTATGGATAGACACAGAGAAAGAACAGGCCAGGTGGGCTTAAGCTGGATGACAACAGCAAAGGTCTTGCACTTAATGCTATCCAGTCTTGGTGCCTCCTACGCAATGCCCCGCTGATATTTGGAGATTTAGTTGAAAGAGCAGATACCTGTTGGCAATTGTTACTCCTTTTAATTCAAATCGTAAACATAGTGTTTTCACCAACTGTAACTCATGGTATGACTTGTTATTTGAAACATTTAATTTTTGAACATCACAAACTTTTTAAATCCATCTTCCCAGAGCACAATCTCATTCCAAAACATCACCATATGATCCACTACCCGAGCTGTATTAGAAGAATTGGACCACTCATACACATTTGGTGCATGCGATTTGAAGGAAAACATAATTTCTTCAAGAAATCTGTTAAAAACTTCAAAAATATTGCAAAGACTCTGGTTAAGAAACATCAGGCTCAGTTAGCATTTCATTTTGAGAACTTTTATTTCCAAAGATTACAGTTTGGTCTGATCTCCGAAGTCCTGGTCAGCAGTATAGAGGTCTATGCAGACTGTTTATTGTTAATGTGGTGTGGTGGCTATTTAATAAGAATATTTTTCTAAAGAAGTGTTTGCCTTATGTATTTTTTGTGATGGGTTTGTGGGTGGTTGTGGTGGTTAAGGGTGGGTGGGTTTATTGGTAGTCAAATAATACACCCATTGGTGTGAATGCATTGGTAGTCAGTGTAGCATTTTCAACCGCAGTAGTGTAACACTTTATTAAAATGACACTAGTGTAGAGTACTATTGACACTACACATATTAGCTAGTGTTAATTTTTAACTCTCTACAGTGTTGAAATAACTAGAACTGAGTGTAAAAATATTAACACTGACACTATACACGTTAGTCAGTGTTAATGTTGAACTCCCTACAGTGTTGAAATTGCTAGACTTAAGTGTAAAAATCTACACTGACACTAGTGTAGAGTACTATTGACACTTAACTAGTGTTGACCAGTGTTAATTTTGAACTCCCTACAGTGTTGAAATATCTATAGCTGAGTGTAAAAACATTAACACTAGTGTTAGTGTTAAATTAACACTGACAAGAGTGGACGCATATACACACTTTCTCAGTGTTAAATTTAACACTCAGAGTTGATTTAACACTGGCATTTTTGCTGTGTAGGGACTACAGATGAAAAATAGCCTCTTGGCTAATTCTGGCGCATTTTCAGAAATGTTATTAATGTGCACTGTCCCTGTTTTCAAATAAACGTATTATTATTATTATTACCAGATACGTGTCCGCTGCCTGGCAGAGCTGAGCTGGTTTTTCACTTTAGATAATGTCTTAACTTCCACCAGCTCCGCTGCGCTGCGGATCTGCTCCGGACGGCTCCAGCAGTCCGGAGCACATACGCAGGACTTCGGTGGATGCTGGAGCAGGACGCAGGAATCAGAATCAGAATCAGAAAAACTTTATTGTCCCCTGCAAAAAGCAGTGGAAATTCGTCTTTGACGTGTTCACAGATGTGCATAGAAAAAATAAACACAAGTTAAAAACACAGTTAAGATAAAAAAAAAAAAAGCAACACAATAAAATAAAATAAATACAGTGCAATACGTACAATACAGAATGATTTGACATTAAAAAACACATCCGGTTACTTTTCAAAATAAGACACTCCGTGTTGACACCAGCATACAAATCTCAAAAAAGAGACAAACACAAGCTCTTCTAGTAGTCCTTCAGTCGGGAACACTTCGTGTTATTGTTTTTCTAACACACACCTATAACCTATAACCTATAAAACCGGATCGGAGCACTATATTATAGACAGACAGCTGTGGTCAATTGAGCCTTCTCCTCAGTTAACTATTTTTTGGAGAAAAGTTGATCATGGTTCATCCATAATCATTAATGTTATACATCATAGGTTTAGGAAGATATTAGACTCTCATCTGGTGAAATGGCTGATTTAGTGGGAGGATTGTATGTCAGTGGAACTTGTACATAGATTATGGTCGGATAATCAAAGATTCTTGTTTTATATGCTTTTATGAAGAATCTGTCAGCCGCTTCCAGGGGGCTGAGCCCCCCCAAAGGTCAGATACTAGAATCGCCCCTGCTCCAGCACCATGAAAACTGTCACTAATGGAGTTTAGTCCCTTTAAATCCTGCTTTGCTAGAAAAGTTTCCTGTAGGCACAGAATGTCACAGTGCTCCAACAACTGATCAACAATAATGCGGCAAGCTTTATCCATAGCACTTTGACCCAAGCGCAGGCCACAACAGTTGTATGACAAGATTATTATATCCATAGCAATATCATATTATTATATTACTGGCATTATTGCCAGTAGCGAGCACAGTCGTAGCCCCAGCAGATAGAGTAGCCGCATTAGCAATGACTCCAGCTTTACGTGGTTCATACTGTGTGCGCATTGGTTTTCTACGCACTCCGTTGCGTCATTTCTTGTTTTCATGTTTTGGAGTACTGACATGAGATAGCTGTTATTATGTCCGTTCAGGACGAATGAATCTGTGTTCGTTTGGTAATGCCTCGCTGCATGTTTAGTATGCAGCTGTTTTTGTCTGAAATAGTTAAGTTTCGTTTTGATCGAAAGTAAAAAGAGTTTCGTGCATAAACCTCAAGTCCAGCGTCTTTATCACTAGAGCCATCAGTTTATTGCATCTCGTGCAAGCGCAGAACGTACACGCTACTGTGGAGCTGGCAGCATGTCGAATAGATGTATTTCAATGCAACTTTTGTGCCGAACGGGTCAGACGAGAGGCAACAGAGTGGTCGGAGAGTGGTCGGATAAGGCAGTTGGACGTCTGGGCGGTGTGTGGGGGGCTTAACCCTGCTAAGTCCAGAAAACCTACACATGATTACAGGTAAGCTAGTGATATCAAAAGGTACGTTGCTTTTTAATGCTTTAATTCCATCCATGACTGTATTAAGTGAAGTTTGGAGCCCCTTGAATGCCTGGACGAAACAAATTGCAGTGACAGTTAGCATCAGCTAACTTTTTAGGAGTCGTGCAAAGTCAAATTATATTTTGAATAATTTTTATCAGGAAAATTGGAGACAATATTTTTGGTCAGGCACAATGCCAACCTAGTATTATGTCATAGGCATTTACTCACTGCCTATTAGTGTTGGTTAGTGCATTCTGTTCCCAGTGGCGTGGCGTGATGAAAATTTCCGAGGAAGCCAAGTGAGACACAACCTCTAAGCTGTGTATGTTTTACGGGGGTGGGGGCAAAAAATCGTATGTTGCAGTTTATATGTTGCTATTTCATGTAGTCGGATGAACTATTAGAGCGCCCAGCATCATTTTACCAGGACTTACACCCGCTTGTTATCTAACCGAGACTTTGAGCACCGACGTGCTCTCTCTCTCTCTCTCTCTCTGTCCCTCAGTCAGTCAATCACTTATACACACACACACACACACACACACAGTCCTCATAAACATCTCATTAATGTATGCAACCAGCCTCCCAAAAGCACAACCAGCTACTTAATGCACAGCACACATTTGATATTGGAAAGATGCGAATTCATTTACACATTCAGAAGCCGTTAAGTTTTACGTCCACGTCAAACACGACTTGTACACTCCATGTGAGATACACAAATGCTTTTCAGTTTTCAGTTTATATACATAATAATAAATGTAAATGTTCATTATACAGCAACACAACGACCCAGTACCGGTGGCTGTAAACAGCACACCTGACATGTGCATGTATTCAGACAGCCCGGCCCATCACTGTCCATGGTGCTCATGTTCTCCACATAAACAAAACAATAAACAACAACTTCAGTGGACTCACATGCTGCTTAAGGACTATAATCACATCATTGTGATGCGCACAGAAAAAAAATGCGTTTTCCTCACCCTATTCGTAGAGGAAGGCCGTCTCCTGTCTGTCATGGTGGCAAAGTGATCGATGACCATGTCTTCTAACTTCCCACTGGCTTTTAGGTCCTCCACAACAACAGTCAATGGATATCTTGGTCAAGTTGACAAGCCTGTCCTGTCCACATGTGCTCCTCAGTTTTGATCATCTTTAGACAGGAAAATGAGCGCTCTGCTGATGCGCTGGTAGTCGTAATCGTGAGCATACGCTGCAGCAGTTTGAAGACCTCGGAGTCAAACTCCAGAAAAGCATGCACCAACTCCACACAACTGCCCCTGTTTGCGCTGCCAGCGGCCTCACTGTGACCCCTGAACGCTCTTGGCGCGCAAGGTGCAGGGCTGCAACGATGAGTCTCAATAACATATCCCGGTTTTTCTTCACCTGCTCATTGTGCTTCTTTGTGCTCAGATTTTTTTGCCAAGTCCAGAGCCTCGTTAATCCAAGCTTGGCGCTACCAGCTAGCCACTCGGTGCGGACGTAATTCTCCTCATTGAAAGTCCGAAAACTTTTCTTCATCTCAGTACAGAGCTCTAGTTTTGGTGTTGGCCTGCCGTCAGATTTAATTCGGAGTTGCTGCTGTAGAGGCAGTTTAGTAAAATTATTTTTTACTAAATACTCCAAATCTCCACCCTCCATAATTGCGCTTAATATTTTTGCTAGCTTACCAAGTATCGACACAAAACAACAACTTCCGTCATTTCATTCAATGACGTTAACGTACTGTGATTTGATTGGCGTGATGCCAACGAGTTCGTGGCTTCCCTTAACTCTGTTCTGACCAATCACAGGGGAGCAGTGTCGTCACAAAAGCCTCACCTGATTGGTCAATCATTCTTTTTTTTTCACTAAGGGAGGCCAGCTCAGCTTGGCCTCCTCACAGAGAACAGAGTGCAGTACCATGTTTTCAACGCTCATTCACCACGTAACATTTAGAGGGGCGCTGTTTTACACATCATGAAACGCTCAATAATTAATGAAGAGAGACGAGGAGGAGACGACAGACACAACACAGAGGGATTCCGTAAACTGTTAAAAAAGTGTTTTTATTAATTGTTATATTCTGAAAAAAGTGAGGAAGCCTGGCTTCCCTTGGGCTCTGCAAGAAAACGCCACTGTCTGTTCCATGATAGTAATTCACCATTGTCAATTCTGACTAGCTTTCTATTTGGGGCTTGTTTTTATTTAATCCAAAAAATGTTACAGCAAACACACTCTAACCTCTGCTTAAGAATACATGAATGAAGAGAGAGACAGCAGATGCAGCATCCGTCTTCAATTAGAGTAGCACGAAGAAGCCAGCTGAGGGAAAGGAGAGTGCAGAGTAAGTGTGGTGGAGACAGTAGCCCTTTTCACACAGAGACGCCGCATTATCGCGGTATCACAGTATTACTCGCTACAGTAATACTGTAGCTTGGGACACTTGATACACTGAATCTTATTTGATCTATTCAACCACTGCCTGAATTCCAATACTGATTTCTGTGCAACGTATGAACGTAGTTAATTACATCACTTGCATTACACAGCTGAGGTCACTTACATACTGTAGGTATGCAATGTAGGGGTTTCATCTACTCCACCCACCTATCACTCATATGTAGCTTAAGTGAACAGGTAGGATCACAGTTTGTAACACTTTACAGTACATCATGACCATTGCAAGAATCACAGTGTTACACCTCTTTAACAGCAGCTTTGGACTAATAGGAGTTGGAGGATTTCAGGTGTGGCAGAAATGATGGGCAGCAGAACCGGAGCCAGAGCCATGCAAGCAAAGGAAAGGGGTTGTGTTCATTTATCATATTACAATAGAGATTAGCAAAAATAAAGGATATTAACTCACCAATCAGTGAGAGAAGTCAGAGTGACGTGATGAGGTAATCTGTCTGTTGTTGGGCCTGTATTCTGTTGTGGCAATCCTGGGACACTGTCCATAATGTGCACTCTAGAGTCTGTTTCTGTCCTGTCTCTTTATAGCTTTCATAAAGTGAATACTGCTCTATTAGCTTCGCAGCGGTTTTCTTGTTTTTCTCATCATGACTTTAAACTTCACCAGCCAAAGTACATCAGCTCAGCATCAGGGAATGGCTTGATAGCTGAAGAGAGGGTCAGTGAAATGCGCAATGATGCAGCTGTTGCGCTCACTTGTGCTGATGTCGATTTATACATAGTAGGACTGGACTGTTTTTATGATGTTAGCTTGGTTATTATTTGAATTTGCACTGGTCTGATTTGTATGATTGTCTCTGCATTGAAACTGGCAGCATGTATAGTACTGAAGTGCCATTTTAGATTTTGGGCTTTGCTTACAGTTACATTCCATATTCATGTGAAGCATGTCGGTTTAGCAGTGGCATGGTCAGGTAAAATAATATTAAACTGATCAATCCAATCAGATTTGAACTGACAGTTCTCCTGGTGGACCCTTCTTCGAGAAGACAATGATGAATATTGATCACTGGCAGCCAGCTGGCTGGTGAGTGGAGCTGTCTATTTGAGGCAGAGTGAAAGGGCAAGGATCGCACACATGCACTGTGTCACTGGGTTGGCGCAGGCCAGGCATTTGGTCGGAGGTAAACAGACTGAAGAGGACACCAAGGCAGAGGCTGAGCTTGTAGCATGAAATCGTTATTATTGTCAATTCAGGTCAAGTCAACAATAACTTTTGTCTGAGTTTAGTATCAGAAAATTACAGGTCATCAGGGTTTTTATGTCTTTAAGACATGCCTGAAGTTTAGCCAACAGAATAATGTCATCTGGCTTAATGGATAAGTATAACTGTGTATCATCTGCGTCACACTAAAAATGAATGTTGATGAATGAATGAATGAGTGTTTTCTAATGATATTCCCTAAAGCAAGCATATTTATGTGAATGGTAGTAGTCCAAGCACAGAACCTGTTGGAACACCGTGACTAACTTTGGTATGCAAGGAAACAGGAAGTGAGGAAGCGGTACGGATAGTGGCAGCAGGAGGAACGAGCTGCTCCTAAACAGAATAGCTCCTACGAACTACTATTCAGAGATACCAAACATCGGATCTACATTCGCAGCTACAGGAAATCACAGTTTAGTCATCGGACATCTGGATCCCAAAATCAGCAGTGAAAACCTGACTTACTGGTTGTTTTTTAGTTAGCCTGGAAGCTAACTAAACCACTAACCGCTGCGCCTCCTCACACGGACTCCGCCTGCATACCACCACTACAAACCGAGAAACTACCAACTCCGCTTACCGAAGGCTGACCCACCTCAGCAGGCCCAGTATTTGGGCCTGTGTCGGTAAGTCCCGTGTCCCTGTTGGACCCCTGTATGCTACATAACAACTCTCCTTCTCCGCTGTGGGCTCCCGTTGTGGAGCCCTCGCGAGTAAGTCTCGCCCTGTGCTGTCTGCCTGCTGCCTGCCAACCTTAACAAGACAACTGTTTTCTACTCCTGTTACGATTCCCTTTTACTGGCCACAATTGTCTCTCTCTTATGAGCAAAAGCCCACTGGTCCAGACAGACATGCCTCCACTCACCTCACCATCCGGATGCAACAGCTGTCTCCGCCTCACCCAGAAGATATCGGAGCTGGAAGGCAGAATATCCGTCCTATATCAAATCCAGGACGCTGAGCTACTCATCGACTCACTGGTTACCGTGGGACCCGCTGCCGCCGCCTCCTCAACTGCCGGTGAAATGGACTCGACTGTCCCATGCCTGGATCTCTCCGCCACACAGCCTCCTAATCACTGGATCAAACTGGGAGCTAAGCCAAAGGCCCCGGCTAGCTCCACACCTAGCCACAAGGAGCAAAGGGAGCCTTGGACCGCTGTCCGCGGAGGTAAACACAGCGACAAGCTGCTGTCCCGCCTCCGTCCTCCCCAGGCCCTCCAGCTGTCCAACGATTTCTCCATCCTGGAGGAGCAGGATTTCCTTCCTCTCATGAGTCACCGCTCCTCACAGTCCTCTCCGGATCATGATGCTCCCTTGTCCCCGTCTCCGCTCTCCGTGGAGCTCCCCAAACCAAACGTCTCTCCCGCTGAACACCTTCCCAAACATCGTCTCCCTCCTCTGCGACCGGGCTTCGTGCACCTCACTCCGCACCCAAAAAACCGGGTCTTCGGTGTTGGTCCCCGACACAAAGAGGGCACACACTCAGATGCCCGACCCCCCATCTCCTCCTGCCTGCACTCAGTCTTTGTCCCCACGTCCGCTCTTTTCCCCGAGTACATTGATTGTAGGGGACTCCATTGTAAGAAATGTCTGCTTCTTCAATGCAGAAACCCACTGTTTCCCTGGTGCCACAGCCCCCGTTATCCTGGGAAAACTCCAGGAGCTAATACCATCTCTTCCCTCCTCCATCGTCAGAATAATTGTTCACGTGGGAACAAATGACACTGCCCGTCAACAGTCTGAACTGACGAAAGTTGACTTCAACAACCTTTTCAACTTTCTGAAGCAATGTGGCAGATCGGTCTTCATATCCGGTCCTATCCCCACTCTTGGACGCGGTACCGGTCGCTTCAGCAGAGTTCTCAGCCTTAACAGCTGGCTCCAGTCCGTCTGCAGGGTCAACGACGTAGGCTTCATTGACAATTTTAATCTGTTCTGGGAGCGCCCCACTTTCTTCAAAAAAGACGGTCTCCATCCGAATATCCTCGGCTCAAAAATGTTAGCCGCTAACGTTCATCACGCTGTGCAATCATCGCCACTCGACTGACTGTTTACCCAGACACACCCCCTCAATCTCTCCTCTCAGGTCACCTGTAGCACTGGTTCCCCCTACTGTCTGGGAGGACCCGGTTATCCCACAACACACAAGGGTCCATTCACCCCACCCACAGTCTCACAGTCACCCACTCCTGATAGCCCGCACCTGTCAATAACTCCCTCACCAGCTGCTTTTCCGATCCAGACAGTTATCTCCGCCAGGTTTCCCCGTCATCACCACACATCACTGAGGGGATCATGTGACCGCACAAGGTGTCTGCGGGCAGTTCCGGCAACACCAGCTCAAGGAGAAACTGTACTGCCATCTCCCAGCCCACATACAACCCTCCACATGGCACTTTTAAACGTTCGCTCCCTGTCAAATAAGTCTTTTATTATCAATGACCTGATTTTAGAAAACAAACTTGACTGTTTATTTTTAACTGAAACATGGCTCAGCACTGATGCACCAGCCGTTCTCACTGAGGCTTCCCCACCAAATTTTAGTTTTTTATTTTCTAACAGGAGTGGTAGAAGAGGTGGCGGGACTGCAACAATAATTTCTAACTCCATATTAACAAAGGACATTTCTTTTACCAATTACACATCATTTGAACACCATGCCTTTGTTTTTAGCAGCCCTCCCATTTTATGTATGACTATGTACAGACCACCGAAGCACCATCCCTCCTTCTTTAATGAGTTTTCCGAACTTTTATCGATTTCACACTCAACATACAATAGGGTTTTAATAGCTGCAGATTTTAACATACACACAGATGATAATTCAGATCCCACTGCGACTGAATTTTTAAATCTTTTAAACTACCTGGATTTTAAGCAACATGTCACACAGCCCACTCACAACAGAGGACACACCCTGGACCTGGTCATAACATATGGCCTGTCCACTGGTGTGTCCTCTGTTGTCGACCTGGCTGTGTCCGACCATCACTGTGTGTTTTTTAATATCTCCATTTTTATCCAACAGGAGGCCCTGGTGAGAACAGTGAGGAAGCGCTACCTTACCCCTGAAGTGGCTGCAAATTTTATTGAAATTTTACACAACAGCACTGCTGACATTTTACCTGCACCTTGCGATTTTATTGTTGATAATTTTAACAGTAAACTGAGGTCAGCCCTAGACACAGTGGCTCCCATTTCCACAAAAACAATATCAAGCAAACCTACATCACCCTGGATAAACTATGAAATAAAACAACTGAAAAGAAATTGCAAGAGTGCAGAGAGAAAATGGAGGCAGACTAAGCTAACAGTTCATTTTGAAATATTCCGGGACATACTCAAAACCTACAATAAATCAGTAAAACAGGCAAGAACTTCCCACTTCTCACGACTCATCTCAGACAAAAAGAACAACCACAAATTTCTCTTTTCCACTATTTCTCGTTTAATTAATACTGATTCTAAGAAATCGTCCACAGTTCTAACAGACAATCTATGTGAAGACTTTGCAGACCACTTCAGAGGTAAAATCATTGACATTAGATCCACTCTTTTGGAACAGAAGAATGTTGCCTTTAACAGACCTGAACCATCGCTTTTATCTGTGGAGACATTGGAGCATTTTGTCCTGGTTGATGCAGAAACGCTCGGTAGAGTTTTCTCCCGAGTTAACCCAACAACCTGCCTTTTAGACCCAATTCCCACATTGGCACATTGCCGCCCTTACCTTGGAGCAAATGTGCCGCCTTTTCTATCTAAAAAAGGGCTAGTGTCAAAAGCTGCACTTAGATCTAGCAAGACTAGCACAGAGACAAGACCCTCGTCAGATGCAATTGGGAAGTAATGTTTCTTTGACCAATGCTGCTTTTGTGCATTAATGCACTTTAAACCCAACTGGAAATTGTCTGTGGTTCAGGTTTTGTGATCTTTGTATGCTGTTGCTGTTCTCAGTTGTGTGCAAGATTTGGACCATGTTTGACTGCTGCATTGCAAAACATGTTTCCCTTGAAGCAAAACTTGCGTCAAAATGCAACCTAGGCTTTTTTTGTGAATGTATATGAGTGAAATGTTTGCGTGAAAGCATAATTACAACGAAAGAGGCACTTTTAAGATTCTCGTTTTCAGGTCAAACTCATTTTCATTGGGAGTGCTATGGGCACTTTAGCGATAGCATCAAAATCGCTATTTTTAAAACAGTGAGTAGGCTCGACACAATATGAAACTTTGCTTGTAGTATCACCAGGCTCCAGTGATGGACTGGGAACAAAAAACGGCCCTGGCATTTCCACCCACCAGCGGCCCACCAGCAGGGGGGCACACTTTTGATAGCCCCAGTGATGATGAACGTAAACTCCTTTGCTATAAACAACTGCACCAAAACATGGACATATCAATGCACAACCCCAGTGCATAAAAAAAAAAAATAAATCAGCAGAGCCAGCCGCTCCATAAAAAAACATGTCTTACCGTCATGCAGTTAACAAGGTACAAAGGAGTTTGCTTTTCTCCACAACTCGGTCTATTACGTCATCTGAATCCAAGTTCATTAGGACCTCTTTCTCTATCGCCATCAGCATTAGAGCCTACAAATTATCCTGTGACAATCTTATTTAGGCAATTCTTGATGAATTTCAGAGTGGAAAAACTCTGTTTGCATGCCACTTGAGTACATGACAGTGTCAGTAGGAATTTGTATGCCAACCATATATTAGGGCTGCACGATTCTGGAAAAAATGTGAATCACGATTTTTTTTGCTTAGAATTGAGATCATGATTCTCTGGCACGATTTTTTTCACAAAATGTTTATTGCACTGATGAACTTGAACAAAACAAAAAACAAACATTGTAGCAATGTTTTTTTTTTGTTTTGTTCAAGTTCTATCATTGGATGAGAAATGATTTTTACAAGAGTAAAAAAAAAAAAAAAAAGAGTCTCCAAGATGAGAGGGCATCCTTTAATACCTTCTGTTGTACAGTGTTTATTGGGGCCGTATCTTTGGCTAGGTGATGTGTGATATCTGCTGTGATCGGCTTTCTAAAACGGAGGTGTAATATTCCTCCTTTTCCAAAAGCTGCCTCTGAGGTAGGCGTAAACATGTGACGTGACGTGAAGCTCGAAGTTGAGCTGTGAACAGTTATCAACAAATTTGTCTTCAAAATAAGAGCTTTACATTGCACCCATTGGAGTTTAGAACTGGGTTCTTATCGGGGGGCTTTTAGTTTGAAAGTAGCGACCGATCCTAGCTTGTGGCTACAACAACAAGCTAGCACAACCATACAGCTAGAGATCCAGGAGACGCTAGCATCTTCCGGATCTCAGCGGCTGTCCAGTTGACCATCTAGCAGGCAAGGTGGAAATGAGTGTACCGTCCGAGGCGGCATATCGGCGGACCAAAACAGACCCCCAGTTTGCTGCCCTCTGTCTAAAACCGCGGACTGAGCCGCCAAAAGGACGGGCAAATTGGCGACTTGCTGCCCCGTCTAACAACGGCTTCTCACTCACTGCTTCCAAACACTCAACTGCAGGTGGGCTTCCTCCACTGAATCACGTGCTGTAAAGACGCTTTACCACAGGTTGACGGAGGAGGCAGCGGCAGTGCTGCGTTTGGGGGTGCTTCAAAAAATCCGGGAGGAAAATAGGAACATTTGTTTGTGATTCAGCTCGAGATATAAAATGCTTCAGAATCGCCGTGTGTAGAGATGAGATCACGTGTATGTGTGAATCGAGATCGCGATTTTTTAACAATTTTTTGTGCAGCCCCACCATATATTGTTGTAGGCATGGGTGAAGAGGTTTAACTGCTAGAGACAAATAGTAACACAGTACACAATTCTTGCAGGCAGCACATTTCTTGCTCACCAGGTGTATTTCTGTATCTTCCTCTTCCTCCATCTCTGAGGCATCATCAAGCTTTGTCACCCTGACTGTGTACTCGTTTAGAGGCGACTTTTTCAGGCTGTCCCAGTGCATAGTGAGGCGTGTCAATTCCGACTGTAGATTTTCGAAGGTAGCATCTTCATTAAATTTAAGCAGACATTCACTTATGTTTTGAAGTGCATTCGGGGGCAGTTCATAATCTTTTATTAGGGGGAAATTCTGAGGATCAAGGCATGCTAGATCAGCATAGAGCTCCCCGTGCTGCAAGAACCGGCGATGCATGCCGGTACTTACTGTATCCAGAATTATGTTGTGTACCTTTATTTTATAGTCCACCAATGCATCGGTAGTGGCCAGTGCTTCAGCAGAGTCTCCCGGCTTGGCTTTCTTTCTTTTTTAGGCTTTTTTCCGGCAATGCATCCATTACCTCCACCTCAGCGTCCTTACTTTCAAACCTCGAGTTTGCCCAGTTTACAAACTTGTCTGCGGCCTCCTTCACAGTGTCAAAATCTCGCACAAAGTTTTGGAGTTGCTGGTGTGTTTCTCTAACCATTCGGTGGGTGCTCAAGAGATCCATGCTGCTGGTTTGGAGATACTTTGACAAAGGTGCAGTCCATGTAGGCACGCACCTTTGAGCGTATCGGCCGATACCCAATACCGATCCGATTGTTGAATTAATAATAAACTGTATACCTTCCACCATGTGAAAGGGACTAAAGGCACCAGACTTTCCTAACTAAGACAAAATAATCAGTTACCGAACATTGTAAACATGTGTAACATTAATATTATTATTATTAATAATAATAATAATAATAATAATAATAATAATAATAATATAATATATACATTTAATTTACATAGCGCCTGTCAGGGTACCCAAGGACACACGTAACAATGTGGAACAAACAAAACAAAGACTGAATGAATTTAGCGCCTGTCAGTCAGCACGGAGGGAACACTAGCACCGAAGTCAGTAGCACCGTCTGTAAACAAACTAGCGCCTGGAGGCTCCGTGCACACAGCGGGCTGACCATCCAGCATCGCTGCGAGCCGGGGAGACCGCAGCAGCAGAGGAGGAGACAAAGCAGCCCGGCGGTGAATAACCCTGAGTTTGTGGTGGAGGGAGGACCAACGGAGCAACGATGGACAGCCCACAGAGTATTGAGTACGTCGGTTTGAAAGTTAGCGTTGCTAGGCTAACAGCTGACCGGTGAGGCTAACAGCTGATGGCGGGGCGACTAGCTAATCAGCGGAGAAATGTGACGTGAGTACGTGTAACGTCCTGCAAACAGGAATACAAAATAAAACATAGCAGCTGAATCTGAGAATAAACTAATAAAGAGTTGGTCAAACAACAACTTGCGCTCTTCCAGCGTGCGACACACTGACGCTGACGAATGACGTAATGTGCTGCAACGGCGAAAAAAAAAAAACTGGATCGGCCGGTGGATCTGTTTCATTTTACCGATCCCCGATCCAGCCGTTTTGTCAGTATTGGAGCCGATATCCGATCTTAATATCGGATCGGTGCACCCCTAATACAAACCACTGTCTGGTTTGCCGAATTATCCAAATATCTTGGTCAGCGCAGCATCTGAAGACCAACATGTCTCACCGATCAACGAAACCCGTGTCTGTTTGGGGTCCTGGCTGACGCCTTCCCAAGTGTGCATTTGCTGATAGGAGTCACGGAAAAGAACGGCAATGTCATAAAGTAAACAGTTATGCTGCTGCCATAACAACACTTTCTCCCATGGATAGTGTCAGTGATGTAGCGGACAATGACACTGCACTGATCTTTAATAATAGTGATAATAATACATTTTATTTAAGAAGCGCCTTTCAAGACACTCAAGGACACTTTTCAGGGGGACATCAAAATAAAACAATGGATAAAAAAACATTCAATAGAACAACATTCAGACATCCAAATAAAGAAAAACATACAATAAACAACATTCAAAACATCAATGAACATACAGTGTACAACATTTAATAAAACAACAATAGAGGTAGAGCGGTGTTGCAGTTAGGAGTGGAGTGAATAGGCAATTTCAAACAGGTGGGTTTTGAGTCTGGTTTTAAAAACAGGCAGAGAGTTGGTATTACAGATGTCGGGTGGTAAGGAGTTCCAGAGCAGAAAGCTCTGCTCCACATGGTGCGGAGGTGTACAGGGGGGATAGTGAGGCGGAGGGAAGAGGAGGATCTTAGGGAGCGTGCTGGAGTGGAGATGCGAAGGAGATCAGACAAGTACGGAGGGGTGAGGTTGTGAATAGCTTTGAAAGTGTACAGAAGGATTTTGAATTGAATTCTTTGTTTGATCGGGAGCCAGTGAAGCTGCTGTAGGATGGGGGTAATGTGGTGGGAAGAAGGGGTTTTGGTGATGATTCATGCAGCAGAGTTTTGAACCAGTTGAAGCTTATGGAGGGACTTGTGAGGGAGGCCGAGAAGAACAGAGTTGCAGTAATCTAGATGGGAGGTGACAAGACTATGGACAAGGATGGAGGCAGTGCTGGGGTTGAAGGAGGGACGGAGTCGGTTGATATTTCATAGGTGGTAGTAGGCAGAACGAGTGGTGTTATTGATGTGAGATTTGAATGATAGAGTGCTGTCAAGGATGACACCCAGACTCTTAACCTGAGGGGCGGGGAAAACTGAGGAGCAGAATTTCAGTTTTATCACTGTTTAATTTCAGGAAGTTTGAAGTGAGGGTGGGAGGGCGGGAGTCTGGAGTTTGGTTTACTAGAGAGGTAGAGCTGGGTGTCATCGGCGGAGCAGTGGTAGTGAATGTTAAATTTACGGAAAATGATGCCAAGGGGGAGGAGATAAGTGATGAAGAGAAGGGGGCCCAGGACAGAGCCCTGGGGCACACCTGTAGTGGCTGGGGAGGGGTCGGATTTAAAGGATTTGAGCTGGATGAACTGAGTACGACCTGAGAGATAGGAGTGGAACCAGTGAAGGGGGGTGTGAGTGATGCCGATGGAGGAGAGTCTGCTGAGGAGGATAGGGTGGGAGATGGTGTCAAATGCTGCACTAAGGTCAAGGAGGATGAGGATGGAGAGAAAGAACCGCAATCAGCTTCAATAAGGAGGTCATTAGTGATTTTTATGAGGGCAGTTTCGGTGCTGTGGTGGGGGCAGAAACCAGACTGGAAAGGGTCATAAAGGGAATTTTGTGTTAGATGTGTATGCAATTGAGTGGCAACTACTTTTTCAAGGATTTTGGATATGAAAGGTAAGTTGGAGATGGGGCGGAGATTATTGTAATTATTGGGAGCTGAGCCAGGGCTTTTCAGGATAGGGGTGATGGCTGCAGTTTTGAGGGATGGAGGAACAATTCCAGTGGTGAGTGAAGAGTGAATGATGGCAGAAATGAGGGGAAGCACAGATGGGAGGCAAGATTTGACCAGGGTGGTGGGGATTGGATCAAGCTGAGAGGTGGAGGGTTTAGATTTGCGGATGAGGTCAGATATTAGAGAGTCATTCGGGAGTTGGAAACTGGAAAAGTGCTGACAGTGCTGTGGAGGTGCAGATGAGGGGAGAGGGTGTGAACCTGAGTGTGAGTGTTGGTGGATGTTGGAAATGTTATCATTAAAAAACGGCATTAGGGAGTTACAGATGTCAGTTGAGTATAGGTGGGGAGTTAGGGAGTCGGGTGGTTGGAGAATTTTGTGAAGTAATGTGAACAGTGATTTGGTGTTTCCATCATTGGAGATGATTAGACTGGAGTAGTGGTTTGTTTTTGCTTGAGTAATTGAGTCCTTGTAATGGAGTATGTGGGCTATGTACATTTCTTTGTCAATAGTCCTGTTTTTTTATAGAGTCGTTTGAGTTGGCGTCCTTTAGCTTTCATGGCGCGGAGATGAGGGGTATACCAAGGGGCAGTTGTGGAGAAGGAAACAGACCGTGTTTTGACTGGAGCAAGAGAGTTGAGGATATCGTTGAGACTATTGTTGTAGTGGGTTACTAGTTCATCAGGGGTGGAAAGATGGTCCGGGAGCAGGATATTGTTAATGTTGGAGCAGAGAGTATCTATATTAATGTTCTTTAAGTTCCGGAACGAAATGGAGCGTGATGACTTAATTGTAGAGTGATGGAGTGCTGTGCCAAAAGAGATGAGAAAATGGTCACTTACATGGAGTTCATCAGCTGTGCAGTTGGAGGGGGTGAGACCAGAACAACAGATTAAGTCCAGAGTGTGACCTTTTGTGTGTGTCGGGAAATCGATGAATTGATGGAGTCTAGGCATGATGAAAAAATCTCTGGTGAGGGATAGATTACTGTTGTCCATGTGTATATTGAAGTCCCCCAGCAGTATTATATTTGGTGATAAAGTGGATAGATGGGTGAGTAAGACAGCAAAATCATTTAAAAAGTCACTGTGGGGCTTGGGGGGACAATATAGAGTAGCAATGATGATGGGAGTGGGACCAGGGAGCTTTAACCCTCTGGGGTCGCTGCGTTTGCTGCGTGTTTGGTGCAGGAAGAGACGGTAAAATCGGGCTCTAATAAGGAGATGGGTCTACCCGTGTCCGCAAACAGGAATTGTGTGAAAGCCAAAAACGCGTTCCTATTGGTGGAAAAAGGCACCACACCAGCCAATCACAAAATTATTTGGCAAGTCACGTGATATGGTTGCTGGGGGACAGGGGGAAGATTTGGGAGTGACGGGGCGGAAAAGTGAAAGCAGCTGTGCCAGTCACAGAGGCAGCGACAGAGATCGCGAGTTTTGAGAGTTGAGAGATTTGTGACATTGAGCGTGTTTGGAGTGCATAGTTAGTGTGTTATGTAGTGTTTGGTGTAATGTGTTTAGTGTGTAGTGGAGTCGTTTTTTTTTTAATGAGTCAAAACAAAGAGGAGACTGCTGAATGTGTAGCAGGCAGTGCAGCTCTTCATTCAGCTGAGGAGCCCTGACTCTGAGGCATTGCCTGCATTTAAATGTAAATAGTTACATATAACTTTGTAAATTTCAAAAACTTATGCACAAATTTAGTAAACAACGTTTTATATTTGCATTGTAAGTAATAAAAATGGTTCGTTAAAACATATTTGTGGTTTTCACAGTAAAAAAATGAACTTTTTCTTACTCAGATTTTATGGTTTTTTTGTGATTTTAGGTCAATTGTGTTTATACAGTATGTCAAAATAAAAAAATAACTGTACAGTCACACATGTGAGGTTGTGCTGAAAATAATGACACCAAACAAGGCAAGGTAAATAGTTTTTAAGGTGAAAAATAATTAAAAAATCAAAAATAGTCAAAAACGAGACTTCCGGTTTGGCTGAAATGGGTTAGACACACGTTGAGTCTCACTCCCGCAACCATTGAGAATTTCACGTTATAAGACCCCAAAAGTCACAACAAAGCGGCAATATTCGAGTTATTCAGTCTCTTCAGACTGACACGCCACCAAAATATGTCAACGTATGCAACCAGACAGACTGTGAAAGACCAGGGTGCTAAGGTCAGTCCCTCTCGGAAGGCAGGCGACGAGTTTAGCATGGTGGCCATTGCTAACCTCCTGGAAGAACACCGCCAAGCCCTCTCCGCTGATTTTAAAGCTTCCATCTCAACACTCGAAGCCAAGCTGGACCACGTTCACACCACAGTGTCAGACCACACTCAGAAAATAAGCTCTCTCGAGGCAAATGCTAACTTACAAGATAAACACCTGTTGACATTGGAGTCATCCTGTGCTACACTAACGGAGAGCAACGCTAGGCTGCTAGCTAAAGTTAGCGACCTGGAGTCCCGGAGTCGGCGAAACAATATCAGAGTGGTCGGCATACCTGAGTCAGTGAAGGGGCCGCGGCCCACAACCTTCTTTGCAGGGCTGCTCATGGAATTTTTTGGCGAAGGCTTCCTGGAATTACCGCCAGAATGTGACAGAGCTCATCGTACGCTATCCGAGAAACCGAAGCAGGGGCAGAGAGCACGGCCCGTCATTATCAGGCTCCACAGGTACCAGGTGAAGGAGAGAATCATACGCGCGGCCCGAGCCAGGAGGGGCAAGCTACAGTACCGAGGCTCCCCCATCTCCATCTACGAGGACTATGCTCCGGAGGTGGTTGAACAACTCCAGAAATACCGGGAGGTGATGTCGGAGCTTTACTATCTGGGCTTCAAACCTGCATTGCTATTCTCTGCCAGGCTTGTCATCATGATGAAGGATGGAGGTAGGAAGAGACTCTCTTCGGTCTCCAAGGCTAAAGGCTTCATAACATCCACCCGTATGGAAGAGGCCTGACGGCCAAGGACAACTATTCATCCCACCGCAGATGAGCCATCGTTAGTCTGACTAGATAGCCGTGAGTTAATGCTATGCTGACTGTATAACTGTGTCTTAACTGATGTATAGGAATACTTTCGTGGCCTGCATGTCTTGGTGTTTTGTGTTCGCTCATAATTACTTTTATTGTTACTTTTTCCACATGTGTTTACATCGTTAAACTACTTCTACCTCATAATGGATGTTATTGCTTTACATGCAGGAGGTTCTGCTGATTTGAGACATTTTACATAGCCATAGGTATGTAAGTCCGAGGCAATCACCCATTTGCCTCTGCTCACCTTTCTTTAATTATTCGCACACCTGGTCTGGACCACAGTACTTGATGTTCTGTTTACTTTTTACTTTTTCTCTGTGACTTAAGGGGTCAATTATTGTTACCACAAGGAAAGGGACCCCAGAAGCTTAGTTTAGCTGTTAGCTGTGAGCTGGAGAGCTCAGATGATGTTCCTTGTTTTGGGTGTAGCCCTCAGGGTGGTCACAAATGTTGTCATCGTTTTGTCTTTGTTTTGGTTCTCCCCCCTTCCTTTTTTTATTTTTATTTTTATTTATTTACTTACTTTTTCCCCCCACTCTCTCGTTCCCTCCATCACAGTACAGGATACATGGGCCATGCAATGCCAATCTAACCTGTAATTACTGTTCCCATAGATGGCTAATGCTGTGAAGACAAGTAATGGAGTACGTCTGATTTCCTGGAATACTAAGGGCGTGACGCAGTTACAGCATCATAAAGGGGACGTGATCTTTCTGCAAGAAACACATCTCAAAACATCTGACACCCCACGAATTAAGAAGGCGTGGATGAGCCATTTATTCCGTTCAAAATTTGCAGATAAAGTTAGTGGGGCAGCCATACTCATCCATAAAAGGGTCCTGTTTAAGCCAACAAATGTCATTCTAGATACTGATGGTCGCTTTTTCATAGTTTCGGGCATGCTTCAGAATGTACCAGTGGTCTTAGTTTCAGTTTACGCACCCACCTGGGACGATGACCAGTTTCTTACGAGGCTCTTTGCAAAAATCTCAAATGCTGACAGTCACCGCATTATCATAGGTGGGGATTTCAATCTGGTGCAAGATGCGACTCTCGAAAGATCTTCCCCTACACAAATCACACTATCCAAATCAGCGAACATAATAAAACATACGCATCAAAGTTGGGCATTTCAGATCCCTGGAGGTTAAAAACCCCCATGGTAGAGCTTTCTCTTTTTTTTCCCATGCACACCACACATTCTCCCGAATTGACTTCTTTTTACTTGATAACAATCTCCTAGATTGCGTGAAGGCATGTGAGTATCACCCAATAACAATTTCCAATCATGCTCCTACAACAGTTGACATTAGTTTGCCACAAGATACAATTCCATGTGCAAAATGGAGGTTCAGTTCGCACTTGCTGTCTGATGATAAGTTTAAAGATTTTGTTGCGACTCAAATCCGTTTCTGCATAGAGTTTAACGAAACCCCGGATGTCAGCAGTGGCATTCTGTGGGAAGCGCTTAAAGCTACTATTCGGGGACAGGTGATTTCTTATATTTCCCAAATGAGAAGGGCTGAACGGGCTAGACTGGTGGAAATTGCAGATGAGCTTCTGAAACTCGATGAAACTTACTCCACCTCTAAAGTATCCTCAAACGTAATTATTGTCAGAGAACTGGGTAGACCCATCTCCTTATTAGAGGTGCATGAAGCAATCAATTCTATGCAAAACAGGAAACCGGTTTTACAGTTGAGTTCTTTAAGGCATGCTCGATGTTATCAGCCCCCATCCTTGTGAGAATGTTCAATGATTCATTTACTGAAGGCAGATTGCCAGTGACCTTGTACGCGGCATCTATTTCACTGCTGCTGAAGAAAGACAGGGATCCTACCTCCTGTGGTAACAATAGACCAGTCTCTCTTTTAAACGTAGATTATAAAATTCTGGCTAAGGTTCTCGCCCTCCGCCTTCAAAATGTGATGTCATCAATAATTTCATTGGACCAGACAGGCTTTACATTAGGGAGCCATTCATTCTTCAACACCAGAAGGCTGCTGAATATCATATCCTCACCCGCATCCAACACTCCTGAATTCATAGTGGCGCTTGATGCAGAGAAAGCCTTCGACCGGGTGGTGTGGGGCTTTCTATTTTTTATTTTAGAGAAATTTGGCTTTGATTCTAACTTCATTTCTTGGACTAAACTTCTGTATGCAACCCCATCTGCTTCTGTTAATACTAACGGTGTCCATTCATCATACTTCCCTCTCAAACGTGGGATCCGACAGGGCTGTCCGCTCTCACCCTTGTTGTTCAATATAGCCATCAAGCCACTAGCCATCTGGCTTAGGAACCAGGATGAGTTTGAAGGCATTACACGTTTTGGCCTAGTCCACAAACTCTCCTTATATGCTGATGACCTTCTTTTATTTATTTCAAACCCCACATCCTCCCTCCCCTCAGTTCTGTCAATTCTCGATCAGTTTGGGCACCTGTCAGGGTATAAATTGAACATTCAGAAAAGCGAGGTATTTTTTGTTAACAATTTGGCGAGGTCACTTCCACAATCCATATTTCCTTTCAAAATAGCTGAAGAGGGATTCAGGTATCTGGGGGTGTTTATCACCAGCTCCTTCAGGGAACTTTTCCTGAAGCACTTCCAACCGCTATTAGACAAGTGCAAGTCAGACTTGTCCAGATGGGCTGCCCTCCCCCTGTCCCTTGCAGGCCGAGTTAATCTCATCAAGATGGTTATTCTTCCGAAATTTCTGTATCTTTTTCAGCACATCCCAATTTGTCTTAATAAATCATTTTTTGCTAATCTCGACCAACAATTTAATGCTTTCATTTGGCACAATAAACCAGCCCGTATTAAGAAACATATTCTTCAGCTTTCTAAGCCTGAAGGGGGACTGGCACTGCCAAATTTTCGTCACTACTTTTGGGCCTGCAACATTAATAAACTTCTAAACTGGCTCCACGACAAGAGTGCAGACGCCTGTCCACCCTGGGCTCACACTGAGATATCATCTTCTTCCTATTCTTTGCATTCTATGATTTGCTCACAGCTCCCCATAAGTGCCCATAAGGTCTCACCTAATCCGGTCGTCACCAATACAATTAAAATTTGGATCCAGTTCAGGAAGCAGCATATATATAGGGCCTGGGGTAGATAGAGGTGAGATAGTAGCTTCCCGCTATTTTTACCTCTGCGGGCCGCGGTCCACGGCTCCTTCTGGCTAGGTGTTGAGCTAGCCGGGGCCTTGGGCTTAGCTCCCAGTTTGATCCAGTGGTTAGGGGGCTGAGCAGCGGAGAGATCCAGGCAGGGGACAGTCGAGTCCATTTCACCGGCAGTTGAGGAGGTGGCAGCAGGGCCCATGGTGACCAGTGAGTCGAGGAGTTGTTCATCATCCTGGATTTGGTACAGGACGGATATTCTTCCTTCCAACTCTGAGATCTTCTGGGTCAGGCGGAGACAGCTGTCGCATCCGGATGGTGAGATGAATGGAGGCATTTCTTTATCTGGACCAGTGGGGTTTGCTGATAAAAGAGAAACAATTGTGGCCAGTAAAAGGGAATCGCAACAGGAGTAAAATAGTTGTCTTATTGAAGTAAGCAGGCAGCAGGCAGAGAGCACAGGGTGAGACTTACTCGCGAGGGCTCCACAACGGGAGCCCACAGCGGAGAAGGAGAGTTGTTATGATGCATACAGGGGTCCAACAGGGACACGGGACTTACCGACACAGGCCCAAATACTGGGCCTGCTGAGGTGGGTCAGCCTTCGGTAAGCGGGGTAGGTTACTTCTTGGATTGTAGTGCTGGTAGCGCAGGTGGAGTCTGTGTGAGGTTGCGGTCCTGTTAGCGGATGGCTAGCTAGCTACCAGGCTAAAAACAAACCAATAACTCAGGTTTTCACTGCTGATTTTAGGATCCAGATGTCCGATGACTGTCCGATGACTAAACTCGTATTTTCCTGTAGCTGCGAATGTATATTCAATGTTGGGTATCTCTGAATAGACAGTTCGTGATAGCTGTTCTGTCAGGAGCACAGTCTGCTGAATGTAGCTTGTGCCGTAAACCGCTTGTGCCGTAAACCGTGCGGACAAGCTGTCAAGTCCTGTGTTGTGTCGATTTGCACTGAATACATTTTGGCTCGGATGACATCAGCAGAAAGCCTCTCTTTAATAAGCTGCCGATTAGCCTCAATGACAGAATTAACTGTGGTTTTGGACACTAATGTCACAAATGAACCCCTTCCCAGTCCTTCTGTGCGCTTGTTCAAAAAAGAAAGTTTTTGAACAACTCACATTAGTAGATGCTTGTTCCGCTCGCTGCCGTCCTGCTAGCCAAAGTATCGATTTCCGTATGCGACTTAACATGGAGGAGAGTTAAGGTGGACCACTCCTAAAGCTTGGTTCCATATAAATGCACGGATAATTCATTGTTTTGTTGTTAAACAAATCTACCTGAATGTGGATTAGCAGAAGCAACAGAGATGGAGACCAATGCTGCAGGAGGGAATGTAGTGTAACCTTGGTTTCTGGATGGCTAGCATGCCAGGACCGTGGGTGTTGCGGGTTACAAGGGTGTAAACACTTCTTCAATAAAAAGTCACCGTTACGGCAGGACAGGAAGACTTTATTCCACTTCACTTACAGGTCAGGTTCAGCGACGAAGCAACGCACACGAGGCAGACCTAGAACTCTCTCTGGAGGGTCTGTATTAACGGTCCCCACCAAAACAAGGGCAAGCGGAACCAACATCATACTACTCATACTTTCTCTCTATCTTCAAACATCTCTGAAGGGAAACACTGAGAGTGATAATAAAATATTATGGACAAAATTAAATAATTACTTAAAATAATAATACCTCAGAATTTAAACACAAAATAAACCCAATGACATTATGTAATATGATACAAATAATGCTTAGGTAAATAACATAACATTTATAATAATTAAAATAACAAACACATAATTTACAAGGTTAAAGTCTTCCCATGCTACAAGTAGAAATGTCCTCATTTCAACAACCGCCTGTCATAGCACACATGAAAACACACGAGACGATAACCAAACGTGTGTAAAGGTGGAATACATCTATAAATTCAGCTTATCAGTAACTCACAGGAAAATATCACATAGAACATGTGTATGTACATTCCCTGACATATGCAAGACAATACAAACAGGCATATGTAACATTACAACATATCACCACACCCTCAATAACAGGAAGCAAAACATGTGAGGGGGGTGTCAAAGTGCAATCACAGTCCATTAAGTGACAAAGTCTCTGTATTTAAGTGGACGCTTCACCTGGCGGCCACTGCGGGACATGAGGCCCACAGGTTCTTCAGAGAGCGACTGAGGTGTAGTGGGGCTTGTGGGGCCACCAGGGGAGGAGGGGGATGAGGGGGATGAGGGAGAGAAGGGAGAAGAGGGGGAGGATGAGTGAGGAGGAGAGGGTGGAATACTGCGTCGAGCAGCACTCCTGACAGGAGTAGGTGTGGCCTGTTTCTCAGCACCATCAGGCACATGTGGAGGGGTGGGAGGGTGAAAAGGCAAGGCCCCTGACAAGGCCGTGAGGCGAGGGGCTGGTGCTGTGCCCACTTCAGCAGGTGCAGTAGGTGCCTGCCTGCCTGACAGGGGAGGTAGCTGGAAAAGTCCCTTTGTAAGTTTTCAGTCTGTTATGATGAACAATCCATTCTCGTGAGCCTGTGCTCCTTGGATCCTTGATCTCATTTGTAACACCTGGGTAACCACCATTGCTCATGCGCCGCAGGACCACATATGGACCCTTCCATCTGGGAGCCAGCTTATTCATCTTTCGTGCAGGATCATCCAGGAGAACTAAATCACCTGGCTGATGTGGGTGGAACACAACCTTTTTGTCGTACTGGGTCTGAGAGATCATCTGGGTGTGACGCTGCTTGTTTGTAGCAGAGCTGTGAGCTGCTTCTCTGAACGCATGTGACAAGCCTGTGGCAAGGTGTGTTGCATAAGCTGCTGGTGTACCAGGGGTAGAAGAGGTTACAGTGGGACAACAGTTCAGCATAACATCAAGTGGCAAGTTAGGTTCTCTACCATTAACCAAAAAGAAAGGAGAAACCCCAATGCTTGAATGAACACTTGAATTGTAGGCGAGCTCAGCTTGTGGCAAATACTGGTCCCATTCACCACTACTTTCAACAATGTATTTAGCAAGCTGATCTTTCAGTGTCCGGTTCAGTCTCTCAACCATGCCATCTGACTGGGCGTGGTATGGTGATGTGCGGGTCTTATTAATGCCAAGGAAACCACAGAGATGCTTGATGAGGTCCGACTCAAACTGTCTCCCTTGGTCAGTGTGAATTGACTCTGGCACCCCATGATGTCTGATGTACTCCGCAAAAATACACTTTGCCACAGTAGTAGCACGTTGATCCTTCAATGGGAAGAGGTTGACATATCTGGTGAAATAGTCCATAACTACAAGAACATATCTGTTGCCAGCTGACGGAAGTTCAGTGATGTCTGCGGCCACTTTCTGAAATGGCCTCTCAGCTTGGATAGGCTGCAGGGTAACTCTTTCATGTGGTGTGGGGCAGCTCCGTGTCTGACATGGCAAACACTCAACACAAAACTTATGGATATCACGGGTCATATATGGCCATTAACAGATACGTCTAGCTCTTTGAAGTGTGCGCTCTGCACTCAGATGACCACTGAACTGATTACCATGTAAACATGTCAATGCTGTGGAAATGAGAGCTGTGGGTAAAACAACCTGGAAGTTAACACGTGTGTTTGGGCTTGCTCTGATCTTTCTACACAAAATTCCCTGCCGAATTAGCAATTTGGGAAATTCATGCCAAAGTTTCCTCAGTGTGGGGGAGGAGTGTTTTAAACGACCAATGGGTGGCCAGTGCTTGTTATCATGTAGCCATGTAATGACCTCCCTGAGACATTCATCCTCATGTTGCTGTTGTTGCAGTTTATCTAGGTCAACAGAAAGTGTGTGGCTAAGTTCTGGCAAAATTGTGTCAGTTTCGTCATTTGTGTCTCTGCTAGGCAATGCTGTGGTGGTGATGGAAGAGGTAACACACTGGACAGCTTTGTTGTGAACCTCAGTGGTCGGACTTCTGGACATGGCATCTGCGTTAGCGTGCTGTCTGCCTTCTCTGTGTAAGATGTTGTAGTCGTACACATCCAGCTCAAAGATCCATCGACTGCGTCTCTGTCCACTAGGGTTTTCTTCAGACTCAGGAGGGGCTTATGATCTGTAATCACAGTGAATGTGCTGCCAGAGAGAAAGTGTTTAAAATGTCTCACAGACCAAACAACTGCCCAGAACTCACGGTCAAACGTAGACCGTTTCCTTTCAGAGGGACTGAGTGTGTGGCTTGCGTAGGCAATAACACATTCTTTATCATCTTGACGTTGAGACAACACAGAGCCAATGCTGCCCTGTGAAGCATCCGTGTACAGGAGAAAAGGTTTTGTGAAAATGGGATGTGCCACAATGGGTGGATGAGTGAGAGCATGTTTCAGGGATTGAAAAGCATCCTCACACTCAACAGTCCATTTGAAGATTGCTCCTTTGTGTGTGAGAGTGTGCAATGGAGCTGCAATGATAGAAACGTTTTTGATGAACCTACGGTAGTAAGAGCACGGTCCAATGAATGTTCTCACCTCTGTAGCTGTCCTGGGTGTAGGCCATCTCCGGACCTTCTCAAGGTTCCTCGCATCTGGCTGCAGTCCCTGACTAGAGACAACATGTCCGAGAAAGGTGACTTGTTTTTGTGCAAACTGGCACTTCTTGGCTTTCAACTTGAGACCAGCTGAGCGGAAACGGCTGAAAACCTCTGTGAGACTCTGTAGGTGATCTGCAAAAGAGCGACTGAAAACAAGGACATCATCCAGATAAATCAAACACTCTTTCCAGTGCAGGCCGTGGAGCACCAGCTCCATTAGTCTCTGGAATGTTGGTGGAGCATTGGTTAGGCCAATAGGCATAACTTTGAACTGGTACAGTCCACTGCCAGTGTTGAAAGCTGTTTTCTCCTTGTCTTGTGCTTCAAGCTCGACCTGCCAATATCCACTACATAAGTCCATGGTGCTGAACCAGCAGGCACCGGAGAGGCTGTCAAGAGCATCTGCAGGTCGAGGTAGGGGATATGAGTCCTTAATAGTAACTGCATTTACCTTTCTATAATCAATACAGAACCTGTAACTACCATCTTTCTTTCTGACGAGCACAACAGGGGAAGACCAGGGGCTACAACTTTCTTCAATGATGTTCTGTGAAAGGAGCTGCTGAACTTGCCTGTCTATCTCTGCTCTCATGTTGGGTGAGGTTCTGTATGCTCTCTGTTTAATGGGTGGAGCATCTCCTGTCCTGATACTGTGTCTAACTACGTTTGTGTGTCCATAGTCATGGTCATGAGCACTGAAAACATCACTGTATGACAACAATAAAGACTGAAGCTCGTGTCGTTGTTCATCAGTAATTTCTGCCTGACTGAGATTAACATCTGGTAACAACTGTTGAAAAGATGGTTCTGTCCTAGCTGTAACTGTGGATACACTAGGATCCTCTACATGGAAGTCAACCTCGTGGTCTTTATCAAGAGCGTGGAAATCACCTAATCTGGTGTCAGATGGAACCCTGGAGCTCAGTATTAGTGGGGTTCATTACTCTAACGCAAGTCAACCCTGCCTGTACATGAGCTAGCGCCCTTGCTGCTAACAGGCCCTGGAAGCTTGGTGGACCTGGCTCTAGGACACCTGTGTAGTCTGTGTCAAGATCAGTTACACCAATAGTGGGCTGAACCTTAGCTAAAACAGTCATCTGTGACATAGCAGGAACAACTATGGGTGATAGTGTGACAGCATGGCAGCTCAAAGGGGCCACCTCAGTAGCACGCAGGAGAGGGACAGTGGTATTGCTGCCCACTTTCAAATTACCTTCCCCTACGTTCAATACTGCATGATGTGAAAGCAGGAAGTCCCAACCTAGGATTACTGGCTGTGTTATGTTCCTGACCACTTGGACTATGTGGGTGAACATCTCATTACCTAGCCTGATGGTTATAGGTAGTGTGCCTAGGTTATCTAAATAGTCACCAGTCACTGCCCTAGGTAAAAGCTCAGAGCGTTGCATGGGTTTAGTTCTCAAAGAGGGGACTGACATCCTAAAGGCCTCACTAATCAGTGAAATGTCTGACCCTGAGTCTAAGAAGACTTTAGTGGCAATGTTCTCTATAATAGAAATCACGCAACGTGTGGGGGCTTTACAAGGAAGAGGTGACTTGTGTTGTTGGGCCTCACGTTTGGTAGCAGCAGACACTTGGCCCTCAGCACCTGCTACCACTCTTTTCCCTGACAGGGGTCTTCTTCAGTGAAGCTGACACGATCGTCTCTTTCTCCTCGTTGTTGGTGTCTCTGCCTGACAGAGAGAGGAGAGTGTGAATCATACCTGGATCTGTCAGAGTCATTGGAGGCGTGTCTGTGAGAGTCACCATAATGTGGGTCTCGTGGACCCGGACGATGAGGGGAGTAGCGCCTGTCTGGGCTGCCCCGCCTGAAGCGATCCTGCTGGTAAGCAGAATGATGATCACATCGATGAGGTGAAGAAGATGGAGGAGTAGGTGAGTATCGTCTGTCACGGTGAGTAGAGGGATATCTGGGGCGATGATCACTGCTGGACCGGCTGAGCCTGTGATGGTCATGATCACTGTGGGACCAGCTGGATCTGCGATGATGTCGTGCAGGAGAGTATCCACCACGGTCAGGTGACGCAGATGGGGAGCGACAGTATCTTTCTCTGCCACGCCGATACCCTTTGTTCATCTTGTTGGTCATATCTTTGGGTGGAAGCAGCAACATGTGGAATGCAGTGTTGAGCTGCGAGGTCAGGATTACGTCCCAGCTGAGAAACTTCCAGCCGGAGAGCATGAAGATCATTAGGGAGCTGTTTAACTGCCTCAAAAAGTCCAGAAGATGGGTCTGACTGAGATTTCTTATGTCTGGTTGACACCATAGCTGCAAACAGTTCCTCTTGTGGAGCAGGAATAGCAGAAGGCGTGAGTGCAGGTGCAATGACAGGTGGAGGAAGAAGTTTCAATGCCTCTTGTGCACGCTCCCATTTACATGCAACAGCTAGAGCATCCTCGAGAGTAGCTGCACCATGCTCGTGACATTTGGACTGAAGAATGGGGTCCAGACCAGCAACAAATCTTCTGAAGCGTTCCATGGCAATAGCTGGTTTGCCATATTCTGGGAAAGCTTCTATTACTAGTCTAGTAATTTCTGCAGCATACACTTCTAAGGGTTCTTTAGGCAGACGTTGTCTGGCATTTACAAATGTCTGAAAATGCAGCAAGAATTGTTTTCTTCCAAAAACTTCATTCAGCTTAGCTGCACATTTCTCATAGTCCTGTTGCACATCTGGTGGTAAAGATAGCCAGCATGCCAGTGCATCCCCGCTTAGACGAGTGGGAAGTATCGTAGCAATATCTAGCTGCTGTCCCTCTGCACACGCTTTAACTGCTAGTTCCAGTCTTGTTTTCCACAGAGAAAAACTTTCTTTGTCCTTACCATCGCCGTGAAAGTATAGCGGCAACTCAGCTCTGTAGTGAAGAACCGTCTTTGTAGTGTCTCTCCGGGTCGCGCCGCTTTCACCGTCATTGTCGGAGTGAGAGTCGTTGTCCTCAACAATGTCCTCAGCGCCAACCGCAACCGACTGCAGCGACATGATTCCCAAACTGTCCAACTTAAAACGACCAGGTGAAAAAAAAACTCCGGCCCACGATAACACTGTAGCACTGTCCACAAAACCGTCTCGTCAAGGCGAATGTGAAAAAAAAAACACTTGCAGAGTGCTGCGCTGGCGGCCTGTAGTCTGGTAGATTCCACACGGCTTAAGATAGTTGACTGCCTCGGCTAATTCACGGAAGAAAAAAAGTAACACCGCTGCTACCAGTTTGTAACCCTGGTTTCTGGATGGGTAGCGTGCCAGGACCGTGGGTGTTGCGGGTTACAAGGGTGTAAACACTTCTTCAATAAAAAGGCACCGTTACGGCAGGACAGGAAGACTTTATTCCACTTCACTTACAGGTCAGGTTCAGCGACGAAGCAACGCACACGAGGCAGACCTAGAACTCTCTCTGGAGGGTCTGTATTAACGGTCCCCACCAAAACAAGGGCAAGCGGAACCAACATCATACTACTCATACTTTCTATCTTCAAACATCTCTGAAGGGAAACACTGAGAGTGATAATAAAATATTATAGACAAAATTAAATAATTACTTAGATTAATAATACCTCAGAATTTAAACACAAAATAAACCCAATGACATTATGTAATATGATACAAATAATGCTTAGGGTAATAACACAAAATTTATAATAATTAAAATAACAAACACATAATTTACACGGTTACAGTAGCAACAGGTGCAGCAAGTGTGGCTACTATTTCAGTCGGCCAAACTCCACTACATTGACCTTGTTTTTCAAGTTTCATCCAAATCAGTTGGAAGCATTCTCTATTTTGTGCTGTCGTCTAGCTTTCTCGAAAAAGACTGAGACAAATCCTTTCATGAACGGATGTAACGACTGGAAACATATACATCAGAGGCTAAACGAGCATGAAAAAATTGCTACCCATATGAACTGTGTTAAGGCATACTTTTCATGGATAAATCAGACAGACCTGAGATCTCTGATCGATACTAATCAAATGACAACCTTCCGAGAACAAGTGCACAAGAGGCGTCAAGTTTTAGAGCGGGTGGTGGACATAGTAAAACTAAGCGGACGCTTCCCGATCTACCACCCGCTCTAAAACTTGACGTCTCTTGTGCACTTGTTTTCGGAAGGCTGTCATTTGATTAGTATCAATCAGAGATCTTAGGTCTGTCTGATTTATCCATGAAAAGTATGCCTTAACACAGTTCATATGGGTAGCAATTTTTTCATGCTCGTTTAGCCTCTGATGTATATGTTTCCAGTCATTACATCCGTTCATGAAAGGATTTGTCTCAGTCTTTTTCGAGAAAGCTAGACGACAGCACAAAATAGAGAATGCTTCTCAGCACTATAGCTGATCCATCTGCGCTGTGATCCATCTTTACGGCTAAATGCCTACATAATAGTTGCATCATCAGCCAACTGATTTGGATGAAACTTGAAAAACAAGGTCAATGTAGTGGAGTTTGGCCAACTGAAATAGTAGCCACACTTGCTGCACCTGTTGCTACATTCCCTCCTGCAGCATTGGTCTCCATCTCTGTTGCTTCTGCTAATCCACATTCAGGTAGATTTGTTTAACAACAAAACAATGAATTATCCATGCATTTATATGGAACTAAGCTTTAGGAGCGGTCCACCTTAACTCTCCTCCATGTTAAGTCGCATTCGGAAATCGATACTTTGGCTGGCAGGACGGCAGCGAGCGGAACAAGCATCTACTAATGTGAGTTGTTCAAAAACTTTCTTTTTAGTAAACTCTATGTACACAAACAATGTTCTCAATGCTCGAGTTCATGTGTAGAGACCCTGGTGATACTACGAGCAAAGTTTCGTGTTGTGTCGAGCCTTCCTAGTGTTCTAAAAGTAGCAATGTTGACGCTATCATAGTAGTGCCCATAGCACTCCCATTGAAAATGAGTTTGACACGAAAACGAAAATACGGTAAATCTTAAAAGTGTCACTTTTATTATTTATTAATTAATTGTGTTTACACGAAGGTTTGACTCGGGTACATTCATAAAAAAAAGCCTAGATTGCATTTTGTGAATTTTGCTTTAAGACATAACATTACTATAACATGCTGAGTCCTTTCTTATAGCTAGCACATAAAACAGAGCTGCCAAATTTCACCAAAAGTTTGGAGTGAGACTTCAGGGGAAGATATCTCTGGTTGCTGGTGAAATAAATGTTTGCAGCCAGGTTTAGAGTAATCTCTTATTTTAAACTAACATTTGAATTGGACTGTTATGATGTTTATGATTATGTTTGTTGTTTCTGTTTGCCGATCATTTTTGCACCCATTCTGTTTTTTTATTTGTGCTCTCAACATCATTGAAAATAAGGGCTTGCCATCAATGATTTTTCAAGCTTTAAATAAAGCTTGAATGAATGATTAGGTCATTATTTGGTCTTAACCATCAATATTCGCTCATTTTCTCACTCTCCTCCATGCCAGCTACTCTCCCTGCCCTGTCAACCTCCTCATGCTCTCTCCCTCTCTGTCATTACTCTGAATACACCAGAGAACATGGAGATATATTATCAGCAAATGAGTGACTAGAAAAGACTGTTCATATACATAGTCTAAATTAAGATTAGACTGTTTTGATGTCATTATTCAATCTTATTCTGTCATTATTCAGGCAGCCTCTATCCCCCACCCAATTATTTTTGCACCTTAAAAACCAGTTTCCTGCAATTGTACTTATTGTTCATAATGGACCAGCATCAGTAGAAATGAAAATAATTGCGTAATCTGATAAAACAAGAACCATTCAGACAAAGTTCAGACAAAACTGGCAGGCCCAGCGAATAGTCCATGCCAGGGAAGCAGAGCAAAACCCAAAGTAACTAACTGCACCCATGACAATCAATAACCTCCTCAATAGCAATATTGTCAGTTATGGGGAGGCCAAGAGTTAACACAGATTAGATATTTCGACGATGACAGTGAGTCTGTTGTTGTCATGTGATTGCAGAGTTGCTTGGTCTTGGCACTTGTGCTTTGAGTGTGCATGCTGCTTATAAAATATGTACTTCTGTATGTGTGATAAGCCTGCAAGTGGCTCAGCAAACATAATCCAATCAATCCTGTGACATTTGTGCAATGGCCAGCTGTGAGGGCAAAGCCAGCCAACAGGGTCATTTAGCTAGTGGAGATTTGTTTTTCTTCCTTTGAAACTGGACCTGACCCATGATTTTTCTCAGAGGTTTTTTTCTGCTCGACTCATCACAGCCTGGTAACCTATAGCAACAGGGAGCCCACAGTTTTTTTTCCCTTTGAAATCTATCTCTGAGAAAATGTTTGACTGACTGTAGAAGACAAGGAAAAGCAAGTGACAAGAGAAGGCCCTGCTTTTTATCTGCCAGATTTGTATTTCTTACCTACAGAGAGACAAGTTGAACACAGGCATAGGGGCCATCTATGGGGCGGCATTGGGCTACAAGCAAAATGCGTTAATTAAATAAATACTTTAAGCATTAACAGAGTATCAAAATATGTTTTCATAGAATCAGCAGTATTACAGTTTGTATGCACAGTAACATCTTACCACTTGAAATTAAAGGTGCTATTGATAACATTCAAACACTAAATGAGACTGTCCATATGCCCCCTACCATTGCAGTCATGTTACAACACTTTTGTTCAGATGTATCTGCCCCCTCAAGTGGTTGCCAGTTTGTTGTAGCTAGCGTTTCTAAAGCATGCTAACTAACACTAATGTCACTAACTAGCCAATGCTAGTACAGTATGCTGTCCTAACCCTAACCCTTCCACAAAATGGCAACTACCAAGACTGCTGATGCTGATGAAAGAGAGACAACATGTGAATCCAACAGCATTATACTATTGGCTCGCCAGCCCGTCCCACCCTCTCCACACATTCTTTGAACTGCTCCCATCAGGAAAACGGGTCCCGAGTCGAGAACTAACAGACTTATCAACAGCTTCCTTCCACAAGCTGTTGGTTGGCTGGACATGGACATGGATATGGCGCATGTGCGCTTGTACTGCACTTCACGGGCCTTAGTCATAGTTTCAGCTTTAAGTTATTACATTTATATATTGTTTGTATTTATTGTGTTTGTGTTATGGATGCCAGAGATACGTAATCTCATTTTTGCCGCACTACTTTTGTTGGTACAACTAAATGACAATAAAGCTTTGATTGATTAAAATGGTTGATTCAAATTCATATTAATGTTTTTAACCTTTAGATGCATGAGTGATTGGACCCCACACTCTTCCATAAGTGGGTCAAAAATGATCTGTATTCGAATCAATGCGTTTTTTTGTGTCATTTGTTAAAGAAAAGAGATACTTTTATACAACACTTTTCAACAAGCTCAGTAGAAGTATTATTTAAAATAAAGTGATTTGTCTTCATAAAAAGGGGTTTTCATCAAATTAATCCAAGTTGTGAATAACATCCTGTGAAGTCTATTGCTCGATGTCTGTCAAATGAGGCTTTAGCTTCAGACAGGAAGACTACGTTATTGCATATGTGGCAAAGCGGCGGAGGGGTTTATGTTTTAAGTTGATCGAGTTAACTTAAATCATTTAGGTCCGACAACGCCACCTAGGGGAGTTTCACCCCCAGGAATTAGTTTAAATTTGGGTACAATCACTTAGACAGAAAAAGGCCACAGGTTCGAAATCACTTCAGAGACGTGCTTCCAAAAATAGACAAATTTATTTTATTGCTTCTTTTTAACAAACAATTCTTTTAAAACGATTATATACGGTCAGGTGGAGGTTGTTTTATAAAGTTTATTGCACAGTCACCCTTTTTGGCCCAGTATTGCACCGTTGTTTTGACCCCATAACCTTCACTCAAAATTAGACTCACAATGAAAAGTAATACACAGGGCTGTGGGCCTCCCAGCGAAAATGACTAGCTGAAAAGAGGGGAAGGGGTCCAATGAGACACACCAAACATGAAAGCCCACACCGGATCACACCACGCTGCACGCCACCGACAAAAGGAAGTGAAGGGGACCACCACTAACGGGATCAGTGTCACTCGCTAGGCCCAACAGCTCCTGTTTGATAAAAGAAAAAAAACATTAATAAAGTCAGGTCATGGGGGGGCACGGCGTAAACCAATACACTGATTTTGAAGAGTACCAACACTCTAAATAGAGCCAAGATGTCAGGACAGGGTTACTTGGCGCGTCACACAGACACGACCGATACACTAAATGAATAATGAAATAAGAAAAAAACAAGTTAAACCTGGGGGTTACAACCAAAAGTGTGATATCGTCGGATATCCATTAATAAAACTGCAACGTATCTTCAGTTGAGCTGACTTTATTTACAGGACTTATCACGGCAGCATACATGACCAACTTGTCTGTATCATCTAGCACAACTTACTGCGCATGCCCACACTGCATAACCAATAGGATACCCCAATACAGGTGCGCCCTCTATAGGTCTTAAACTGCAACAGAATACAATAGTCACTCTGTAACATCCCTCCCCTCTTAAATTCAAACTACACCACAGTTTGCATGTAATCCAACACACCGAACTATATAGCACTGTATGCCTAAACATAGCAACAAACATCCTCATGACTTTTCTTTTTCAGAGAATAAACACAACATGCACCAATACATACATATATAAAACAAAAAATCATCATTTTTTTTTTTTTTTTTTTAGTGCATAATTACCCCACTTAACTCAAAGAAAGCACAATCTTTTCACTGCATCTTAAACATGCCTTTTACTTAACAAAGTCTTTCATATGGGCTGGCGGTCTCCTGTTCCTTTGAGATCTGAACAACTCTTTAGTGGGTGAACCACCAGGTGTGCTGTCCTCCTTGTTTTGCGTCACAGTAGGGGAAGCTTTGTCATCCATTTGTGTAGTACTTGTGTCCTTTTGCCCTATATTGGTCACCGTTGGAGGTACCACCTGTTCCTCAGGTGTCAAATCTAGCATCAGAACTGGCAGATCTTGCTCCTGTCTGCTGAACAGTTGTTCCACGTGTCTCCTGACAACTTTACCATTTCCCAGCAGCACTGTGTAAGAAACTGGTCCCGTGATCTCCTGTATCAGTCCTGGTACCCATTTAGGTCCACATCCATAGTTTTTAGTATAGATTGAGTCTCCTGTTGCAAAGTTGCGCTCTTTTGCATGTTTGTCATGGTGGGCTTTTTGACTTGCTTGTTTTGACTCCACCTTTTGTCTCAAGTCAGGGTGTATGAGATCCAAGGTACACCTCAACTTCCGACCCATCATCATCTCAGCAGGTGAAAGTCCAGTAGTTGACTGTGGAGTAATGCGATAGCTAAACAGAGCCCTGTTTAACTTTGTCTCCAGTGAATCACCGCTGCTCTTTTTCATGAGTTCTTTAAAAGTCTGTACGGCCCTTTCCGCCAAGCCGTTGGACGAAGGGTGGTACGGTGCTGATGTGACATGTGTGATTCCATTTCGTGTCATGAACTCTTTGGTTTGTTCGCTGACAAAACATTGTGCATTGTCAGACACAATCATTTCTGGGATACCATGTGTGCTGAAACTGTTTCTCAAGCAATTTAGTGTGTTTGCTGATGTAGCTGATGCTACTGGATACACATCTAACCACTTTGAGTGCGCATCCACAATGACTAAGAACATTTTATCCATAAAGGGCCCTGCATAATCTATGTGGAGCCTCCTCCACGGCTTCTCAGGCCACTCCCAGGGGTGGAGCGGTGCACAAGCAGGTGCCTTTCTGTGTTCTTGGCACGTGGAGCATAACTTTACCTTATTCTCTATGTCATTGTCCATATGTGGCCACCACATGTAACTTCGTGCCAGACCTTTCATGCGGCTCATTCCCGGATGTGACTGGTGTAACTGTTCCATCATAGGAGCTCGTCCCCTCTCTGGTATCACAATGCGGGCTCCCCACAACACACAGCCATCCTGTACACTCAGCTCATGTTGTCTTTGTCGATAAGATACAAAGTCTCTGTCCTGACTCTCTGGCCATCCTCTCAGTACATACTCATGTACACGTGAGAGTATAGGATCCTTAGCTGTCCATTTTTTAAGTTGCTCTGAAGTCATCAGTGGTGGATGCTCCTGATCCAACATTAAAACATGTTCCTCTGGTGGTGGAACACTTGGTGTCTCAGGTAGTGGGAGACGGCTAAGAGCGTCAGCGTTACCATTGTTTTTACCTGCTCTATACATGATAACATACTCATATGCTCTTAACAGTACAGCCCATCTCATTATCCTCTGGGATGCCATCTGTGGCACCGCTTTCATCTCATGGAATAAACCTAGCAATGGCTTATGATCTGTATAAATCACAAATTTCCTTCCATACAGATACTTGTGAAAATACTGTACTCCAAAAATGACAGCTAGTCCCTCTTTATCGAGCTGGGAGTAGTTTTTTTCTGCCGCTGAAAGTGTGCGCGATGCAAACCCTATAGGTTTCTCTGCTCCGTCCGACATGCGGTGAGCCAGCACTGCTCCAACTCCATATGGAGAAGCATCACAACACAGTATCAGTTCTTTTTTTTCATCATAATGCACAAGCACACTACTGGATTGCAAGAGCTCTTTTGACTGCTTGAAAGCTCTTTCTTGCTCTGGACCCCACGACCACAGTTCATCCTTCCTCAACAGTTTGTGCATAGGTGCCAGTAATGTTGACAGATTTGGCAGGAACTTATTGTAGAAGTTCAACAGTCCGAAATAAGCTTTTAGCTCCGTTACTGATGTAGGACTAGGCGCCTCCTGAACAGCTTTCACCTTTGCTGGCAGCGGATGCAACCCTGTCTTGTCCACTCGATGTCCTAAAAATGTCACTTCTTTCTCCATAAACTCACACTTGCTCCTTTTTAAGCGAAGTCCTGCATCCTCTAGTCGCTGCAATACTTGATCCAGTGTTTGCAGGTGATCTTTATTATCTTTTCCAGTCAGAATGATGTCGTCCAGATACACTGCGACATTTGCCAATCCTTGCAGCACACCCTCCATAGTACGCTGAAAGATGGCTGGACTGGAGCTCACCCCAAAAGGTAACCTTGTATATGTGAACAGTCCCTTATGTGTGTTCACTGTGACATATTTTCGGGATTCCTCATCCAGTACGATTTGCTGGTATGCATGGCTCATGTCTAACTTGGTATATGTCTCTCCTCCAGTTAAACAGGCTATCATGTCCTCCATTTTTGGAATGGGGTACTGCTCAATAGGAGACACTTTGTTTACTGTGAGTTTATAGTCCCCACAAATTCTCACTCTGGAGTCTGGTTTTAAGACTGGTACGATGGGTGCAGCCCATTCTGAGAACTTCACTGGTTCTATGATTTTGTCTTGTAAGAGCCTCTCTATCTCTTGCTCTACTTTCTTTTTCATTGCAAAAGGCACTGACCTTGGCTTATAGAAACAAGGTGTGGCATCACTAGCTACATGTATTTTTGCAGTGAAGCCTTTTAACCTTCCTAGCTCTGCTTTGAACACTGCTTCATGTCTTGAAAGTACTTCCTGTAGATTGTTTTCTCTCTCCTCAATCTTATGTACAGGTTGCCAGTCCACTTTGAGAGATTTAAGCCAACCTCGTCCCAGTAGACTTGTTCCTGAACCTCTTACAACGACTACTGCTAACATCTTAGCAATGCCTTTGTGTTCAACTTTGACCTTTGTCGCTCCTAATACGGGCACTTTATGGCCACCGTATGTTCTCAGTTTTATCCTGCACTTGGCTAGTCTGGGTTTGTCACTCTCACTGAATAGCTTGTGTAATGCTCTCTTCGACATAATGGTGTACCCACAGCCAGTATCTACCTCATAGGTTACATTTTTCCCGTTTACTTTTAATTCTTTTTTTATGGGCTCTTCTCTGGGAATGACTATCTCTTCATTTATGTTGTACATGGTCAGTGCACTATCTTTAACGTGATACATAGTGGAAACATCCTCACAATCACTATCAGTCTCACCCCCTTCCTCTTTCATAAAATGAGCCCTTCTTCCTTGCTTGCCTTTAAAGTGCTTAGGCTTTTCCTTTCCCCCTATTTTCATTCTGCAGGCCCTCTTTATGTGTCCCACTTTACCACAACTGTGGCACTTCTCGTTGGCAAACCTGCAGTCCTTAGCCAGATGGCTATCACCGCCGCATCTGTAGCATTTCCTCGTGTCCTGCTGATGTTTTGAACGCGCGTCGTTCACCTTGTTGACAGAGCCCGCCACACGGCTCCATTTGCCCTGCTCTTTCATGCCATGCAAATCCACAATGTCTCTGTTTGCCGCCTCCATGGCCTGTGCAAACTTGAGGGCTTTGTCAAAAGTCAATCCATCCTCCGACAGCAGCCTCCGCTGAATCCTGTCGTCATTTATGCCGCACACGAGACGGTCTCTCAGCATCACTGTCAAAGATTCTCCATAATTACAGTCCTGCGCTAGCTTCCTCAGCTCTGCCACATAGTCACCCACAGTCTCGTCAGACTTTCTGTTTCGTGTATTAAACTTCCACCGTTGCATTATTTCACTGGGTTTAGGGTGAAAATGATTTTTCAACAGTCTTACCAGGTCACTGTAAGACTTATCTCCCGGTTTGTCTGGGCTGAGCAGGTTTCTCATCAGTGCATACGTCTGCGCACCCACGCCACTTAGCAGCACAGCTCGTTTCTTGTCCTCACTGTCAATGTCATTTGCTACGAAGAAATGGTCCAAAATCTCACAGTACTCTTCCCATGTCTGTGACTTGCTATCAAAAGGTGACACCGACCCCACCGTGGCAGCCATGGTTCTTCACTACAGAGAGCGCCACGTTTGTCTTCACGCTGTCGGCACAACGTCTGTAGTTCACGGACTGTTAGCATTAGCCTAGCTTCAAGTCACCTGTTGACCCAGCCAGCACTGCGCCCGCCCGTAGTCTCAACTTGCCGAATCACTTCAGGCTTTCATCCTCGTCGCCATATGTGATATCGTCGGATATCCATTAATAAAATTGCAACGTATCTTCAGTTGAGCTGACTTTATTTACAGGACTTATCACGGCAGCATACATGACCAACTTGTCTGTATCATCTAGCACAACTTACTGCGCATGCCCACACTGCATAACCAATAGGATACCCCAATACAGGTGCGCCCTCTATAGGTCTTAAACTGCAACAGAATACAATAGTCACTCTGTAACAAAAAGAATGGAAAATAACTAAAATGAAACTGTACAAACAACCCAACAGTCATGTTCCATGTAATAAAAATACTGAGTGCTCCTTTAATTATGCTCAGCGTAGAACGAGCGGACAGAGCACAGCAGATCACCGTGGACAGATAATGCAGGCAGAACAGCGCAGATTCTCAGCGAGCAGACGGCTTAGGGTTGGAGGTAAACCACCTGCCGTGGTGTACAGCTTGGCCTACAAGTGCACAAAATTATAAAAGAAATTGCACTTTCAGTCCTGGGAGAAGGATAAATTCAAATACATACCGGAAGGCTTTTCATGCAGCGGCCCCGTACCGGGAGTGAGACACGGGATGAAGCGCAACAGCTGTCGCCGCAATCAGAGCCACCAAGTTATTTAAATTGCAGACAGACAGCATAAATATGGCAGACAGATAATGAGCAGGCCTACCTCAGCAAAGCAACGGCGAACACACACACGGGCCGTTACGCCCGGATCGCTCGTTTCGCATGGGCTTTGGGCCACACGTTCTCAACCCACTCTCTCCAGCCAGCAGGCAGGCCAACTCTGCTGCGAAGCAAGAAAACGAATGCCGATATAATGCCAACAACACCGCAAATATGCCGATATAACAGGAATGGCAGAGAGTTTACCTTATGATCTCAGCAAGAAGACACGATCCGACACACACACACAGCTTCGGAAGCAACGCCACGCCAAACCACGCCGCCAAGGCGGAAACCAGGCTCCATATGACAGGGAAGCCGACCCATCTGAGGAGGAAGGTGCGCGCCTACATATAGGTCTGCACAGCACCGCCCCACAATCAAGTCGACTGACTTCCTGCAGTCAGCCACTGCGGTCAAGCCAGCCGTGGTTCGCGTTTGCTTGGTCAAATCAGCCGCACGTTGTTTTCTAGTGCGCGAATCTACTAACATTTACGGTAATCGTAATGAAACCGCTCTGAAGAGCCTCTGGTAGTGACAGTGGGGCAGACTGCAGTCTCACAGTCAGATCCCTGAAAATTACGATGCTTTTACAGTAATTATTCCCGGTAATAAACTGATGGTATTACGAAGGTATGCGTCCGGATTTCAAAGTAAAGGACGAAAGAAAAAACTTAAGGATATTTCACCCAACTTTGATGTGGAATAAAAAACATATTTTCCATAAGTAGTCCATGATTCATATACTGCTGAACTTGGTGCTTCCTAGACTACCTGCATGCATAATATGGAGTACTTTTACTGTGTACTTTTGGTGTAATCCTCTGTCAAAATCCATTACAGAGGACGAGAATAAGGATATTTCACCCAACTTTGATGTTTAATAAAAGACATATTTTCCATAAGTAGTCCATGATTCATATACTGCTGAACTGAGTACTTCCTAGACTACCTGCATGCATAATATGAAGTACTTTTACTGTGTACTTTTTGAGTAATCCTCTGTCGGAATCCATTACAGAGGACGAGAATAAGGATATTTTGTCCAACTTTGAGGAGGTATAAAAAGCTAATTTTCCATAAGTAGTCCATGATTCATATACCGCTGAACTGAGTACTTCCTAGACTACTTACATGCATAATATCAAGTACTTTTACTGTGTACTTTTTGAGTAATCCTCTGTCAAAATCCATTTCAGAGGACGAGAATGAGGATATTTTGTCCAACTTTGAGGAGGTATAAAAAGCTTATTTTCCATAAGTAGTCCATGATTCATATACCGCTGAACTGATTACTTCCTAGACTACTTGCATGCATAATATCAAGTACCTTTACTGTGTACTTTTTGAGTAATCCTCTGTCAGAATCCATTACAGAGGACGAGAATAAGGATATTTCACCTAAATTTGATGTGGAATGAAAAGTTTATTTTCCATAAGTAGTCCATGGTTCATATACCGCTGAACTGAGTACTTCCTAGACTACTTGCATGCATAATATCAAGTACTTTTACTGTGTACTTTTTGAGTAATCCTCTGTCAAAATCCTTTACAGAGGACGAGAATAAGGATATTTCACCTAAATTTGATGTGGAATAAAAAGCTGATTTTCCATAAGTAGTCCATGATTCACATACCGCTGAACTGAGTACTTCCTAGACTACTTGCATGCATAGTATCAAGTACTTTTACTGTGTACTTTTTGAGTAATCATAGACTAGAATAAGAATCCATTACAGTACATACTTATACCTCCTCGAAGTTGGACAAAATATCCTCATTCTCCTCCTCTGAAATGGATTTTGACAGAGGATTACTCAAAAAGTACACAGTAAAAGTACTTGATACTATGCATGCAAGTAGTCTAGGATGTACTCAGTTCAGCAGTATATGAATCATGGACTACTTATGGAAAATCAGCTTTTTATTCCACATCAAATTTAGGTGAAATATCCTTATTCTCGTCCTCTGTAATGGATTCTGACAGAGGATTACTCAAAAAGTACGCAGTAAAAGTAATTGATATTATGCATGCAAGTAGTCTAGGAAGTACTCAGTTCAGCGGTATATGAATCATGGACTACTTATGGAAAATAAGCTTTTTATACCTCCTCAAAGTTGGACAAAATATCCTCATTCTCCTCTGAAATGGATTTTGACAGAGGATTACTCAAAAAGTACACAGTAAAAGTACTTGATACTATGCATGTAAGTAGTCTAGGAAGTACTCAGTTCAGCGGTATATGAATCATGGACTACTTATGGAAAATAAGCTTTTTATTCCACATCAAATTTAGGTGAAATATCCTTATTCTCGTCCTCTGTAATGGATTCTGACAGAGGATTACTCAAAAAGTACACAGTAAAAGTACTTCATATTATGCATGCAGGTAGTCTAGGAAGTACTCAGTTCAGCAGTATATGAATCATGGACTACTTATGGAAAATAAGCTTTTTATTCCACATCAAAGTTGGGTGAAATATCCTTATTCTCGTCCTCTGTAATGGATTTTGACAGAGGATTACACCAAAAGTACACAGTAAAAGTACTCTATATTATGCATGCAGGTAGTCTAGGAAGCACCAAGTTCAGCAGTATATGAATCATGGACTACTTATGGAAAATATGTTTTTTATTCCACATCAAAGTTGGGTGAAATATCCTTAAGTTTTTTCTTTCGTCCTTTACTTTGAAATCCGGACGCATACCTTCGTAATACCATCAGTTTATTACCGGGAATAATTACTGTAAAAGCATCGTAATTTTCAGGGATCTGACTGTGAGACTGCAGTCTGCCCCACTGTCACTACCAGAGGCTCTTCAGAGCGGTTTCATTACGATTACCGTAAATGTTAGTAGATTCGCGCACTAGAAAACAACGTGCGGCTGATTTGACCAAGCACACGCGAACCACGGCTGGCTTGACCGCAGTCTACAGCCTGGTGGCACTTAAAGCAGGAAGAAAAGCAGAAGTTTATTCTGCAGCACCAGTAACAGTATGAGCGGGCCCTGGACTAAAAGGAGAAAAGGGCCATTCTGCCACACATACTTTGGCCTTACGTTATTACTCATACTGTCATGACATTCACTCCGCTCAGCATGCTCATAATGTCCCAATTTGCTGCTTCATTATCTGGGGTTGTCAATTGATTTCAGCTGTTCACATCAGCTGATCACATCTATCCAACAGCACAGTGACACACCTTGCCCGTTTTCTTGTTGCTGTTTTAAATATGATGCTTGATGCCTTTAGTTCATTTATGCTGCTGCTTTGTGTGCCCCTACCACCTTCCCATCACCGCCTAGTGTTTGCAGATTCATCAGCTTCATCAGTTCATCATCTCATCAGCCTCAGATTAGTCATCTACCACCACCAGATTCAAATTGACATTTTTATTTTAAACAGAAATGTGGAAATGAAAATGAGTGATGGCCTATTAGTGCCACTGCCATGCGTAAAGATACCTGTTATCTTGTATACAATACCGAGCTATTAAAATAATTGACAGATTTATGTTGTTTTTTTTGTATCAATTTAATGCCATGAAGGTAAACCCAAACTTCAGATAATCATCTGTATATTTTCTGGGTTTTCTTTTGTTTGCATCTACCCTCATCAGCTGCTACATCAGCAGCAGGTGCCGCTTCGATGCTTGCATTTTCACTGATGTTTTCTGAGGTGGAGGGTGTCTCTCTTGTGCTAGTGGAGTTTTTTGGTTGAGTTGCAAAACGATCCATTTTCACTCATAAAAATGTACATACACTTAATAGTGGCATAATAATATATTGGCCTCAGTACTTGGCTGTTGTGGATAGGAGCTGCAGCATTTTAGCACTAGTCTAGTGCTGTGAGTGAACCGGTGCCCAGCTTGAGAGAACTCCTGTGTGTCGCTGAATGTGTGCATTTCTGACTGAAAGATAAGACATAAAATATTGTCTAATCAACCAAGAAAAATCACGACCCTCCTGCACTACCTCCGCGGACCCCTAGGGACCTCTGCTGTAGAGCATTTCATAAGCATTTTTATGTAAAGCATTTTCTTTACTTCATTCACTCGTCTCTCCTGACTGAACTTTGTCTGTAAAAACAAAAATATTCTTTGGACAAGAGACACATTTTCTCTTCTTCTTGCACGGTGTAGTTGGCTATGTTTTGTTTTCTTTACATTGCTGCCTTCAACATCATAGTGTCTCCACCAGGGGCGATTCTAGTATCTGACCTTTGGGGGGGCTCAGCCCCCTGGAAGCGGCTGACAGATTTTTCATAAAAGCATATATAACAAGAATCTTTGATTATCCGACCATAATCTATGTACAAGTTCCACTGACATACAATCCTCCCACTAAATCAGCCATTTCACCGGATGAGAGTCTAATATCTTCCTAAACCTATGATGTATAACATTAATGATTATGGATGAACCATGATCAACTTTTCTCCAAAAAATAGTTAATGTAAACTGAGGAGAAGGCTCAATTGACCACAGCTGTCTGTCTATAATATAGTGCTCCGATCCGGTTTTATAGGTTATAGGTTATAGGTGTGTGTTAGAAAAACAATAACACAAAGTGTTCCCGACTGAAGGACTACTAGAAGAGCTTGTGTTTGTCTCTTTTTTGAGATTTGTATGCTGGTGTCAACACGGAGTGTCTTATTTTGAAAAGTAACCAGATGTGTTTTTTAATGTCAAATCATTCTGTATTGTACCTATTGCACTGTATTTATTTTATTTTATTGTGTTGCTTTTTTTTAATCTTAACTGTGTTTTTAACTTGTGTTTATTTTTTCTATGCACATCTGTGAACACGTCAAAGACGAATTTCCACTGCTTTTTGCAGGGGACAATAAAGTTTTTCTGATTCTGATTCTGATTCCTGCGTCCTGCTCCAGCATCCGCTGAAGTCCTGCGTATCTGCTCCGGACTGCTGGAGCCGTCCGGAGCAGATCCGCAGCGCAGCGGAGCTGGTGGAAGTTAAGACATTATTTAAAGTGAAAAACCAGCTCAGCTCTGACAGGCAGCAGACACGTATCTGGTAATAATAATAATACGTTTATTTGAAAACAGGGACAGTGCACATTATTTAACATTTCTGAAAATGCGCTAGAATTAGCCAAGAGGCTATTTTTCATCTGTAGTCCCCAATCACGGAGTTCGTATCACCATTGTTCACTGAAAGTGAAACCTTCTCCTTCTGAGCTCTGACAAACTTTCAGACCCTCCTCCTCCACACATTAGTCACTTACAGTGTCAGTCCACTTACAGTGTCAGTCCAACACACATTGGCCTTCCAGCTGTCACTCTAACTCCCAGATTCACTTGGTCACAGTCTTGAGCCCTGGATATACGATTTGTGGACTAAATGATAGGATGAGCTAAGGCAAGTTTTGGATGGGCTCGAGCCCACCCAAAAAAGGGCTAGCCTCGCCACTGGTCTCCACATTTTTCTGTTTAGTTATCACCCTGCAACAGCTCTGCAGTTGCTCCCAGTTTGCAATAGTCTTTGCTGCCATGGCAGTACAAGCTGTTATTGACAATCAATAAATCGATTGCTAAGGGATCAGAATCAGAATTTCCTTTATTTTTCCCGCAAACTGGGAAGTTTCTTCATCACAGCAGCCAAAGCACAGTAATATTGCAATAAACAATAATAATAGTAAAAAAAATAAAAATAAACAATATAGTTAAAAAATACAAAATACAAATAGACTCATTTACATTGTATATACATAATGTTTTACAGTGTTAACAGTGTAATTGTAAGCAGTGCGACAGTGTGTTGTTGAATACATGATAAACATGGTATGAAAAATTGTCCAGTGAGTGCAAAAAGTGACATAGTGCACGTGTGAGATCTGTATGGAGCAGTGCTGGTTGTACAGTCTGACAGCAGCAGGAAGGAAGGACCTGTGATACCTCTCCTTCACACACTTAGGGTGAATCAGTCTGTTGCTGAAGGAGCTGCCCAGTGCTGTAATAGTGACCTGCAGGGGGTGGGACTCCTGTACCTGCAGTGATGACAGCTTGTCCATCATCCTGCTCTCTCCCACCACCTGCGCTGGGTCAAGAGGGCATCCCAGGATGGAGTTGGCCTTCTCGATAAGTTTATCAAGTCTCCTCCTGCCTGCTGCTGAGATGCTGCTGCTCCAGCAGACTACTCCATAGAAAATGGCTGATGCCACCACAGAGTCATAGAAAGAAGTCAGGAGTGCCCCCTGCACTCCAAAGGACCTGAGCTTCCTCAGCAGATGGAGTCTGCTCTGATATATGTTGCTGCAGTGCGATCAGTCCAGTCCAGTTTATTGTTCAGGTGAACTCCCAAGTACTTGTAAGATGTCACCCTCTCAATGCCCGTTGAAGCCAATCATTTTCCCTTTCAGTCCTGCCTCACAGTTTTTCCAATTGGTTCCTAAATGCAGCTGAACACAGAACAGAAGAAATATTATGATACACAATAAGTTTTGAATTACACTAAAAATGTTTTACAGTGAACAGAGTTCAGGTTAATCTAAAGGAAGAGAATCCTAAAACCGGAAGTCTCCCAGTCATGGTTCAGAGCCTGAATCAAGGAAGTAACATGCAATAACAGAATCAGGGTTCACAGCCTCAAACATGCAGCAACAACAATGTATGTGGAGTAGGATCAGATGATTGACTGTTAAATGCTTTATTACCTCCACCAATGCTTCATTGTTGTCCGTTGGTTGGTTGGTTTTTTTGTCAGCAGGACTGAATAAAAGCTAATACTAAACAGATTTCCGAAAAACGTGGATGGATTGTTTTCCCAATTTCTTTAGCATTGTGAGCCATTTTCAGACACTTTTGTTTAATTGTTAGTGAATAATGCATGGCTTTTGATGAAACCAAAGAGTGAATGGAATGAGGGGACAGTTGGGCGTTGGTATGCGCTTTACTGAAGGCTATTATAGTTGTCTTCTAATGACTCGACCTACATATTTTGTCCACAGTTCACATTTTTGAAAATGAAAGAAACTCGGTTCAGAAACTCTGTTCCAATTAGAACTGAGTCCTTAATGCCAAGTACTGGGTACCCATGAAAAAAGTGTTGGTTCTGCTTATGGGTTCCTAAACAGGACATAAAAAATAATTTGTTAAATAAAGGACACATACATCAGCAAGGCCGTGGCTCATCTGGCTACCTTCCAGGACCGCCAGGCGTCAGGACCTGTTATGTCACTCATCAACACAACAGCAAGCTGGAGAGCTAGCGTGCATAACTAGCATGTCACAGCAGCAGTCACAGTGCAGAAGATGGACTGTGAAAAATGGTCAAAAGTGTGGCTTCACTTTGTAAAAGAAAAACACATCAAGGCAAAGTGGGAAGTTTATCAGCTGCAAGTCAGGTTGCATGTCAAATCTGACCAAACATTTAAAGCAGCATGGCATCGATGTGAACAAGTGTACCGTGTTTTATGTCTTGCAGTCTTCGAGCCTGAGTGCCTCAGCCTTCACCATACCCCATCCCTCGGTTTTTATATATTTGCTTCATTTGGTTGCAGTTAGGTGCACTGCCACTAAATGCACTTTAAATCCATCATTTTGAGTGTGGGTTTCCATTTGAAATGTTTGTCTGCCACAAGGCGTCACTGCTGCTGCCCAGTGTAACAAGGCTCAATTCACCCTCGATTCAATAAGTGCAGTTTTACATTCACTATTGTGTTTTTTAATGCACATCTGTAAGTGTATTATACATTTTTTATTTACTTTGTGAATGTTCAGTTAATACTTCCAATGGAAAAGAGATATTTTTGTAATCAAAACATTTGAACTTCACAAGCAACTACAGCAGCTGATTTTGCAGATTAGAACACTTATAAGAGATGGGAGGAGTAAGCCTGTGTTTTAAAGACTTCTATCAAGCACAAATCAAGGTAGTGAAAAGGGAAATAGCAACAACAAGTTTGCTACACACAAACACTGCGTAAAGTAAAATGTAATGAAAGGTTATTGTTCACTGTGTCTGCCGGCATATTGCTTTGATTTGTGTTTATGATGCTGAAGTGGGGCTTGGTTGATCTTGCCATACTGTCTGACTTGGAATTTTGACTTTGATGACCAAGGTAAATTTTTTCTGAGTTCCCTGTACAATGGAACGCATCATTGTACTGCACTGTACAAAAATTGAATTGGTGTGTTTCACTGAGGGTGTTGCCCCTATCAGAGGAGAGGAGTTTTGAGAGTGTTGATGACAGTAAGCAAACCTTTAAAGAGGAAGCAGAAAATGTCTTCAGCCATTCTGGAGAGAAGGAGGAGTGGTGCAGTCCTGTGGGAGAGAAGCTGTATGGCCAAACTGGAAACTGGAGCAGCGTACACTATGTGTTGCCATTTCAATTCCAGCCCACTGCAGTTCACAGGTTAGTGTGTCACATCCACTCTTAGAAGGCTCAGATCAGGTCTGGAAAGCTCCATGCTGTATTCCATGCTTACAAGCAAAACAAATCCTGTCGAAGAAAAAAAGGAAGAAATCCACAGCAGCTGTTCTGAAAAAAAGATCATTATCTATCTTTTCTTTCCTCATCCAGGGAATTGATGTCTGGCTGTACAATGCTTCAAGACTTTTTAATAAACGTCAGGCGTCAGATTTCAGAATTCACATACACACAGGCTTAGCAGATCCTCAGTGGCAGAATTGATTGGCTGGGATTTTCAGAGGTGATGTTTTAGTCATAGAGACCTTTACAGCCAGCCTGTCCACCACTTTTTATATGCAACAGTTTGGATCAATAGTGCCTCTCTGACTAGTGTGCATCTTAGTATGTGTGCGTTGCCAGGAGATATGTTAACTGTGTTTCTGAAACCCATGATTTGCTCTTTCAACTGTAAACTTTCATTTCCAGGGTTGGGGTTAAATAATAAAAGCAAAAGACATAAAAGTTATGGGACTTTTTCTCTATTAAAAGTTTCAAATTATGCTATTCTACAGTGTACATCATGCAATGATCGTGGGCACATTGTCTTGTTGTTGAATTCAACATTGCAAAAATGGACAAATATGCAACCAGAGTCTAACCCCAATTAACCCTACTGTAGACCAGTCACTGTGTGTATGTAAATGATACCTTTACAACAAGGTAATCAACTTCCACCGCCCTTGTTCACTGAAAATTTTAAACCAGTTTCACCTCACCACTGCTAAGTGTTGTCAGGAATGTACTAACCTGGAACCTTACCCATCAGTACATGTTTAACAATGAGAGGTTGGTACAAGATGATTTTCAGGGGGTGTCAAGTTACTCTTTGAAGAGGAACAAAAAAAAGATAATAAAATAATGTTTTATTTATTTCTGTGTAATGTTACTTTTGACCTTGCCAAAGCATTTGCCAAATGTAATGAATGTAATGTCATGTAAAACCGCAAGTTTGCATCAAAATGACTTCAGTGGAGTTGCCATGATCAGTGAACATGTGTCAGGCCTGGACTAAAAGGAGGACTCAGATGCAGGGCAGAATCAAAATTCAACAGACTTTTATTCTGAAATCGTTGGGTGTTCAAGGCAGAGAGACAAATGAATAGGCTATCAAAACCTAACCGGACTACACTATCGGCAAGAGAAAACAAAACAAACGAGAAAATCAAAATCACTTCGAAAGGAGGAGAAAAGTTGAACACAAGACCCCCCACGAGGGAGGAAAACTAATAAATCAAAATCGCTCCACAAAGGAGGAAAACTAAGACTAAGTAAAATTAACACTGATCTAAGAAACTAGGAAAACAAAAGCGCTCCAAGAAAACAAAAAGGCTGAATCTGAAAACAAAACTGAAAAGCTCTATCAAAATTACAAACAAAATTCACTCTTCTCGAGGCACAAGGAAAAACAGAAAAAAAATCGACATGAACTTTGAATACTTAACAAGACGAGGCTGTGACAAAGGGCTGGGGTGCACGCAAGAACGAGACACACTGGCACAAGACAAACGAGGACACAGACTATTTAACACATGAGGGAGAGGGGAACAGGTGGAAACAATCACAAATCAGGGATGACGTCAGACCGGGGACACATGAGGAAGGGCAAGTGACCTGAAAGGATAGGGAGGTTAGATTTTCAAAATAAAACAGGAAGTTCACGAGACAAAAAACCAAGACAAGACCTCACCGCTGTGTGACAACATGCTACTGTTGGTGAAATATATCAGCATGAATCTTTAAAAAGCTTACCTGCTTTTTGACACTTTTTTAGACACATTTTATAGTGATGACCTTTATTTAACAGAGCTGGTGTTATAACCTAATAACCAGTTGCATGATGTACCACACAAAGATGATGCTATTTTATTATTATTTAACGTAGTATGTAGAGGCTTACTATGCATGATTTGTTGGTTGCTCCCCAGCTCAACCAGGGAGCAAGAGACAGACAGCAAACAAAACATTGTTTGCAAAGTGTTTCTCGGCAGATCCGTCCTACAAGCTGCAAGCTGTGTTGCTCTCTCACTCTCCTCATCTTAACGTACGTCGAGAGTGGTCAGATAAGGCAGTTGGACGTCTGGCCGGTGTGTGGGGGGCTTAAGAGCCATGACAAGAGTGTAACGTCATGTGTTATATATTCACTCAGTTTGGGCTTGTGCCCCAGTTTAAAACAGTAATGTTCTGCCTGACATCCCAGCTGTCAGAATCACTTAGAAGAAGTTAAGAGGCCATGCTACAAAGAACATTTGATTGACACACCTTTCTATAATCTCCAAAATTGATCATTGAAGTTGTTATATCTATATTATTGATCCAGCAGATTTGGTCACATTTTCATAATAAACTGATTATTATTATTGTTTTTTTTGAGTATGTGGTATGTGTTCCGCTCATTCTATCACAGAAAAAGCAAAGCTCTAGAAATCATTGGAACTGGAGACTACCATGATATACATGTTCTTTAAAAGTCTAAGGAAACTTTTCACCACGACTGTATGTATGGGAAACACTGTCAGTGGAAGCAAAGGAGACACTTCCTCCAATAAGAATTCTATAAAAAAACATTTCATGGAGAGTGAATTGACTAATTACTGACCAATTACTTGTTATAGTTAATAGGACTGTCAGGTTCATATATTTTGAGTTAGAGCTCAGAAGTTAGATCATTTCTTTTGAAGTGTTTGTTGAAAATAAATATGTTGGTGTGTACGTTAAAATAATATTTGCTTTTTCTATCACATTATTGGATTTCCTACTTAAGAATTGTGATGATACATTAGGAGCTCTCTAGCTATTGTCTCAGACAATCCTGGCAACACATTTGCTGATAGGCCTGCTATGTGAACTTAACCTCAACGAGCAGCCCGGTGGCAAAACAAGTCTTGGTGAAACCAAGTACTGATTCCTGCATTCAAGCTCGGTGTGTGTGGAGCAGCAGTCCACCATGCGGGCATCCAACCTGTCTGCTCTGTCTAGCCCAGAGAGACAGCTGCTAGTGGTACCTTGGCCAGTAGCTATCCTGCTGCACAGTCAACTCAAGCGCCATGTTTACTCTAGCTGTTGCATGGCAACACGGGCTTGAGTTGTCTGTCCACTACAGTGCCTGTTCTTACAGTGACACCTACTGTCACAAGAAAATAACAACCACAAAACTCCCTCTAAATGAGAGGGGGACTGGTTTATATCTGAGAGGGACTAATTTATTAAGTAGCTATTTACGTGTAAAATATCTGAAAAAAATTTGAAGTTTTTCTTTCACTTTTAAGAGAGGCTACTTTTCCAACACCGAAGCCGAAGAGGATGTTTTTTTTTTTCTGGGAGAAGTATAACTGGCAGTCCGCTGCGTCACCATCACTGCTGGATATTTGTTATTCAAAACAACCACCACAAAAACACAGACTCAACCAGAGAATATTGGATTTGAGTTTTCCATGCTGAAATCTCTGTCAGAAAATCTTTAACACTGCTGTGATTAGTTGTTTCAAGGGAACAACTCATAGCTGTAGAGTGCACAGCAGAGTGTCCATCTCCTGTCCCTGTGGCCCATCCATTCAAACAACCTTTTGACAATGTTCATAGATTCAAAAAATATGTAGCACCCATTAATGAGAAGGCTGATAACAGCCAGAATTCCACGCATGACACTCACAGCAGTTTAGCACCATGTTTGATATATTCCTCGTCAAAAGAAACATGGCAGTCATATTACACAATTTGTTAACATGAAATTGATGCATGTTGTGTTTGGAGTGCAGAGAGAAATGAAAACTTCCCCGGACGAACATCAGATGCTTTTTATCTTATTTAGGACATGAGTAGTAGTGTACCAAAATGAGTATTACAAAAAGTTACACTGGAGCCTTCCGCTGGAAAAATATATTTTGTCACTGGTTTTCACACACACACACACACAAAAAAATATTTATTAAAAATTATATGTTTTAGAACTTAGGAAAAGAAGTATAAAGGAAAAAAAAATCTCCCTTGCCCCTCAAGGCTTCCGTAGAAATGTCTGCTTGGTAACAAAAAAGTTAAGGTGTCACCAAAAGAATGAGATAAAATCTTTAGATAACACTGGAATATGTAAGATATTTTATTTATTAAATAGAATGTAAAATCTGAAGGAGTCAGTGTGTGAAAAGTGATTTCTTCGACTGCAGTGATTCTTTTGCTCTCTGACAGCTCTCGCTGAGCTGAAGAATCCTCCTGCTGTGTACAGAAATATTTTCTTTGCTCTGTGATTTCTCTCCTGGGGAAATATGTTTCTTGAACACTGCCTGATAAAACACTACACTCAAACGCTTTATCATGACAATGGCAGAGGAGGAAACAGCTGTTTAGCTCAGTGTATGATTAGACTCCGGACACGAAGAGTAAAAAATGATGGCAGGAGCGATTTAGTTTTTCTAAGTTGTATACTTAAAAGCTACTGTTTGTCTCTGACTCATCAAGCCTAAACACAGCCTGACCTTATTCTCTGGCTCACTGCCTCACCTTTCTGTCCAAATAATTAAAATACATTACATTCAATACGTGCACTGCATGCACTTATTTCAACACACTCTCTTCCACATCTAGGGCTTAATTGTAATGCATTGACTCCCTGTGGAAGGTGTTCACATGCGGGCAGGAAATAAATACATGTTAATTGGATTGTTTATATGTTTAAGAATGAGTGTATGTCAATGTGTGTCAGGTGCACTTCGCTATAAAAACTACAGCTTTATTGTACAGTGACTGGTAAGCATGGCCCATTACAGAGAAACAAGAGAGCAGTGCAGGGGCGTCGCTAGGAGTGCAAAATATCCGGGGCTTTAGCCCCGCGCAGTGTTGCCTCAGTTACCTTGAAAAAGTAATCTGATTACTGATTACTGATTACTCCTTTAAAGTCCTTCAAAGCTTGATAGTACTCTGTCGCCAGCACAGAGTGAACAACAAACCTTAATATTCTCATCTTTAGCTGACAGGAACTCAAAATAATGACTGTATTTCCAGCTAGAAAACGTGCATCTCTCTCTTCCCTCCATTGTTGTTTGTGTTTGTGTCGCTGCGTGGTATTACACGTGAGTTGTGCTCGTGCTGAAAACTGACTTGTGGCACACATGACATCACTCCCCGAGACAAGAAGAAAGCAGAAATATATATTTTTACTAGGCAAGGCAAGTTTATTTGTATAGCACATTTCAGACACAAGGCAACTCAAAGGGCTTTACAGGCACACACAAATTACATTAAAAGACATAAAAATTTCATTTAAAAGACATTAAAAATTGCATTAAAAACATTAAGAATTGCATTTTAAGACCAGTAAAAACATTAAGAAAAGACAAACATAGAAAAGAAGGTAGGCTAAAATAGAAAAGCTTTAAAGGAAACAAGACTGTAAAGTCAAAGTCATAATGCAGTTCAAAGACTTGAATTGCTTCAGCTAAAAGCAGTGGCAAAAAGAAATGTTTTAAGTCTTGATTTAAAAGAGGTGAGTGTTGGAGCAGACCTGCAATTTTCAGGGAGTTTGTTCCAAATATGTGGCACATCTGGACTGATGTGATCTACTTTTTTGGTTCTTGTTAGGACTCGGGCAGCAGCGTTCTGAATCAGCTGCAGCTGTCTGATGGAGTTGTTAGGGAGTCCTGTAAGGACACCATTACAGTAGTCGAGTCTGCTGAAGATAAATGCGTGAACAAGTTTCTCCAAATCCTACTGAGACATAAGTCCTCTTATCCTGGATATATTCTTAAGGTGATAGTAGGCTGACTTTGTAACTGTCTTAATATGGCTGCTGAAATTTATGTCGGAGTCCATAATTACACCGAGGTTTCTGGCTTGGTCTGTAGTTTTCAACATTACAGACTGTAGCTGAGCAGAGACTTTTAGTCATTCTTCCTTGGATCCAAAAACAATTATTTCAGTCTTATCTTTGTTTAACTGAAGAAAACTCTGACACATCCAATCATTGATTTGTTCAATGCATCTACTCAGGGTATGTATGGGATTATAGCCCCTGGTGATATGGTTATATACATTTGTGTGTCATCTGCATAGCTATGGTAGCAAATTTCATTGTTTTCCATTATCTGAGCTAGAGGGAGCATGCAAATGTTGAATAGTAGAGGCCCCAGAATGGAGCCCTGGGGTATTCCGCTTGTCATTTTCATCCATTCAGATGTGTAATCACCAATAGACACAAAGTAATCTCTCTCATTTAGATAGGATTTAAACCACTTTAGTGTTGTACCAGAGAGTCCAACCCAGTTTTCCAGTCGGTCAAGTAGTATATTATGGTCGACTGGGTCAAACGCAGCACTGAGATCCAGTAATACTAAGACTGAGATTTTTCCGCTGTCTGTGTTTGAATGAATGTCGTTGAGGACCTTAACAAGAGCCGTCTCAGTGCTGTGATGTGGTCGAAATCCTGATTGGAAAACATCAAAACAGCAATTTATTATTAAGTAATTGTTCAGCTGTTGAAAGACAGCTTTTTCAATTATTTTACTTAAAATTGGGAGGTTTGAAATGGGCCTATAATTGTTCATTACTGATGTGTCTAGAGTTCTCTTCTTCAGGAGTGGTTTAATGACTGCAGTCTTAATGGCTTGGGGGAAGACACCTGAGAGAAGAGACGTGTTAACAATCTGTAGCAGATCTGGAATCATGCAGTCTGAAACTTTTTTGAAGAACCCTGCTGGTAAAATATCCAGGCTGCAGGAGGAAGATTTCAAATGCTGTATAATGTCTTGCAGGTTTTTGTCATTGATTGGCTCAAATTGTGTCATGGTGTTAAAGTTGGGTTTAAGTGGACAAAACGACAACACACCTCCAGTACCTGGTAGAGTGGCACTGACCGCTTGTCTAATGTTCTGAATTTTGGCAGTGAAGAATGATGCAAATTCATTACAGGCCCTGGTAGACAGATGTTCAGAGACTACTGGCACAGGAGGGTTTGTTAGCCTGTCGACAGTAGCAAACAAGGCACAAGCATTATTTTTGTTCTTGGTGATAATGTCTGAGAAGAAGGACTGCCTTGACTTTTTTAATTCTAAATTAAAAATGTGAAGTCTCTCTTTATAAATGTCAAAATGAACCTAGTTGTTTTTCGCCACCTGCGCTCAGCTTTTCGACATTCCCTTTTTTCCATCTTGACTAGTGTGGCATTTCTCCAAGGAGATTTTTTCTTACCAGAGACCACCAGTAGTTTGAATTTGTAGCAACCCCCTATGCTGTGGTTAAACATGTTTTAAAAACTGATTTAAAAACTGCTAAATGATAATTAAAAGCTTTGCAATTTAAGCATTACTAAAGTAAGTGTAAAAAAAAAGTATAGAAGTATTATTAGTAAAAGGTATGCCCACATTGAATAAGAGTAAGACAGTGTCAAATGCTTTTAAGACATAGTTGCTTAATATGAGCTCATAAAGAAGCCTGTTTTTAGCCTGATACAAATGCATGGTATAGCTTTTTAAAGGAGGGAGCACCTTTTAGAATTGAGCTGCTGAAATCAGGGAAATTCAGAAAATACATATTAGAGATGATTTCAATGAAAAGGGTAAAAAAAACAATTGAACTACACAGAGCAGAGAAAAGTGGTGGAGTTAACAATAGTACTAAACTTCTGAGATTTAGGATGCTGATGATGCATTATGCTTGAAATAGAATATACCTAAGGAGGTAGAACTATGTGTTGAGTAAATGTACTTATTTGCTTTCCACAATGATTATTTGATAGACTTCTAAAGTCAGCAGGGGTGTAACATAGTTGTTCATAGGATTGAAAGAGTTTGTGAGCGTTTTTTTCCAGTCGAGTGAACATATGCACACCTCACCACATTAATTAGAGTTGGGTTTGGGATAATAGTAAAATACATTCCTTCGGGGAACACATACATAAATTACTAGTCGGTTGTGCTCCACTAATTATGAGGGGTCAGTCCCAGTCCAGCCCAGCTACACACCGATACCTTTGATGAAGACAGCCCAGAAACAGCAACATCAAAGCGTCAAGCTAGAAAACTGAAAGCAATTTGTCAAACAGAAACATGTCTGTGATCGAACTCTAAGAAATTGCTTTTGTCCAAAGCATTTTACGGTAATTCACACACTGATGGCGGCGGCTGCCGTGCAAGGTGTGGCTGCCGTGCAAGGTGCCGCAGGAGCAGTTTGGGTTCAGTATCTTGCCCTTCGAAATGCAGACCAGAGGAATTGAAGTGTCTGTCCTCCTGCCTGTCCTGTCGACTCTCCGTCACATTTCAGCTAGATAACAGCATCTATCACTGGCAAAAAACTTTAACTCATCAAGTGTTTGTGTTGTTGTAGTTACTGTTGTCACGGTGACGCTCAGCCCTCCTGACCGAGACTTCAGTGAACTTTCCCCCAGAAAACAGCCTCCCTCCCCGCAAGTGACAGCATCAGAGTCAGACAGCATCCGGTTTACTGATGGTGATTATGCAATTATGTAATTTAGAGCGAAAAAATCACTTTCCAGGATGTTTGGTGGGTCAGAATCTCACAGCTGCTTCGCTCTGTGTGCACAAATCCGCGGAGAATTAGCGAACCGCCGCTGCGGCAATAATGCGGCCTCTCCGTGTGAAAAGGGCAATAGATGATAGGGCTGCCAGGTACAGGCACGGGGGAGATGGCAGTTATTACATCTTCAATAAATGCATAAGTTCAATTTTTTTACACTTTTCTTATTCCATCAATGAAGGATGTTTGGTAATGATGACATAATTTTTCAAGATGACAATGCATCTTGCCATAGGGCAAAAGATGTGAAAACATTCCTTCAACAAAGACATATAATGTCAATGATATGGCCTGCAAATAGTCCAGATCTCAATCCAACTGAAAATCTATAGTGGAAATTAAAAAATGGTCGATCGCAAGTTAAAACAATTCATTAATGCTAATTCAGAGTCACCAATCAAACTAACTTTCATGTCTTTGGACTGTGGGAGGAAGAGGAAGCACCTGGAAGAAGACCCACATAGACACTGTGGAGTATTGCAATCTCCTTGGTTATCAGCCCAGAACCTTCTAACCACTGTACCATACTGCCAAACATACACATATACAGTATAGTTATGTAATTATTGAAAACGATGTTTATGTATACGTCACCTGTTTACCTACTTTGGGCACCACTGGCATTAGATATTGTTGAACATGTACATATTTTCCAAGACATATTTATTTTGGAAATAGAATTTTATAAGAAACTTGTTTCCAAAGGCGGGAAAAAGGTCTGTAAAACTTGCATTAGAACAAATGCATTAGAATTAACAGGTGTTTAGAGTATTATATTATATGGGCTGCAGCCACTCAAGATATTTTCCTAGTTTATTCACTGGTCATACTTTTCCAGTTTTAACAAGATCTAAAATACCATTGTGCGATTGTTTATCCTTTATATGGAACAAAGCTTCAGACAGACTGAACAAGCAGCACACACTCCTGATTTTTTTAAAGCACAAACGGGCTCTGTCTGCCCACTGAAAAAATGCAGCTCTCTAAAAAGTAGGCCAGGGATTTTTCTGTTCAGTCTCTGCAGGCAAAGGTGCAAGGCAAATGTCCTTAAGCTATGTAAAATCTCTCTAGTATTTAAATCTAATGTAACTTTGTAATTTAATTCTGAAGTAGATGTGACTTTTAATTTAATTTAGCTGTCAATGTAACTCCTGATTTAATTCAGAAGTTTCTAATAAATGTAAAAGCACAGCTCATGCACTGTACAGTCACATGCTGTGTGTGTGTGTAAGTTTCCACCATTAAATGTTGCAGTAAGTGGAAGGACTGAGCTCTGAAGGTCTCCTGGCACAGAACGCAGTGGGAAATTACCTCTCTAAAAGAAATCAGTTAGTAAAGCTAGTGAGTGGCTCTCCTCTCATTTCCTCCATCACGCCTTCCTGGCTAATAGTCCTCAGCCTTGCTCCAACATTTCAGCCTCAACAATCCAAAGCTGGAAAATAGGCTGCAAAAATTCCATTTTCTACCACTCTTTATTTCTTTCATTTCTTTTCTTTTTTAAAAGAGTTTTACACTGGAGCAGGCAGCCAGAGATATGAATCATTAAACTGGACTTCCTCAATGGGTTATCACCACAGAGGAGAGCAATTTCTCCCATAATCTATATTTGATATAAATACTTTGCTAATATGACATGTTATGGATCAAACCAGATAAAACCCAGCGTGCAACGATTTGCATCGGTACGGAAACTGTTTGCCAACCTACAGGTGCCCTTTCGCACATTAACACAAAACCTAGGGGGGCGCCAGAGATCACAGGTAGGGCGCACAACTTTGTCTGTTCTGAGGTTGTGAGGTTAAAGTTATATTTGTGCAACCCTCTGAGATCGATTGACGCGCCGGCACGTCAAAATCACGTGACCTAATTAAGATGACATAGCAGCAAGACGGAGCCTCAGTGAGTCTCGGTCCGACTTATGTGTTGGAGCAGCCTTCAAGCTGTGTACCAGTTTTTAAATTGTGTTGATAGGCCAAGTAAAACCGGACTTATGATAAACAATGTACGACACGCTTTTTCGCTAGCATTACCATCACATTTGCTGCACGTTTGGTGCAGGAAGAGACGGTCAAAACGGACTTCTCTCACGAAAGTGTCCGCAAGCAGGAAAAGTTTGCGAGCGAAAAAACACGTTCCTATTGGTGGAAAAAGGCACCACACCAGCCAATCACAAAATTACATGGCAAGACACGTGATTTGGTTGCTTGGGGACAGGAGGAAGTTGTGGAGGGACCGACAGAGACGGTGAGAAAGTTGAGAGATTTGTGTCAAAATGAAAAAATAACTGTACACACATGTGAGGTTGTGCTGAAAATAATGACACCAAACAAGGCGAGATGAACAGTTTTTAAGGCGAAATATAATGGTAAAATCAAAAATAGTCAAAATGGCCAATTATAACCTGGACTGCATAAAATCCCAGTATCACACCCAATCAAAACTCTCTATAATCCAAATTGAAAAATATTTCTTGGTCCACATTTAAATTCATTAAGCTATTTATTACCAACACCCCTATGAGGTAGGCCTTTTCTGGTCATTGTGTGTGTGTGTGTGTGTGTTTGTGTGTGATACACCTGATGACATAAAAAGGAAGAAATGTAACTATATACATTGTAAAACTAGGAGAATATAGCTGTTGTTTATTTTTGCAAATAAAAGTTTGTAATTAACCACTTTATTCTTTAGTGTATGCGGGTTGGCTTGTCTTGGACACAGGCAAGGGGGGCTTCAAGGAAAAAAGGTTGGGAACCACTGCTCTATATGTATATATATCCTCTCTATCCGAAAGGAAAGCAGTGGATCACAGGCTAGATATGAATATGCTCCCTCTAATTGTACCCTGTTGCTTCACCATGTGGCAAGAAGCAGAGCTGCCCGCTGAGCTGTGGAGGATGTCCAAACACTGCCGTGTGCACATTCTGCACTCAATGGGCCATGAAATCAAAGTCATCTTGCTGTGATTATGCCATTCAACATTCAGCAGGAGCTGCCTGCTTGTGCTAGGGATTACCAAGGTATTGTCCCCTCTATGTTAGTAGAGGAATATCACAATACTGAAACACACACACAGACACAAATGCACACACACACACAGAAAAGGTAGGAGCAAGTAATCAGTCTCCATTGCAAGTTTATTGATTTTTTTCAACAGCTAATTTAAAACATTTTAAGAGGAAATAAATGTATTATTAACTCAAGCTCGTGTTTTCTTCACATCAAAAGTGATTACAATTTTTATGCAACTCAAAATTGCAATCCATCCATCCATCCAAGCCTGGAAGCAGGCTAGGAAAAGTTGTCCGGCTGTCCATCTTCCCAGTTACATGTTTCAACTCAATAAGAGCTCAAAGCACCCCCTAATTCAGGTAAGAGTAGGACAACATAAATTTTAGAGCACCAATTCATAACAAATGGCACCTCATGACACTGTTGGGATCCACAGATGAAGTTGTTCATTGTGGACTTCAAAATGGACTCTGAACTGAACTCAATTCCCCAGAATTCCCCAGTTTTCACACCCCGGTGCTAAGACTGCAAAGAGACCCAGCTTTGAGCTACTTTTGGTCAGGGTGACAGACCCCCAACTGACCACAAAACTCCAAGTCCAAAAACCCTAACCCTTGTTCTCTCTCTCCCCCCACCGGGCTGCCTGCCCTCTTCGCTCTTCAGAGCTCTTCTTCAGCTCTGCTCCCACTGGATCATGCCTCCAGCTCTTTTCCTGGACCCTTCTAGACTCAACAGCTGAGAGCTGCTTGCTGCAGTGTCAGCAGGCCCAAAGAACTTCTCCCTACAGCAGCGATGCAAGTGCCTGCTAGTATTCCAGTTCAGTTAGCACCAGCAGCTGCGAGGCAAAGCTTGCCAGCTAACTCCACAATCCGAGGAATATGAAGCAAGTTAGCACCGAGCAGCTTTTCCTGCAAAGGAAAGGAGCGATCAGTTTCCTCCATCCACTTTCTTTCATCAGACTTTGCACAGCAAAGACAGCACTGTTCAACATTGAGATTACAACCTTCTCCTGCTCGGCTCATCGGCCAAGAAACCACCAGCACCTTTTCTTCAGAGACTGTTAACCTTGAACTCTGGTTGATGTAATGCACATGTGTTCAATCTATGTGTTTGTTCACTGTTTTTAATCTCTGTTTAGTCAGGTTAGTGCTGGTTTGCTTTGCTACAGAGCTAAGTAAATAATAGTTGAATTATGCTTCACATAGACTGTGGGTCTTTGCATGCAATTAACCATACTCTCTTACCTGGCACCATGTCACACGCAAACGCACACACACCAACCTCTACTCTGTCAAGAGCCCCTTTCACACAGAGAAGCCGCATTATCGCCGCAGTGGTGGTTCACACAGAGCCAAGCATCTCCTCCTTAAGTACAAACCGCTGTGTAATTCACACAGAAAGCCGGCGCTGCGGCTGCTAACGAGGCGTGAGGGTACAAGTCATGACGATGACGTCTGTGTCTTTTCAAGGTGTTTCCCCAGTGTCCTCCTTTCAATCAAGACCCGCGGACGATTTACAATCATATGGATGCTGTTATAATATGTTGTATAATGTGTCTGATCTTCCTACACTGATCATAAGCACACAGCTGCAGCAGGCTCGGCATTTTGGGCTGTGTTAAGTCCACAATATTCACATATTCACACAGGTGTGTGATCATCAACGGCCAACATCTTTCAAAGAAATTAGGACATCCCCACATTTATTCCCACTTAAAATGGCTAAAATCACACACAGGTGTATCACATCAGGTGCACATGATTGTTGTTACTCAGCATTTTGAAACTCAGACATTTAGTTTGGTGTGCTCCTGACTGTTGAAGTGAGAGTGAATGCCATGGTGAGATCAAAAGAGCTGTCTGAGGCCTTCAGAAAAAAGATTGTTGCAGCTTATGAGTCTGGTAAGGGATTTAAAACGATCTCAAAATAATTTGAAATCAGCTGTTCCACCGTCGAGAAAATAGCCTACAAGTGGAGGACATTCAAAACAACTGCCAAAATGTCCAAGTCTGGCCGTCCAAGCAAGTTCACCCCGAGAGCAGACCGCAAGATGCTAAAAGTAGTCACCAAAAACCCTAAAATGTCATCACGAGACCTACAGCAGGCTACTGTTGATGTGAAAATGCACGCCTCTACAATGAGAAAGAGACTACACAAATTTAACTTTCATGGGAGGTGTGCTCTTCCTTGAACCGGCACCTTATTGTGGTGGAGGGGTTTGAGCACCTGAATGATCCTAGGAGCTATGTGGTCCGGGGCTTAATGCCCCTGGTAGGGTCTCCCAAGGCAAACAGGTCCTAGGTGACAGGTCAGACTAAGATTGGTTCCAAAGCCCCTAATGAATAGAAAAACAACAAGGAAGCGTACGTCGCCCGGAATGGCGTCACCGGGACCCCACCCTGGAGCCAGGCCTGTGGTTGGGGCTCGCAGGCGAGCACCTGGTGGCCCGGTCTTTGCCCACGGGACCCGGCAGGGCGCAGCCCGAACGAGCAACGTGGGCCCGCCCTCCAGTAGTCTCACCACCCGCAGGAGGGTTCAGAAGGGGCCAGTGCAGTGTGATTTGGGTTGCAGTCGTGGGCGGGGGCCCCGACGACCCAATCCTCGGACGGTGACTCTAGCCATGAATGTCACCTCGCTGGGGGGGAAAGAGCCTGAGCTAGTCGGGGAGGTTGAGCGGTACCAGCTAGAGATAGTCAGGCTCACCTCCACGCACAATCTGGGCTCTGGAACCCAACTCCTTGAGAGAGGCTGGACTCTCTTCTATTCTGGAGTTGCCCGCAGTGAGAGGCAGCGAGCTGGTGTGGGCTTGCTTATAGCTCCCCAGCTCAGCCTCCATGTGTTGGAGTTTACCCCCGGTGAATGAGAGGGTCCGGCCGTATGTCTTGGACACTCGGGTGAAGAGAGGGGCTGAGCTGTCAACTGATCACCACCTGGTGGTGAGTTGGATCCGCTGGCAGGGGAGGAAGCTGGACAGACCTGGCAGACCCAAATGCATCATGAGGGTCTGCTGGGAATGTCTGGCGGAACCCTCTGTCAGGGAGGTCTTCAACTCCACCTCCGGGAGAGCTTTGACCAGATCCCGAGGGAGGCTGGGGACATAGAGTCCGAATGGACCATGTTCTCCACTTCCACTGTTGACACGGCTGTCCGAAGCTGTAGCCGTTAAGGTCTCCGGTGCCTGTCATGGCGGCAATCCCCGAACCCGGTGGTGGACCCCGGAAGTAAGGGATGCTGTCAAGCTGAAGAAGGAGTCCTATTGAGCCTGGTTGGCTCTGGGGAGTTCTGAGGAAGCTGACGGGTACCGGCAGGCCAAGCATGCGGCAGCACGGGCGGTTGCGGAAGCAAAAAATCGGGTCTGGGAAAAGTTCGGGGAGGCCATGGAGGTGGACTACCGGTCGGCCTCGAAGAAATTCTGGCAAACCATCCGGCGCCTCAGGAGGGGGAAGCAGTCCTCCATCAACACTGTTTACAGTGGAAGTGGGGAGCTGTTGACCTCGACTGGGGACATTGTCGGGCGGTGGAAGGAATACTTTGACATTCTCCTCAATCCCACTTACACACCTTCCATAGAGGAAGCAGAGGCTGGGGACTCAGAGGTTGACTCATTCATCACTCAAGCCAAAGTCACTGAGGTAGTCCGCAAGCTCCTCAGTGGCAAAGCACCGGGGATGGATGAGATCCGCCCTGAGTACCTCAAGTCTCTGGATGTTGTGGGGCTGTCTTGGCTAACACGTCTCTGCAGCATCGTGTGGCAGTCAGGGACAGTGCCTCTGGACTGGCAGACCGGGGTGGTGGTCCCCCTATTTAAAAGGGGGACCGGAGGGTGTCTTCCAACTATCGGGGGATCACACTCCTCAGCCTCCCTGGGAAAGTCTATTCCAGGGTACTGGAGAGGAGAATTCGGCCGATAGTCAAACCTCGGATTCAGGAGGAACAATGCGGTTTTCATCCTGGCCGCGGAACACTGGACCAGCTCTATACCCTCCGCAGGGTGCTCGAGGGTTCATGGGAGTTTGCCCAATCAGTCCACATGTGTTTTGTGGACTTGGAGAAAGCATTCGACCGTGTCCCTCGTGGCATTCTGTGGGAGGTGCTCCGGGAGTACGGGGTCGGAGGCCCTCTATTAAAGGCTGTACGGCCCCTGTACAAATGGAGCAGGGGCTTGGTTCGCATTGCCGGCAGTAAGTCAGACCTGTTCCCAGTGCATGTTGGATTCCGGCAGGGCTGCCCTTTGTCACCGGTTCTGTTCATTGTTTTTATGGACAGAATTTCTAGGCGCAGCCACGGGCTGGAGGGGCTCTGGTTCGGGAGCCGCTGGATCTCATCTCTGCTTTTCGCAGATGATGTGGTCTTGTTGGCTCCCTCAAGCCAGGACCTCCAGCATGTCCTGGGGCGGTTTGCAGCCGAGTTTTAAGCGGCTGGGATGAGAATCAGCACCTCCAAGTCCGAGGCCATGGTTCGGCCGCAGTAATGCGGTTATTGTATTGGTCTGTCTCGGTGAAGAGAGAGCTGAGCCGAGAGGGGAAAGCTCTCGATTTACCGGTCAATCTACGTTCCTACCCTCACCTATGGCCATGAACTTTGGGTCATGACCAAAAGAATAAGATCCCGGATACAAGCGGCCAAAATGAGCGCCCCTCCGCAGGGCGGCGGGGCGCTCCCTGAGAGATAGGGTGTGGAGCTCTGTCACTCGGGAGGAGCTCAGAGAGCCGCTGCTCCTCCACATCGAGAGGAGCCAGCTGAGGTGGCTCGGGCATCTGTTTCGGATGCCCCCGGGACTTCCCCTCGGGAGGTGTTCCTGGCATGTCCTGCTGGGAGGAGACCCCGAGGAAGACCCAAGACACGCTGGAGTGACTGTGTTGCTCGGCTGGCCTGGGAACACCTTGGGATCCTCCCGGAGGAGCTGGAGGAAGTGTCCAGGGAGAGGGAAGTCTGGGTGTCCCTGCTCAGGCAGCTGCCCCCGCGACCCGGCCCCGGATAACTCGGATGGATTGATGGATGGTAATGGATGGATGGATGGGAGGTGTGCAAGGAGGAAGCCATTGCTCTCATGAAAAACAGAAAGGCAAGACTGAAGTTTGCCAGAGAGAACATAGACAAAGACCAGGACTTCAGGAATAATGTTCTTTGGACAGATGAGTCTAAAACTGAATTATTTAGACACCAGAACAGAGGACATGTTTGGCATAAACCAAATACAGCATTCCAGGAAAAGAACCTCATACCAACTGTGAAGCACGGAGGTGGAAGTGTCATGGTTTGCGGATGCTTTGCTGCAGCAGGACCTGGCCAGCTCACCATCATAGAATCCACCATGAATTCTACCGTGTATCAGAGGGTGCTTGAAGAACATGTGAGACCATCTGTAAAAAAATAAATAAAGCTGAAGCGGAACTGGAACCTGCAACATGACAATGACCACAAACATACCAGCAAATCCACCAGGGACTGGCTGAAAACTAAGAAATGGAAAGTATTGGAATGGCCGAGTAAAAGCCCAGATCTTAATCCCACTGAGATGCTGTGGGGTGAAACGGGCTTTACATGCAAGAAACCCTGAAACATCTCACAGCGTTGAGAAATTGGGCAAGCTCTACTCCTCAGACCGATGCCAGAGACCGGTAGATGGCTTACAAGAAGCGTCTCACTGAAGTTATTTTATTATATAACTATATTTTTCCTCAGTTAAAACACACTTTTTTGTTGATATATTTTGTTTAATGAGTAAAACGAGGCACATTTTTGTTGTTTACCTTAGACATCGATATGTGAACATTTCTTAATGAAGAACTGAATATTTAATGGGGTGTCCTAATTTTTTCATGACTGTAAATGTCTCTGGAGACCCGATTACAGCTCTTTAACAATCAATACAGTATCCATGAGTCGGCAGAAGCCAGGTGATCATTTTGTTTTGACTTTCTTTGTCTTCTTGGGATTTTTTGTTTATGAATTAACTAACTCATGGTTGTTTTGAGTTACGTCTTGTTGGTTGACAGGAAATCCAGAAGCGGAGTTTTTTCTTTGTTGGATTAACTGAACTGACTTGAACTGGATTAAACTGTCAGTGACAACTGAAGTGGAGAACTTTTGTTGTGTGGACTGAACTGAACAGAATTTTGATTTCTTTCTTTTGTTTGTTCTAATATAATCATTTTTTACTTGAACTGGTGACGTGGTTGACTTTATTGAAATTGAGTGTTTTATTCATCTGCTCAGCTGTTAGTTACAACTGTGTTTGTGTTAAGGAAATGTCTTCAGGGGCATGTTTGTTGTGAGCCCGTGTCCTTTGTGGGGTTTGAGTTTGATAATTTATTTAAATGTGATCTAGTTATGTGTTGGTTATGTGTTCGTTTTTTTTTTTTTCCCCCTTTGTTTTTAAAGGCATTGCATGTGCACCTCACAACACCACCAACACAACCACACAATCAATGGCCTGTTCTGTACACCAGTCTGCAACCATACGACTGGGGAATACAATCCTCTCAATGAGGAGGAGGGGCCTACTAACCTTTCTCTTACCCACCTTTCTTGCCTTTTCTCTTTTGTTTCATGTAGGGCGTTTGTAACTAGATGTGTAGTTGTTAGCTAATAACAACACCTGCCCTAATAGTGTAACAACACTCCCCATGACAAGTAAATTGAACTTGACAAGACTGGAAGGCCAGGGTGTATTTGGAATTGTGGTGTAACAGAAATGACTGATATGTGATCTTGAAATTACCCTTCTCATGATCAATAAATATCAGTGTGTCAAATTCTGATGTCGTAATCGTCTATATAAAGCAGATGCAATTAGATTCTCTGCCAGTTTCAATATGTTGACTCATTATCATTACAGATCAGATAAGAGTTATTACAGCGAACTGCAGGAGATTACGGAAAAGTCCATGTAATATCCCCAGTATTGTATTACTTCAGGGGCTGATAATTTACCCGTGAGTGTCATTGTAGCCAAGACTGACAAAATCAAACACTCAGTATTATGATATCCCGTTAGTATTACTACAGAGTAGGGAGTATGAGCTGTCTGTCATTCTGTAACGCTGATGGTGTTTCTTTGGTATCAGGCTGGTTATGCCTGATGCATGTGCAGCACGTGTGCATGATGTTACCTCTTTTCGTTTCAGCCTCCATGTTAATAGGTTAGACCAGCCACATTGGATGCATGAGTTGCCCTTTTCCATGTAAACAGATCGGGCAGGCAGGAGCCATGCTGCAGCAGCCCTGGTGAACCCAACACGCAAGTGAGCAGCAGCAGCAGCTTCCCCATGCACTAATAAAGCACCCTGTTTGGTCAGCTTCTTAGTCACTTTACATCTAGCAGCATTTAGCCATGCAAACAGTTTGGTTATATGTGCTCAAGATTGTAGGCTATTGGATTTCACTTCACCCCATTGTACAGGAGACCTACAAGGACTACCTGAAGACCAAGGAGACCTGACCGCCACAGGCTTCTTGCCAAAGTCGACTCAACCCAACTGAACATCCACATGGGCACCTGAAGTTAATGTATGTACATTACATAATTTAAGTTATTTAGGTAACATGATTGAAGGTATTTATTTTAATCCAATGTAAGATTTTTTTCCGAAACCTAACCAAGCAATTTTTGCCAGTAGTCCAAAAGTCATAATTTGTCACAATGTTTTAAAAGTCTAATTAAACATTGCAAGTAGTTAATGTGCCTTACTATGCAAAACGGACACTACAGGGGTAGGTAGAGTGTCGTAGTTTGTAGCTTAAGGCCACTGGCTAAGCTCGTTTCACTTTTTTTTTTTCTGGTCTTGACATTTGGCTCACAGTACGTTGTATTTTCTTGTTTCTTTAAGTATGTGATCTTAAATTGCTGTTGTTGTTATTTCTGTACGGACACTAGCGAGCACTTTAGGTAAGCTAATGCAGTTTCAAATAAAGAATTCAGATTTTATCTCCACAGACCCAGAAGTTAAGAGGAGCAAACTTGAGAGGAGCAATAGCAAATATGTATAGGGGGATCTGCTAAATCGTATCAACCTTAACACCATATTAAGTGTAGTCCTAAGGCAACAACCATATTATCATCAATATTTCATTTCTGCAGTCTGTCCTCTGTAGAGAATGTAAATGCAATATATGGTGCCAGCCTCTTTTCCTCTGTATGTTCTGTGTTTTCTTGCCTTGTGCTCTCTAACAATGTCCCCTATGAGGTAGAAACAGAGTTGGATGGGTCCCAGGGAAGTTAGCAAGTGAAGGGTTGCTGCAGTGGATCTCCTCTTTCTCAGTCCCTATGTTCTCCTCCTCTCTGCCACAGAGACTGTCTACACCTGACAGCAGACAGGAAATTAAAATTGGGCCTGGGAAATGGATCAGATATCCAGTAGGCACAAAGTTGAGAAGATAAAGAGCGAGGAAGGCAGAGAGAGCTAACGACAGTGTGGGGAAGAGGGAGAGAAATATATTACAGAGCACAAATTCACCCCACATCAGTCATTGGCTCCATTCATAATAGAAAATGTGATTCTCATCCACTGTCTGCCAAAGAAATAGGGGTAATGTTCTCTTTAATGATCTCCCACCTAATGCATTAGTGTTGGCTTCTGGTCACGGTGAAATGCAATAAAATAAAATACATCGCCAATATGACTCAATTTAATTCAGTCCTATTCATTCCCCATTCAGCCAGATCTGGATATATCTTGTTGGTGTGTTGGCGACAAGCTTTATGCTATATGTATATACATAAAGACAGAAATGCCCCAAAAGACTCAATGATAAGGAAGATTTCTGTCCAAGTTGTGGGTAATTTACTGTAAAGATACACATCAACAGTGTTGATGATACACTTCCTTTAGCAGTAATGTGGTAATATAATGCATTACGATCTGTGGTGATATACATTACAGTTCCTCTGTCCAGTATAGGGATGCTCCGATCGATCGGCCGCCGATCGTCATCGGCCGATATGGACCCTAAACAGGTTGATCGGTGGGCTCTCAAAGTGCCGATCAGAAAGCCGATCGCATATAAATATGTTTATATATATTTTTTTTGTTTTTACCCAAGACGGCATTTGAGAACGTGCCACACAACAGAATACGGCGAGTATGAGAAACAAGCCCGGGCAAAACAAATCCCAAAGACACCCGTCACTCAGCTCACTGTAAGTGAAACGTTTAGACGTCCGGAGCCTTACAGCAGGGACAGTAAAAGGTGGAGCAGGGTTCTCCCCAGACGGTGGAATAGCAGCGCTGCGCCGCTATACTCATTTTTAATGTTAGCTGCATTATAGCGGGTGTTTGTGGGCTGCCGCGGTCTTCTCGTAGTGAACAACAAGTGTCCGACGAGGTCCGACGCCACAAAACTACTAACGAGACAGTGCCGTTTTATGAACTACGGGAGCCCATGAGGAGCGATCTCCACCCCGCTGAGCGATCTCTCTACCCCTCACCCCCACGCTGACCGTGCGCCACAACACTACACATTTCTTGGGAGAACCCTGTAGAGGGATATAACAACAAAGCTTATGGAAAAAGCTCAATTTAATTTTATTTCATCTATTGCTCTTGACAGGGTATGTAATGTTTACACAAATAAAAAGTTGATTATGGTACATAAAGATCTTGATTGTATTTATTATTTATTTTGGTACAAATGGTTTTACCACTTTAAGTGGTGCACAAGGCTAGATTGTAAATACAGGACATTGAGGATTATTATTATTATTATTATTATTATTATTATTATTATTATTATTATTATTATTCTCCCATCCATTCTGTGATCGGTATCGGTATCGGCAGATTTATGATTCCTGTGATCGGTGATCGGATCGGCCCCCAAAAATGCTGATCGGAGCATCCCTAGTCCAGTAATGTGTTACCAACTGAAATTAAATGTTTATTCAACCTGGTTTAACCCACTCAGTCACCAGGGACTGTTTAAGCTAGATAGATCAAAGTGGCTCATAATTATATAAATGTTTTTACTTTTTTCAATATGGACATGGTACGCATGGTTAGATTTTCAATATTTCAGTCATTCAGTTTTCCCAGCATGGTTAGCAAAAGCAAAGAGATTGAGAAAAAAAAAATTCCTTAGTTTGTAAGGGTCCACTAACCAAAGATCATTACGATTTACAAAAAATGAATCGAAGTCTTGATTATTGTCCTGTGAAGTCCATCACTCACTGTCTGCCAAGTTCCTTCGTCAAACAAACACAAAATTTCTTTGGACAGAAAAAATATTTTCTCTTCTTCCTGCCCATTATTGTTGAGTACGTTTGTTCGTGGCTGCCTACAACATGAATGTGTCTCAACCTTTTGTCTCCAGCTACTTAGGAGAATGCTGCTGTTGTTTTACTGTGAAGCTCCAGAAATGTTTTGTGGACTACGATGCTTCACCTGAGTTTCCATTAGCATGGGGCAAGGAGATGATGACTTGACTTTCTCAGCTTTTTCTCAACTGTTTCAAAATTTTCATCAGCAATAATATTTTCATGCTGGTGTCTTAGTCATGACCAGTGAAGGAAAGAGGCAAGCCATATGTCAAGCAGCAGCAGACAGAAATCTACAGCAGATTTTTAATGTAAATCTGATCTGCTCAGAAACATTTTACATCTCATTTGTAGGTTTCTAGAGGCAGGATTCTGCTTCAGCCGAGGCATGCAAACTAAAAACTGCCATCAGCACACTTTAAAAGACCAGTGGGTTGTATAGAGTGCCACACATATGGTGGATCTCATTAACTGAGGAAAAATGTGTGAACGTTACTCACTGATGCAGCCTGGCATGGGAAGGTTACTAATCTGTTTATGCTGACATGTCAGAGACAGAATATATAAGACATATAAGACATGAATATACCGACAACTTAGTATAACATAGAACTCTGTAGAAACTCTGTAATAGAACTACTAGTCCAACATGGAGTCTACAGGACAAGTTTTTCTTAACATACTGTTTCAGTAGTCACCGGGGGTAACTGGATTTTTGATTTCCCACAACACCTGTAACCAATACATTAGGAAGTCTGTTTTTTTAGTCATCCTGTGGGATTTTCAATGTTAATAAATCCGGGTGCTTGTTTTCAAAAATCTTTGGTGTGTCCTTAGAAACCAGATTCAGGTGCGTTTCTACTCAAATATCTGCTTTGTTGCAGTTGGCCATTGTCAGTCTTACTGTATATGCACTGGGGATGAGGTGCTGTAAGTGAGATGTGGCTATTTGTTAAAAAAGATTAACTGTTCAGGTGATTAAATTGGTAAAATCAGCCAACATTGAGAGGGCAGCCATTTTAATTGAGCCTCCAGATTGTGAGGGTGGTGATGGTGCAGAACACAGTGGAGATCCTTAAGTTTTGAAGTTACATCTCCCTCATACAATTTGGATGGACTGCTGTTGGGTTCAATATAAAGCGAGTGATGAGATTTTACTTACCTATACAGCCAGCAGATGGTGGCAGCAAAACAGGGACTATTAAAATACCTGACTGTTTTTAAACTCATGGCAAAGACAGCACTGCCAGGGCCGAATCGTAATGCCTCTAAGCGTGTGTGGAATCCAGTTACAATGGTTTATATATCAACCTAGAGGAGCAGTAACGATGAAAGCTGTAGCTTTACTTCAGATGAAATCAGCTGTTTGTGTCTTCTTGTAAAGAGACCAGAGCCAGAGATCAGTCAAGTGTTTATTTACTATCAGAAAACTCAGAAGCAGGGAGGAAGGAGGGCAGGCACGAAGGATGGAGTGGCTTGGTGGCAGCAAGGTGAGGTTCCAGAGACGCAGGTAAAACTGCAGACTGAGCAGAGACTGAGCAGCGAAGGCGGAAGCCCTCTGTAAGGATGGCTGCGAGGCTGGGAACCAGTGAAGGAGGTCTGCCAGGCTACTGACAGAGAGTCACTTGTGGAGGCCAGCGGGCCACCAGTGGAAAAAAACTGGTGGAGGTCAGCCGGGGTGCCAACTGACCACTAGCTGATATCAGGGAGTCAGGATGTGGATGGGGGCTTTGCTTTCTCAGGGAAAGCACCATGTAAGCTATGTGAGTCCCCCAGAAAGGAGACTCTTTGGACCTGTCGGAAGAGTCAGCAGTCCTAATGCCGGTCAACCAATCCACCACAGTTGACTGGTTGGGAGCGAGAATGTGTTGTTGCTCTCTTGCCTTCTGCTCTGTGTGGGTCCCCCATGCAGAGTGGGATGATGGGCTGTATTGAAATTAAGTCTGTGTTAGATTCTGCTCCTTTTCGCCTCTCCTCTCTAATTAAGCAGTTGACTGCTTCACCTGTACTGCTGCTCCTTGGTAACTGTGCTGATGAATGGCAGTGAATGCCAGTGCTTTTCCTGGTCTAGCCTAGCATCTCCAAATCATGTAGGTTCACATAACATATGGGTTAGGATGTACAGTATATACTCCCAGGATTAGATTTTCCCCAGCTCAATATCCTTGCAATATGACACATTAAGGAGCCTACAGCCTGTAGCATATAAGGTAGATAGCCTCTAGCCTCCCTGACACATTGAAACGCACACTCTGATCAAATCAGTGAAGTTACGCCTCAAGAGTATCCCAGTTAGCTTCTGCTAACAAGATCATGTATACATTTAACAGTTGTTTGCTGTAGTTTAATAAAAGGCTAGGAACATGATCTTTCAAAACATTTGTTTGGCGTCCCACCATCTCCTGCCATGTCAGGACCTGCTAGTCCTGCTCTGCCCAGCAGTAGTCTCAAAGTGTGTTGCCACCTTTCTGCATCCTCTGACCCCTTTGCCATTGTTCTTTTCTGTATCATCATGTTCAAGCCTTAAGTCCCCCTTCCTACCTGCCCTTGTGATCCCGCTATCCTGATATTTGTTAAACATAGACTGTATGACTTGTAGAAGCTTTGTGTTTGGCCATCTTGTTTTTTCATTTTGAGTGACACATACTGAATTGTTGACTTGAAAGTGATTCATGAGGCAATAGGCACTCCTGCAATGGCTTCACTCTCACCCCAGGGGGATGTCCACTGTGTGGCTTTCTTGTGGCAAACTGTGAGCCTGACTTTAGAATATTGCTTGATTGAGGTGGTATTTGCAAGAAAAGTTTATTTGAGTCTCATTCCCAACTCTTCAAACAAAGACGCTATTACGTGCCAACGAAACAGTGAACCCAGATGCAGACACATACACTGTAAGAAAATATACACCATATCTACTCAATAAAAATGAGGCAACAGATTTCAAGCAATACTATTAATTACATTTCTCAATGCTTGGTATTGACTATTGATTAAATGAGACCTTTAATAGTTATCCATTTAATATGAGTAGATTTGAATAGAAAACAGTACAGAATTAATTACAACCTAAACAAAAATATATAATATCTAAAAATTTATTTAATTCTACATATCAATGATATATAATTGAGTAATAATCATCTACATTAATCTGCATATTGATTTGAATTTAATCAATGCAATGAATTAAATTCAAATATTCGTTTGTCTTAGGAATAACTAGTCTTTGGTCCAGAAAGTACAGAACTTAACAAATACTCAAATAAGATTTTTATTAACAATTAACCTTTGTGCTTTTGACACATTGTAGCACATCAGTGTACATTGCAACCACAGTCTCATTTCAAGCCAGAAGTTGGATCTTGCATTTCAAACCAGACATTTGAAAAGGACAGAATGCTGACTTCAAACTATTTTGCAAAAACAAGAATAAATTCTGTAATACAGAATGGTGATGTGTCCATAAACATGTTCCCTAACTCTGTAGAAGCTGGACATTGTGTAGCACAACATGTACACTGCAACTACAGTCTCATTTTCAAGCCAGAAGTTTGCTCATGCATTTCAAACCAGAACTTAGAAAAGGACAGAATGCTGACTTCAACTTAAAAAAAAGAAAAAAAGAAAAGAAAAAAGAAAAAATGCCATATTACAGAATGATGATATGTCCATAAACATGTGTTTCCATACTTTCTCACCTCACTGAGCCACTAAATTAGATCAATAAAGATCTTAAAGAAAAATCCTGCATAATTGCATGTGCCAAAACATAAATCATTAAAGTGCAATTTGTACAGAGTAAAATACATTTGTACTTTGAACTTACAACAATTGAAATGTCATGACATTCGTGGGACAAATCAGTGCTAACTTACAAACATAGCACTTTCAAATGTGCAATTCTCAGGCTCTGTAGAAGCTGGACATTGTGTAGCACAAAAGTTTGCACTGCAACTACAGTCTCATTTCAAGCCAGAAGTTTGCTCTTGAGGGACTGGACTTTGCTTGACAGCTTTGAATCATCCAGTTCCAAGAAAAGTTTTTGGAATACCTCAAAGGTGTACTTCAGCTGTCTGGGATAATCGAGATTCAGCATGTACAGTAGGTCAAGCCAAAGAGGACAGAGCAAGCCCTTGCAATATCTCCAAGTCCTGTGATGACTTCCACGCCCTCTATGACGATTTCAATGTTCTTTAGGCTGTTGCTTGCAGAAGCTCCAGGTTTTGGGGTCACAGTAATGGCCATTATGAGCTGTTCCAGTTCCTCCAAGTTCTCAGTGTCCTGCAACATGAAATTGTTAGTGTCTTAGTATAAAACTCTCAGAAATGTATTGCAAACATATCACATTACTATTCAATACATTCATCATCGTTTTCATAGCTTATAAATCTATTTTACTAGAGCCGGCGCTGCAGCTCCTAAAGAGGCGACAATACACGTCATGTTAATGACGTCGGTGTTTCCCCAGGTGTTCCCCCAGGTGTTCCCCTTGTCTATCTAAACCCGTGGACAGTTTATAATCATATGGATGCTGTTATAATGTGTAGTGATCTAGATTCTGACCCACCAAACATCCTGGAAAGTGACGGAGTGAAGTTTTTCACGCTAAATGACATAATTATACATAATCACCATCAGTAAACAGGACGGTATCTGACTCTGTCACTCGCGGGGATGGAGGCTGTTTTCTGGGGGATAGTTCCCTGAAGTCTCGGTCAGGAGGGCTGCCGGTTGGGGGTGATTTATTTTCGTCACAAACACTCGGTGAGTTAAGGTCTTTGCCGGTGACAAACGCTGTTTTCTGAGCAGAAATGTGATGAGGAGTCGGGAGGACAGGCGGAGGACGGACAGGAGGACAGACGCTTCTCAACATACAGCTGTGGTATTTGTTTTCCTCATATAAGTTGCTAAAGACAGTTACAGTTACTACGTTACTTTTGTTCGGTCATGTAACGTTGCTTTGTGGGACATTTCTCTATTTAGTTGAGTGAAGGACCTGTGCAGTTATCAGACTGTAAGACCGACACACCCTCGCTCCGCGCCTCCGGATTATCCGTTCACACTGGGACGGCTCACCAATAATGCGGCCCTGATACTACCGCCACATACCGCCGGTGGGACCCGCTTTCAGCAGGACGGAGAGTGTCGGCTGCAGCGGTGGCCACATTATGCCGGTGGGACCCGCCCTCAGCGGGACGGAGAGGGTCAGCAGCGGCCACATAAGGCCGGTGGCACTTGTTGTCGGCAAGAGGAGAGGATGCAAGCCGGGGACGGAGAGGATCAGTTCGGCCCCAGTAACCAGCGTCAACGGACTCTGCAGAAACCCAGACATTACCTGGTGACAGTTGCTGAAACGATCAGGGGTAAAGTGGACACTGCAGAGACGGGTGTTGGTGGTGATGTTTAACTCCCCACAGTAACGCTAGCTCCTCTTGACAAAATCGATCCGCCGTTTCCTTACGTTGTCATCCGAAGGAAACTTAAATAAGCTAACATCGCCATCACCCTGCACACTGTGGCATCCAGGAAAGATACAGAGCGATGTGGAGGAGACATGACTGTTTAGCTGACTGGTTGGTTGGTTAGCTAGCTGCAAACTATTGTAAGCAATGCTATCCAAGACTTGAGAGCGAGTGGGAGAACCGCTGAAGCTGACGCGCTGAACGTATTTATACCACTACGCAGCAGGGCCGGGTTTATGCAAATCATGACCGCGTTACGTAACGCGGCCATGATTTCTGACCCGCCCATTAAATCCTGAACACAGAAATGTTGAAAAACAGTTTGTGAGCCTAGCTCCAAAATTAAATTCTAAATGGTCGAATGGCTTTTGCATTTTTTAACACTTATGACCTGTTTAATGTGTTTTAAGAAAATGGCTGATTTTGCTTTACACAGACTTTAAAATAAGTACTAGGGTGAATGGTGTCTCTGTTACTTGTTTCTGCACTTTGTAACTTCAGTAGGAGGGTTAGATCACAGCGTTACAAACATGTTTACTTCAGTTCAGTTCAGTTCAGAAAACTTTATTTATCCCATACGGGCAATTCAGTTTATAGCTCCCAGTTCAGTTAAGTTAGAAAAGAAAAAAACACAACACATACAACAATCATTCATTAGACATACAACTCTGACACTCAACTTTCATTGTTCAGTAAATCAATTCAACTAATGGTTCCCAACAGCGATGTCATGTACCTGTGCAAATATGCAAGTAAATAAATAAATAAATAAATAACGACAAGCACAACCCTACTCAATAAAATTGGCATTCATCAACCTAATAACTGAAGGGATAAAAGAATTTGAGTAGCGATTTGACTTCCTCAGGGGGGCAGAGTAGCGTCGCCCTGAGGAAATCAGAGTAAATTCACTGGACATGACATGGTCTCCCTGCTTCAGGATGCATTTTGCTCTCAATAAAAGAATGATAAAAGGAACATAAAATGGTTTTAGAGACACTAAAAGAGTTTAATTTCCGCATCAGGCGGATTCTTTGTTGTCCCCGTTTGACAAGTGACTCTGTGTTTTTGTCAAATTAGAGATGGGAGTCAAATATGGTTCCTAAGTATTTATAGGTTTCCACAATTCCGACTGGTTCACCATGTATCTGGCTATTTTTAGGCTCTGCACTGTTATTTGTAAAATCAATGATCAACTCCTTTGTTTTCCTTACATTAAGATCCAAGATGTTGTCATCGCACCATTTGATAAAATCATTTAGAGCCAAGCCATGATCCAGCTGTGGATCCTGAAGAAGAGACAGCAGAGCGGTGTCATCAGAGAATTTGACCAAGTGACTGCCCTCTTGTGAAGCTCTACAGCTGTCTGTGTACATAATAAAAAGTAATGGCGAGAGCACACAGCCTTGAGGGGAACCAGTGCTACAAGTGATGGAGGTAGACATGTGGTCATTAATGACGACACGCTGCACTCTGTCTGTTACAAAGTTTAAAAACAACAATAAGATCTGATCCAGGAGCATAAAATAAGAGGCTATCCGTTCAATTAAAATGTTAGGGCTGCATCTTATTAAATGCGGAAGAAAAATCAGCAAATAAAAGTCTCACATGGGATTTGGGTTTTGTCAAGTTGCTTTAGTGCTCTATCCATCCATCCATCCATTAATGTCCGCTTATCAGGGGCCGGGTCGCGGGGGCAGCTGCCTGAGCAGGGACACCCAGACTTCCCTCTCCCCGGACACTTCTTCCAGCTCTTCCGGGAGGATCCCAAGGCGTTCCCAGGCCAGCTGGGTGACAAAGTCACTCCAGCGTGTCCTGGGTCTTCCTCGGGGTCTCCTCCCGGCGGGACATGCCAGGAACACCTCCCGAGGGAGGCGTCCCAGGGGCATCCGAAACAGATGCCCGAGCCACCTCAGCTAACTCCTCTCGATGTGGAGGCGCAGCGGCTCTACTCCGAGCTCCTCCCGGGTGACAGAGCTCCTCACCCTATCTCTAAGGGAGCGCCCCGCCACCCTGCGGAGGAAACTGATTTCGACCGCTTGTATCCGGGATCTTATTCTTTCGGTCATGACCCAAAGTTCATGGCCATAGGTGAGGGTAGGAACGTAGATTGACCGGTAAATCGAGAGCTTTGCCTTTCGACTCAGCTCTCTCTTCACCACGACAGACCGATACAACGACCGCATTACTGCGGCCGCTGCACCGATCCGCCGGTCAATCTCACGCTCCATCCTTCCCTCACTCGTGAACAAGATCCCAAGATGCTTGAACTCCTCCACTTGAGGCAGGAACTCTACCCCAACCTGGAGGGAGCAAGCCACCTTTTTCCAGTCGAGAACCATGGCCTCGGACTTGGAGGTGCTGATTCTCATCCCAGCCGCTTCACACTCGGCTGCAAGCCGCCCCAGGACATGCTGGAGGTCCTGGCTCGAAGGAGCCATCAAGACCACATCATCCGCGAAATGAAATCCATGATGATAAAATACAGTGGCTCCCGAACCAGACCCCCTCCGGCCTGTGGCTGCGCCTAGAAATTCTGTCCATAAAAACAATGAACAGAACCGGTGACAAAGGGCAGCCCTGCCGGAGTCCAACATGCACTGCAACAGGTCTGACTTACTGCCGGCAATGCGAACCAGGCTCCTGCTCTGGTCATACAGGGACCGTACAGCTCTTAACAGAGGGCCTCCGACCCCGTACTCCCGGAGCACCTCCCACAGAATGCCACGAGGGACACAGTCAAAAGCTTTCTCCACGTCCGCAAAACACATGTGGACTGATTGGGCAAACTCCCATGAACCCTCAAGCACCCTGCGGTCCAGTGTTCCACGGCCAGGACGAAAACCGCATTGTTCCTCCTGAATCCAAGATTCGACAATCGGCCGAATTCTCCTCTCCAGTACCCTGGAATAGACTTTCCCAGGGAGGCTGAGGAGTGTGATCCCCCGACAGTTGGAACACACCCTCCGGTCCCCCTTTTTGAATAGGGGGACCACCACCCCGGTCTGCCAGTCCAAAGGCACTGTCCCCGACTGCCACGCGATGCTGCAGAGACATGTCAACCAAGACAGCCCCACAACATCCAGAGACTTGAGGTACTCAGGGCGGATTTCATCCACCCCTGGTGCTTTGCCACTGAGGAGCTTCCCAACTACCTCAGTGACTTCGGCTTGGGTGATGAATGAGCCCACCTCTGAGTCCCTAGCCTCTGCTTCCTCTATGGAAGGCGTGTCAGTGGGATTGAGGAGATCCTCGAAGTATTCCTTCCATCGCCCGACAATGTCCCCAGTCGAGGTCAACAGCTCCCCACCTCCACTGTAAACAGTGTTGGTGGAGGACTGCTTCCCCCTCCTGAGGCGCCGGATGGTTTGCCAGAATTTCCTCGAGGCCGACTGGTAGTCCTCCTCCATGGCCTCCATGGAGTTTTTGCTTCTGTGACTGCCCGTGCTGTAGCACGCTTGGCCTGCCGATACCCGTCAGCTGCCTCAGGAATCCCCCGGGCCAACCAGGCCCGATAGGACTCCTTCTTCAGCATCCCTTACTTCCGGAGTCAGCCACCGGGTTCAGGGATTGCCCCCACGACAGGCACCGGAGACCTTACGGCCACAGCTCCGGACAGCCGCGTCAACAATGGAAGTGGAGAACATGGTCCATTTGGACTCTATGTCCCCAGCCTCCCTCGGGATCTGGTCAAAGGTCTCCCGGAGGTGGGAGTTAAAGACCTCCCTGACAGAAGGTTCCGCCAGACGTTCTCAGCAGACCCTCACAATACGTTTGGGTCTGCCAGGTCTGTCCAGCTTCCTCCCCTGCCAGCGGATCCAACTCACCACCAGGTGGTGATCAGTTGACAGCTCAGCCCCTCTCTTCACCCGAGTGTCCAAGACATACGGCCGGAGGTCAGATAATACGACCACAAAGTCGATCACTGACCTCCGGCCTAGGGTGTCCTGGTGGCTTTAGTGCTCTATCTAAAATGAAAAGTTTTGCATCATTAACACATTTACCAGCTTGATAAGCAAACTGCAGTGGATCTAATCTGCCATCAATTAAGGAGACCACATTTTCTTTTAAGATTTTTTCAAAGTTTTTCATCACAAGAGATATCAGTGCCACTCGTCTGAAGTCGTTAAAATCTATTGGATGATTTATCTTTGGCACTGGAATAATAGTGGATGTCTTCCATAATTGGGGCAGGTACCCACTCCCTGCACACATCTGAAAGAGTACTGTGAACTACGGTGGCCATGATGGTTTCTTTGAATTCTTCATAGCTTTGCATAATAACAATCTGCTCATCTTCAATAAAATATGTGGCCCGGGATCGATCCATTTTCGCACAGAATTAGAATTATATGACGTCAAACGCCCCCTTTTATGTGAACGCGCAGAGCACAAAGCAGAGAGCCGGACTTAACAAATTAAGTTGATAACCACCATCGCAGAACCGTTTAACTCTGTTTGGGGACTTGGGGCTTTGTTGAGCTGCATCATGAGCACAAAGCCTGGCTATGTTGAGCCCCCTTCGCAAAACACCCCTCTGATGTGAACACCGTGTAAACATGACATCATGTCCACGATTACAGCGTGCGAGTGTCCCTCATTAAAATATTTTATGCACTGCTGCAGCATATCTGGTCCATCGATCTGGTCCATGCCCCTTAAAAACTCTTAAGAACGACCACACGAAGAACAAACCGCGTTAAACGGCTCATATGTTGTCCACAAAACGGGCAAAACCTCACTCGATGGCTGTCCATGTTGAACTCACCATGAACTCCATCAACAACAACAACTCGAATTGGTCGCTGCCGGGTTATCACTTCCGGTTCAACCCCGGAGTTAGTGCATTCCCTTTCCGGTTGATGTTATTTGTAAATTTGTTTTGGGACTTGTAAAAGTGTTTAAGCACTTGTAAATTTGTCTCGGTGTTTGTAAATTTGTTTTCTGAAATGTAAATTTGTTTTCTGTAATGTAAATTTGTTTTCTGTAATGTAAATTTGTTTTTTCTGAAATGTAAATTTGTTTTCTGAAATGTAAATTTGTTTTCTGTAATGTAAATTTGTTTTCTGAAATATAAATTTGTTTTATGAAACGTAAATTTGTTTTATGAAATGTAAATTTGTTTTATGAAATGTAAAAATGTTTTCCAAATGTAAATTTGTCTCACACTTCGTAAAAATGTTTCACATTTTGTAATTTTAGTTTGCACCTCACGGCCACCGTAGTGAACACCTCACTGAGTCGGTCTGCACAGTGACGCAAAGTGCGTCCACAGATGCCATCAGGACCAGCCGCCCTCCTGATATTCACCTTTTTGAACAGAGAAGCAACTTGCCTTTCTGCGATGGCAATTCCATTTTCAGGTTTTAAAGTAATCCTCAATGTAGAAATCTTGCATAAAAAATCAGACCTTTCAAAACGAGAAAAAAAGGAATTGAAAGCATTGGGCAGGTCAGCATCATTTATACCACTAGCCGTTTTTAGACAGAGCACCAAGCCGCCAATTTGCCCGTCCTTTTGGCGGCTCGGTCCACGGTTTTAGACAGAAGCCGGCAAATTGGGGGTCTGTTTTGGTCCGCCGATTTTCCGCCTCGGATGGTACACTTATTTCCGCCTCGACTGCTATCTAAAAATGAGGCGGAAATGTGCCGGCCCGTGGGCGAGATGGGCGGAGGTGTCAATGACCTGCACTGCTGTGCGACCCACAACCGAGGAGTTTTCAAACTAGGAAACAGCTGATCACAGCAGTCAGTCATTAAGATGAACAACTGGACAGCCGCTGAGATCCAGGAGATGCTAGCGTCTCCTCAATCTCTGCAGCTGTTTAGTTGTGTTAGCTTGTTGTTGTGTCGGCAAGCAAGAACGGTCGCTACTTTCAAACTAAAAGCCCCCTGCTAAGAACCCAGTTCTAAACTCCAGTGGGGTGCAATGAAAAGCTCTTATTTTGAAGACAAATTCTATGTCACTGTTCGCAGCCCAACTTCAAGCTTCACTTCACGTCACATGTTTACGCCTACCTCAGAGGCGGCTTTTGGAAAAGGAGAAATACTACTGCTATAACAAAATAATTTCCCAGTCTGGGATCATTAAAGTAAACCACTGCAGTACTGTTCCTCTATTGTGTCCCTGTACTGAATTTTGGCTTTCCTTATTTCGTTCCTCAATTCTCTGGAGACAGCTTTTTTCTCCAGAGGGTCACCAGTGTAAAACATATTTTTCTTCTTATTGATTACAGCTTTGAGTTCTTTGGTCACCCAGGGTTTGTTATTTGGGTACATGACAACAGTTTTAGATGGAATTATAGAGTCTACACAGAAATTGATGTATGATGAAACAGCATCTCATAGATCATTCATATCATCACAACCATCATAGAAACACTCCCAATCCATGCACTCAAAGCATGCTTGAAGAGAAGTAATGCCGTCTTCAGACCAGCTCTTGACAGTTCTCTCCTTTCTGTCCACACATCTGAAGGCGGGTTTATATACAGGCATAAGGTACACTCCGTTGTGATAAGAAGCACCCAGTGAGGGCATTGGCATTGATGTATGCTCCTTTTACTGTACCATAGCACAGATCGATTATAGTGCTCTTCTGTGTAGTGGAGCAGGTCACATACTGTTCATATGTTTTTAAGACCGTGTTCAGATTGCAACAATTAAAATCACCAAGAACAAATTTTGGTGCGTCTGGGCAGACAGCATCCAGCCTGCTCATTACGTCAGCGATCAGCTGAGCAGCGGCAGTAGCGCTGGCTCGCGGATGGATGTACACCAATGTGTCGAACAGTTGTTGAAACTCACGCGGCAGATAAACGGGGCAAAGAGAGATTGTCAGCAATTCTAGATGAGTTGTGCATATTCTTTCTCTGACCTTCACTGTATTACAGTACCTCTCGTTGACGTAAAAACACACTCCTCCTCCTTGGCTTTTTCCAGTAATCTCCGGAGACCGGTCCAGGCGAATCGGGATTCCGAACCCGCTGAGTGAAAAGTCCTCATCCCGGTTCGAGTCACTGAGCCAAGATTCAGTGAAGGCGAAGAGACAGGTCTCCTTGATTTCTCTCTTGAGCTTGGCCCATACTTCCAGTTCATCTAGCTTGTTCCTGATAGACTGAACATTTGCCAACAAAACTGTAGGGAGTGGGGGTAATTTGCGCCAATCGCTCAGCCTGAGAGTCTTTATTCTCCGCCATAGACCACCTCTTTTTCCCCTTTTCCTGGTCCTTACGATCGGCTTGCATATCTCCCTCGGGATACTGGCTGATATCTCTCCAGCTGCTGAAGTCCGCAGGGATAGCAGAAACTCCCGGCTCAGAGTAACCCTCCCCGGTGTGCCATGTTCTGCTCCATGATAGATAGAGATGCCAAGTAAAAGTAGTAGCGTTGCTGCGTAAAAAGAGATCAAAAGACCCGCAACTGTTCCCATCCGCATCGCTGATTCACTGAAAGTTCATTCACACATAACAATTAAAAGAAAAGGTAAAAGGCCTCTCGGAACATAGCAAACACATCAGTAGCATACACTGGGCAGACTGCTGGGTTGCACACTGCGAAGTGCCCCGGAAGCTTAGCACCGACAGCTTAGCTTAGCACCGAAATTACATCTGACAACTTGTTAGAGACCTGGGACAGTAGTGTTGAACTCAGAAACTTCGGGAATGCCAAATCTCACAAATGGCAATTTCTACAAAATGATCCTTTAGAGCAGGGGTGGGGAACCTCCGGCCTCCGGGCCGTATACAGCCTTGTTTGGTCTGGCCTGCGAGGCAATCCATAAGTACACCCACAAAAAATTAATTCAGGAAAAATTATTGCAAATGCACAATTAAATGCTCCCCGTGTGGGTGTCTGTTTTTCCGGGCCATGACCAAGGTCACTGAACATCATCATAACTGTCATCACGTGTCATCTCATGGCGTCGTGTCCTCAGTGATTGACAGGTGACAACAACGAGAGGAGACTAGCATTGGCTAAAATGGAAGATGGCGAGTAAGAAAAGAAAAGTTGATGCGGAGTGTCGCTCTTTCAAGGATAAATGGACGAATAAATTCTTCTTTGTGAAAGTCAAAGGCAAGCCCGTGTGCCTGGTTTGTGGGGATGCTCTGGCAGTAATGAAAAAGGCAAACTTTGAGCGTCATTACAGCGCGAAACATGCAAAACTGGATGTGTTGAAAGGACAAGTGCGCATGGATAAATTTACCGCTCTTCGACGGAGTTTGGGTGGCTAGCAAGAAGTTTAATCCAAACCGTGAGCGGACCAGGACAACGTGACGCAGGCTAGCTTTGTGGTGAGTGAGCTAATTGCTAAGAAGCTGAAACTTCATGCTGAGGGTGAATTTGTGGAGTGCCTCATTGCTGCTGTGGAGCTGTTCGCACCAGAAAAAATCAAGCTGTTCCAAAGTGTCAGTTTGTCTCGGAGAACCATCTCAGATCGAATTACTGACATGGCACAAGACATTGAGAAATCATTGAAGGATACTGCAAGAGATTTCCAGCTTTTCTTTTCAAAACTGACTTGCAAAGACTCGGCTCTGCTCAAGACTGACCGACCCAAACCTGGACAACCAGCTGAGAGTAGCATCGTCATCACTGCCACCTGACATCAGACGTCTAACCAAGAAAAAGCAGTTCCAGCCATCGCATTAGGTCACACTGATATGATAATGATACTAATAAGTACTTTTTTTCCCACCTCAGATTGACAGTAGACAACCGTATAATGTACCTCAAATCATTTCAGAGCATTCTGATGTGAAAATAAACAAATACGGCCCTCTAAAATCTCATATATCAGCTTCAAATCACTCAAAAAATGTCATAGGAGCTATTTTCAGCCTGCTTTTAAAAGAAAACTCACTGTTTCCACGCAACAATTTCACCTCAGGTTGACAGTAGACAACCTTATATGAGACAACTCAGATCAGTCATTTTCGAGTGATTTAAAGCTGATATGAATTTGAGAGGGCTGAATTATTTTTTATTTCACATCAGAATGCTCTGAAATGATTTGAGGTACATTATAGGTTATCTACTGCTTACACTGCTAAACATCAGTGTATATAAAAACCAACAGGAACAGAAAATTAATTGGATTAAAACACTAAGATACATTGAGATGGATCGAATTAAAATCGGCTAAAACATTAATTAATGGTCATGATATTTATGTTATTGCAATTAAGTTAAAAAGGCCATTAAAATTATGTTGTGAGCTGCTTACGTTATAAAAATGTCATGGCCCCTGAGGGACAGTATGAAAATTGAAATGGCCCTCGATAGGAAAAAGGTTCCCCACCCCTGCTTTAGAGTATGAGTCTGGTGATCCCATTTCAGAGGCAGGTAGAAATAAGTAACATTTAATCTGAATAAACTGTTACAGTTTGGCAAACAAGGTGAGGACAGAAATGCAGATAACACAACAGGAGTCAGGATTAAGGAACAAAAGCTGAATAATATAAAAAAACAAGAACAAACAAAAAGGACACAATGGACAAAAAGACAAAGTAGCTTCTAAAGAGCTTAAATAACGTGCAAACAAAAGCAAAGAACAAATCAATGAAAACAAAGAACACAAATCAGAAACATACCGATGGAGAAACACTGGGTGTCATCAAAGGAGAACATGGAACAAACTGACAAAGACATGAGGGAGAACAAAGACTACACACACACACACACACACACACACACACACACACCGACGAGAGGATGAGGAACAGGTGGAGTGAGACGGAAAACGGACAGGTGAGGAAAAGGAACGGAAAAACACTGGTGGGAGGGAAACTGAGGAACTGAAAAGCAACATGTGACACATGAGTACGGTGGCCGGGAGGTGCAAACCAAAATTACAAAACGTGAAACACTTTTACGAAGCGTGAGGCAAATTTACATTTTGGAAGACATTTTTACATGTCATAAAACAAAATTACATTACCGAAACAAATTTACATTTACATTTCAGAAAACACATTTACATTTCAGAAAACAAATTAACATGATACAAAACACTTTTACAAACACCGAGACAAATTTACAAGTGGTGAAACACTTTTACAAGTTCCGAAACAAATTTACAAATAGCATCAACCGGAAAGGGACTTTACCAACTCCGGTGTTGAACCGGAAGTGATAACCGGCAGCGGCCAATTCGAATTGTTGTTCATGGTGAGTTCAAGATGGACAGCCATCGAGTGAGGTTTTGCCCGTTTTGTGGACAACATATGAGCCGTTTAACGCGGTTTTGTTCTTCATGTGGTCGGTCTTTAGAGTTTAGAGAGGCATGGACAAGATCGACGGACCAGATATGCTGCAGCAGTGCATAAAATATTTTAATGACGGACACTCGTACGCTGTAATCGTGGACATGATGTCATGTTTACACGGTGTTCACATAAGGAGTAGAGGAATAATCCTTTCTGCGATATAACCCGGCTCCATTCAGTTTGCTTTTCAGAGACCTTAAGCTGAGGGGTGTACTGCGAAGCCAGTTTAATGGGTCAGCGAGCTATGTTGAGTCTAAAGCCAGGCTTCCCTGTACTTCGAAGGTGGCTCTCTTTTGACTCTGCTAGATCACTATGGTAACTTATGCTTAGCTCATCACCTGGTCCCGACCAGTTTATGTTCAGAGCTTCAGCTTAAAATCGGCTATAAAAGCGCCACTGTTTCACTGTGTAATTCATTCGGAGATGGCGTCACCATTCATTGAGAACCCAGTGGACCTGGGAGCAAGAACAATTCTGGCAGCACTACGACGTGAGCGGCTTCTTCGAGATCGCACTGATCCGCTGGCATTTCCTGATGAAATTCTCTATGAGCGATATAGATTTTCAGCCGAGGGAATACGGTACATTTGCATATTATGATCAATATTATATTAAGCCCTTAGTGTTTTAATTTCTGAAAGCTCAACATTGTGCAACTTTTACATATTAATTACCCTCATCCGTTTAAAAAATAAATAAACTGAAGCAACAGCTATCTTTTTCATTTTTGAACGATGTCCATATTGTTTTCACATTTTACTGATCTCAGTTATAGAATGCGCGTGTGTGTTTTATTGAAAGCGAGGCTGAGTGTGCGTAGGCTATAAGTGTTCTGTGTTTTTTTTATTTTTTATTACTGTGTCGGGATGAACAAGCAAATGTAGCTACTGTCCCCGTACAATGACAATAAAGACTTGTTTGACTGTGAAAATAGCTCAAGCCTGTAAGATTTGTATTTGGGCATACACTGTGAAACATTGATCAGTTCATCAGTTTATTCATGGCCACATCAAAGAAATGATTAACTTTACTCATTATCTGTGACAAATAAATACTAGGTTGGCCTAATTAATATTTCATATTGCATTTTATTAAGATGTGGAAGCAGCAGTCGGACATGGCAGCAAGTGTGTGGATAATATACTGTATCCCATTTTATTTTAATATCATCACTATCTTAATATTGCAGATTCTCAGTAAAAGCAAGAACCACTTTGCGGATGGCGCAACACGCAGTGTCCTTGCTCAGATTTTCCGCATCACCAACTGAATGTAAGTGGGTTCCCGTGGCAAAAAAACGAAGGGCTACACAAACAGTTTGCCCGACAGTGAGCGCACAGCTTCTTCAGTGGCATTCCTGACACTCGGCTCAATAAGTGAGCAAATGTACCGTATTCCCTCGGCTGAAAAACTATCTCGGTCATTGAGGATTTCATCAGGAAATGTAAGGCGGATCAGCGCGATCTCGAAGAAGCCGCTTACGTCATAGTGCTGCCCGAATTGTTCTTGCTCCCAGGTCCACCGGGTTCTCAATGAATGGTGACGCCATCTCCGAATGAGTTGCACAGTGAAACAGCAGCGCTTTTATAGCCGATTTTAAGCTGAAGCTCTGAACATAACCTGGTCGGGACCAGGTTATGAGCTAAGCATAAGTTACCATAGTGATCTAGCCGAGTTAAAAGAGAGCCACCTTCGTAGTACAGGGAAGCCTAGCTTTAGACTCAACATAGCTCGCTGACCCACTAAACTGGCTTCGCAGTACACCCCTCTGATGTGAACACCGTGTACACATGACATCATGTCCACGATTACAGAGTACGAGTGTCCCTCATTAAAATATTTTATGCACTGCTGCAGCATATCTGGTCCGTCGATCTGGTCCATGCCTCTTAAAAACTCTAAAGACCGACCACATGAAGAACAAAACGCGTTAAACGGCTCATATGTTGTCCACAAAACGGGCAAAACCTCACTTGATGGCTGTCCATCTTGAACTCAACATGAACAACAACAACAACTCGAATAAGCCGCTGCCGGTTATCACTTCCGGTTCAACCCCGGAGTTGGTACATTCCCTTTCCGGTTGATGTTATTTGTAAAAGTGTTTCACCACTTGTAAATTTGTCTCGGTGTTTGTAAAAGTATTTTGTATCATGGTAATTTGTTTTCTGAAATGTAAATGTGTTTTCTGACATGTAAATTTGTTTCGGTAATGTAATTTTGTTTTATGATATGTAAAAATGCTTTCCAAAATGTAAATTTGTCTCACACTTCGTAAAGGGTTTCACATTTTGTAATTTTGGTTTGCACCTCCCTGCCACCGTACATGAGGGCACAATTTCAGAATAAAACACAGAGTAAGACAACATAGAAAGAGGGATCATGACAAAAACAGAACCTGTCAAAGTAGTTTTAATGCAGCATACTTTTATTGTTACTGGAGAAGATTTTGAAAAAAATTATAACTTGTACTCATTACATTTGGATTAATTCATCATGCTACTTTTGTTTATTAATTTATACATTCATGCACATTTCTGTAAGAGGCAGGTGGTCAGCTGGTCCCAGGTCGGCTGGTGAAACACATTATATACGGTGTATACCATGTATATGTACACGATATATATAAATACATGATATATATGCAGTATATATACACACGATATATATGCAGTATATATATACACATGATATATACACACATATATTCACATGATATACACATATATATACACATGATATATATATATATATATATATATATATATATATATATACACACACACATGATATATACATATATATCATCATGTATATAGTGTGTATATATAGTATATGCGGCAGTGAAATTATGTTTAAAAAAGAACATGCAAACAAACAAAACAACAAACGTGATCCAGTCTAGACGTGGGCTGCACTGATCCTGTGAGCTCTGTGACTGAACACCTACAAACATAGAGTCGAACTCAGCACGACCTCGTTCACCGGGGCGCTGTTCAGCTCCAACCTGAAGCAGATAAACACATCGATAAGAAAAGCTAGTGCTAGATTAATTCATCTTACTGTTTACGACCTACACACACACACACACACACACACAATCCAGTACCTTCCTTAAGCCATACACACAAAAGAATCCTTTTTTGTGAGAAGAAAGCTGTTTATTTCCACTGGGTGTCTGAAATGTTGATGGCAAGGGTCCAGTGGGCTTTGTTTTTCTGTGCAGGTGCGTGTTGGAGCCGTGCCTCTACAAGTGACACAGTCTTCATATGCCCAAAGCTTCTTTCCCTGTGCTGTGCTCAGCTGACTTGCATTCACTTCCTCTCTATTCCCCAAGTGTTCTCTACCGCTCTCAGCCATGCTCTCCTCTCACCTCCATGCCGCTTCCTATTCTTTGACTGCTTTCTTTATTTCCACCCCGTCTCTCTCTTCTCAGTGTCGCCTTCATTTTATCTCTTTCTCTTGGGGGGATCGATTTTGCCAGCAAGACTCCTGCTTTCATCCATGGCATCTGGGGCTGTCCTGCAGAGCTCAAAGTCTGACTAGGAGCTCGCTCTCCTTAGTGCAGCAGTCACAGACAGTGCCTGTGGACATGCCGCCATGCAGAAAGGGACGTGTAGAGCTCAGCGGGGGTCCCTGCTACTTTTAAATTACGATCACTAGTTGGAGATGTTGGAAACCCCATACAGTACTGAAGACTCATACCACGATTAAAACGTTTGTTCAAATATTCACAGTGTGCTGCTGTGACAAACAGCATGTAGGATATCAACATTATTTAACTGTGAAACAACAGGAAATGATCATTTGTCTGATGGCAAATGTAAGAGTGAAAACTCATTGCAAAGTTACATATAAGAAAAAAAAAAAAGAAAGCCGTAAATTCCCAGCTTGGGATCAATAAAGTATATCTATCTATTACCCATACAATATCTTTCTAATATTTGCCTCTGCCAAGGGGTCTATGCAGTAGCATAACATCATGGTGATGGGCTCCGGTGCAAATATTTTTTTGTGCCCCTAAACACAAGCGCACTGCACGCACGCACGCACGCGCCCGCACTGACACTGCACGTTTTTCTTCTTCGCCTTTTTCACGTGTTGTGCTGCTTTCAGTCAGTCAGTATCACATTGATGATCGCCATGGCTCCGGTGCAGCAAAAAAATAAAAATAAAAAGTAGCCTACGACTTGAAATTCAAACTTTCTGTCGTAAAATATGCAGAGGAAAACTCAGGAGAAGCAGCTGCTAGACGTTTCTCTGTCGACCCCAAGAGAGTGAGAGATTGGTGAAAAAATAAAACGGAGCTTCAGCGTCTGTCCGAGGAGGACAGCAACAGGGCCAGGCTGCCTGGTGGAGGGAGGAAGAAGGCTAGCGAGGAGCCTGAGACAAACATTCGGGAATGAGTTATCAGCAAACGGGCATGCCACGAGAGAGTGTCCCGCAAAATGGTCAGGCCGATGGAGAAACAAATGTCCGCCACCGTGAGTGACAGCAGAGATGAGGAGTTTGCAGCGAGTGCTGGTTGGATGAATCGTTTCCTCCGCTGTATAGTGTAGTTTCTGGGCTTTCCTCCTCTAAAGTGTCGGCGTGTAGTTCGATGATAAAAGAATTTTGAGGAGGCAAGGCTGTGTGGCTGATAGAGCAATCTTTATTGAAAAAGAATCTAGAGCCTTGAGTCCGAGATCAGAAGCGGCCGCTTTCTGACATTATCAAATCTAAGGGAAAAGCTATGCCAAAATGCTTTGCCCTCTCCTCTATCAAAACTCCTGACAGCCTCTGCTCTCAGGAGCCCTAAAAAAATGCCACCCCCCGTTCTTCCTGTGAGGGCCTTTTTTAGAGGCCCTTCTCCAGTACACCCACTTCTTCTGATTGGTCCTTTTGCCAAATTTGTCCAATAGACTAAAAGAGGAGTTTGACCTGTGTTAGGCAACTTCCACTATTTGGCATGTAGATCAAACTTAGCTAAGCACTTTATCGTCTGCTAACCTTTGACTCCTTACAGTTGGAAGCTTCCTCCTGGACCTTCACTCACACAGTGAAAATCAATGAGTCATGATTGAATCTAAGCTAAGTAAATCAGAATGTGTTGTCCTCCAGATACCTCAGTAGTAACAACTTCACTTGCAGAAGGATGTCAGAGAATTCACAGAGAAGCTGACGAAGTTTGTGACATTTTCATCCCGGATTTTTGAGAGGAAGGAATTAAACACCTGTACCAAATTGCACCTGGTCTGTTCAGTGATTGAAACAAATAAACGCCCCTGCTGTTACTTGGTATTTTACAGTATGATAACTCTCCCGCCCAGCTCGGCCCACAGTGCTCAGCTGCAGGCACAGAAGAGAGGTGACGAGACGCGGCTCATCATGACTGACAGGCTTCAAGGCCACTCAGCGTTACCTTACCGACCCGCCCCCAGCTATTTCATTCACAAAAACAGGGGCCTGTGGCAAATCTGGACAGCTGTTTCTTTTTTTTCTTCCTTCATGGGCCCCTGACGGTGTCTGGGCCCCGGTGCAGCTGCACCGCTTGCACCGCTGATTGTTACGCCACTGGGTCTATGTCTTCAGTATGATTTGTTTGTCTGTACTGCATTTTCCGACTTCTGGGCAGTGGGATTTACCTACTTACTTAAAAATAGTCTTGCAGCCTTGCTCTATATAATGGACACTGCACACCCATGGATCTGCACATCTGGAAGCCACAGTACAAACACCAAAACTTGATTGTGAATGTTGATAATTTAACACTACATCAATATTTACTGATGTGACGTATTGACTTTCCCAGGGCTCTATTCTTGGCAATGTGTTCTTCTCTTTAAAAATTTCACCTCAAATTATTCAGACTTACTTATACATTTCCACTGCTATGCAAACGACACTCAGCTGTATGTGCCCATAAAAGCTGATGCTGGTCATTGCCCTGCACGACAGAGACACCACTTTGATCAGGTGACCGCAACTCTACAGTTCAACTGTAAAGAACCTTGGTGTTACATTTAATTCTACCATCTCTTTCCATCAGCACATCAAAGAAATTACCAAGATTGCTTTTTACAATCTGTGCAATATAGCTAAAATTAGGTCCTTCCTGTCCAGGGCTTTTCCTATTGGGCTCCCCTCCTCTGGAATAACCTCCCAGCTGACAGGAGACAATCTCTCTCTATTGACGCCTTTAAATCTAAACTCAAAATTCACTTCTTTGACTTAGCCGTGAATTAGTCCTCTACTTCGATTGCTTGCTTCTTCAGTTGGTTGGTCTCAGTCTCAATGAGTTGGCGATAGTATTAGATTTGACTGTCCTGTCGATGAGAAACTATTTTCTTATTCTGATTAACATGAGATTTCTCTAACTTTTTTTTTGTTTTCTGTTCCAACAACCTGCAAGCTGTGTTACTCGCTACACTCTCCACAGCTTTCTTCTCCTCCTCATCCTCCCCCTCCTACTCCTCCTCTTTTCCCTCCTCCTCCTCCTCCTCCTGAATTTGTAAATTTATTCAAATCGTAAGATGTTTGGTATCATAAGTCAGTCATACAGCCTGTTTCAAACCAGCATTTGGTGTTTACACTTTTGCTTACAATTACATTTGCACATAAGTGTAAAACACCAAATGTTGGTTTATATTTGTGTGACAAAACCAGGGGTAGGTAGAGCTAACTAAATTGATCAAAACCTAATCCCTTATCTTACATTCTTTAGCTCCTAATTAAACAGTAATTATTAGTAACTCTGAAATTACTAGCAGTTTAATCAATAAAGGAATTTTCCAAGTAGTTTAAAAGGAAAGTTGTTAATATGGTTTTGCACTAAAATGTGCAAACTGCAAATGTTATTCTTGTCAAATTGAATAATTGTGATTTACCTCCCACACAGATTTTCTGAGTTGAGGCATGTATGCTAATTGATTGCTATTCGATTACAAACCACCTTCTTAGTCATTTAAGCACCAGCTTCCCACATTGTTCATTGATACCAGTATTGTATTAATCATCACGGGAAAATGAAGGTCCATTACACAACCCTGCATATGCAGTGATCTCCTTTCAGTGATAGTTTAATGAGTTAGACTGCATTCAGTTCATTTTTACCCAACCACTTTCCTTTCTCTGAACATCCTGGAAGAATGAGCAGTGGATCCAAAGGTTGCCATGTGCAGAAATTCCATTAGAATTTCATTTAATTTGATGGAATGATAGATCTCTTCAGAGCGACTCAGGAGTGTATTTGACCATGAGCAACCCAACAGTCCCATGACCCCTTTTCACACTATAACAGGAGCCTCTTTCTCTCTGCTGGTGTGAAAATATAACATTACGTTGCATCATTTTCATTACTGATTGGAACTGGTGCTCCTATCGAGAGTGACAACCCCTCTGTGGAGATAAAAAAAAAATCCCACAGGAAAGTCTTTCCTGTAGAGCCAGAATGAGGCAAAAACTTCTTTATCAAAATGTGAAGCACATTCCTGCTCCACATAGGATGAACACTCTTCATCAAGGAACCTTCCCTCGGCACCAGTCTTACACTCCAGTATCCAAGATTCAAGAATAATTTATTACATTTCATTCAGCATTTCATACAAAGAGGAGAGTGAAATATCTTGTGTCTCAGCTCCTCGAATTTGTAGCAACAACAGTTAGCAATATAGCAATAAAATAGCAATATAGCAGCACAGTGAAAGTTCTTCAAACTTGGTTTCCCACCCAACATACGCTTCTTGCTCCATGGACTTTTCTGTTCTCTGCTCACTTGCCATTACCTCTTGAAGGGGAAACCATGCCTATTTGCAGTGAAGCATCCTCCACTGGTGCAGCAGATGGTGAACAGGATAGCCCAGAGCAAGAGCTTGCTAGGGGCTCAGAACAAGGCCAACGCCCAAGCAGTGGCCAAGGTTAGAAGCTAAGGGAGACAGCAAAGGAGGGAACAGGCCCCGAAACCTCTGAAGTAGAAGGCAAGGCAACAGATGATCGAAGAGGAGCTGAAACCCACAGGGGACTCCACCTTGACTCCTCGTCCTGTCCTGTACTCTGACAGAGTTTGACAATCACGCCAAACTAGTAAACTTTTAAAATGTCAAGAGTAATAAACCAAGCATGTTTGTCAAAGCAACAGCCCTCACGGCTCCTGTAACTGAAACATGCCAAACATTTATAATTATTGACATTTTAAAAGTTTCCTTGCTGAACATTAGAGATGAATGCTGGTTTTAATGACTTTTAGGCCTGATTCTGGCAGTTTGTGCTGCTGACTACTCAGTGAATGTGAGCCCTGAGCAAACGGCTAATGCAGCCGGGAGGTAGCTGCTGCAGCTGTGATGAGAGGAAAAGAAGTGTGTATCCTGCTCGATCGCTCATGGCGAATATACATCGTTCGGCCGTGTTTCAGTTAAGTAAAAGTGCATTTTTAATTAACAGATGCTCTTCCTGTTTGGCAGTTTTGGCAGCACCTTTCTGGTGCACTGTGCTGACTGCGATACAGCCATCATGTCTGTGCAATGCAGTAATTGCAGTTACATATGGCAAATCTACAAAGTACAACAATTGTTAGTTTTCCACGAAGACACAGAGTTTTGTTGAGAGCTAGAGGTGGCATGAAATTTGACAGAGGCGACACCTTGTAATTCTCCATGCAGGAAACACCCTGTATATAATAGAAAGAGAAAACACTTTATACTAAAAGCTACTAGTTTTTGAATGCCACAGGTAAACATTTGTCTTTGCATGTGCAGAGGTCTGCTATTAAAAAGGGGACATTAAAAACACTATAGAAACTACATTACTATAAAAGGAGCACCCGGTATGGCATGGACTAAACCAGGGTTAAATAAATAGATATTAAGTGCTGTGTGTTGGGGTAGCAGGCTGGGTTCAAAAAGTCACTGTCCATACTGATTAAGAAGTTTTATGGGGACAAACTATTTTTCATAGATGTTTTTCTTTGTGCAGTTGACTCTGTACCTTTGCCCCCGAGGGCAGCAGCTGAAGGTGGTGGTTTAAAGGATGACAGCAGTCATCAAAGATTTTGCCACATAAGCGTTGGACTGCTTTGCCATGGTAATAGTTTGTTTACAGTCTGAAGTTGTACTGCCAAGTTTAACTAATTTGGAAAGCTTTGTCTTGCTTTTGACACTTGTGCGCTGACCATTTTACTCACACAGGGTCCCCCCAGGATTTTTCCATTCAAATTTAAGACTTTTTAAGACCTTTTTAAGACCACGTCCAGTGAAATTTAAGACCAACCTGGCACCTATTCTGGCATACATTTATGAAATAATACAAAAAAAATCTGTCAGAATAACTAAGAATAACAGTATAACACAGAAGAGTTTAAGAATGAATGGGACGAGGTCAAAAAATTTGCAAATCTTCAACGTTTGTCAAACATCACCTGCTCTGGCATACATTCACCTAGAAACACCATTCAAACTTTAAAATGTAGGCACATATCCTGCGTATTTGAGATGTCTTCAACTTTTTTCCTACGATGTGTACTTTTTGAAAGCTGACCCTTTAATGAAGGTGAATAAAATTTTCTCTTTACATGACGCTCCAAGCCACAAATTTTACTGTACAACTGTGATATTTTCCAAAGTTGTAGCCACACTTGTCTTCTTTATCACAATGTGTCTACTTTATCAGTAGGATTCACGGTTTTCGAATTATCTGCTCCATTCACTCCAATGTATACACACACACACAGGCACACAAACACACACACACAAAGTGAATGAGACCAGGTGAAAAGATCGAAAAAAAGATTTCAAACATCAACATCTCTGGCATACTTTGACCTAGACACACCTTTCAAACTTTAACATGTAGATAAAAGTCCAAGTTATCAACGTGGGATTCAACTTTTGCTTTCATACTTTTTCGTCACGGGGCAAAGCGCACAGCCAACTCTCGCGATTCCCCGGTGGGGAAAAAAAAAAAAAAAAGCTATGGATACTTAATTTGAAATGTTTCAGCAGGTCCACCGCCGTAGCATGGCCCATGAACTCAGAGCCAAAATATCTTGAGTGGACGCGGTCACCAACCCAGTAGCACAGATGAATGTCCAGCTGTTTACTTTTTGTACTTTTGTTTAGACTTTCGTCAAGCATGACCACAAATGCAGACCCCTTATTTACCTGCTCGGTCAGTTGTTTGGTGATGAAAGGGGCCGGACCAAACTTACATCGTCTTTATATATCGTCTTTAGTGTCCACGTCACCTCTGCCTTAAGTGTTGGCGTCGAGCCAAAAAGAGCTTGCATGTTGGCTGGCTGTGTGGGCTCGGTGCTGCTGGCAGCCGAGTTGACTGTTGAGGTTGGCGTCGGGTTTGCCGCGCAGAACTGGGATATGGGTGCCTGCCTCCATGTAGCTGCTGAGCATGCTAAATGTTTAGCACTCTTCATGTGCCACTCCAAGGCCATATGTCATTGTGCCGAGCTTGAATTTTTTTACGGCACAGGCTGCACTGAGCCCCCCACTCATTCCCTTGTACAGCCTGAACCCAGTCATATTTTGAGTCATTTAGCCACAATGGATTAAAATCTGCACTTGCCCATCCCAAAGTTGCTGCGCCAGCGACGACCTTGGTGGGTCAGCGGCTGACTGTGCACGCTCCAACGTAATGCTGCGTTCCAGAAAACTCGGAAATCAGGATTTTCCAACCTCCTAGTTGAAACAGTGCATTGGAACGCAACCTCATGTCGGAGATCGATAAAGTTTTGTTAGTTTACTTAGTATACAGTTATGTTGTTCAGCTGTATCATGCAGAAAAATTAAGACCTTTGAGAATGAAATTTAAGGCTTTAAGACTTTTTCAAGTTTTTAAGACCCCGCGGGTACCATGTCACAGTCTAGAGCAGGGGTACTCAAACACAAATCTTAAAGGGCCACAAAGATTTTTTTCAATGACTCAAAGGTCCATGTATTGAGGTCGGTCAGGCCACGTGCAATAATACTGTAATACTCAAAACAAAATGTCCTTTTCATTCAAAACAAACACAAATACGAACTAAAATAAAATGTCATTTCCATTTTGACATAAATTAAAATACATAGCTGAATATGTCCTCTTTTTCTTTGCCTTCAAACATTGTGTCCATCACTTCAGTCATGCATTCTTTTATTTCTGCATCTGAGAATGGCTTCTTGTGCTTACCCAAAATCCACACCACTCTACGTGAGCACTCTGTTTTGTTGTTGTGTCATAGATGTGACAAGAATCCTGCTTGCAGCTTGATATGATGATTTCAGTGCACTTATTTTTGTTGTTCTTACCTCTGAATTTTGAGGAAATGTCTCCTCAAAATTCCTATGCCTCGTCTCATAATGCCGTTTCAAATTGGAAATCTTGATCACAGCTATAGTCTCCTGGCATATTAAGCACATGGGTCTTGTGCTGGTTGGAGGGAGAATGAATGCATTTTTTCAGTCCATTCTTCTAGAATTGCCGATTTTCACTGCCCACTTTTCTTTTAGCAATGAACTTAGAACACGCCATTTTCATGCAATCCAGGCTCCTACAGCCAAAACGTCAAACCAGAGTCCTGCACGGGTTCGGGTACCCGCGGGTACGACGGGTGACCCCCACAATTTGGATGAAACAGGTGAAAAATAATGTACTGTGTGGGACACGGGTGCGGATCGGGTCGGACGCCTGGAGAGCGCGGGTCGGGTTTTGCGATTGCCATTTTCTTTTTTTTAAACTTTGTTTTTATTGTTTTTTTCTGTGAAAGACAAAACAAAACACAGACATAAAAATACACATAGAACAAGCACATCAGACAGGGTCATCTACATCAAAACACATTGGCAGGTTTTGTTAAAAACAAAGGGCTGGCAGAAAACAGGCTGAGGGATCGAGTCCAGGGTCTTTAAGAGACCCACAGTTCTCCATTAGAGTCCACAGAGACATAAAATACCTTCCTTCGTACAGTCCCCAAGATCATCAATAAAAAACACAATTCCACACAGAGTATACATTCAGTGATAAACTCACCTATTACCTACATATTCCCTCCATTTCCTCCAATATTGGTCACCTTTTTCAGTATTATGTCTCAGGGAAAATGTTAACCTTTCCATGTTATGAATTTCTTCATTTATTCCAATCCAGTCTGAAATCGTCGGACATTCCTTGCTCAGCCATTTCCTGGTTATTGCCTTTTTACTACTTGCCAATAATAGCTGCAGTAAATATCTATCTTGTTTATTTATTTCAGTTGGTATGTTGCCTAAGTATATAACTTCGAAACTGAGATCAGATTGCAAAATGATTATTGATTTGATCGCTGCTGTAATATCTTCCCAATAAGATGAAATAATGGGACATTCCCAGAATATGTGGAAGTGGCCAGCTGACATATTGCCACACCCTCTCCAACATCGTCCTTGATCTGGATTATTGGTCTGTAAACTTTTGATTTTCGGTGTTATAAAAAATCTTACAGTGTTTTTCCAGGTGAATTCCCTCCATAAATCTGAGCTGGAGGTGGTGGACAATGTCCTACAGATATTAAGCCAATCATCTTCAGTTAACTGTATATTAGCTTCTTTTTCCCATCTTGATTTGATGTACATTGTGGAAAGACCTCTGTCCTCCTGTAAAGCTGAGTAAATCCTTGAAATCAGTTTTCTGTTCAAATTTCCTTTGTGAGTATTGAATATCTCTATCAGGCTCATTCCTTCCTTTCCAATAGTTTTGATATTTTTATTAAAATAATCTCTCAATTGAAAATATCTGAAGAGATCCTGTTTCTCCAAATTGTGCTTTTCCCTGAGATACATAAAGGAAACTAGACCAACATTAGTAGAGATTTTACAATATGAGGTAATACCCATGTTCATCCATCGTGTAAACCCGCTATCCAGCTTGGCCGGTGTGAATTCCGTATCGAATGCTACCCAGCGTAATAGTCGCGCATTTCTTTCATACTTGGGGTCTTTGAGGATTTTGTACCATATGTTCAGAGGGGTTGCGATCCAATTGTTTAATTTATCTCCCAGTAGGTACTTTTTCAAAAGGGATTTGTCTCCCAACACAGATGGGAGAGGTTCACATATAAAATTTTGTTCTAACTCCTTCCATTTTGCTTCACACTCCGGATCACACCAACTGACCAGGAAGCGAAGCTGTGCTGCTCTGTAATAATCCTCCAAACAGGGCAGGGCCCTACCACCCTTATCTTTGGGTAACTGTAGTGTCTGATATCTAATCCGTGGCCTACGTTTTGCCCAGATAAAAGTAGATATCATCCTATTCCATTCGTTAAATTGCTTTGGTGGTATCTCGATTGGTAATGACTGGAAGAGGTACAGAAGACGGGGTAGCACATTCATCTTAATTATGTCTATCCGGTTGTACATATTTGTTGGTAATAGGGACCAGCGTTTTAAGTCTGCCTTGATATCAGCTGTTATGGAGGTATAGTTGTGGTCATAAATGGTGGTTAAATCTCTCGGTATTTGTACTCCCAGGTACTTCATTATACTGTCTGTCAGTTTAAATGTACCTATTCTGTAAACTTTTTCACGTGAGTTTAGATTAAAAGTTAGAGTTTGAGTTTTGTGTAGATTAAGTTTATAACCAGAGTAAGAGCCGAATTCTTCACGTAAATGCAGTAATTTAGGGAGACTTACTTTGGGATTGCTAAGGGTCATAAGAATGTCATCTGCATATAAACAAATTTTATACTGTGTATTTCCAATCAGTACACCAGTTATGTCCTTATCCTCTCTTATCGCCTGGGCCAGTGGCTCAATAAAAAGGGCGAAAAGTGTAGGACTAAGGGGACAGCCCTGACGACATCCTCTCCCCAGAAATACTGTTTTAGACAGGGACCCATTAATTTTTATTCTGGCGGTGGGGGAACTGTAGAGGGAATTCAGACATCCGATTACCTGGTTGTTGAAACCAAAACGTTTAAGAACCAAATACAAATATTCCCATCGAACAGAATCAAAAGCCTTTTCGGCATCAAGACTGATAGCTATAGATTCTCTGTTGCTACTTCTCATCTGATTAATGAGGTGAAGAGCTCGTCGCACGTTATCCTGGGCTTGCCTGTGCTTCACAAAACCTGTCTGATCTGGGTCTATTAGATCAGGGACAATATCCTCCATCCTTTTTGCTAGTATCGATGCAAATAGTCTGTAATCCATGTTTAATACTGATATGGGTCCATACGAGCCACATTCTGTCCTGTCTTTTCCTGGTTTGGGGATTACTGAAATTATAGCCTGTCTCCAGGAAAGCGGCATTTCCCCACCCCTAAGGATATCATTAAAGCATTTTTTAAGTACCGGTACAAGGATTTTTCGAAAGGTTTTGTACCATGCCGCTGGGTAGCCATCAGCTCCTGGCATTTTACCAGTTTTCAATCTAGATATTGCTTTATTTATTTCTTCATCCGTTATATCTTGGGTCATTATTGTATTCTGCATTGTTCCTACCGACGGTAAATCTAGAGATGATAAAAAATCTGATACAACTACTGATTCAGCTGCCTGGGGCTGTGAGTATAAGTTCTTATAATACTTTTCAAATAAGCGTCGAATATCTTCCGGTTCGTGATACATCTTATTGGTTTGTGGGTCTTTAATTTTATGAATAAATCTCTCTGCCAACTGTTTGCGTATCCTCCACGCGAGCAGTTTCTTAGATTTAGGGCCATTTTCATAAAAAGTTTGTTCGATATATTTAACTCTTTTCTCCATTTCACATTCATATATGTTATTTAAAGTTTGTTTTGTATCTCTGATTTGGCTTAGGACATCAATATCATTATACTTCATGTGTCTGGTTTCCAGAGATTTAAGTTTTGCAGTCAGGTCATTAATTCGCTTCTCTTTTTCTTTCTTCTTACGAGCTGACCACATTATAAATTTGCCCCTAATAACAGCCTTGGCTGCATCCCATAATGTACCGGAAGACACTGTCTCATTATCATTAAACAACATATACTCTTCAAATTCTTCTTCTATATACTTTCTGCATTTGGGGTTGGTTAAGAGGCTGGTGTTTAGTCTCCACAGAGTTTCTTTAGGTCTATTATCTAAATGCAATGTCAAATACACTCCTGCATGGTCAGAAATGTCTCTTACCCCTATGTCACATTTTATAATCCTATGTCTGTCAGCTTTAAACATAAAAACATAATCAATTCTTGAGTAAATACGATGCGAGTGGGAGAAAAAAGTAAAACATTTATCAGCTGGGTGCAAGTCTCTCCATACATCCAGCATGCTTAATTCTTTGAGCAATTTTTTGGTGTGTAGAGCTTCAGGTTTTATGTTTTTTATCTTACTTGTGGAGTCCAAGATGGGATGTAAATTAATATTCCAGTCCCCAGCGCATATCAACACACCTGATGTTTCAGTAGTTATCATGTTGAACACCTTACTAATTAGTCCTTTATTAGTTCCCGGTGGTCTATAAAAATTCAATAATGTAACTTCCTTATTATCAATGAAGCCTTTAACCAACAAATAACGCCCTTCTTTATCTGTAATCTGTGAAGACTCTGTTTGAAATTAATACAGCTACTCCCCTTGCGTTTCCCTCTTCATATGAAGAATAGTATGTGTTCCTAAACCCCATTTTACACAGCTTCTCATGTTCAGTACTTGTAACACCTTACAAGTACTGAACATGAGAAGCTGTGTAAAATGGGGTTTAGGAACATATCTCATGTTCAGTACTTGTAAGGTGAGTCTCTTGCCAGAAGATAATATCTTGCTTCTCCCTTTTCATTTTAGCGATTGCCTTACTCCTCTTTATGGGGTTATTCAGCCCATTAACATTTAGAGTAATCACTCTATATTCATGATAATACATTGCAGTTGTTGAAAAGAAAATAAGTTTACCTCAATAGTCCAACATCCATAGATGACCAGAACAACAAAACACCTGTCTGCGCACCGAAATGAAACACAACAAATGAACTTAACATACATAGTGAACATTAGTGACCTCCATCCTCGAAGTATAAGTTCAACTTCTAATTTGGGAGGGGAATCCCTTAACCTAGAAGGTGCCCCTCCTTGTGCCCCACTTTCCATCTGACAGGTTAACATCAGAGCAGTGCACATAGAACAGTAAACAAAGTAAACATTGGCTCCCAGACAGGCAGCAAATTTAACTCGAAAATGTTCATCACAAAAAAATAAACCTGAATATGTTAAAGGTCCCATATTATGGTCATTTCGGCTTCTTGACATGGTTCCTTGATGTCTAAATGGAATGTTAGTAACATGCTTTGGTCGAAAAAAGCTGAAGGATTGAGCACAGCAGGGTTCTTGAAACACCAGTTTCACAGCCCTGCTCCAGGTGGCCTGTTTCAGTGCCTTTCCCTTTAAATGCTAATGAGCTACTGCGCGCCGCCCACGGTACCGCCCACCTCCTCCTGCCTGCGGAAGACGTGAGGATGGCATCATGTGACCATGGCAACGGCGGAGTTTCTGGGAATAATGGCTGCCGGACAACAGACTGCGGTCAAAGTCCTTCTAGGCAAGTCATGCCACTCGGCGGCCATCTTGGGGACGCTTTTGAAAAGCCCAAAGAGACCAGACCCCTATCTAAATGAATGGAGGCATGGTCAAATCTACCCTTTAACGTGATAGCAGGACGGAAAAAACATACAGACATGCTCGCGAGTGAAATAAGATACAGATAAAAACCAAAAAACATTGACTTTACCGTATAAATGATGTTTAAAACGCTCTTTTCCTCCAGGGAGAACTCCACTGCGCATGCGCGCAGATTTACGACACCGGCGTCCATCGTACGGCTGAATCTGTGCCGGCTGCTGTGCTCTGGCTCTACTCTGCCTGACCACTCATGTATGGACCAGATAATGTCTAATACATCATTTCTTATCATTCACTCTATAAATTAGATAAAGATCTGAACGCAGTAAATGTTTTACAACAGTTGAAAGTCTCTGATGGTCTCTGTCGTAAAAAAGTACTTGTGCGCATGCGCTGGTGAAACAACATGATTGGGCTATAAGTTTCCCGGTTCGGCTGTGACAACGCAGGTGATTGGCTGTTGGTGAAAGGGGCGGGATATGCGCCATCTTTGGCGTCGCAGATTTCCCCATTCAAAATGATCAGAGTGGCCTGTCTCTACAATATAGAACGTCTCTGCTGCGGTCCGACCCACAACAAGAGGCTCCAGAAGAAAGTAAGCAGCCAAGAATGAACATTGGTGTTTCTCAGTGGTTAGTAGTTAAGTTTGTTACTTTTATGTTATTATTATGTTATCATATTATTATTTACCTTTATGTAGCCAGGTAAGTTGATTGAGAACCTGCTCTTATTTGCAGTGACGACCTGTAATTAGCTACTGCCAGCAATTTTCAACTGTAGTTTTCAGTAAGCCACAGTTGCTTCCAATCACCTTTCTACCAGCAGAATTGTTTTTTAACCATTTAAAACGGTTTCTAAACTTTATATATATTATCAAAGAAACAATGTGACATGATTAGTGATCATAGTTTCCCATGAATAATAAAAAAAAAGGCTTAAAACAGGTGTTCCTGTGGCTATTGTAAACAAATGCCTACAGAACCTGAGAATATCTGCTGTATGGAAATACCACAATGAAGTGTGAACACTGGGCAAACAACGTTGTCATTCTGCTCTCTCTCTTTTCTCTAATCTATTGTCACTCACTTACCTTTCATTATTTCTAGGTTATACGAAGACTACAGCAGTTTCCTGAGCCACCATCATGCATGGTGGACCACCCTGGCCTGGAACCTGTCTGCCTGAATGTATCTGCACTGCAACATGCACTGAACATTTATCGGGCAGACTATGAATCTTTACGTCTGAGGGGAATAGTGCAGTAAGCTTTTAGTCACATAAATACTATTCATTTATCGTAAAAGTGTTATGATTAAAAGTACATAACTGCTTCTTCTATCTTACATTGTTTATAGTTTGTTATCTTTTACTTATTACCATGAAAATTACATATCAAACAATGAAAACACAGAACAGTTAGGAAAGATGTTTTAATTGTAAGAAACATTTGTAAACATGTGTTGACATGAATGAAATAAGAAGAAAATACATATCTGAAGTGAAACAGTTTGACTTTATATATTAACTTCAATATCAATATGAAAATGATAACAAAGAAAGTATCTCGTTGCCATGGGTGTAAACATTCAGTGCTGACTTTATATTGAATTGTGTTTAGCCAATATAGCCTACATAAGCTTTGTAAGGTGGTGCTGGTGCTCTCTGGGGCGGAGAGTGAGAGTTGTGCTGCCCATCTGTGTGGTCCGAGAGGTCTTCAGGGATTATGAGTTTCAGCACCTCGTTCACATATGGGGCAGGGTCCTGGAAAACCTTCTGGAAGATCAGGTCCAACAGTGCATCACCGCAGTCTGCAGTGCAATAAACAAATGCATGTTTACAGGAAAACTGCAGTAGAACCAAAACACCTTGTGCTGCAGTGTTGTAAAGTGTCTCTTATTTCTCCTAATTACTTCTCATTTATACATTCTCATTATTTATTTTGAAAACCATCTTAAAAGAATTCAGATTTTAAGTGTTTGTGTTCAACCTTTTGTGTGATGTCTGTGTGTCCATGTTTATTTTAATTTGAGAGGTTCAAATAAAAGATTGTAAAACTTACAGAATGTCGTGTCTGTCTTCACGGGTTTGGCTCTGCACTCTCCCTTCCAGGACTTTGGAAAGCTCAGTTTGAAAAGAGGATCCCCTGATGATGTGGTGGCTTGCCCTCTATCAGCATTCTTATTGTGGTGCAGTGCAGCCAGTCAGAGTCTTGAACAGTAAAAAGACAAACATGAAAACAATTGCAAGAAATGGGCAAATGTTCTCAACAAGTAATCACAGTTTAATTTACCTGCACAGCATTCCCAGATATGGATAGGATAACACATGACAGCACTGTTACAGTATAATTCAAGCACTAAAGGCTGCAACGCCTTACATTACTCTAATCCGACCACTTTATTTCAGTAACGAGTAATCTAGCGTTAATATTTCCAAACCAGTAATCACATTAAAGTTATTTATTCAAGTCACTGTGCGTTACAATTATTGTCATTTTCATTCGTAAAAATATATATTTTTGCTTTCTTCTTGTCACGTACGTCTCAAGTCACGTTTTAGCCATGAGGATAACTCACGTGTACACCACGCAGCAACACAAAAATGGAGGGAGGAGAGAGATGCGTGTTTCCTAGCTGGAAATATACTCATTATGCTGAGTTATTTAAAACAAAAAAGCACAAATGCTTGGTCAAGGTCCCAGCCCGACCCGGCCCGGGCAGAGAATCTAAACTCTATGTAGCAGTCAACAGTACCCTCGTATTGCCCCGGCCTATGCCAATATATTCCAGCTTAGAAAACATTTTCAAATGCATTATTTCACAAAATCCTGAAAGCTTAGACCCGGTGGAGGGTGTGTGTATGTACTGCTTGACCGACCGCGCCTCTGGGTTTGCATGTGGAGACCGTGTTGATCGCGAACTAGGGGCTCGCGGTTAGCATTAGCTTGAAAGCTCACGGTTAGCGTTAGCTGGTACTATGTGACACTGCTTGGTTAGTTCGTGTAAAATTGCTAAATAAAAACAGCTAAATACTTGTACATGCAGACATTTCCCTGGGACACGCATAACATAGTGTGCAGGATCAGAAACGTACTACACACAATGATTCTGCTTTAGCACTAGCGTTAACTTGTGTGATCAGGGAAGCTAACGTTAGCGGTTAGCCGCTAACCTTAGCTTGTTCTCAATGGCAAAACACACAGTACATCAGGCACGAGTTCAGCCTAATCTACAGAAACACACAGCACATTATTTGTGTACTTACATGTCCTTGGTCTGCATGTATTCCTTTGAGTAAAAGTCTGCCGACGACTCCTGCGTTGTACTGGCCCAAGTTGGTGAAACAGTCAGTGTCAAAGTGGCTCGCACACACCAACAGTTTTTTGCCAACTTCAAAAATAAATCATAAAAATAAATTCAATCCATGCCGCTCTTTTGTCCTCTGCAGCTGTGAGTCTCACAGTGTGAGACGATGGAGTGTGTTGTGCTGGTCCTTGCAGCCAACAACAGAGCACTTTTCCTTGAGTTTGGCCATGGTGATTTCAGTAGAATAATGGGGGATCTCCGAGACGGTAGCTGTACCTGGTGGGTGGAGACACCGTGCGGTGAAGGGAGGGGCAGTGGGGTAGCCATATGCAAATGTGCGGCCGTCGACGTCGACGGCCGCAGCAAATTTGACTCGTGTATCTGGAAACTGCAGGCAAGACCCCTTTAGAAACCTGTATCTCACTCAAAAAAGCATGGATAGACTTTTTTCAAAGTTTCTCGGCGTGTGGCAGCACCATAGACCCACAATAACACCCCAAATCCCAGAAAAAGTCAGTTTTTCATAATATGGGACCTTTAACAGCTTTATGTGGTATTTGACGTGATAGTCTTACCAGTCATTGTAGAATATTCAGTCATTCACAATACCAATAACTTTTCATGTAGCCTCCTACAGCCGCCGAAACCCCTTCAGTTTATCCTGAATATGTTTGAGGCGGGCCTCTTGCTGCCGTCGTGATTTTGGGCCAGCTGTTTCCCAGGGGGTCTGTCTTGATCTCGCGGAAGGTGTGCTTGGCGTGGAGAAGTCTGCATCATGTCCCTCAGGGACAAGTCCCCTCTTCCTCAGATCCTCGGTCGCCTCCTCCGCGTTGTTGTAGACCACTGGCCCCGCGTCGAAAAACACTCTGAATTTCGCTGGGTAAAGCATCTGGAAACGAATGTTCTTCTCCTTAAGAGCTTTTCTAATAAAGGTGTACGCCTTTCTTTTCATGTGTATTTCTGTAGGGTAGTCCTGCTCGAAAAACACTCTTCTTCCATCACAATGAATCTCCTTCTTTCTCCAAGCGGAGCGGAGCACCAGCTCTTTAGTTGAATACTCCAAAAAATAAACAAGCACGGACCTGGGGTTGGCACTTTGCGGCAGTCTGGGTCTCAGTGTGCGGTGGCAGCGCTGAATACCGAGGGGGGTCTCGGTAAGAGACAGTTCACTTTTGAAAAATTCCTCCAGAAAAACTTTCAAGTTGTCCCCCTCGGCTCCTTCTGGAATACCGTGTATGCGGATGTTGTTCGCGATTGCCATTTTCAAGGCATCACGTGTACAAATAAATAAATAAATAAATCATTATTAGCTACACATCTACAGAAATATTCATGCATTTCAAAATGATAAGCATTTATATTTCATATGAGCTCATTCATGCGTGCTTGCGCCCTCCCAGAACTCCCATTCCCCACGCTGGCTTACTTTCATTTTTAAAAATTGCGTCCATCTAATTTTCCTTCGGGTGCGGGTTGGGCGTCAGTATCAGTTTATAGCGGGTTGGCTCAGGTGCGGAATGTAATTTGTGCTACTGTCGGAAAACGAGTCGGATGCAGTTTTATTTATGGCGGGTGTGGGCGGGTGCGGGTTTGCAAAATAAGACCCATGCAGGACTCTGATGCAAAGTGCTCCAAAAACGAAAGTGAACGAGAAAAATTGCGCTCGCAGCAGTGAGTGACCCAGTAACATGTTGTGTATCGTTGGTATGGAAACAATTTCCGGTATACACGTGCTGACCCAACCAAAACACATAGTGAAGGAATAACAGTTCGGGGGCCACAAATAGAGGGCCGGTGGGCCGGATGCGGCCCGGGGGCCGCCTATTGGGGACCATTGGTCTAGAGTCTTGCACGTGTGTGCAGACAGAGATGGTCTTATTTATTTAATGCTGCAATTAAATTGCTGCAATTGTCACTTTTGAAGGTTGAATATGTAATATGCTTATTAAAAGCTATATTTTTTCAAAAATAATACATCCACGGGGCGTTTAGAGGGGCGCAGATTAAAAGTAATGCGTTTCCTTGAAAAATTATATTTAGTCTGAAATAAATAATTTAAGAAATTTTGACGGGTTCGACAATGATTTCCTGTTTACATCGTACCAGCCAAATAGCGGCCGGCATTGCGGGTTGCCAATTTCGCAACCTCGGCAATGCTCGGCAAAGCTCGGCACAGCTAGGCTGACACTGGGTAAAATGGTGGAGTCTGCAAGCTCTTCAGAGCCCCAGCGAACGCTGCGTTATCTGCCCCAGCAGCTGAGAGAACGGAGAAGAGCAAAAACCAGAGTAAATATCGGTGAAGCATACGCTCGATGGACTCAGGTAAAGGATTTCCACGGCATCAAAAACACATGCGGAAATGGCGAACTTTCTCCTGGATCGGTAAGCTAACTCGCTTGCTAACTTAGCTAACGCTACCTGTCGGTCAAACTCCTCTGCTATACTTATTTTCATTATATCACGTTGATCCTAGATATGAGAATACTGATCGTGACCCATCGACCTCCACACCCAGTAAACGGAGGAAACGGAGGCAGCTCAATCCTCCTGCCCTGTCCAGTATTGCTGGTTCACTTTCAACCTGGCAACCCGACCGCTGGAATTACTTTTTTGTTGTCGCGACTACGATCTTGAGACACTAGATGGCGGCATTCAGCTCATATTTCCATATTTAAATCTAAGTTCGAACTTTTGTTTGAAGCTAGTGAAATATTACATTTCGAACTGTAATGATGTGATTGAATTTAAAATTGGAGCACTGCAGATAATGCTTGCTCACTATCAATTTAGTAATCTGCTTTCCAGAGTCCTAGATTCACTACAGGCAACATGTTGCCACCTGTTAGTGTTCAGGCACTTTTAAGAGCATGATGCATAATTTCTCTTTTTGCATTCTCAGGTCAAGGCTTGGTGAGGTTCATTGCAGAGGATCATAACCATCATTAGAATTCTGAAAGGAAGTGGGTGGCTTTCAATCTGCCATGTGAACTTGAAGCTTTTCTTAGCATGCAGATTCACATCTGTATGTTAATACTGATTATGTGTGAGTTTATCTGGTACTGGAAGGACTTTAGCTCCTATTGTTTTCTTTTAATTTTGACCCTATTTTCATGGCCAAGAAAAGTTAAATCAATATTTATCAGAGGTGGGGGACTCCAGTTGCATGACTTAACTCCAGTTGCAAAAAACAGGTTGATAAAGACTTGCTTTGACTTTGACTTGTTAATTATGACTTGAGATTTAACTTCTACTTGAGGCAGATGACCTGAAAGGATTGTACCTTTTGCCTTTGCCTTTTTTGCATTACTCTAGATATTGAGCATGAACAGTTACTGTTAAACATGACTGTGTGACTTTGTGCAGCGTGCACAAACCATGCTTAAAAGACAGTATCCAGCAGGACCTAGAAAACTATGCAGGACAGGATCGAGCTTAAAAACATGTACGTTTACATTTACATTTACACCAAAGCGACTTACAATAAGTAAATTTGTCTCATAGCTGCACTGATCTTCCCTTGAGCCTTAAATGACCAGACCATTTCTGATTCAGATAAAACAGCTTATGTATTGAAAGTTTTTCAAGACAGAGCTTCATCATTCTGTTTGCAGACCCGCACTTATTCCAAGTCAATGTAACTCAACCACAGCAGAATGGTCTCTCCCCAAGCCAAGTCTCTACCGACTGAGCTACTGTCGGCCTGCAGGGAGGAGGTCCAACACCTAACAGTGTGGTGCGCCAACAACAACTTGGCTCTCAACACCAAGAAGACCAAAGAGCTCATTGTGGACTACAGAAATTCAAATGATGGCACACACACCCCCATCTGTATCAACGGGACGGACGTTGAGCGTGTCACCAGCTTCAAGTTTCTGGGTATCCACATCTCCGAGGACCTCTCTTGGAACCTCAACACCTCCACCCTGATCAAGAAGGCTCACTGGCATCTCTTCTTCCTGAGGAGACTAAAGAAGGTCCATCTGTCTCCATAGATTCTGGTGAACTTCTACCTCTGCACCAGAGCATCCTTACAAACTGTGTCACAGTTTGGTATGGCGACTGCTCTGTGTCTGACCGGAAAGCACTGCAGAGGATAGTGAAAACTGCCCAATGCATCACCGGTTCCTTACGCCCCACCATTGAGGCTCTCCAGAGCAAGCGATGTCTGCAAAAGGTGCATAGCATCATCAAGGACTGTTCTCACCCTGACCACAGACCGTTCACCCTCCTCTCCTACGTGAGGCGCTACAGGTCACTCCTCACCCGGACCAGCAGGTTCAGGGGAAGCTTTTTCCCTGCGTCTGTCACCCTCCAGACCCTGATGACAAGACCATTAGTTAGTGAACATTTCTAAAATATCAACAACTACCAGACATTTACAGTATCTATACCAACTGGTCCCACCATCATCTGAGAAAACAATCTATTTCATTTTATCAACAAAACTATTTTGTTGAATATTTTTTGCAACATGTATTTTGCACTCAAGTGTATTAATAAGTATTGATATTACTACTCTTTTTAAGCAGTATAAAGAGTCGTATTGGTATTAATAAGATCCTTACCAACCGTAGTTGTAGAGACAAACAGATGCAGTTTTCTCATGACATGGCCTGCTATTGTACCCCCTTCTCTCTTGTATAAAGCGCTTATTTCATGGTGACTTGACTTGTGACTTGCTTGACCTGAGAAATGACTTGACTTGCTTGACATTTAGCAGTACACTCGTTCAAGATGAGCCAGGCCTGTGCAGAATCGATCGCCAGCAACCTCTGCACAATGCATGCTGGTTAGATTTGTGTCTGATTTCATCCTGACTTGCTCTGAGGCTGTGCACACGTCGGCAACAATATCCTCATGACATCAAGGTACCCGCAGTTATTAGAGCCAGGTACTGCAGTTGCTCTCCACCAACTGCAATACGCAGAGCATGATGGGAATCGCTCATTGGCTGTTAGTTTTGACAACAAACACCATGTTTAGTAGAAAATCCAAATTTTCTGTGCAATTGTAATATTTAATGCTGGATTGTTGGCAGTTAGTCTCATGTTGTGCAATTAAAATTCATCTGTTAACAAACATCTTGTGTGACGTGACTTGCCTGAGTCTAAACACAGTGACTTGGGACTTGCTTATGGCCACAAACCAGAGAAGTAAGAATCACACTGTTACATTTTAGACTTGGATAGATTGGATAATTCTGTGAATTTACCAGAGAATACTGTATGAAAACAACAATAGGTCATTTTGAGGTATTTCTACATTTATACAGAGTTTTTACATTTGTTTAACATGCTAGAGATGTTTTATAATGAGATTTTTCCCTTATAGTAGATAACTGTTTTGTGAATATTCTCCATCCATCCATCCATTGTCAACCACTTATCCAAAATCGGGTCACAGGGGCAGCAGCTTCAGTAGCGAGCCCCAGACTTCCCTTTCCCCGGCCACATCGGCTAACTCTGACTGGGGAATCCCCAGGTGCTCCCAGGCCAGAGAAGAGACATAATCCCTCCACCTGGTCCTGGGTCTGACCCTAGGTCTCCTCCCAGTTGGACGTGCCAGGAACACCTCCCTAGGAAGGCGCCCTGGTGGCATCCTCATCAGATGCCCGAACCACCTCAACTGGCTCCTTTCCACGCAAAGGATCAGCGGCTCTACTGCGAGTCCCTCCCGGATGGCTGAGCTTCTTACCCTATCTCTGAGGGAGACCCCAGCCACCCTGCGAATAAAACCCATTCCGGTCGCTTGTACCCGCGATCTCATTCTTTCGGTCATGACCCATCACTCATGACCATAGTTGAGGGTAGGGACGAAGATTGACCGGTAGATCGAGAGCTTTGCCTTCCGGCTCAGCTCCCTTTTCGTCTCAACCGTGAGGTGAAGCGCATGCAACACCGCACCCGCTGCTCCGACTCTCCTGTCAATCTCACGGCCCATCATCCCCTCACTCGTGAACAAAACCCCGAGGTACTTGAACCCTTTCACTTGGGGCAAGGGAACATTCCTGGGATTGTACTCCCAGGCCCCCTCCAAGACTCCTGCCAGAGTAAAGAGCTGGTCCGTTGTTCCACGACCAGGACGGAATCCGCATTGTTCCTCTTCAATCTGAGGTTCGACAATCGGCCGGACCCACCTTTCCAGCACCTTAGAGTAGACTTTCCCAGGCAGGCTGAGTAGTGTGATACCTCTGTAATTGTCACACACCCTCTGGTCCCCCTTCTTAAAGAGAGGGACCACCACACCTGTTGGCAACTCCAATGTTGAAGAGGCATGTCAACCAAGACAGCCCCTCAACACCCAGAGCCTTCAGCATTTCTGGTGGTATCTCATCGATACCTGGGGCTTTGCCACTGTCGAGTTGTTTGACTACCACAGTGACTTCACCCAGGGAAATCGGCGATGATACCCCATCATCCTCCAGCTCTGTCTCCATTACAGAGGGTGGCTGAGTGGGATTCAGGAGATCACCAAAGTACTCCTTCCACCACCCTATGACCTCCTCAGTCAAAGTCAACAAGGTCCCATCCTTGCTGTCCACAGCTTGGAGGGTTCCCCGTTTCCCCCTTCTGAGGTGGCGGACAGTTTTCCAAAAGCGCTTTGGCGCTGCCCGAAAGTCCTTCTCCATGGCCTCGCCAAACTCCTCCCACACCCGCTGCTTTGCCTCTGCCACAGCTGCGGCTGTCCCTGAAGGACTCCTCCTTCAGTCGGATGGCTTCCCTGACCACCGGTGTCCACCATGGTGTCCGAGGGTTGCCGCCCCTTGAGGCACCTAAGACCCTATGGCCACAGGACACAGCTGCAGCTTCAACAATGGAAGCTTTGAACCTCGTCCATTCAGGTTCGATATCCCCAGCCTCCACAGGGATGCTAGAGAAGCTCCTTCGGAGGTGGGAGTTGAAGGCTTCTCGGACAGGGGCCTCCCCCAGACGTTCCCAGCTTACCTGCACTACTCGTTTGGGCTTACCAGGTCTGTCCAGGGATTTCCCCTGCCACCGGACCCAACTCACCACCAGGTGGTGATCAGTTGACAGCTCTGCCCCTCTCTTCACCCGAGTGTCCAAAACACACGGTCGAAGATCAGATGATACAACCACAAAATCGATCATTGACCTTCGACCTAGGGTGCTCTAGTACCACGTACACTTATGAGCATCCTAGTGTTCGAACATGGTGTTCATTATAGACAGACCGTGACTAGCACAGAAGTCTAAAAATAGAACACCACTTGGGTTCAGATCGGGGAGGCCGTTCCTCCCAATCACACCCCTTCAGGTATCTCCGTCATTGCTGATGTGCGCGTTGAAGTCCCCCAGTAAGACCACGGAGTCCCCCACTGGGGCCCCTTGTAGGGCCCCAGCCGGGACCTCCAAGAAGGCCGCATACTCCGAACTGCTGTTCGGTGCATATGCACAGACAACAGTCAGAGTTTTCCCCCCAGCCCTTAGGCATAGGGAGGCGACCCTCTTGTCCACCAGGGTGAACTCTAACACGGCGGTGCTCAGCCGGGGACTTGTGAGTATCCCCACACCTGCCCGGCGCCTTACACCTTTGGCAACTCCAGAGAAGAATGGTGTCCAGCCACTATCCAGGAGTTTGGATCCAGAGCCAATGCTGTGTGTGGAGGCAAGCCCCACCAGATCCAACCGGTAACGCTCAACCTCCCACACCAGATTCGGCTCCTTCCCCCCAAGAGAGGTGACATTCCACGTCCCCAGAGTCAGCCTCTGCAGCCCAGGTCTGGGTTGCCGAGGCCCGTCACCATCACTGCCACCCATATGGCAGCACACCCGACCCCAGCGGTTTCTCCTGCGGATGGTGGGTCCACGCGATAGGGGAGGGAGAAGTGCCACGTTGCTCTTTAGGGCTGTGCCCGGCCAGGCCCCGTGGCAGACCCGGCCACCAGGCGCTCGCTCACGGGCCCTCCGTCCAGGCCTGGCTTCAGATGTGGGCCCCGGGCTTCCTCCGGGCAGGGTCTCTCGCCTCACACCTCTATTTCTCATGGGGTATTTTGAACCATGCTTAGTCTGGCCCCTCACCTGAGACCAATTTGCCTGGGAGACCCTACTGGGAGCACATGGCTCCTGACAACCTAGCTCCCAGGTTCATTGGGATACGCAAACCTCTCCACCGCGATAAGGTGATGGTTCCCGGAGAGGTGAATAGTCTCTCTAGAATAATTTCAGTTTTTTTAATTGTAATTTGACGGTAAAAGTTTGTCAACAAATGCTGCCAGACTTCGTACAGTTTTTTTTTTATGATTTCTTTTTTTACAGTATTCTACTGCAAAACTGATGAAGTTGTCTATGTATGCCTTCTTTTTGAGAAGTAGCATATTTGTTTATATTAACTAGTGCAGTGCCCGTAAGAAAATATGTGCTCCTATAAAAAAGTGGGAGGTTAAGAAGCTTTTTCATTGATGGCCAAATGAGGCTGTGTTTGAAGGTGGGACATCAGGGATATTTAGGTTTGCTGTGAAATCCGATATTCCAGGGTAAAATTGACCATTTTTGACTATTTTTGATTTTGCCATTATATTTCACCTTAAAAACTATTTACTTGGTGTCATTATTTTCAGCACAACCTCACATGTGTGACTGTACAGTTATTTTTTCATTTTGACCTACTGTATTAACACAATGAACCTAACAACACAAAAAAAACAAAATCCGAGTAGAAAAAGTTAGATTTTTTTACTGTGAAAACCAAAAATATGTTTAACAAACCATTTTTATTACTTATAATGCAAATATAAATTGTTGTTTGCTGAATATGTGACACGCCACGGCAAAACCAGTAGCAAGTCGGCTGGGAGAAATTCACAGAAACGAAGAAACTATCGTTTTTTTTCTAAATTAGTGATTTTCGTTTTTTTGCAGAATGTGCCAGTTAAGATCATGAAGAAGCCACTCCATGTTTCAGATAACAGTATTGGTTGCCTTAAAAGTATACATTTTGTGTTTGAAATCGGAGTAGAGTTTCAGGAAATGCTGGCGCGTCGTTGGGCGTGTGCAGCGATACAGTTAATTTGCATACTGGCTACCTTTGACCATTCACAGGCTTTTGTTTTTTTTTTCGGCCAATCAGGTGCACGTTAGTAGCGAACCGCATGGCTACTTATGCAGCCCCCAGCATAAGTTCTGCCACTTCTGGAAGCTGCATGTGATTTAATCATTGAATGAAGATGGACTGGGAAAAATGCATTGCAGAAGAGCTAAATGGTGGCTGTTACAGCGCAAACCTATGGCAGTAATTTTGCGAGACGCCGGATACTTTTGGTTATTCCGACGCCGATTTCGCTTCTGATTCTGATGAGTGCACTGACGATGAAAGCGATTGTATTACACCGGAGAACATCCCTAATCTACAGCTGACCTAAGCCGAAGATGAAGACGAGGAAGACGGCCTCGCAGCAGAGGACCTGGAGCGTGAGATATCAGACGCTATATCTACGGTAACATTTGAAGGGGACAAAGACAGTGAAATGGAGAAAATCCGTAACTTTGACTGCTAATGTTACGTAAGAAGAAAGGAGAACTCTCTCATTGGGACACATTCGTGTAGAGACAACCTTTCTTCAGAGCGTACAGCATACGGTTGGATCATCTAGCTACCGAAAGAGAGTGGCAGGACATGCGAATAATTGCACATCTTGAGGCAAACAGACGCACAGTAGTTACTTCGGACATGACTACATCCACCAAAAAGCCCCAGACGAAGAGAAACCACTTATTCCATCAGAGGCAATGACGTCTGCAAGAATACTTTTCAGTTTCTTATGGGGTGAGTTTCCATTAACATCCAAGTCATCTATTTTGTAATGTGTTCATACGAAGTCACAGTCAAAGTCACAGGAATTACAAACTTATCTCATGTTTTTTGTTATCATGTTTATACCTAAGCCTAAATTGTTATTAGCTAGCTCAGTACTGTCGTTTTAAAACTATTTGCACATCAAAACTAAGCTGTAATGGGAGGTTTTGTCTAGTAATGTTAGCATCTGCTATTAATTTGAATAATAATTGAATTGCTTAAATTGACTGATGCTCAATATTTAGCACCTACTTTACTAGAGGATAGTTTGGATGAATACTCCAGAGTCAGGTGACATTGTAATTGTAATAAAAGCATTTCCATTTCAATAAAGTACCTTCTAATTCTGATCAGTCCACTAAAGTGCTTAAGGAAAATAACACTACATCAAGATTAACTACATGACAACTGCTTTTGATAACCATTGTTCAAACCACTACAATACTTTCTGCCCTGCAGGCTAACAGATACCAGATGTCACTGAATGAATGTAGGTGGAGGGCTTATCTAAATGAGATGCAAATGAGCACCACTGTGTTGACTAGCCAGGGGGTGAGAATTTCCGCTGTGAGAATTGCAAATGTCTTAGGGCTGTTTTCTCCCTAAAGGCTTTTGAGATGTGCATACATTCAAATGGACACAACTTCTTCAAATATTATCAGATTTCCATTTGTTAGACATCATTGGAAAGCTTAGAAACTACACTTTCAGAATTCGTAAATAACTCAAAATGCCTCTCGGGAGACTTGTTGCTGGTTTTCTCATGGCTGGTCACATATGTGCATACATTTTAAAAATATAAAAAGTTATGTGTAACTATTTACATTTAAATGCAGGCAATGCTCAGGTCTGCCTGAGCTCCTTCCAGCTGAATGAAGAGCTGCACTGTCTGCTCCACATTCAGCTTCTCCTGTTTTGACTCATTAAACAAAAAAACGACTCTACTACACACTAAACACACTACACCGAACACTACAAAACACACTAACTATACACTCCAAACACGCTAAATGTCACAAATCTCTCAACTCTTAATATCGCTGTCTGTACACCGAGCATCGTTGCCTGTCACTCATCTGCCGACGTCCCTCCCACAACTTCCTGTTCCTCAACAACCAATCTTGCTGCTTGGACACTTTCGTGACAAAAGCCCGTTTTTACCTTTTCTTCTGCACCAGACACAAAGCAAACGTGACGGCAATGTTCGCGAAAAAGCGTGGCGGACATTATTTACCCTAAGTCCGGTTTTGGACATGCCGGTGCGTTCGGTCCATCAACTCGGGAGGTGGGCCGTGTGGGTTAGCTAGCGGCTAGCCGCTAGCTACACAAGAATATCCACAGATTCCAATTCCACTTTGTTGTCCGCGCGTCTCCGCATCTCCTCAGACCCGAACAGACGCGGTCCGGTCTCATTTAGTCTCATTAATCCACAACAGTCAGTTTAGATGCACAGAACAGAACGGGACCGAACCGCCGGCAAAATCCCGGTCCAGCTCGCGCCGCTGCAGGTATAAATCCGCTCTCCTCAGACCCGAACAGACTCAGTCTGGTCTCGTTTAGTCTCATAATCCACAACAGTCAGTTTAGACGCACAGAACAGAATGGGTCCAAACCGCCGGCTAACTCCCGGTCCAGCTCGCGCCGCCGCAGGTATAAATCCACTTGTTTCTTAACGTATGTCGTAGGCTTGAGATCTGCAGTCATTGGCTCTGGTGCGCGCATGGCTACAGTGTGCAGTGATTGGCTATGGTGTGCACTGTGGTGGCTACGGTGGACAATGCTTGCGGCATTGTAAAGCATTTATGAAATAATTTATTAACGGTATCATTGCAGTCCAAACAAATGCGACGCTGCACACCACTGAACCACGCAGCAGCCATGTTTAAAACTCAGGTCAGTCTGATCCTGATCAGCAGAGATATTTGAGGCACACACACACACACACACACACACACAGACAGACAGAGATTCCTTGCTTTTATAGAGAGATGTTAATGTTAATATTTGTTCTACAGTTTAACCCTTTTTTAATGGCTAGGTTAAGCAAAGTTCTTCCATACAGATGTATTATCAATAGCTTTGCTCTTTAAGAGAGGGGGAAAGGCTGTATCAGATTGATATCGGTGTCGGCAGATACTCAGTGTTGTCTTACTGGTATTGGACATGTGAAAGTAGTACTGAGCCATCCCTAATTAAAACTAGGGCTGTCAGTTTAACGCGTTAATTAGATTAATTAATTACACTGCAAATTAACGCGTTATAAAAATTAACGCAATTAATTCTGAGATTCTGAGTGGCAATTTAATGCACGAGCATTTTAAATTTGGCCCATTGAATGACCCGTAGGCTACTTGGCAGTGGCACGTCACTTCCCACCTGCGTCGCCAGTAGGGCTGTAACTAATCGAAGCTGAAATGGCGACACTCAGATCCACGAACCTGTCTCGCTCTGTGAGAAGGCAGAATCGTAACACAACTTCCAGTCCAGATCAGCCCTATGAGCTGTAACCACATTAACACCGCAGCGGTCGTTCGCCAATTCTCCACCTTTGTTCGTTCACACAGACTGAAGCATTGCTGTAAAGACGAACCGCTGCGTAATTTACACAGAAAGCGCCGCTGCGGCTCCTAAAGAGACGTGACGGTACACGTCATGATGATGACGTGTGTGTGTTTTCAAGGGGTTTCCCCGGTGTCTCCCCTGTCACTCAAAACCGACGGAGACTGTCTTCCGGGGTAAAGTTCACTGAAGTCTCGGTCCGGAGGGCTGACCGTCGCTGAGATTTTTTTTCATCAGAAACACTCGGTGAGGTAAAGTGTTTTTGCATGGCAGAAATGTGACGAGGAGTCTGTAGGACGGGCGGGAGGAAGGACGCTTCTCCACTTACAGCTGTGGTATTTTTAACTTGTTCCCAAAGACAGTTACAGTTACTATGCTACCTTAGTTTGGTTCTGTAACGTTGTTTTGTGGGACATTTCTCTGTATTAAGTTGAGTGAGGGATCTGTGCAGTTAACAGACCATCAGATAGACACGCCCTCCACAATACTGCACCTCTGATACCATCAGACAAGTATCATATACATAAGTTATTGAAATGTTACATAAATAAAATGTTTAATTTAGAAAGAAAAAAAATCGAGGATTGTATCGAACCGTGAGTCAAAAATCGTGATACAAACCGAATCGTGAGTTTGGTGTATCGTTACAGCCCGAGTCGCTAGTCAAAGCAGGATGACAACAGACATGGACGCGACTCAGGGGAGCGAGGCGAGCACATCGTTGCTCGGGCCTTTGAACGGCAAGTTCTTCTCTTCTTAGTGTATTCAATTGATTAGTCACGCAATACACTTTTGTAATGTCCTAGAATCGAATTCTGTATTTGGGTACCTTTAGCAGATATGAGATTAAAATGCGATTAATTAGATTAATTAATAACAAATCCTGTAATTAATTAGATTAATTTTTTTAATCGCCTGACAGCCCTAATTAAAACTACTCCAAAAAGCACAATTTTCCCAATAAGGTTACCCGAGTACATGTAATGGAGTAAATGTAACTCATTACTACCCACCTTTGAACTATACACTCCCAGTGTGAGGTTTTTTTACCATTGCTTGGCAACACTGTCAGCTACACTGGGACCAGCATTAATGTCATTCTTTCACTATTGTGTCCCGTGCGGAAAGTACCGACATTATCATCCAGACTGCAGCTCCTCACATTCCCAGATAATCAAAGCTGAACCATGGTGCCAACCAAGGTCCAGACCAGATTTCTCCTCTGATTGTCAGGAGGTGAGGTGATAAATTGGCCCATAACTCCTCCTATGAGTTTGGTCTATGAAACTCTTGTCTTGTCTGGAAACTATGAAAAGATAAATAAGAGACATTAATTTGCAGGTGGTGACACATTACTTCATTATGATGAACACAGCCAACAAACCATTCGTCCAAGCATGCTCAGTGATGTCAACCTCACATCAGAGGTCCTGTCTCTGACTTCCCAGAAGAGAATGGCCTAATCACACACACAAAAACAACATTCATACATGAGCAAAAAAAGTAGTCAAAATTGTCAAAGAAATGGAAGCTGAACTTCAGTGACTGAATTCCTTCCAGAATGACATTACAAAATGTTCTTTCTCCCTCCACTCGTGGTTCACACTGCTGCCACCCTCCCCTCCCTCCATCACTTCCTTTCTCCCCCATCGTGATGATTGCGAGGTATGGGCAGGGAATACAAAAAGCTGTAATGCAGCCGAGAAGAAACACAGCAGCAATGTATTCATTACTCACTGCTGAGGAGGCTGATAACTAAGAGGAAGAAGAGAGGAGGAATGATGGAGGGTGAAGAGGAGGAACATGAGAAAATGAGGGGATGTGGGACAGGGAAAAGGAAATGAGAGGGAGCAAGAAAAAAGAGATGGGTTAGAAATGAGGGAAGGCGAGTTGAGTCATTTCATAACCTCAGGATACATAGGCTGACATGGTGATTGGTCTCTATGCATTCTGAATCAGCAGATGGGGAGTATAATTTGAAGGCAGCATGTGAGGCAGAAAGAGATTTACTACAGAGGGAAAGAGAGTGTTAGAGGGTTGAATACAGAGAGGAAACCCTGTGGATACAAGTTAGCTTGAATTCTTGAAAGGAAACTTTCATGTCGTTGTTGTGGATGTTTTGACAAATTTTAAATGTTAACTGTATTTGTGAAGGCAGACATGTACAGCTAAACCTAATACTGGCTGTTAAAAATGACAATTTTCTGTTTACAGTCAAGGTCAAATGATAGAGGGCCTCATAGTGAGCCCCGTTGACCACGGTCACTCCCCCCGTCATCCAAGCTTAAGGCAAACTCCCATTAACTGATGGAACCACTTAGCTCTAGGGCTAACTGAGCTACTTGCTAATGGCAGCTAGTCACTACAGCTGAGGACAGCAAAGACTATAGTGATCAACCATAAGCTGTCATGCTACCACCTATATTTTTGAGCTATTCTGTATTCTGGCTGTTTCTTGCAAATAACACATTGAAAAATAATTAAATCATGATTACTTCTTGCTGAATTCAGTTTTATTTTCAATATTAAAAGTCACTGTCCTGGTTCCTTTTGTAGTTTTCCACAGTCTTTCACTGCTGGTGACTTTTCAGCACATTTTTTAGCGGGGACACTGTGATGGAAATTTTGTACTTCAATGAGAGATGTGAACTGAAGTCTTACACAGGAATGTGCAATGTAGCTGTTTTACATGACCTGTAACCTGTGACCTTGTTTTATGCTGTTTTATCACTTATGTCTGGTATTGAGTGACCACTGGAGCTTATCACTTCCTTCTCTGTGAAGTATTCCTTTAAGTGCAGATCATAAATTAGGAACTGTTGTAGTGAAAAACACACCCACAGAGAGGGATAAATACCATGCTTTTCTCTTCAGATATTGAGTCTTCACTTTGTAACAGACCTGTGTGTTGCTCTGTGAATGCTCCTCTTGTACAAGATTAAAACCTTGTTTGAATTTTGAGCTGACTCCGATCTCCTTCCTCCAGTTCTAAATTATCGCAGAATTATTTTAACAGACACACAGATGGCTGCTCAGTGCGACAGCTGCTAATGGAGCTCTAACCCGGCAACTGTTATATGGAGATAATGTTGAAAATCCTGAATGCCTCCCTGTAAGTTTGCAAGTGGAAGGAAATCATCTAACATTCTCTTATCCTCCCGCGATGTGTCAGCATACATTAAAGACATTCAGCCTAAGATTGTGTGTCCTGAGAACGCACTCTGTCTGCCCTACAATGTATGGCACAGTCCTGATGTATTCAGCACTTCAAAGCAGCTAATTTGTTAGAAATGTATGTATGACTTGGCTGTTTTATTTCTTAATTTTTCTTTTTTTTCTTCTTAATATTTCTTTTTTTAACCCTATTTCCACACATGGTATCTAATTCCATTAATGGAAAGGGGTGCACCTTCCTGTGTGTCTGCCAACACAGGAATGAACTGAGTGGCGTTAACAAGACTAATCACCACTGTGTCAGTAATAAAAAATGCAAGCAGGCAGTTCTCGTGGAGAAGTGATACACAGTGGCCCCTCAAATCAAATCAGCTCTGAGTGGTGAGGGGTTTGGACATGTAGGGGGTGGGTCTGTTTCTATAATTCTGATTTTTTTTGCTTTGCACTTCGTATCATCTCTCTGGCCAAAGAAAATGTTATATGGATGGTGTGCTGTGTGTGTGTGTGTGTGTGTGTGTGTGTGTGTGTGTGTGTTTGTTCGTGTTTGTGTTTGTGTGTGGGTGGGTGTGTGTGTGCAAGCACTTTTGCAAGAGTGTGTTATGGGACAGCTGTGGCTCAGGAGGTAGAGCAGGTCGTCTAGTAATTGGGGGGTCGCTGGTTTGAATCCCAGCTCGCCCTAGCTGCATGTCAAAGTGTCCTTGAGCAAGATACTGAGCCCCAGATTGCTCCTGATGAGCAGTTGGCACCTTGCATGGCAGTCTCTGCCATCAGTGTATGAATGTGTTTGTGAATGTGAAAGTGTTGTAAAGCGCTTTGAGCTGTCAGTAGACTGGAAAGGTGCTATAGAAATCCATTTACCATTTATGTGAGGGCTCTGTTATATGTCTCATGGAGACATGGCTGCATGACAACACACTGGACTCTATTGTTTTCTATTGTGACTTTAGCTGGCTTTCAGGTAGTGTGGTCAGACAGGAGTTACAGCGAGAGTGGCAAGAAGAAAGGATGCGTGTGTGGCAGGTTGAGTGTTGCTCCACCTCTACTCAGTTGACATCACCTGTGCCTGATTGCGCAATGGTGCCACCTGTTAATTGGTCAGGCTTTGGCGGGTGCGCACACTATTGCCTGGCGTTCAGCAGGAGAGGGCTCATTCTGGCATGCTACAGTCGTTTGCACCGAGCTTGGATTTGTACCGTCGGAGTGAGTACTACTATACCTTCTACTCTACTGATTTGGTCATAGTGTATCATGGGGTTACAGCTGTGTTGATTTTGTGACTTTAAAGTGGTGATGGCCGTACTGTTGTGTGTCTTTGTGAGGAGGCTGAGGACTGCGGGGTCGGCTCATTCTGGCGTGCTACGGTGGTTTGCCCCGAGCTTGGATTTGTATGGTCGGCGTGAGTACTACTATAGAATAGAATAGAATAGTCTTTATTGTCATTGTACAGGAGGGTACAATGAAATTGAGGGTGCTCCTGCAGCAACAAATAAAAAAGCAACACATAGAGCAAATAGTTATATGAATAAATTATATATAGCCCTTTTAGGTGCAAAGGGGAGTTAGGAGGAGGTAGATTGGGTTTGTTCTTGTCGGGGGGGGGGGGAGGTTGTGAGTGTATCCGTTCGTATTTGTAGTTCGTATGGCCCAGGGGAAGAAGCTGTCTGTCAGCCTGCTGGTGTGGGACTTTGTTGACCTGTAGCGTCTCCCAGAGGGCAACAGATCAAACAGGGGGTAGGCAGGACGTGAGGGGTCTCCTGTGATGGCCTTGGTTCTCCTGAGGCAGCAGGATGTGGTGATGTGTTCCAGGCTGGTCAGAGGGCAGCCTATGATCTTTTGGGCAGTGTATATGGCCCTCTGCACCGCCTTCCTGTCCTCGGCTGTTGAGCCTGCGTACCACACACCCAGACACGCTCTCCACAGAGGAGTGATAGAAGGCCAGCAGCAGCTTTGTGTCCAGTTAGTTTTTCCTGAGGACACGCAGGAAGTGTAGTCGCTGCTGAGCCTTCTTAACCAGGGCCCTGATGTTGTAGGTCCAGGAGTGGTCTGCAGAGATGTGGGTGCCCAGAAACCTGAAGGTGGTGACAGTCTCCACCTGTTCTCCATTTATGAGGAGGGGGGTGCGGTCATGTCTGTTCTTCCTGAAGTCCATGATGAGTTCTTTTGTATTTTGGACATTCAGTGTCAGGTTGTTGTCTGAGCACCATAGCGACAGTTCCTCCACCTCGGCCCTGTACGCTGTCTCGTCCTCGTCTCGGATGAGTCCAACCACTGTGGTGTCATTCGCATATTTTATAATGCGGTTGGTTGGGTGAGTTGGAGAGCAGTCGTAGGTGTACAGGGCGTATAGTAGAGGGCTCAGAACGCAGCCTTGAGAGGAACTAGTGCTGAGTGTGAGTGCAGTGGAGTGGTAGGCGCCGAGTCTCACAGACTGTGGGCGACTGGACAGGAAGTTTCTAATCCAATTGCAGGTGGGGAGGGGGATCTGTAGTTCTAGCAGTTTAGTGATGAGAATGTCTGGAATAATAATGCTGAGCTGTAGTCCACGAAGAGCATCCTCACGTAGCTCTTCTTGTTCTCCAGGTGGCTCAGCACTGCATGGAGTGTGAGGGCAATGGCATCCTCTGTAGAACGGTTTGCGCTATAGGCAAACTGGTGGGGGTCGAGGGAGGGAGGAAGACAGTCTCTGATGTGCTGGGAAACTGATCGCTCCAAGCACTTAATGATTACAGAAGTCAGAGCGATAGGTCTGTAATCATTCAGGCTGTCTATGGCAGGTTTTTTGGGGATGGGGACGATGATAGAGGCCTTCAGACATGTGTGGACGGTGGCATGTGTCAGGGAGAGGTTGAAGATTTTGGGGAGGATCCCTGCCCCTGTCTGCACATGCTTTAATCACCGCCCCCGGGATACTGTCAGGACCAGCAGGCCTGTTTGATGCCCCTCCTCAGGTCAGCTCTGGCAATAGGCGAGTTCAAGATCACGCAGTGCTGCGCAGCGCTGCGCAGCGCTGCCTAAATCGTGATGCATGCTGGTTAAAATGTGTCCACGATAACCTGGATGGGAGTGGTTTCTGCTCCGCATCCGATGTCACATGACCTTAAGTTATCGCGGGAGCAAGGCGGCTGCAGAGCAATAGCGCAGTTGTTCTCCAGGTACTGCGCGACCCTAGACCCACCTTCATGACGTCAGGACTTTGCCCTGATTGGCTCTCATCTACGCTGACATATGTGACGTGTGTTTCGATGAATTTCCATATCCATAAGCCTCCATACCCTCTTTTCTACTCAAATATCACATACTTTCAGATAAGTAGCAGCCGTGTGGCCGCAGCTATGGGACAGTCAACATGAAGAAACCTATAAAATCCTTTATGTAACGCAACAACCCTGAAAGATGTCGTCAATAAACTGCTCAGTTCTGTCAGCTTAGGGTGATGATGGAGAAGTGGTTAACTGCTGTGTCCAGTGTTATCTGTACTATCCACTCTTATTAACCCTTTCTGTTCCCGTCACATTAACAATACAAAGAATTATCCTGAACTATTCTGCGTGTGATGAGATGGCGCAGCGGGACAAGGCATCTGATTCAGTAACTTGTTCTGATTATTGTATTTCATTTATTCAGTGAAATGTATTTCATTCATTGTGAATAATGTTGCTATAAGAAAATGCATCATCTTATGTGTCTATAGTTATGCTTATTTGTTAAATGTAGTCAGCAAATACCCCTCAGCTGTGATATAATCATACACCTAAGCACAGTTGTCTTCATAATAATTAATAACTGTTGTAATTGTACTGTACTGTTATTGGGCAAGACTTACTATAATGTACCAGATAGACAAAGTTTACATTTATTTAATGGTGACATTACAAGGAAAACAGAACATGAACAATTATAGTAAGACAACATTTAGGCTATTCATCTACTCTTGATGCGCCACTGTGTGACCGTTTTGAAGTGAAGCAATTACAAAAAAATTACATGATTTGGTTGACTACTATTTTGAACATCTCAGATTGAATAATTTCCGAAGGGGACTAATATGAGAAAAAGGCCAGCAAAGTTCCCATAGCATCAGGTAAGAAAACTGATCGAAAACTGAACATTAATGGAATTTCAATTTCCTCCACTTCTTCCCAGACGAGGAAAGCAAACACCGCAAGCTCAGCCAGAACTCCCATTCTCCACGCTGGCTTACTTTCATTTTTAAAAATTGCCTCCGTCTAATTTTCCTTCGGGTGCGGGTCGGGCGTCGGTATCAATTTATAGCGGGTCGGCTCGGGTGCGGAATGTAATTTGTGCTACTGTCGGAAAACGGGTCGGATGCTGTTCTAAGTATGGCGGGTACGGGCGGGTGCGGGTTTGCAAAATAAGACCCGTGCAGGACTCTGATCTACACAGCACCTGATGTAGAAGAGGACAGACTAGGTGTGTGTGTCCAGGTCCTAATCTTTGAAAATGCTCCAGTCTGTGCAGGCAAAGCAGTCCTGCAGCTGGTTCAGAACATTTTCAGGCCAGGCTTTGATGGTCTGGGTGGCTGGTTCTGTTTGCCTTCTGAGGGGGGTGTAGGCAGGGAAGAGGAGCAGAGAGAGGTGGTCTGATTGTCCGAGGTGGGGGAGGGGGGTCGCTCTGTAGGCATGCTTGATGTTAGAATAAACATGATCAAGTGTGTTTTCTCCCCTGGTTGCACACTTGACGTGCTGGTGAAATTTGGGGAAAACAGTCATGAGGCATGCTTTGTTAACGTCCCCAGCAATGATGTGCACGCCATCCGGATGAGCCCTCTGTTGTTTACATACCATGAGCTCAAGCTGGCAGAGTGCTGTGCTAACGTTAGCATGGGGAGGGATGTAAACAATGGTTACTATGGCAACCGTTAGCTCCCGTGGCAGGTAGAAGGGTCGGCACTGAACAGACATGGCCTCTAAGTCCGGTGAGCAGTGGGTGTCTATCACTCTGCTGTCTGAGCACCAGTCCTCAAGCACATAAACACAGAGTCCCCCTCCCATGCTCTTACCGGAGGCTTCGGTCCGGTCGCAGCGGTGAAAGGTGCGTCCTGCAAGCTCCACGGTAGCATTGGGGATATGCGGGCACAGCCAGGATTCGCTAACAATCAAAAGACAACAGTCACGGATGTGGCGGTTGTAGGCGATCTGTGACTGCAGCTCATCCATCTTGTTCGCAAGGGATCTTGCGTTTGTGAAGAAGATAGATGGTAGCAGAGGTCTGTGTGGTTGGTTCCTAAGCTGATTTAGTAGTCCTGCCCGGCATCCTCGTTTCTGCCTCCTCTCCCTGTGCCGCCTTCAGCGCTTGCTGGACCCGATAACAATCCATGGGGTGCCCGGCGGTCTGTGCGAAGGCACCCATGATTTCTATTTTTGCCTGAAAGCCAATTCTTATCAGGTCTTGGTGACTGTAGATGGGCCGCTGTGGCATGTGTGTGCCAGAAGAACAAAAAAAACATATAAAACACAAAAAAGATGCAAAATAACAGGGAGCACTAAGCCGCTGCGTCTGAGACGCGCTGCCACGGAAACGCATACCTTTTATTCTACTGATTTGGTCATAGCGCATCATGGGGTTACAGCTGTGTCGATTTTGTGACTTTACAGTGGTGTTGGCCGTACTGTTGGGTGTCTCCGTGAGGAGGTTGAGGACTGTGGGGTCGGCTCTCTGCCCTCACCCCGAAACGGTGACAGTGTTTTGGAGCTGGATGCTAAACTCTCTTCGCCTAGCTGCTGAGGCCACAGCTTATCTCTCCACCTCCCCCCCGCTCTGTGTGGGGCTGCGCTGCACGACTCACGGCTGCCAGCTGGGCATCGTAAAGGACGGCTGTCCACGGCCCCCAGCCCTGGTGCGGTCACTTCGTCTCCGCCACCGCTTCTTCTGCTGCTGCGGGTTCGACATCTCGATTAAAGGGGGCACTATAGTCCTGCTGTGTGCCCACGCAGCTTCGGATTTTCAATACCACCACAACTCTTATTACTTGATTAACTTTCTTTTTTTGTCTCTGTTGGTTTAATTGGTTTATTCTTTTGGGTTGAATATTTTCATTTGTTTATTTAGTTTACTCAGCTGTTGGGTTTGTTTCCTTAGCTAAAGGGAATATTACGCCTGGTCCCTGCCCACAGCTGAGTTTTGGTGTCTTGCGTTTATTATTATCATGTTATTTTGTTTCCTGATAGATTTGTATTTGGTTTTCGTTATTTAATTAGTTATTAGGTTTATTTCTTTGTTGGTGTGTGTGCGGTGAGTGTGTGTGGTTTTGTATGACTCTTGTTTTAACTGCTTAACCCATGTGCCTGAGTGTCCCACTAAAAGCGGTATTTTAATGTTCTTTCTTTCTTTTGCAGGACAGGAGTGGGTGTAGCGTGTGGCAGACTCCCCCGGTGGTAGTTCCCCTCTCACTCCCTTGAAGTTGGTGTGGTACGTGGTGGTTTGTAGTGGTTTTCTTTGGTTTTGAGTCGTATCCCCTCCTTTCGTTGTTTTTTTTTAGTCTGTTCGCCAAGCTAAGCCTTAGCCCTGGTCCTGTCATTTATTTATCTTTTTTTTTACTGCAATTTATAGTGCTTGATTATTTTGATGCTCAGGTCGTGTAATTGACATCTTTGTGTTCTTTTAAACCTAGTATATTTGTGTTAAATCAATAAATTTTGTGTACTTGGAAGTCCGTCTCTCATGTCCTCTTTAAATTAAGTGGTGTTACGAATCTGTGTGTAACCTTCTAGTAAGAGTGGTGATCGCATTTCCTGGGGTGCAATTCCCCAGGTGGCGTTGTCTGGCAACTCGACTCTCTTCCCTCCATTGTTTGGCCACACATGTATGGCCCTTGCACTGGGCTGTTTGCAGTAATCCTCCCAAGTTACCCCATGCCATTATGACCCTGCATCCAAATTTTTTCTTTCAAACAGTTTGGGGAGTGTAAAACTAGAGAGACCAAACCCTGGATCTGCTGTATGTGAATGTCAAGGAAGCTCCATAGCTCTCCCTCCCCTGGGCAGATCGGATCACAACCTGGCCCACCTCAAACCACTCTATATATCTGCAGTCCAGCAGCAACCAGTGATCATCAGAACTGTCCCAAGGTGGTCACAGGAAGCTGAAGAGACTCTACAGGGCTGTTTTGAGATGACTGGCTGGGATGTTCTCTGTAATGTGCCTGTTGAGGACGTAGATGGACTCTGAAACTGCATAACAAATTATGATAATTTTTGACAGTGTGATCCCCACCAAGATGGTATATGCTGTTTTCCCCAGCGACAACCCTGGGGGACACCTCACTCACTCAACTTTCTGCACCACCCGCCCTTTTACCACCATATACCACAGCTTAAGTTGTATATTACCTTGTTTTATCTCTCATCTTAGCAAAACATAAGAACAGTAAGGCTACCACGATCAAGCAGAAACAGCAACCTTGACATCCATCAGGAGGTCTTTCAACTCTAGGATTTCTCTCCACTGTTTGAAAGCTGCACCAATTTTACTGAACTCTTCGTTTTTCTCTCTTGCAGCTATCTTAGGGGAGTCTTTGTGTTTGCACCACTTGCACAGGAGCTTTGGAGGAGGTTTTGGTGGGGGTATGCTCTCAGGGAGTGGCTTCAGAAACAGCATTAGTACTGGGGCTGAGGGAGCAACTGATCTAGGCTGTGCAGCCTCCCAATGAACAGGCAGGACCAGGATCTCTACTGGTGGAGGACAAATATACAATACTTAGGTGATTTACAGCAGCTTAGGGGACAATGAAAACATGGTGGGTGGGGGGAAAGAAAAGGCATGAAGCATTTTAAAAGTAGCCATCACCCATGGTGTTGACAAGTTTGCAATTATTGGGTTTTGTAAAGTTGAAAGTGATTTGCTTCTGTGTTTGTTGAAATAACATTTTGGCTGGTTGTTCCAACACATTCAGAATTATTTATGTTACCTTTTGCCATTATCATTGTCTTTAGCAGGAAGCATGCTGTGTGCATGCCCTAAAAAATACATAAGTAAATTAACATCATAAATGTGTGACAACTTGAAGACTATTGCTTGAACTAATGACTAGTGTTGTCTAGGACAGTTTTTAGTCAGGGGCAGTCCTACACATGAACACGTGACAGATTTGCTCCCATAGACAGACTTAGCCATACTGATGCTTAAAAATCCCCAGACTTTAAAGGTTTTATTTGACTATGTAGAGACATAAAGCTGCAGCCACTGGTATGGATCACTTAAGATTATTCTTGGCAAATAAAATCTACTCATTAGCGATCATCACTCATCAGGAAAAAGGTCCTACGGTTCCTGAAACTTTTTTGTGCCTCCATGTAAAACCAGAGTATATCTATATTTAAGTGAAATGTATGTGAACATGTGTAATCATATCTATGTTTTCTGGCTCAAGATAATGTCCCCACAGGCATAAAAACACATGGAGCCCAATTCTAGATAATAAAAAAGTGCCTGATGGTTACTGCTACCCTGTACCTGTGCAGGTCCATGAGAGAGGACTACACACATTCACACAGACAAAGTAATGGTAACTGCAGAAACAATGGTCTACCATTCAACAAAGACATTTCAAAGTATGCAGTGTGTGGCAATAAGCAGTTTGTTGGTGTTAGAACTCCACATTTACTGCTCTGACTTAGCATTGAACTCTGAACTTCAAACCTGGTTCATACTACAGATCAAACCCCGTCTGGGTTACGGTTCCCAGCCACTCTGCTTCTTTAGAATATAGAGAATGTGTAACAGGATGTTCCTGACACACAGCACTGAGAGGTAAGCATGTTTAAAGCTTACAGCAAACCAGCACCACTGCTGAAGCAAGTTTTCCCACCCAAGCCAACATTTCTTGATTATGTGTACACATTCTCACCATCAGGAATGCAGGCAACATTTTCAGATCCACCAACCGCTGCTTGGACTTGTGCTCTAAACCAATGGCATTCAATTGTTTTGGCATGTCACAGCTAAAAACTGAAATTCTTTTCACACTTTGCTTGTTTAAGATTACATAATGCAGAGCCACTGAGTCTGCCCTTCAGCAGTTTGCTAACTCAGTAGCACTAAAACACAGAGCCTCTGAGCCAGCCAAAAAACAAGTGAACAGCAGCAGCAGTGACAGACATTCAGTCACACTCATTCAGTAGCACAAAGCAAACAGCCACTCATCGAAAGAACAGAGTCGTGGCGTGGCAACAGTCTCTTTCATCAGCTAATGTTAGCAAAAAGCATACACCTAGGGCAGTGAGGAGTAACTGCAGAGCAGACTAGTCTCTTCTGACTGAGGTACGTGTGCTATTCGTACATGTCCATCAGTTTTACATAGTTAGCTTGGTTAGTTGCGCTGTGAGCGGTCGAACTTGCTAATTCAGCCTGAGGTGCCAGGAGTCAAACCCAGCAAGAGAACCTCGATCATTTCCTCACTGTTAACAAAATGTGTCTGCTTCTTGGAGGCTGTGTTGTTTTATCATGGTCCCGCCACGTTCACCAGGAGCTGCCATTCTGGGGAGAGTCGCTGGACTACTTGCGCCAATTGCGAGGGGGAAGCACATTACAAGCGCTGTTTCTTACTGCAAACACCAGTCAATATCTGCAGTAAGTCCCTTCCTAGCTAATAACTTACTCAATACCAGTGGCGTCACCAGACAGATTTCCAGTGTTGTGGGTAACGCGTTACAAAGTAACGTGTTAACTTTGTCCAGTTACAAAGTAACGCGTTACAGTACTCTAATTACTTTTTTCGTGTAACATGTAACGTAAAGCGTTAGTTTTGTGCGTCAAGGAATCAGTAACTTCGTTATTTTTTTCAAAAAGTAATCCGTTATTTTAAGAATTTCTCTGGATAAGGAAAGGAAAATCCCGACTGCAGCCTGCTTTTTGTCAGCGGAGGCGCAGCGCTGTGATGCGTCTGTGCCCTGCTGCTGACCTACGTTACCTGTGTGTGTGTGTGTGTGTGTGTGTGTGTGTGTGTGTGTGTGTGTTAGTGTTTTCGAACCCCCGGCAAGATGGCAGAGAGGACAGCTTTTGCATTGTGGAAGTACGCACATTATTTTCAATTCGCCAGCGAAAAGGACAAGAACAACATAACGGTACATATATGCACACTCTGCGTTGGTGAAAAGCTTCTGTCGACCACAAAAAAAAAAAAATATTAATAAAACGCTATGTGGCATATTGCTGACTGTTTTTCCTGTTGTTGTTATCCTGCAGAGTTAATTTGGTTGGATGACTGACGTTATTCATCATTGTCACGACTTCTCGGTGCATTTAAAGGAGGCTGTGTGTGTGTCAGTTAAGTTGCAGCATGTGCAAGGCGCTGCATACGGCTTTTAATTTTTCGTAACGCATGAGTACTCTAACGCGTTGCTTTTATTCATAGGTAACGCTGTAACGTAACTGATTACTTTTAATTGATGGTAACGTTGTAACCTAATTAACTACTTTCCAAAGTAACGATACCCAACACTGCAGATTTCACTGGGGCACGTGTCCCAGTATTGGTCTGTAGTGCCCCAGTATAAATTTCACCAGTAAACAAAAAATCACTTTAGAGTTTTGAGTCTACATGGCATAATCTACAGAATGTGCACATATGTACCTAATATGGCAACTCATTGCTACTTTATTCACTCCATACACAATGCACACATGGTTACTTAATATGTTAATTTATTCACGCGACTTTGGCTGTGATTGGGGTCCCGTGGTCACTTCAGAAACAACTTTGGGACATAACGTCTAACAACAGTGTCTGAGCGCTATTTCTTTCCACCTGTCTTACAGGTTAGTACCGGGTAAACTGCCTATCATTGTTGTTTGTTTTCACCTCTGTGTTGCCATTTCCATGTGGATTTAAATGTTACAACTTTACTTTTTATGTTTAATGTATGAGGCTGTTTGTTGTTGCTAGTTGTTTTTAGCATCACCAGCCGTTAGCCGTTCAGCTGTTAGCTGCTCAGCTGTTAGCCACAGGTTTCGGCTCCAAGTGAACTTAAAACAGACCAGCGGCTCGTTGTCTACCGCGTCCGACCCCAAGGCTCTGGTTTCCGGGTTTCTGTTGAACTCTCGACTCGACTGTCAGCTGAGTGGCCAAACACGGTGAGCTCGCGAGCTCTTGCTGTTAATCCGCAGATTTGGTTTCCAAGTTGAATAAAAACACAGTGGCCCTCATTTATCAAACGAACGTACGGCAGAAAAACGTGCGTACGACCATTTCCACGCAAACTTCGGCATTTATCAATTTGGACGTGAGCGGAAGCTACGATCAGATCTCACGTCAGGTCTGACATCGTGTACGCAAATTTGAGTCTGTGGATTTGTGGTGCAGCACAGCAAAATCTGACTAAAAAAATTAACAAACCTCAGCTGTTAAGCATAAGCAGTCACATATTAAGAACAGATCAAAACGGATTCTTAAAACAAAATAAAATAAAATAATTTTTAAAAAGCTCACGTTATTACTGATACTTTTTTAAAAATTAAACAATATGATGGGCTAAATAGCCTAAGATGACAACTAATTATTACACAAATTTGAAATAATCATAAATACAAGCAGAAATGCGTGTTTCCAAATTAACTCATGGCAAAATTGTGTAATTGTTTATGTTTTTTTCCGATTGGTGTGACACAACTGGAGCAAAAATTGAAAGCACCTGTTGAGATAATCATCGTTCCACTGTGGTTGGCCAGATGTTTACTCACTCCCCTATATAAACAGATGCTTTGACAGTTATCAAATCTTGACGATGGCAGACTTGCTTGCTTTGGAGGAACAATACGCGCGTGTCAGACGTGAGCGTGTTTTCAGAGACCGCAGGGATCTCCTCATGGAGAGTGATGCTTGGCTGATTAGTCGCTTTCGGCTCCCAAGGCATGTGCTTATTGATTTATGCAACAATGTAGACGGTCGCTTGAAGAGGGAAACCAGGCGGTCAAATGCTTTACCTGTACCAGTGCAGGTGCTCGCCACGCTGGGGTTTTTGGCCACCGGGACCTTTCAGCGGGAGATCTGGGACAGGGCTGGAGTCTCCCAGCCAACCATCAGCAGGACGATGCCAGCAGTGTTGGCGGCAATAAAATCCCTCTCCCGAAAGTACATTCGGTTCCCATACAATGATGCCCAGCAATCTGTGGACTAAAAGGCAATTTTATGAGATTACTGGGTTTCCAAATGTGGTTGGAGCAATTGATTGTACTCATGTGCGTCTGAAGGCACCATCCATGAATGATTACGCATTCATCAATCGCAAAAACTACCACTCTATAAATGTACAGGTGATTTGTGATGCCAAGCTATCACTTTTAAACGTGGTGGCCAGGTGGGACACACGATTCTTTCATATTTCAAAACAGCTGTGTTGGCGCGCGGCTGCAGGAGGGGGCACTGCAGAGCCAAAGTCATCTCCTCGGTAAGTGGCTACCCTTGATAAATTGCATTAAACTAAACAAGGTACCAGATGATTAACATTTTGGTATGTTCTTCTAGGTGACAAGGGTTATCCTCTAACGGAATACCTAATAACCCCGCTGGCAAACCTGCTACAGAGCAGGAACGCAGGTTCAACAGTGCGCACACACGCACACGGGTCATAGTGGAGCGCTGCTTCGGGTTGCTGAAGGGCAGGTGGCTCTGTCTCGGACCAGCAGGGGGAATGCTGCTGTATAACCCAGAGAAAGTGTGCGATATCATGTTGGCCTGTTCAGTTTTGCACAACATTGCACTGGTGAATGGAGTGCCTTTTGATGTGCCGGCGCAGCCAGATGAGCCAATGCCCATGGAGCCGTGGCCAGCACAGCCTCCACTGGGGGCAATACGGAGGAGACAGGACCCTATTTGCTGCTTTTAAAACGTTAAGTATACATTAAACTCTTGCAAATGCTCTGCAGTATTTAATCAGTAATGTGAAGTATTGTTGGTTAAATTGGATAAAGGCATACTAAACACAGACAATGGATAACATTTAGTCATTTAAACATTTTATTACGGCTTTTTTAGAGTTTCATTTATTTCCTTCAGTGTCTCATTTATTGCCTGTAGTGCGCCGACAACTGAGGTCAATAACCTGCATATCTCCACTTGTCTCTCCAGGACCTCTGCCGTGATGAGGTTTGGTCTGGGCGCAGCACGGGGGGCAGAGGGAACGCGCTCACTCTCGGCAGCAGTGGGACCGCTCTGGGGAGGAGACCTGGCCGACATCATCAATTGTGTACAGTCAGTTTTTTTCACTGCAAGCAAAAGGGGGTTGTCAGTTACCATTCTGCTCTGGGTCTGACGCGAGTGCGTCTGTATCTCCTCCACCACTTATGCCAGAAATCGACTCGGACCCAATCAGCGAGGCTATTTTTTCCTCCGTCCCCTTCAGGATCAGGCTGGAGTCTGGTCGGCCTCCTCCAGTCTGCCTGATGCTGCGCTTCAGTGCAGCAACGCGTTTTTTGGTGGCCAACTTTAAATCGGACCATTTTTTCTTGACCTAAATGTAAAGAATTGTCTTGATCGATTAGCAGGCATACGCTTTTAGGCTGGGGATGAAAAGATTCATTTAAGTCGTTAGACATAGGTTAAGTCATTTAGAATTGTGTTCAAACCTCAGCCGGAGTCCGTTCCTCTACGGCAACGCTGTTGACGGTCTCAGTTATCTTCTTCCACACAGCGTTTTTATGAGCCCCCTTTATTCCACTCTTCAGACTGCCAAAAAGCACATCTTTGTTTCTCTCCACTTCGGATGTCAGGATGCCGATCTCTGTGTCGGAAAAGTTTCTTTTCTTACCTGTGTTTCGTCTCTCCATGTTTGACCTCAGTGGGCGAGGCCTCCGAACCAGGAATATTTAAGGGCGTAACATGTTAATGACGATCAAATTCAGCCGCCGCATTTATCAAGACCCGATCATTCGTACGCTGGGATTGGTCAGATGCGAATGTTTCATAAATCACACGTGTGTCCTGTCGTACGACCAATTCCGCAAACAGATCTGCACCCGTTTTCACGCAAGATTGATAAATGAGGGCCAGTATGTCCAGAAGCTCCACAGACAGTTGCGTTTGTTCATATAACACACGGGGAGGTTGAGAGAGAGAGCTTATCATCATTGATGATAGAAGTTTAATTTTAATGTTGTTTGAAGCTGAAGCCTCTCGCCTGTGCCTGTTATGCTTTTATTGTAAAGAAGCTACAATAAATTTCATATTCAAAATTGTAATTGCTCACTTTGTTTAATACTTGTACTTTTACTTCTAATACTTAAGTACATTTTATATCAGAAAATTACTTTTGATACTTAAGTACAGTAAATGTCAGGTACTTTAAGACTTTTACTCAAGTAATATTCTAAAAGGCGACTTTAACTTCTACCAAAGTCATTTTCTGGTAAGATACTTGTACTTTTGCTCAAGTATCGCTTTCAAGTATTTTATACAAGACTGATATTTAAGGTTAAAACACAGGCTTTGTATAAACAGATAATCGGGCTCATTGAGTATTCTGGTTACGAGACACGATGATAACAAATGAGAGTATAAAAGTTTTGATGATAGTTTAAAGATACGGTATACACCAGTGAATACACTGTAAAGATACACTGATTAAAACATATAAGATTCAGTTAAATGATTGCAGTTATTGATACCTTGATGAAATGGTTTATTTGAATTACACAATGAATGTTTAGCCTATAATGAATACTGCAATGAAAATGAAATGCGATTTGAATGTGAGTCAGTTGCCTGTCGTCTAGCTTTGCACACTGAGTGCCTTGATAGAAACTGTGTTGATATGGTAATGTTTGGTCTGTTTTCGTCTGTGTATGTTTGTACTGAAACCGAGACGTTACAGTTTACTTCTCAGAAAATGATTCTCTGATTAATGCAGTACTATATGGCTTTATTGTTTTGTGTATATTTTTATAGTTTTTTTTTTGTGTAACCCAACCCAGAGATGTAGGAGTGTTTTATTTTTTGTTTTACTGTTGCAAATTTTCAATTTAAATGTGGTTGCTGAATTAAATATTTGTGCTTCCTTTTTTTCAAGTAGGCCAAATTCATCAGTTCATTTCAGCTGGTTATTCAAAGATCCAGACAACAACATAATCTGATATGATTGTATAGTTTGAAGCACTATTTATGTTTTTTTTTATGATAAATAAGTGCTAAAAAAAATTAATAAATTAATTATCTGTGCCCCAGCTGTGCCCCAGTACAGTAATTGGTCTAGTGACACCCCTGCTCAATACTTACTCTTTTTGTGCACCCTTAAGTGAAACATAATGCTGGGTAAGTTCTAGGTAGTCCCTCATCTCTTCATGATTATGACAATTAGCTACTGAGTTTTTCCTAAATCTTAAAAATAATGTTCACCCCACATATTCATTATTACTCACATGCAAGTCTTCTTCTGTGGCATTAGTGATGCTGGTTCCTTTAAAACAAGTATCTAAGGCTGCCTTAGAGTGCTACGCTAGATCACTTTGAACCGGCCGCTCAAAATATTCAGTTATTTGTAAAACTTTACCTGATGGTTACATAAGGAGTAACTAATGATTAAATGATTAGAAAATAAACAAATTACACTATTTTGTGCCACAAAATATTGTGGTAATGGATCATACATTTAAAATAAGCTGCTGGATATATATGGCTGTAGATTTCACCTGGTAAGTGCTGCATATTATTCAGTTATATCTTTATGGCCATCATCCACTTCGGAGGGCTACATTTCAGAGGTTCAGTCTGATCTTCTATGCTATTTTAAATGTTACAGAAAAAGAAGGAAAGTTGCTACTGCTCTCCAAACAGAAGCGGTCAACAGATGTGGCAGATTTACAAAAAACATCTTGAGTTCGGCCTTTAATCATGAAGTGAGAGAGAGCGGAACTGGGGTGTGGGTCATTTTATAGAGACTGACACGCCGATAAAGTAAAGGACATAGCCGAGTGAGTGAATAGAAGCAACTTTTTCAAATGAAAAGAGGGAGATTAAAGCCTGCAGTGCACTGGAGAGAAAGAGGTGAAGAAAGTCAAGAGGCTTCATCAGATGAAAAAAGAGAGACGCCATTCAGGACGCTCCTCTCCATTGACACACTGAGAATGATTGACATGGCAACATTTGATGAGAGAGTTGGGATAACAGGTTGCATGAATGTGAAGACTCTATACATCCTCGGGAAGTGAAGCAGTCATTTCAGTGGAATGCAGCAGAATAATAACAGCCCGGCTCTGAACCGGAAGTCACACTCACTTTCTCATAAAAGAGCTCACTGGGAGGATTTTGAGAGCCGAGTGTAATTCTGTCTGTACGTGCAGATTATGAGGTGACGTGTTCCCAACTTCACGCTGCTACTGATGATCAGTGTTTGTGTATGAACCTCGAGATCGAGATGGAGGAGAGGGGATCGTATGAAGTTGTAAAGCTTCTGCACCGTCTTGTGACCAGGGAGGTTGAGATTGGGGGTACTACATCATCCCCCTGTGGTTCCTGTGCTGGAATGGCCAGGGTCCATTTCTGGAAAGTGGCGATGTTGAACGCTGAGCTGCTTAGTGATCTTGTGGGAGAGGATGGAGAAAAGAGAGAGAAGTAGAGGGTCTGGGTGAAAAGGTGGTGAGCATGTGTGACGAGTGGGAGAAAAATGGTCATTGTATGGAATGGCACCGGTGTTGCGTTAAAAAGACCCAGGTGGTGTGATTAGATAGGCCCAGGTGGCAGATTAGCAAGGGAGAGAGTGTGGTCTAGCTCCTGAACTTTAGTTATGACAACTTTATTTAAAAATAAAAAAAAAAAACATTTGAAATGCAAAAGCTATAAAGTAAATGCTTAAATTGAAAACATTTTAACATGAAATTGTAAATGGCAAAGGAAATAAGACGAGGGAAACATTAATCGTGTAACTCAGAATGGAGAATAGTTCAGCTTACATGGAGATCTGTTCTCAGTTCAGGGAAGGGGGGCTAATCAGAAAATCTACATATTTCTTTTGGGCACAGCTGTTGTGATTGTGAGTGAAACATAAAAAATTAACTGTTAATGTAAATTCCAGTTTTTGCACTCTGACAAAAGAATATTTGGCTTTTTTTTTAACATGAGCTTTTCATATCCAGGAATACATATAGTAAACTCACCACTGTCTGCCCCAGTAACCAACTGGCCACATTTTCACACATCGACCAGACACCTTGTCATTCCATGCACTCTCTTGTACGGATTTGTCTGTACATAGCACATACAAAGCCTCAAGCAGAGATGAGGGGCAGCTACAGTGGTCCATATGCCCAGACACTTTTCATTTTCAAACTTGTTGTCATCAGCCACAACCAATGCTCACTCAAGAGACACCCCTTCCTAAACTGCATCTGTATGATGAAGGTCTGTGATGTGTGTTGCTGGTAAGCTGGAACTGTGATGCTGTTTAGGGAACAGTGATTTTTGTCATTTTGGGAGGCGCCTACAACCTGTTCAGTGGTTTAGGTATGAGGATGTGTTTGACTGCACTTAGGGTAGCTGTGTGATGTCTGACATCTGGAGACACTAAAGGCTTGAAACAACTTTTGTCCTCATATGCTGTATACTTTCTGACACCTGTAAATATATGCTCGTTTCTGTCTGTGGAGTTCCTCTTAAGACTAATTTCACTTATTTGTACAGTTTTTCTTCTCTCAACTACTGATGCTATTGTTTTCTGTATAAATATATAATGATATATATAAATATATATAATATTTTGTTTTTATAAATTAGTAGTTAAAACTGGATCAAAGACTGTGAGTCAGAGGGATATTTGGGGCAAACGTTTAGTTTTACTTTATTGGAATAATTAATCTTTGTATTGGGACACAGTTCTAAACAGTCTTGTGTTGTGCAAGTAGCGAATATTTGGTTCAAAGAACACATTTTTGGGGCGAATTAACTGAACTGAATCACCTCATGAAACCATCAGTTCATTAGTCAGCTCAATGAGTTAAAAGGCAAATGTGCAGGGATTTAAGGTCACTCGCTGATTTATGTCATTTGTTTGCCGGAGGAATGGGGTGTGTTCAGGACAAGAAATACACAGCTCACTCAGTTCTGAAATCATCTAGATAAGTATCATATGCATAAGCTAACATTGGATTACTAATCATGAAATGGTCTCAGATCCTGAGTGAGACAAGAGCCCTGGCTGAGACAGTCCCCGAGTCGTGCTCCCCCCACCACCACCAAACCACCAATGATTTGGTGAACAAATCCTTTTAATGAATAGAATCTAGTGATTCAGCACACTACAAAGAATTGCTTTGCCCATCACCACAGTCATGTAAGATACTGTATATTTTACTTTGGTTGTTGCTTACTGTAATACAATAAAATAATGCAATAAAAACTGCTTCCTCTTCATGAGATAACTGACACATACACACACATAGGTGTTAATACTGATCCCTAGTCCAAAGCTCCCTCTTCTTATGCATATCTCTAAATTGCATTGTGTTCCTCCTATTACAGTCAATTAGCCTGCTAGTTCAGGGTTTGCACAGTTTAAAGCCTGTAGCTCCTCTTCAGTAAGTTAGAACTGAAGACACCTCTTGGATGAGGGGTGAAATGTCTTCAAGAAACTCCAGTTGCCTACGATACAGTACTTAGAATTACCATGACCTGGGTGACTGAGAGCCTTCATCAGCGACGTACCTTTACTCTCTGCCTGCCGGCATCTACCTCTCGTTTCTAACTCTGCTAGTTACTGAAGCAAATACCTGTAGGCTCTGAATTGACCTTTCACCTAACACAGTTGATGTCATGTTTTTGTTTGTAAATTGTGCTATGTGAGTAGCTTTCCTTCAATTTAACAGTTATTGCTTTGTCAAGAACAAATTGTTTTAATGAAGAAAACATCTGATATAAAACAAAACATACATTTATACTGAAAGCTGGAGCTTACCAATTCTGGAGAAGAGACTCAGATGCAGAGCCAGAACTTGTGGAGGAAGAAACACAATATCAGATTCTGCTCTGAGAGCTCAGAGATGACTTTTTAACTTTTGGGATTCAAAAGCGGACTTATCTTCAGTCCTGTTGATCAGCCTGACTGCAGCAGTGATCCGCATTGTCGGGTGTTTCTGTTCTGTAATGTTGACTGCTAACTGGAGCTGGAGGGGAAATGTAATTTACTCCATGAACATAATGCTACAGAGAGGAGAGGGGAAGAAGAGAGAGAACCAGAGTCTCTGCTGAGTGCTGTGCTCAGTGAGAGGTTCACCTGAATACAAACACTTGGACAGGCACACCTTCAGTGCATGCTGCTGCTCAGTAACCCATGGCAAATGTAAAGACATTTTTGAGCTGTGTATATGCATAAATTGATTGTGATCATCCCTCTGATATACAATAATGATGAGGGAGATATCAAAGAGATGGCGGTATACAGATACATACGTAAGCGTGCTCTAATACTAGCCGCGGCCATCCATGACAGTTATGTGCAATGACAGCTGTTCTGATGCAGTTGGAGAACCTTGTGGCTGAAACACAATCAGTTGTACTTTCTCTTCAGTGCCATTCTTCCAGGTCTAATGAGTGTTGATAAACCTATTGATACACCAATTGTTTGAGGGCATCTCGATCAATTTATGGATAATTGTGGGGGTGGAAATGCTCATGCATGTTTACCCATTTCACAATAAGACTGATTTATAAAGCTGCCAAAAACATGTGCCCCATGGTCTATCCAATCCTTGCTCCTTCTTTGGCTTATGTATCAAATTCTGCCGACTTTTTTCTCTGGAAGCCCCTGTTCTTCCCTCTGCACCTGCTTGTAGCTTGGCATATGTGACTCCAGTATCCTCAGCTATGTGCATAGCTGCATGTACACCAGTAAGTCTTAACCTCATTTTCTTGGGTTTTTTTTATAACAGGTGATTTTCCTCAACATACACCTTTAGCTCTTACAGAGTCTGGCATTTGGTTCTGTGATTTCGTTCTTATATTTGGGGTTACATTATCGTTATTATTTATGTATCCAATAAAGGGGAGCTATGAGTCTGTAGTTCAAAAGGGTGGTAACGTCCACATAAAGTTTCTTAAGTAGAGGTTATACAAGAGTAGGTACCTATTTGCAGCGATGTGTTGGTTTTTGTTGGCACTCTTCCATAAGTGGGTCAAAAATAGGGGTGTCACGATTCTCCAAATCCTCGATTCGATTACATTTTCGATTCACAGTTCAGGTCACAGTTCGATTCAATTCTCAATTTTTACATTTATTTTTTTTAAAGCACAGGTTGTTATGCCATTTTTGGACTAGACCTTTATGCAATATAATATCTGACCTTTGTTCGCAATGTACCACACTACATTGTCAAATTTAAAACAATGTAACAATAACTTATATCTTCAATCAATTGGAAACTTAAACAAAATATCCTGCCATCTAGTTTCTGCAGAGCTTGCAAGCTGTGGCTTTTTTGTCGACAACGCATATGTTGTCAGCATAACTCACTGGAAATCCAAAATACTTCCACACCTGCGACTTCAGTGAAAGAGGAGGGGGTTTTAGTAACTTCTTATACTCATTATACTCATTTAACTCAGTGTTAAATAAATCAACATATGGTGTATATGAAACAAAATATAATAGCCTACAAAAAAAATCACATGCCAGCAGAAATATGCCTCTCAACTCAAGTTTAATTTTTTAAAGAACAAAAGCTGACATTTTTGGTCAACATCACAGGAACTTCAGAGGCCCTAGAACCAGATGCCAGGGCAGAATCGCTTGTTGACACGACACATGAGCAGTCTCTCAAAGTTTTTATCAGACACCTGGTTCCGTTTGGCACTGAAATAGAGCTGTCCCAAACGATTATTTTTCTAACGATTAATCTAGCGATTATTTTTTCGATTAGTCGACTAATCTAATGATTAATTTAATGTTACATGACCAAACAAAAGTAACGTAGTAACTGTAACTGTCGTTGGTAACTTATCTGAGGAAAAAAATACTGCAGTTGTAGGCGGAGCAGCGTCTGTCCTCCTGCCTGTCCTACCGACTCTTCCTCACATTTCTGCCTGAAAAACAGCATCTGTCACCGGCAAAAACCTTTAACTCACTCAAGTGGTTGTGTTGATAGAAATCACCACGATGGTCGGCCCTCCCGACAGAGACTTCAGTGAACTTTCCCCCAGAAAACTGCCTCCGTCCCCGCGAGTGACAGAGTCACGCAGCGACCTGTTTACTGATGGCGATTATGTAATTATGTAATTTAGCGCGAAACACGAAACTCTTTCACCTTCCAGGATGTTTAGGGGGCCGGGTTCTCAATTACTACACATTATGAATGGTCCGTGGGTTTAGAGTGACAGGGGGGACACCTGGGAAACACCTCGACATCATCATCATGACGTGTACCGTCACGTCTCTTTAGTAGCGGCAGCGCAGCTTTCTGTGTGAATTACATGGCGGTTCGTCTTTATTCCAGCGGTGCTTCGCTCTGTGTGAATGACCAACGGCGGAAAATTGACGAACCGCTGCTGCGGCGTTAATGCAGCGTCTCTGTGTGAGAGGGGCTATTCTCAGCCTCCGCAGGCACTACCACTTCCTGTTTGGGACGACGCGTTGTCCCAGCCCTACACTGAAAACATCTTTTCCAACACTTAAAAGCCGCTCACATTCTGCACTGGCTGGGACACCATTGTTGAACTTCACAAACACTTTGGACATTTTGGTAAGGATTTGAAAGCATTATGTGGGGACTCATCTGGTGACATCTTTGAAGTCGAAATTTTTGTTGTTTTCGGCTTGCAGAGCCCACATGTGAACATGTAGGTCGTGTCTGTAGATGCATCTATATCCAACATGTACATGCTCAAATATGGCCGTTGTTGGGCTGGCGCGTTCGGGGGCACATTAGGGGTAGCGGGAGGGTTGTGCCATATGAGCACTGCCTTCCTTGGCACAAAGACCCACCCACTCTGTGAAGCATTTGAGTGCTGCCAGGGCAAGCCAATCAGAGGCAGCGCTGGTTTAGCATGTCATGACATGTTTCATGCCTTTCTTCAAAGAAAAATAAAATAAAATTTATATTATATAGGTTTTTTTTAATGAAAGAAATATTTCATGTTATTGGCCAAAATTGTAGTTTGTAAATTGAGTAGTTGACTACAAAATATGACCCAAAATGTACGCAGCACAAAATATGAATGTAGCAAATAGTAGTTAAGCTATGTAGTTCAACTACATGTAGTTTAAGTCTCCCCATCCATCCATCCATCCATTTTCGTCCGCTTATCCGGGGCCGGGTCGCGGGGGTAGCTGCCTGAGCAGGGACACCCAGAGTTCCCTCTCCCCGGACACTGCCTCCAGCTCTTCCGGGAGGATCCCAAGGCGTTCCCAGGCCAGCTGGGCGACATAGTCACGCCAGCGTGTCCTGGGTCTTCCTCGGGGTCTCCTCCCGGCGGGACATGCCAGGAACACCTCCCGAGGGAGGCGTCCTGGGGGCATCCGAAACAGATGCCCGAGCCACCTCAGCTGGCTCCTCTCGATGTGGAGGAGCAGCGGCTCTACTCTGAGCTCCTCCCGGGTGACAGAGCTCTTCACCCTATCTCTAAGGGAGCGCCCTGCCACCCTGCGGAGGAAACTCATTTCGGCCGCCTGTATCCGGGATCTTATTCTTTCGGTCATGACCCAAAGTTCATGGCCATAGGTGAGGGTCGGAACGTAGATTGACTGGTAAATCGAGAGCTTCGCCTTTCGGCTCAGCTCTCTCTTCACCACGACAGACCGATACAACGACCGCATTACTGCGGCCGCTGCACCGATCCGCCTGTCAATCTCACGCTCCATCCTTCCCTCACTCGTGAATAAGACCCCAAGATACTTAAACTCCTCCACTTGAGGCAGGAACTCTCCTCCCACCTGGAGGGAGCAAGCCACCTTTTTCCGGTCGAGAACCATGTCTCCCCAACACTGCCCATAGGTAAACACAAACTTCGGCCCTGGAGGAAATCATCTCCCCTGTGCTTCCCATCCACGGTCCGGGAGTTGAACAGGAATGGTGTAACACCATGCTATCGTTTGGCTGGCTGTAGCTAATAGCTACTGGCTTAGCTAGTAGCTAAGTTAGAAGAGGTTGACTTGCAGCACTTCAACACGTGTGTTTTTTTTTCCGCTTGGCAAGCCGACCGGACCTGACATGGGGGCGTGGCAGCATAGACAATTGCATTTTTTAATTCGTAGTTCGAGATTGTGACCTAATTTCAGTCTATTTTAATCTAAAATTGAAATTGTGAGACCCTTAGTTAGGACAGTTAGGGTCCACACAAGAAGAATTTTGAAATCGTTTGATAAACATTTTCAACATTTTGATGATTGGAAATTAAATACATTTAATTTACAGAAGACAGCAATAGAAAAATGTCAACATTCACTGCGTGTGTGTGTGTGGCCAGTTATAGCTAGCTAGTGTTAGCTTACTACAAAATTGGCAAATTTGTTGATATTATTTAAATTAAAGCAACTTTCACATCACAAAAGTTATTGCAAGTAAACAACATCACTGTTAAGAACAACTGAACTGAAATCAGAAAACTAAAAAATAGTCACAGTTACTACAGTTAATACAACCTTCTGAGCGTTAATAATCAAAACTCAATGCAGCAAGGGGCCCCAGGCTGGGACTTGAACTTGGGGCTGCTGCAGCAAGGACAAGGCCTCTGTACATGGGACACCTGCTCTACCAACGCAGCTAATCGGTATATATCTCTGCAGCGCTTTAACAAAGTTCATTTTATCGTCATTTCACTTCAACAGTCAAAGTGAACGAGGAACCGACGTGCAAGTATATTGATTGAACAGGCTTGGGAGAATAACTAAATCTGGTTCCTTATGCTTTCCAAGAAGATCAGTCCTCATTTGATTTTCAGCCTGAGCTCCATATTTCAGGTCAGAAGGCATTTACTCTTCTTGTCTGGATATAGTCCGTCTCATGCTTAGAGGCTGGGACGGCCCTCCGGAAAAGATCAAAGTTGTCTACGAAAATAATTCAGACTTTGCAGCAATATCCTTATAGACAGATATGCAACTGGTGGATGAGGCTGAACTTCACATCGCCAAACTGAGGAGAAGGCGAAGGACCTGATACCATGCATTGCCAGCCAGATTCGAGGGATAACAAGTTGCAAAAATGTAACCCCGGACCATAGAGGAGCCTACCACAAGTCAATCAGGATGGGACATATGAGGGTTGTCATTCATCTGTAGCAACCTAATCCCCAATGAGCTGTCCAGTGCCTTGTGATGGGAGGAAGGCACCAGTGCACAGCGAAAAGGACAGGAAAAAGCAGCCTGAGTCATTTGCATCTGTTGTCATTGAGAATCGACAACAGATGCAAATGACTCCCCATGCTGCCTGCAATCCAACGTCAACCAGACACAATTTTTAGCAGTGAGGGAGGTGACAGGCATGTAGCGGGCCTGCCTCAGCAGTGTTGTATTCCACCACAAGGTCATCTTGCGTGCACTCAAACAAAACCGATTCATCCTTACTTAGCAGATACACACAATAATTACCTAAACATAACTCTACTTGAAAGATGCGAAATCATTTTACCCTGCTAAGATAACTGATGTTATCATCTGACCAACGGCATCAGAATAACAGTAGTTTATTAGCCTATATACACAAAGTGAATCATTTAGTAGCCTCTGGATTAATGTTGCAGTCACTGACACAAAGTATTACTCTGGTGCTTCTATCAGCTAATGATGGTGCTGTAAAAGCAAACCAACCATGAAACTACCTAAAGGCAAGACCTAAAGAGAAAAACAAGAACAGATCAATACCAGTGATGTTTTCAATACGGACAGAGACACTAGAGTATTTGTAAGTCATCCCTCCCAACCATAGACTGATGAACTATGAAAATCAAAATGGGTGTATGTTACGAGGTAGCCTACCCACTGGCAGAGTTTACGCTAGACTTTTGTGACGGTCCAATTGGCCGTAAATACTTCAGAACCATGGCTGGTGTAACGTTAGACTCAAACAAAGTTTCTTAAAATCGACTCACCAGTAACAGGCGGTGGGCTGAACGCATTTTGTATGTATGTATGACAGGAAATAAGTATCCAAATCTGAGAAAAAATGTTGACAGCCCTGGTTTGAACTGATATCAATCAGTCAGCCCAGCTGGAATCAGGTCAGTGTGTTTGCCGAAGGAGTGGCAGAGATGTACTCATTGGTTGGTGCCAGCAGAACCACCGCCAGCTCAACACCGGGAAAACCGAAGAGCTGGACTTTCGCAGGCACAGACAACCCTGCACATAGGTGAACATCAAGGGGAACGGACATTGAGATGGTGACATCTTACAAGTACCTGGGAGTTCACATGAACAATAAACTGGACTGGACTGGTCACATTGCAGCAACCTATAAGGAAGGTCAGAGCAGACTCCATCTGCTGAGGAAGCTCAGGTCCTTTGGAGTGCAGGAGGCACTCCTGACTTCACTGTAAAACATGTTCAGTTGCCTCAACTTAAAAAAATGAGTGAACCAGTTGCATGAATTATTTTGAGTTTTAACTACTCTTCCAGTGGTGGTGTCAACACAAAAAAGTTTGTTCAGTGTACTAATGCATATTTGTCTCCCCAATTAATAAGATGTTTTCCTAACTTGTAATACTATGTTTTCCTAACAAATACTGTCAAGTTTTAACAACTAAAATAAAGTTTTCCCAAAAAACACCGTAAAGTTTTAACAACTAATATAAAGTTTCCCCAACAAATGCTATCAAGTTTTAACAACTAATGTAAAGTTTCCCCAACAAATACTATCAAGTCTTAACATTAATGTTAAGTTTCTCCAACAAATACCATAAGGTTTAAACAGCTACAAGTAAGTTTTCCAAGCAAAAATTGTACCAAATAATACTGCCAGTTTGTATGATGAGAATTTCAAATGTCAAGTTCTAATAACATTTTATTCAGTATACTCACAACATGACCAAAGACCAATTCATTCCTGAAAGGCACTTGCTGTGTAAGGTCTTTCTTTCAGACCCCAGGCCATTAACTTATCCAACAATACCACAATTAAATTCATGGCACATTTAACATTGCCCCATAAAAAAAGTATTGGGCTTAAGAACAGTCTGCCAACTCTGGTGACAGAAAATTTGATCCCTCAGGTAACATAAATGAGTCACCCAATTTGTATGGAAATGACTTAGTTGCAAAATTAAGTTCTTCTAAGTTAATGTATTTCTTATAAATGAATGACCTAAAACACAAACTAAGTTCTACTGGTATGATACCTTCAAACAAATCGAGAAGGAGGTCAGGAGGAAAGCCTTTGATCGTTTCAAAATATTCGAGTCTATTAAGAACACAGCACACACATAAAGTACAGTCCCTTTAATGCTGTTGCCCAACTTCTCTATATATAATCCCTGCTGCTCAAGAACCTGTAGATCTCTTATTAATGGATCTAGAATAGGCTCATAGCCATATGTGCACAGATCACCACTATTACACAAGACTGCCAGATATATGGAAGAAAGTGTTGCACGAAATTTGTTCAGAAGATTTACAATAACCCATTAAACGCCACAAACTTTATGTTTCTTCCGAGATGTCCCTAGTGGGTTGCAAATTTCGAATTCATCTATATACAAGCTAAGTGCCAGATGCTGTTCTTCTGTGTTAAGCAGTGGGTTTTCTTTTATCTTGAAGCACATTTAGTCTATGCATGCCATATGAAATGTGCTATACAAATAAAGTTGACTTGACTTGACTTGACTTTGAAGTAAAGACAGTCTTCTTACGATTTGTAATGGCCTAACTGTCATGCTGGTTCAGCATGCAGGACTTCACTGCGACCAAGAAGCTCTTTTAAGACTTTTAGGACAGGAACATAAATGAAGTTTCTTTTTGAGTGCAGGATTGAGAAAGTATTCAACAGGTTCTAAAAACAGAATAATGTGTTTTGAAATATGAATTTCTTTTATAAGTAGTGCTGAGATAGCCAACCGCTGTCAGCAAATGGAGGGGATTTAACTTTTTGTAAATGTCAGTTATTGCAGTGACAATTCTGCAGTCTGTGCTGCAATTGTGATTTTTTAGTATGTCCTCAATAGACTTTTTAAAAGCCTCTTTGGATTCTGGATTTAATCCGGCACAGTTCTTCTACAATGTCCTGCACAGCTGATTTGGACGCATGTAAAATTGTTTGCATACGTAGAAATAGTGATCCAAATCTGCGTTCAAAAGACTCATCTATTTCTTCGTCGAACATCACTACCATATGACTAAGATCTAAGATCATTTGAACACGGTTCAGTTGTCTCTTCAATTTCAGGTTGACCTACAGGTGACAGACTGACCCTTGTGATTAACTTTCCTCTTAAGCTACTTGATATTGCAAGCTTCAGAAAAGTTGCAAAGCTCGCAACTGATATTAGCTGTTGACGATCCCGCTGTTTCTCTTCTGTGAAATTTCGTTAGATGAACTGCATCAAATTTACTTTAATATCAAATTTACTGTTGTCTGAGTTCGAAATGTGCATGCACAATCCTGGTAAATGCATGGGATTGGGCAGCTGCGTCCATAATGTCCATGTTTAATCTTATAATGTTTTAAGATGCTCCTCTGACAACTTGTATTATACACTCACCGGCCACTCACATGGCAGCAACTCAATGCATTAAGGCATGTAGACATGGTCAAGACGATCTGCTGCAGTTCAAACCGAGCATCAGAATGGGGAAGAAAGGTGATTTAAGTGACTTTGAACGTGGCATGGTTGTTGGTGCCAGACGGGCTGGTCTGAGTATTTCAGAAACTGCTGATCTACTGGGATTTTCACGCACAACCATCTCTAGGGTTTACAGAGAATGGTCCGAAAAAGAGAAAATATCCAGTGAGCGGCAGTTCTGTGAGCGCAAATTCCTTGTTGATGCCAGAGGTCAGAGGAGAATGGCCAGACTGGTTCGAGCTGATAGAAAGGCAACAGTAACTCAAATAACCACTCGTTACAACCGAGGTATGCAGAAGAGCATCTCTGAACGCACAACACGTCGAACCTTGAGGCGGATGGGCTACAGCAGCAGAAAACCACACCGGGTGCCACTCCTGTCAGCTAAGAACAGGAAACTGAGGCTACAATTCGCACAGGCTCACCAAAATTGGACAATAGAAGATTGGAAAAACGTTGCCTGGTCTGATGAGTCTCAATTTCTGCTGCGACATTCAGATGGTAGGGCAGAATTTGGCGTCAACAACATGAAAGCATGGATCCATCCTGCCTTGTATCAGCGGTGCAAGCTGGTGGTGGTGGTGTAATGATGTGGGGGATATTTTCTTTGCACACTTTGGGCCCATTAGTACCAATTGAGCATCGTGTCAACGCCACAGCCTACCTGAGTATAGTTGCTGACCATGTCCATCCCTTTATGACCACAGTGTACCCATCTTCTGATGGGTACTTCCAGCAGGATAACGCGCCATGTCATAAAGCGCGAATCATCTCAGACTGGTTTCTTGAACATGACAATGAGTTCACTGTACTCAAATGGCCTCCACAGTCACCAGATCTCAATCCAATAGAGCACCTTTGGGATGTGGTGGAACGGAAGATTCGCATCATGGATGTGCAGCCGACAAATCTGCAGCAACTGCGTGATGCTATCATGTCAATATAGATAGATAGATAGATAGAAATACTTTAATGATCCAAGACTGGGAAATTATTTTGTTATAGCAGTAGTGGGTCCACAAATAAAACACTTCGTACATAACATAAATAGAATCCAATATATACATAGTGTATATATACAGTGCACAGTGTGCTATAAACAATAAACAATAATAATATATACAACAAAACAGTAGAGAGACCAGAGTTCTCTGTCAGGCAGAGGTGAGAGAGTTATTGTATAAAGTGATGGCTTGTGGCAGGAAAGATTTCCTGTATCTGTTGCTACGACAGCGAAGCTGAAGCAGCCTTCCGGAGAAGGTGCTCCGCTGTCTGACCAGTGTGAGTTGGAGAGGGTGGAGAGGATTATCCATGATGGATAACAGTTTTTTCAGTGTCCTCCTCTCCACCACAGCCTCCAGAGTGTCCTGTTTGCAGCCAGTCACAGAGCCAGCCCTCCTGATCAGTTTGTTGAGTCTGTTGGTGTCACTGGCTCCGATGCTGCTTCCCCAACAAACCACAGCAAAGAAAAGTACACTGGCCACCACAGACTGATAAAAGATCTCCAACATCTTGCTGCACACATTGAAGGATCTCAGCTTCCTCAGGAAGTAAAGTCTGCTCATACCCTTCTTGTACACAGCTTCAGTGTTAGATCTCCAGTCCAGTCTGTGGTTGATGTTAACACCAAGGTACTTATAATCCTCCACCGCCTCCACATCCCTTCCCAGAATGCACAGGGGTTGGAAAGCCGTCTTCCTCTTCTTCCTGAAATCTATCACCATCTCTCTGGTCTTGCTGATGTTCAGCCGCAGGTGATTCTGTCCAGTCCACTCCACAAAGTTGTCTACCAGAGCCCTGTACTCCTCCTCCTGTCCCTCACTTATACACCCAACAACAGCTGAGTCGTCAGAAAACTTTTGTAGGTGACACGACCCGGTGTTGTACTGAAAGTCAGTGGTGTATACGGTGAACAGGATAGGAGACAGTACAGTCCCCCGTGGAGCTCCTGTATCACTAACCACCGCATCAGACAGAACACTGCCCATACGGACAAACTGTGGCCTGCCTGTCTTCCAAAGCACCGGTATTCTCTCCTGACCAAGGCTCAGGTTGTAGAGGTGTTGTAGGACAGGAGACAGCTGGCTGGCACATGTCTTCAGGATCCTGGGGCTGATACCGTCAGGGCCTGCAGCCTTCTGCTGGTGGAGTCTCTCCAGCTGTCTCCTAACCTGGCCTGCAGTCACAGTCATGCGGGGGAGGCTGCTGGTGTCTTCAGTGGAGGACGAGGAGGTGGAGGAGGAGGTGAAGGTGGAGGAGGAGGAGGTAGAGGAGGAGGAGATGGAGGAGGAGGAGGAGGAGGAGGAGAGGTGTTGCAAAGGAGAGCTCACAGCAGGGGAGTGAGGGGGGAGGGGAGGAAGCATTCGGGGCAGTGAGGGTGTGTGGGGGTCTGGAGGTGTCAGGGAGACGACAGAAGGCTGTGAGCTGAACCTATTGAAGAATCTGTTCAGCTCGTTTGCCCTCTCCAGGCTGCCCGGTGACTGTCTGCCGCTCACCTTACACCCAGTGATCTGCTTCATACCAGTCCACACATCCCTCACATTGTTCTGCTGAAGTTTGGCCTCCAGCTTCCTCCTGTAGGCGTCTTTACAGGTCCTCAGCATATCCCTGAGTTCATGCTGCACTCTCCTCAGTTCTTCCCTGTCTCCAGACCTGAACGCCCTCTTCTTCTTCTTAAGAAGAACTTTCAGGTCATTGGTGATCCACGGCTTATTACTAGGGAAGCAGCGTACAGTCCGGGTTGGCATGGTGGTGTGTTCACAGAACCTGATGTATTCTGTGATGCAGTCAGTCATGCTGTCAAGATCCTCTCCATGTGGCTCAACAAGTGCATCCCAGTCTGTCGACTCAAAGCAGTCCTGTAGTGCGTTAGCAGCCTCCTGAGTCCACCTCCTCACACTCCTAGTGTGGACAGGCTGCCGCTGAACAAGAGGGACATACTTAGGGGTCAGCAGAACCAGGTTGTGGTCAGATCTCCCAAGAGGGGGGAGGGCTGTGGGACTGTATGCATCCTTAGCATTTTAACAACATATCCAGTGTGTTACAGTCTCTGGTGGGGCAGTCAACATACTGGTGAAATGTTGGGAGGGTTTTGTCCAGTGAGACATGATTAAAATCCCCAGTGATGACAATAAATGCGTTAGGATGCTGCGTCTGTATCTGGGCAACAGCGGAGTGGATGACGTCACAGGCCAGCGCTGCATCAGCTGAAGGAGGAACGTACACACCGATAATGACGGCGGACGTGAATTCCCGGGGAATGTCAAATAATAAGGCCTCATCCCCACAGTCAACAGTTCAATGTCCGGGGTACAGAGACGTTCCTTGACGTGAACATGTCTGGGATTACACCACCTCTCACTCACATACAGTACAATCCCTCCTCCTTTCTTCTTTCCGCTGCTTATCACATCCCTGTCCGCCCGAACAGTGCTGAAGCCGGGAATCGCCACGCTGTGGTCCAGGATGTTTGAGTGAAGCCATGTCTCCGTGAAACACAACACACTGCACTCACGATATTCCCTCTGAGCCTTTATCAGCGCGGCGAGCTCGTCCGTCTTGTTCCCCAGAGACCTCACGTTTCCCATGACGATCGCCGGTACAGCCGGTCTGTGTCTCCTCTTCTTCCCCCTCCATTTCACTCCGGCTCTGCAGCCACGGCGTCTCCTCCGCAGCTCCTTCAGGACCTCAGGTCTGGCTCCGGGTAGCAGTGCAGGTTCACACAGCAGTGCAGGTTTACACAGCGCAATCAGCTGGTCGCGTGTGTATGGACCAAACTCAAACTCAAACCAAACTCTCTGAGGAATGTTTCCAGTACCTTGTTGAATCTATGCCACGAAGGATTAAAGCAGTTCTGAAGGCAAAAGGGGGTCCAACCCGGTACTAGCAAGGTGTACCTAATAAAGTGGCCGGTGAGTGTATATACAGTACTTACATTTCCACCGCGTGAAGAAATTGACCAGGATGCCGAGAAAATGAGTCTTGTCAGATCTTTTTTTTTTCCCTACCTATGAGAGAAGAGAGAACACGCACAAATTAATCTAACTTTTCACTTGGTACAATCACAAAATTTGAAAACAGTTGACCATTACACATTAAAGATATAGTTTTGCCATATACTCCAGTGACATAGATTTGTCACAGCAAATTACATAATATGTCTACTTAAAGCAGTAACACTAAGCAGAAGAACCTCCCTAAAAAACAACTGTATTATGCCTTAAAGCTTGCATCTGTGTCATTTTTAAAACTGCAACTCCATCTTTGTAAACAAGTATTAAACATCAATGTGGAGCAAAACATAAAATTCTTTTAAAAAATGCAACAGCACAGAGGTTGCAGTCTCATTGTGGCTGGCATGGTAGATTATATAATGTAGAGGACTCATTTTACATGGTTGGAAGAAAAGACCACAAATAACTGCATTTTAGCCATTTAACCTTTGAATTAAAAAGTATTCAAAGGTTAAATGGCTAAAGTATGTAGTAAGTAACTGTATCATAAAACACCATTTCCATGTGCCCATAAAAGAATTAGCTCATAGACCTCCTTGGTTACTGTTGCTATGTCTTTCGTGCTTTTAACCTGTCATGCTCCAAGCACAAGAAATAGGAGTTTTCAGCAATATTAGTCGTACCCGTCTGCGCAAAAATCAATTTCTACTGACCACACGGACTGTCACACAATAGACTGCTCGACGGGAAATCTTTACATCGACCTGTTGACATCGTAAGCTCGACTATGAAACCTCTAGGGCAGACCCCAAAAGAAATTGAAACTTCGTTTGTTGCCATGGTAATCGATCATGAAGTCCTTATGAGTAGGCAACTTTGTATCCTGGAAACCTGCCTGAAAACATGCAGTGTTTGTTTGCCATACATTCACTTTGTCCACCACGCACCCCCTCCCCGCAGACAGACATTGTGCGCGAGTCCGCACCGCTCACAGTAGCATTAGCTTAATGTTAGCTGCTCACGTTAGCACAAAACTACATCGAAGCCACAGCAATGCTAACTGGATAAACAATTAAATAATGTTTAGAGGATATTGTTTAATCATGTATGTGTCAGTTGCCACTCACTAGGAGCAAGCTGACGATGATTACCCCTGACGTACGGGTCAAAATTTGCAATTGACACCAGTGGCGTCGCCAGACAGATTTCACTGGGGCACGTGTCCCAGTATTGGTCTGTAGTGCCCCAGTATAAATTTCACCAGTAAAAAAAAAATCACTTTAGAGTTTTAAGTCTACATGGCATAATCTACAGAATGCACACATATGTACCTAATATGGCAACTCATTGCTACTTTATTCACTCCATACACAATGCACACATGGCTACTTAATATGGTTATTTATTCACGCGACTTTGGCTGTGATTGGGGTCCCGCGGTCACTTCAGAAACAACTTTGGGACATAACGTCTAACAACAGTGTCTGAGTGCTATTTTTTTCCACCTGTCTTACAGGTTAGTACCGGGTAAACTGCCCATCATTGTTGTTTGTTTTCACCTCTGTGTCGCCAATTCCATGTGGATTTAAATGTTACAACTTTACTTTTTATGTTTAATGTATGAGGCTGTTTGTTGTCGCTAGTTGTTTTTAGCATCACCAGCCGTTAGCCGTTCAGCTGTTAGCTGCTCAGCTGTTAGCCGCAGGTTTCGGCTCCAAGTGAACTTAAAACAGACCAGCGGCTCGTTGTTTACCGCGTCCGACCCCAAGGCTCTGGTTTCCGGGTTTCTGTTGAACTCTCCGGACGTCGGGTTTCAGCTATCGACTGTCAGCTGAGCGGCCAAACACGGAGAGCTCGCTGTTAATCCACAGATTTGGTCTCCAAGTTGAATAAAAACACAGTATGTCCAGAAGCTCCACAGACAGTTGCGTTTGTTCATATAACACACGGGGAGGTTGAGAGAGAGAGCTTATCATCATTGATGATAGGAGTTTAATTTTAATGTTGTTTGAAGCTGAAGCCTCTCGCCTGTGCCTGTTATGCTTTTATTGTAAAGAAGCTACAATAAATTTCATATTCAAAATTGTAATTGCTCACTTTGTTTAATACTTGTACTTTTACTTCTAATACTTAAGTACATTTTATATCAGAAAATTACTTTTGATACTTAAGTACAGTAAATGTCAGGTACTTTAAGACTTTTACTCAAGTAATATTCTAAAAGGCGACTTTAACTTCTACCAAAGTCATTTTCTGGTAAGATACTTGTACTTTTGCTCAAGTATCGCTTTCAAGTATTTTATACAAGACTGATATTTAAGGTGAAAAACACAGGCTTTGTATAAACAGATAATCCGGCTCATTGAGTATTCTGGTTACGAGACACGATGATAACAAATGAGAGTATAAAAGTTTTGATGATAGTTTAAAGATACGGTATACACCAGTGAATACACTGTAAAGATACACTGATTAAAACATATAAGATTCAGTTTAATGATTGCAGTTATTGATACCTTGATGAAATGGTTTATTTGAATTACACAATGAATGTTTAGCCTATAATGAATACTGCAATGAAAATGAAATGCGATTTGAATGTGAGTCAGTTGCCTGTCGTCTAGCTTTGCACACTGAGTGCCTTGATAGAAACTGTGTTGATATGGTAATGTTTGGTCTGTTTTCGTCTGTGTATGTTTGTACTGAAACCGAGACGTTACAGTTTACTTCTCAGAAAATGATTCTCTGATTAATGATTAATGCAGTACTATATGGCTTTATTGTTTTGTGTACATTTTTATAGTTTTGTGTATGTGAATACAACCCAGAGATGTAGGAGTGCTTTATTTTTTGTTTTACTGTTGCAAATTTTCAATTTAAATGTGGTTGCTGAAATAAATATTTGTGCTTCCTTTTTTTCAAGTAGGCCAAATGCATCAGTTCATTTCAGCTGGTTATTCAAAGATCCAGACAACAACATAATCTGATATGATTGTATAGTTTGAAGCACTATTTATGTTTTTTTTTATGATAAATAAGTGCTAAAAAAATTAATAAATTAATTATCTGTGCCCCAGCTGTGCCCCAGTACAGTAATTGGTCTAGTGATGCCCCTGATTGACACTAGCTTGATATCGAAGTTAACAAGACTCCTGACAATGAACAAGAAGTAACGTAATGCAATGAAGACAGTAAATCTACTTTAGACTCTATTGCTGGCAGATAAAATCACAGTCCACACAAATTCATCAAATTATTCTCAAATAATTAACTCACAGTCCTTGTGTCGTAAATCCGTTAATCCGTGAGTCAGGTGTCCATGTCAGTGTCCCTGTGCTACCAGAGACGTTCTGCCTAGAAGGACCACCTGGGGAGTTAATGTGATGCCAGGGTTCAACCTTCAGGGGCTTTGCACATACAGGTTCATCCTGCAGGGTTTTTGCACATACAGGTTCAACCTGCAGGGGCTGTCAATCATTTTCATACCACTGACCTGTCAGAACTTAACAGAAGTTCTCAAAACTTGAAAATATTTGTGGAAGATCAAGTTCTGGCAACTGGCCATTACAATAGTCAGAACAACATAATATTTATATATTTTATAAGTCCCATTAATATATATATATTTTTAGTTGACACAACATAACATATTATGTATTGCTGACAAAAAATAATAAGACTTTTTTCTCTCTATGACTCAACCATTTTCTATTTTCCACACTGTTCATTTTTGACAATATCATGTTTAGATGTATATACGAATCTATTCTGTGTCTTACTTTCTTAATTATGTTGTTTATTTTTTTACTATTGTTATTGTTTTTTTAAAATACTAGATCGTCATGTCAAAACAAGCACAAGACTTTCACAGACGAGCCCACTGTTTGTGTCCAATGTGGAACCAAAAGTCAACAATGAGTTATTTTAACTTAGTAACATAGTGACGTTAGGTCACATACATAACAAAACTGAAGTTAGGTATTTTAATCCAAACCACAATGTTTTCCTGAACCTAGTAGTTTTCTTGCATTAACCTAACAAAACAGTGGTGTACGATAAGAGTCCAATAGGCATGCTGCTGGTACTGTCATGTCCAGTAATATTTGTGGATTATTATGGTGCTTGGTGTGGGTTTTGTGTTTCTGTGTTGTGTTTACAGAGGTGCATGGAGAGGCTGGGCGGAGATTGCGATGACCGAAGCCGCCGTCACACACGCACCTGCAGCAGGTTGGCAATCAGCGGCTGTTGATAAAACCCTGCTCTCCACGTTACCTGCTGCCAGATAATTGTATCTACTCGATGTGGTATATGGTTCAGATATGACTGTCTTTTTTGCCTTAAGACTAATTTCTCTCGTGCTCTATCCAGTGACCTGCTACCCGCCGACTTCCTGTGTTTCCTGCTCAGCCATGCAGCTCTCTGCACCTCTACAGCCAGCTATTCTCTCCGTGATCCTGTTAGGGTCTTTATTTATCTATCTATTTATATGCACAGCATTTGAGTCCAAGACTAATTCCCCTACGACAATAAAATATATTGTATCCATCCATCCATGGACATGGTTCACAATTAGCCACTGTCGTGGTTGAAGCTATTCTTCCCTGTGTCCAAACAAATGAAACATTACATTACAATTCACCACACCACTGGACAGTAATCCAAATGAGTAAGAACTAATGAATGAATTTCATGAGAAAAACATTGTTGTGGAAAAAATGGAGCACATCTCTTAATAAGAACCAGACCTCTCTCCATTGCTGCCACAGTTTTTTAATCTGCTTTGACCACTTGTTTTGTGACCCCCCCAGATTCATATTTATTTCTATTTATCAATGACAAATACTTAAGACAATGGTCTGCAATGAAAGATCATATCATCAATAAAAATATATACCTGGCTAAACCATGGAAAACCATCCGTGGTCCTTTAAACAGGTTGTTGAGAGTCAGTCTGTGATTAGTCCTGATGTCACAGGTGGGACCTTACCACGCAACTGTTCCACTATTGAAAAGCTGCCATTAACACGCAGCTTTTTACAGTGCATTTTACCAGAGTATGCAATATAAATGAGTGAGCTGATATACTGGGAGACAGGGGAGACCATGTAGGATTAGATCAATCAGACAAGTTGACATGGAGAAGTTAGGGAGAGGAAACGAGAAGGAACAGCAGTCATACACACACACACACACACACACACACACACACACACACACACACACTCCCCCTGTACCTCTTACTCTCAGTGTTTTAGATTATTTTTGTGTGTTGCCTTGCAGTCTCCTCTCCATACAATCTCAGATTAAATGCCCTGCACTCGGTTTCCTGTCTCTGCTTCTCTCCACAGTTTCCCTGCAGATTCACAGTATCCGGACTCCAGTGAAATGCCGTAATATGCACACAATAGCTCTGCCTGCAGTGCAGCCAGCAGTGATTGAGACGTCAGTTCATAAGTGAAGACACCAGGCGTGTTCAACTGTGAAATAACATTCCTGAAAAAAAAAGTTCAGTTCAAACCCTCAGCAATGCATGAAAGGTTTGCAACTATGGTTGGTGTGTGTGTGAGATTAAAGTGAGCTGTGTGTATATAACTCACATGAATAGAGACACACTCCTCCTGACCCCTCTGAACCTACTGAATGAAGTAGATCTGCCACTGCTGTCTGCCTCTTTAGAAACTGAATGAATAGGAAAAGACTGGTGCATGGTTTTGTTTGCGTGTGTGTGTGTGTGTGTGTGTGTGTGTGTGTGTGTGTGCGTGCGTATGCGTGTGCGTGCGTGTGTGAGAGAGAGAAAGAGAGAGAGGCACCAAGAGAGGGCTGTCACACATTTCTTCAATAGCATGAATAAAAAGAATTTGTATGTGTGTGTGAAACAGCAGCTAATAATGCTGTATTCTTGTCTTGGCAGCGGAGGCGAGAGGCCGCTGCAGGCAAGCTGCATTTCTGTCTGTTCTTTTCAAAGTCGCTTGTTTTAGATTCATTAGCTTAAAAAGCTAATCCCAGTGGAGCGGGGGGAAGTTTCCATAACAAAGCAAACATTCTATAAAAAAAGGTATAATGAACTGACGAGCCAAATTCCCTCAATGCCCTCATTAAAAATATCAGTAGGCAATGTGTTACTGAAGACAATGCTGCCTCCGAGCAGTTGGGGGAGGCTCTGAGTCTGCCTCCATCTGTCTGTCTGTCTCCCCACATTAAAGCTTACTTTTTCAAACCCGAAGAAGATGAATCAGAGACAAGCTGGGGCCCAAAAGAGTATGATATAACATTCCTATAGTCTTATGATATGCATATCATGATGGGCATGGAATGTGTCATCTTTTACACATCAGTTGGTGCTTCACACTGCTTCACCAAAAAGCAGGGTTGGCTGCCAGTTCCTACTTAGCCTCACAGTCTACGGGTGGTCAGAAACACATCTCCTATGAGATGCTCATGTTGCTCTGTGTGCTGGATGTGTGAGAGGGCACTTGGTAGAAACATGTTAGTCATAAGACCTCAGGCCCTAAAGCTGTTCAGAATAATATGTAGGTATTGTGTTGTCATGTGTGGGGAAAAACATTTTACAAACGAATCTAATACTAATTATTTTTCAAATTTGATTTGTACTGGGTTTGCACTGTTATGTAATGCCTCCAGGAAAAAGGTTTTATGTCTAACAATGACATAACTTTTCCTTTTTCATTTACCCAAACTAGATGCCAGCAATCAAATTGGAAGCATTAACCTCAAACTGTTACAGACACACCGAGCACTGTGTGACAACTTTTAGGTGACCGACTGACACAAGTCTTCACAATGTTCCTTCTTCCTTTGCTCTCGAGATCATTAAGCCATTTGCACAGAAGTTTCAAGACTCTTTAACAGTTATTTTAGAGGCACACATTGTCACGTGATCCCATCTGGACTTACTGTTGCTGTATGTACTTGCTACTACAAACCTGTATATGCAACTTGGCTGCTGCTGAAAGTAGCTATTAATTAGTTGCAATGAGATTTCCTGTACATGCAGAACTGCAGCCTCCATACCAAGAAATCCAAAGGGACCACTAGGGAGCTCCAGGGCTCACCATATTCACTCATGTACCAAAGTCAGACAGAAGACTACATGCTTGTTGAACCTCCTGCTGCTTGTGGACAGAGGACTGTTGCAGTTTGGTTAATAGTTGGATGAATCGTATGCTTCTTAGTATTAATAGTATTCCACATGAATAAATCTTCATCTCTGGGTCATTTCTTTTTTCTGTTACTGTCATGTCACTAATTAGTAAATAATCTGTCATGTAAAAGGCATGAGCATTAAAAACACCAGAATATACTGCTTATCTGTAGATATGGTCTGTGATGGGACAAAATTAATATATATCAATTTATGAATACATATTCTGGCTGAACCTTTAATTTTGAAATGACATTATAGTGCACATTGGGACCAACAACATTTTTAAACAGCAATCAGAATCACAGACTTTAATGATCTATTGAACACTGAGTTCTTTGGACATGTATGTGTTTATTAGTGGCCATCCACCAGTAGTCAGAGGAGGAGCTGAAAGATTGAGCAGATTGCTGATTGCACTGAACACATGGCTTTCAGCTGCATATGCCCTCCATTCAGTGCATATCTTTATAAATTATAAGGCAGAAGGACTTTGCCTTCACAAGTTAGGAGTAAAATTGTTCACCTGAGGGAACAGATGGTTGACCTGCATCAACCATCTGTTCCTTCTGCTAAGGACGAGCGACATAAGGGAACCAAACATTGACAAGACATACCATTCCACCTGAGCCCCAAGCAGAAGAATTTTAAAACATGAGGACCATTCCAGAAAAGAGACAGCAAGCCCTCAGCCCCACTGCCAACTTCCACCTGAGATGATTCACCCTCTTCATCCCCCTAACTCCACCCAGGTCACCATGTTCTCCAGTCAGCGTCTCTCGTTCTTAAACTCTCCTATAGACAGAAATATGCACACGCATTCTTTTTTATCAGATTTATAAAGCTGTGTGTATGCCTGATTCTTTTAAATAAACCTCAATCAGTGTGAAAAAAAGATACACATGTATAGCTTCATTTCCACTCCCCCAATTATTCATTAATGGATATAGAGACAGTCTTCAGTTTTCAGGATTCAGTTGCTGTTCTAGCTGAATTCAGGAAGAAATGAAAGGGAAGAGGACAGTCCCTGGTGTTGCTCATCGAATTTCCTGACATGCAGATGTCAGGTGATACATGGGATGTCAAGTCTAGTGGTCTGTACTCAATTTAGATGTCGTGGTGCATTCTTGGGTAGAGGGGCCAGAGGCGTTTTTCCACTAGCACTTCTGGCCACACTGATTTGCTCTTTTGCCGAGCTGTGCCAGCCCCGCCTCCAAGCAGGTTGCAGTTGTTGTGTTTTACTGTCTCATCGTGTACACTTCAGCTGTTTCAGAAAGCCTTCCTATTCTGAACCAGTTCTTGTAATAGAATGGGAAGACTGTTGTTTCATGTCCAGACCGATAGGTGGCAACCAGCGACGTTGTGGGCAAATGCCACTGCAGCCGCCTGGTGATGCGGTCGCTCAAGGGCCGACTGAGCAGTCACAAGCTCATTTTTACCAGCCGTTTCAAGAATCAATAAAGTACCTATGCCAAGGGAATCCAAATTTGTCTTAATTCTTTTCACTACAGAATGCAATAAGCTAAGCTGTATTTATAGGCCACATACGTGTGTTTATATCACAGTCATGGTTACCTTCTACAGTCGTAAACTTTTATATCACTCTGCATTCTTTTGTAGCGAAATGTCTTATTCAGATGTTCAAAAACGAGCATGCTTTGAAATAAAACAAATCTACCAGCATTTTTTTATTTTAATAGTTGTTTGCAAAAGTTAAAATGAAGCAATGCCTTCTGGGAATTTCAAGACTGAATCGAGTGTGAGTGTGGTTGTTGGAAGTTGGAGGTTGGAAGTTGACTGAGTTTAATGTGACAAGCGGGGCACTAGGACCTGGTAGCTCTGAGCGCGCAGCGCAGCAGAGCAGAATGTGCCCATATAGGGGAACTCTTGTGAGACTCGCCAGAGTCACGTTTGTTCTCGATCGTCGAGTCGTGTGGTGTTGCGCGGCGGTGGTGCTGGCGACCAGCACCGTTCATCTAGACTTACTTGGGAGGTATTTTACGAAATGCTTAGACATTACAGTGTATGCTTAAGTTGTTTGTTCTCATCAGAGTTCAGATTACTTATTGTTGTCATTGCACTTCTAGCATCTTCTCTGGTACCGTTGGTGCAGAGAGACAGCGTGTGATCCAGAACCCACACACGTATGCTCTAACAGTCTGAGGTAGGACTTAATGCTCATTGAATTATAGCGACAATGTCTGTGTTTATGTATATGTGTGTATATGTGTATATATGCATAATGGGAGTGAATGGTAGTTAACCAGCATTGTGGTTTATATAATTTTAACATACAGTTTTTTTTTCGTTGAGCATTAATATGATTTTCTGTATTACATTGTGTAGTGCCAGAACCCTGGGTAGCCCATACTCTTACCTGTTGGGTGCACAGGTGCCTCGGGCCTAGGAGGTAGGATATTGGGCTTGCCAGTATATGTACTAATAATATATAATAAAGATGGGGTTTGATTGCTTAGGTGATTTACTGGTGTTTTTGTATTATTGCAGGCTGAACTGGTGACACACAGGACCGTGGTCAGCAGGGCTCTTTTCCTTGATTTTTGTTTTATAGTTAAACTCAAGTGCCTCACTGTTGTTCAGTCTTTTTAAGATGTATTTTGCGAGTCTTCATTTAGAGTACCCTTGTTGATGACCGTACTTACACCTTCTCTTTGTTAGCGTGCAGTGATTTTATAAGAGTGTCATATTTTCTATTGAGTGTGTGCAATACATAAGTAGTAGCTCTAACAGTTTGCAGTGTTTTAACAGTTTGCAGTGTTATTTGTGTGGAATGTTGTTATTGTACCCTCGGTCAATGAAAACTGGTACTGGTGCGCAGTGCTATTTGTTGACTCGCTATTGATGATATTTGAATAAAATCTTGGTTGGTTTGTACGTCAAAATGCCTCTGTCTGTCTGTACTACCCTGTGTGGGGATATTTATCTGGCCACAATAATAGAGTAAACGTATAAGTGAGTCGGGTCTCCCACCCTATATTTGGGAGTGGCGTTGTCCCTTTATTCATTCATTCGAAAGTACTATTAGTGTCCTCGGGGTCACAATAAGCTAGCAAAAAAATGAATCCAGGCATCAAGCGACACAAGGGGAGAGAGCGGAGAAAAAGAGAGAAATCTCAGTGAGCATATAGATAGATATGGATGACTGCATGAGACACGTTTGTATTATGGAGCGACTGGCTCTGATGATTTATTAATGTGTTTTATGTATCGTTGTGTAGTTGTTAATAGCCTGGGAATTTATGTTTACTATCAACGGGGCTATCAACAGTGCCTGTTCGTTACGTGCGTCAAAATTTGCGCATGCACCCCCCCTCCGTGGGCCGCTGTTGGGTGAAAATGCCAGGGCCGTTTTTGTTCCCAGTCCGTCACTGTAGCCTACCCAAATTATGATGTAATCTGAAACTGCATATCATCGCTGTCCGATTAAAACCGCGTATCTCCAATTTTGAGGATTTTGACTTTTTATGATATATGGAATGCGCCCATTCTCCTCTGTCTACTGTTAGTGTTCAACATCTAAATGACCAATAAGAAGATGTTTTATTAGGTGTTTCATTTAACGCGTATCTCAATTGGATGTCAGAAGTGTCCATCAAACCGCGTATCTCCACGCACCTTTGGGATTGCATCAGCTTTTTTCCTCCGCAGATTGAACAGGAAGCTAGACTCGCCACTCCTAACTTTGTTTGTGCAGTCAAGGTAAAGTATCACCATAAGCCTCTTGTTTGATGACTGTATTCAAGTTCGTACTAACATTAGTTAACATTCATTCACGTTGACATTTGTATGGATTACTTTATATTGCAAATTCTTTACAACTCTATGCTGATAGCTAGCGCGTAGCTCTTGATAGCATGCTAACTAGCTTGCTAATAAACGGTGTCTTTATCTGTATTGTGATTAGACAGATATTTACTTAGATCAAAGATGGGGTTTTCCACCGTCAACCTAAGCTAACGCTTTAACGGTACATCGGACTACTTACAATGGCCTTAAAGGGGCACTATGCAACAATTTTAGCAAAAATTACCCTTATTATGCAGGCTGAAAGTCATTCTGAATGTTCTTTGACACTTTCTGGGTCGTTTGGTCGTTGCTACGACTCCCCCTAGCACTTCTGGGCGGAGAAACGGAACATGCAACTTGCTGCCACCGGGCCGAGGTCAATCCGGAAGTGAGCCGGCGGAAGTATCCCACCGCCCCTCGAAAATGTAGTCAGATTGTAGTTTCGAAACTGCTTTACGGCAGACACACCCCCAAACATGGAACCGGGTAGATATAAACTGCCAGTTGCAAGGCAATTGTTGTATTCATCATGGATCAGTCGACTAAAAAGAGACCCAGGAAGCCACAGTCGGAGGAACAGAAGAAGAAGAAAAAGGAGCTTGACAAAAAAAGAGACCAGATACGAGTAAACATAGGACGAGCTTTTGAGGAGTCCAAAACGGACGCCGACTTGGCCGTGTTGCTGTTGAAATTGTAAGTGGATGAACTTTGTCTTTGCAACGTGACTTGATAGTCTTTTGAACAACGTTATTGCTTGACTGTTTTATTGTGAGCCCTGTATGTGTTTAGCTTGGTTTCTTGATGGCTCGCTCGATAGTTAGCGGGTGTTTAGCGTAGCAGTCACTTGCTACCAAACACGTTAGGTTTGCGTTTTGAATCCAGGTTCTCGTTGTGTATGTAGATATCTAGTTCGGTCTTCGAATGTCGCATGATTTGTCGCCTGTATCATGCGATATGTCCGGCTGAACATATAGCACTAAGTGCACTAATGCAGTGCCAGACATGACTCGCTGTTTAGCCGGCTGGCTTCTTTGAAAACAGATGCACATGGTAACGTAGTAGCTGCTAGGTGGGCAGGGGAGGCTCGTCAACAAGTCTTTTCGACAGTGTATCTGTGCCGGAGCTGTAGGGGAGTCCTGTAGCGAAAAACGTATGCACAAATCTGGTGCAAAACTAGCAAATGGCGAAGGAATCTGGTCTGGAAACTGCTACTGCATAGTCCGGCTTTAAACTCTTTACACCATGGATATCTGGCAGACTTCAAACACACAGCATCTAGGCTAATGCTGTTCTCGCATCAAGCGACCCCACAGTTTACTTAATATTACTGGCACTCTTTAGTGTGTCAGCAGCCCATCATTATCATGTGTGTTATTTACTTATACATTTCATTACTTACCGAGATGTGTTCATAAAGTCTGATTTATCCAATTTAGTACCTTAAAATGATTGATGCATGACTGTTGCATGCATTCTGTTTTCTTTTTTTCAGGATAGACATGTCTTATTCATTAGAGGAGCTTTGTGCGCTGGTGACTGTTAAATATGATAGGGAACTTGAGGCAGAGGCAGGGGCAGTGGTAGACAGCAGTGAGGAAGGTTTGTGGAAAACTAGGATTAAGTTAGCCATAGCAAAGGATGCAAACTACAAGCAACATTGAATTATGTACACATTGCGTTCAGTGTACTAAATGTGTTCCTCTTTCTTTTCAAGATGAACTTGAATGTGACCAGGCTGATTCTCCTGATGATGATGATTTTGTCCCTGAAGAATCTGGAAATGGAGGTATTATTATTATTATTATTATTATTATTATTATTATTGGTAGTAGTAGTAGTAATAATAGTAGGTGTAGTAGTTGTAGTACTATTGTTATGAATAATAACAATAGTTTTATTTCTGTACAGTGTTTCTCAATCCTGGTCCTGGGGACCCCCTGCCCTGCATGTGTTAGATGTTTCCCTGATTCAACACACCTGATTCAGATGATCGGCTCATCATCAAGCTCTGCAGAAGCCTGATAACGGCCCATTCATTTGAATCAACTGTGCTGGAGCAGGGAAGAAGAGTTTCTCAATCCCCAGGACCAGGACTGAGAAACACTGGAGAAACTTTCATACAAAAAAATGCAACTCAAAGGGCTTCACAGATCATAATGGAGTAATAAGCAAAACAACACTAAATAACAGACACACACACACAGAAAACGACATCCATTCACAGCATATTTATTTTCTCTATTTTTCTTGTAATCAAAAGAAGGAGAAGGAGTTGAGGAGGACTCCTCAGCTGATGAGGCTTATCGGGAAAGGCCGAGGAAGAGGGCAAATCCAGAGACCTGGAGTGTGAATGTCCATAAAAGGAGGAGAATGAGGGGCCAATCATATCAGGGGCGGAAGAATAAAGAGTCAGTGTTAAAGGAAGAAAGACAGATGGGGAAGCCATGCCAGTCTGCAGCCTGTCAAAAGTCCTCTAAACTGCACTGCAGAGAAGTAGAGGAATCGATGAGGGAGGAGATCTTTAAGTACTTCTGGGGGAAACTGGACTGGAAAGAGAGGAACATCTTTGTTAAGTCTTCGGTAGAGATGTGCGGTGTAAAACGGCGGCAGACAGAAGCAGAGGAATCCAGGAGGTCAGCATCCATTTTTTGTCACCTTGTCGTGGATGGTAGAAGACTGCGAGTGTGCCAACGCATGTTCTTGTCAACCCTGGGCATAAAGCAGTGGTCTTTTTTGAAGTGGGTAGGAAGAAGAGGTGAAAGTCCTGAGAAGACTGAGAGAGTGAGAGTGAGGGTGAGGACAGAAGAGCAAGACTTCTTGAAGACCTTCCTTCTGGACCTTCCAAAAGTTCCATCCCACTACTTTAGGTCTTCTTCCTCTAAGATGTACCTGGAGCCTGTTTTCAAGTCCATCAGTCAGCTCCACACAGAGTACAAGTGCTGTAGTGCAGAACGTGGCATCCAGCCTCTGTCAAGGCAAGTCTTTTCTAATGTTTTTAAAGGTCCCATATTATGGTCATTTCTGCTTCTTGACATGGTTCCTTGATGTCTAAATGGAATGTTAGTAACATGCTTTGGTTGAAAAAAGCTGAAGGATTGAGCACAGCAGGGTTCTTGAAACACCAGTTTCACAGCCCTGCTCCAGGTGGCCGGTTTCAGTGCCTTTCCCTATAAAAGCTAATGAGCTACTGCCCTCCGCCCAAGGTACCGCGTACCGCCCACCTCCTCCTGCCTGCGGAAGACGTGAGGATGGCATCATGTGACCATGGCAATGGCGGAGTTTCTGGGAGTAGTGGCTGCCGGACAACAGACTGCGGTCCGACCCAGAACAAAAAGAGGCTCCAAAAGAAAGTAAGCAGCCAAGAATGAACATTATACAACAAGTAGTTCCGACCACGCAATCTGATTGGTCAACAAGACATTTTGACCGTGCTCAAATCAGCATGACAGCACGCCTGACTCATTACTCAAAATATTACTCCGCCAAGTCTGTGTTTATCCATCTCCATGGCAACGTAGTAACTGTCAGAGCTGGAGCAAAAAAATAAAAAAGTACGGCTTGAAATTCACACTTTCTGCCGTAAAATATGTAGAGGAAAACTCGGGAGAAGCTGCCACTAGACGTTTCTCTGTCGACCCCAAGAGAGTGAGGGATTGGCAAAAAAATAAAACGGAGCTGTCCGAGGAGGACAGCAACAGGACCAGGCTGCCTGGTGGAGGGAGGGAGAAGGCTAGCGAGGAGCCTGAGATAAACATGCGGGGATGAGTTATCAGCAAACAGGCACGCCAGGAGAGAGTGTCCCGCAAAATGATCAGGGCGATGGAGAAACAAATGTCCGCCACCGTGAGTGACAGTAGAGATGAGGAGCTTCCAGCGAGTGCTGGTCGCTAAATCGTTTCCTCCGCTGTAACAACATCACTTAGACAACTATTGCCCAGAAGGATGCCAGAGAATTCGCCGAGAAGCTGGCGAAGTTTGTGACATTTTCATCCCGGATTTTTGAGAGGAAGGAATTAAATGCTTGTAACAAATTGCCGCCTGGTCTGTTAAGTGACTTAAACAAATAAACACCCCAGCTATTATTTAGTATTTTACGGTGTTCGGGAAATTCCGAGACCGCGATAAAACATTAAGGTCAGCTCAGAATTCACTCATCTGGGACTAGAAAATCGTTTCTGTTGCTAGATCATTACTAAGGTTTGGATTATTTGCTGGAGTGGTAAACTGTGTTCCATTACACATATGATTCTACTGACGTGACTGATTTTGTTTCAGTTATTAGTCAGACCCCATGTGTTTCCATGGAAACGCGCTTCACACTCGCAAAAACCTTTAAAATTTGAGAGCAAAATGTCAATCAACATGGATATACTTTGATTATGTATTTTATTTGTGTTGGTATTAGTTGTATAATCGCAATATTACCCGAGAGGGTAAGCTTGGCCAAACCTCGGCTGGTGTTTACTGCTGTTAAGTTGTAGTAACGTGGATGCAATTTAGCAAAAGCAGTTACAAGAGAAAAGTGTAACCCCATATTATTATTTACCTTTATGTAGCCAGGTAAGTTGATTGAGAACGTGCTCTTATTTGCAGTGACGACCTGTAATTAGCTACTGCCAGCAATTTTCAACTGTAGTTTTCAGTAAGCCACAGTTGCCTCCAAACACCTTTCTACCAGCAGAATTGTTTTTTAACCATTTAAAACGGTTAACAAACTTTATATATATTATCAAAGAAACAATGTGACATGATTAGTGATCATAGTTTCCAATGAATAATAAAAAATCGGCATAAAAACAGGTGTTCCTGTGGCTATTGTGAACAAATGCCTACAGAACCTGAGAATATCTGCTGTATGGGAATACCACAATTAAGTGTGAACACTGGGCAAACAAGGTTGTCATTTTGCTCTCTTTTCTCTAATCTATTGTCACTCCCTTAACTTTCATTATTTCTAGGTTACGCTAAGACTACAGCAGCTTCCTGAGCCACCATCATGCATGGTGGACCACCCTGGCCTGTACCCTGTCTGCCTGAATGTATCTGCACTGCAGAATGCACTGAACATTTATCGGGCAGACTATGAATCTTTACGTCTGAGGGGAATAGTGCAATAAGCTTTTAGTCACATAAATACTATTCATTTATCGTAAAAGTGTTATGATTAAAAGTACATAACTGCTTCTTCTATCTTACATTGTTTATAGTTTATTATCTTTTACTTATTACCATGAAAATTACATATCAAACAATGAAAACACAGAACAGTTAGGAAAGATGTTTTAATTGTAAGAAACATTTGTAAACATGTGTTGACATGAATGAAATAAGAAGAAAATACATATCTGAAGTGAAACAGTTTGACTTTATATATTAACTTCAATATCAATATGAAAATAATAACAAAGAAAGTATCTAGTTGCCATGGGTGTAAACATTCAGTGCTGACTTTATATTGAATTGTGTTCAGCCAATATAGCCTACATAAGCTTTGTAAGCTGGTGCTGGGGCTCTCTGGGGCGGAGAGTGAGAGTTGTGCTGCCCGTCTGTGTGGTCCGAGAGGTCTTCAGGGATTATCAGTTTCAGCACCTCGTTCACATATGGGGCAGGGTCCTGGAAAACCTTCTGGAAGATCAGGTCCAACAGAGCATCACCGCAGTCTGCAGTGCAATAAACAAATGCATGTTTACAGGAAAACTGCAGTGGAACCAAAACACCTTGTGCTGCAGTGTTGTAAAGTGTCTCTTATTTCTCCTAATTACTTCTCATTTATACATTCTCATTATTTACTTTGAAAACCATCTTAAAAGAATTCAGATTTTAAGTGTTTGTTTTCAACCTTTTGAGTGATGTCTGTATGTCCATGTTTATTTTAATTTGAGAGGTTCAAATAAAAGATTGTAAAACTTACAGAATGTCGTGTCTGTCTTCACGGGTTTGGCTCTGCACTCTCCCTTCCAGGACTTTGGAAAGCTCAGTTTGAAAAGACGATCTCCTGATGATGTGGTGGCTTGCCCTCTATCAGCATTCTTATTGTGATGCAGTGCAGCCAGTCAGAGTCTTGAACAGTAAAAAGACAAACATGAAAACAATTGCAAGAAATGGGCAAATTTTCTCAACAAGTAATCACAGTTTAATTTACCTGCACAGCATTCCCAGATATGGATAGGAGTAACACATGACAGCACTGTTACAGTATAATTCAAGCACTAAAGGCTGCAACGCCTTACATTACTCTAATCCGACCACTTTATTTCAGTAACGAGTAATCTAGCGTTAATATTTCCAAACCAGTAATCACATTGAAGTTATTTATTCAAGTCACTGTGCGTTACAATTATTGTTATTTTCATTTGTAAAAATATATATTTTTGCTTTCTTCTTGCGTCTCTGGGAGTGATGTCACGTACGTCTCAAGTCACGTTTTAGCCATGAGGATAACTCACGTGTACACCACGCAGCAACACAAAAATGGAGGGAGGAGAGAGATGCGTGTTTCCTAGCTGGAAATATAGTCATTATGCGGAGTTATTTAAAACAAAAAAGCACAAATGTTTGGTCAAGAGCCTAGCCCGACCCGGCTCGGGCAGAGAATCTAAGCTCTATGTAGCAGTCAACAGTACACTCGTATTGGCCCGGCCTATGCCAACATATTCCAGCTTAGAAAACATTTTCGAATGCATTATTTCACAAAATCCTGAAAGCTTAGACCCGGTGGAGGGAGTGTGTATGTGACACTGCTTGGTTAGTTTATGTAAAATTGCTAAATAAACACAGCTAAATACTTGTACATGCAGACATTTCCTTGGGACACGCATTACATAGTGTGCAAGATCAGAAACGTACTATACACAATGATTCTGCTTTAGCACTAACGTTAACTTGTGTGGTCAGGGAAGCTAACGTTAGCGGTTAGCCGCTAACCTTAGCTTGTTCTCAATGGCAAAACACACAGTACATCGGGCATGAGTTCAGCCTAATCTACAGAAACACACAGCACATTATTTGTATACTTACATGTCCTTGGTCTGCATGTATTCCTTTGAGTAAAAGTCTGCCGACGACTCCTGCCTTGTACTGGCCCAAGTTGGTGAAACAGTCAGCGAAGTGGTTCGCACACACCAACAGTTTTTTATGGAAGCGAATCTGTTCCATAATTCAAATTAAAATGCATTAACAGAAATGCTTTTTCATTTTCAGAATATAGCTGCATTATGTGACTCAAAAATAAAATGAGTAATAAATTATCTAAATTGCTTTTTCATTTTCTTCTTCAAGACTGCTCATTTTGTTACACAATTAAAATGATAAAGAAAATTTTGAAAATCTGCTAATGCATTTTAATTTTCAAATTTGACATTTCAAATTGAATTTTGGCAACTATTTGCTGGGGCATATTTTGAAAATTAAATCTTAAATGTAATTTTCTTTATCATTTTAATCGTGTAACAAAATGAGCAGTCTTGAAGAAGAAAATGAAAAAGCAATTTAGATAATTTATTACTCATTTTATTTTTGAGTCACATAATGCAGCTATATTCTGAAAATGAAAAAGCATTTCTGTTAATGCATTTTAATTTGAATTATGGAACAGATTCGCTTCCATAGTTTTTTGCCAACTTCAAAAATAAATCATAAAAATAAATTCAATCCATGCCGCTCTTTTGTCCTCTGCAGCTGTGAGACGATGGAGTGTGTTGTGCTGGTCCTTGCAGCCAACAACAGAGCACTTTTCCTTGAGTTTGGCCATGGTGATTTCAGTAGCATAATGGCGGATCTCCGAGACCGGAGCTGTACCTGGTGGGTGAAGACACCGTGCGGTGAAGGGAGGGGCAGTGGGGTAGCCATAAGCAAATGTGCGGCCCTCGACGTCGACAGCAAAAAGCATAGCCTTTTTCAAAGTTTCTCGGCATGTGGCAGCACCATAGACCCACAATAACACCCCAAATCCTAGAAAAAGTCAGTTTTTCATAATATGGGACCTTTAATGATCTTAATCTGTCCCTCTTTCACTCAAAGACAGTGGCGTTTTCTTGCAGAGGCCAAGGGAAGCCAGGCTTCCTCACTTTTTTCAGAATATAACCGTCATTTAATAAAAACACTTTTTTAACAGTTTACGTAATTCCTCTGTGTTGTGTCTGTCGTCTCCTCCTCGTCTCTCTTCATTAATGATTGAGCGTTTCATGATGTGTAAAACAGCGCCGCTACGTGGTGAATGAGCTTTGAAAACATGGTACTGCACTCTGTTCTCTGTGAGGAGGCCAAGCTGAGCTGGCCTCCCTTAGTGAAAAAAAAAAAGAATGATTGACCAATCAGGTGAGGCTTTTGTGACGACACTGCTCCCCTGTGATTGGTCAGAACAGAGTTAAGGGAAGCCACGAACTCGTTGGCATCACGCCAATCAAATCACAGTATGTTAACGTCATTGAATGAAATGACGGAAGTTGTTGTTTTGTGTGGATACTTGGTAAGCTAGCAAAAATACTAAGCGCAATTATGGAGATTGGAGATTTGGAGTATTTAGTAAAAAATAACTTTACTAAACTGCCTCTACAGCAGCAACTCCGAATTAAATCTGACGGCAGGCCAACACCAAAACTAGAGCTCTGTACTGAGATGAAGAAAAGTTTTCGGACTTTCAATGAGGAGAATTACGTCCGCACCGAGTGGCTAGCTGGTAGGGCCAAGCTTGGATTAACGAGGCTCTGGACTTGGCAAAAAATCTGAGCACAAAGAAGCACAATGAGCAGGTGAAGAAAAACCGGGATATGTTATTGAGACTCATCGTTGCAGCCCTGTACCTTGCACGCCAAGAGCAAGCGCTCAGGGGTCACAGTGAGGCCGCTGGCAGCGCAAACAGGGGCAGTTGTGTGGAGTTGGTGCATGCTTTTCTGGAGTTTGACTCCGAGGTCTTCAAACTGCTGCAGCGTATGCTCACGATTACGACTACCAGCGCATCAGCAGAGTGCTCATTTTCCTGTCTAAAGATGATCAAAACTGAGGAGCACATGTGGACAGGACAGGCTTGTCAACTTGACCAAGATATCCATTGACTGTTGTTGTGGAGGACCTAAAAGCTAGTGGGAAGCTAGAACACATGGTCATCGATCACTTTGCCACCATGAGAGACAGGAGACGGCCTTCCTCTACGAATAGGGTGAGGAAAACGCATTTTTTTTCTGTGCGCATCACAATGATGTGATTATAGTCCTTAAGCAGCATGTGAGTCCACTGAAGTTGTTGTTTATTGTTTTGTTTATGTGGAGAAAATGAGCACCATGGACAGCGTCCGTGATGGGCCGGGCTGTCTGAATACATGCACATGTCAGGTGTGCTGTTTACAGCCACCGGTACTGGGTCGTTGTGTTGCTGTATAATGAACATTTACATTTATTATTATGTATATAAACCGAAAACTGAAAAGCATTTGTGTACCTCACATGGAGCGTACAAGTCGTGTTTGACGTGGACGTAAAACTTAACGGCTTCTGATTGTGTGAATGAATTCGCATCTTTCCAATATCAAATGTGTGCTGTGCATTAAGTAGCTGGTTGTGCTTTTGGGAGACTGGTTGCATACATTAATGAGATGTTTATGAGGACTGTGTGTGTGTGTGTGTGTGTGTGTGTGTGTGTGTGTGTGTGTGTGTGTGTGTGTATGAGTGATTGACTGAATGAGGGACAGAGAGAGAGAGAGAGAGAGAGAGAGAGAGAGAGAGAGAGAGCACGTAGGTGCTCAAAGTGTCGGTTAGATAACAAGCGGGTGTAAGTCCTGGTAAAATGATGCTGGGCGCTCTAATAGTTCATCCGACTACATGAAATAGCAACATATAGATTGCAACATACGATTTTTTGCCCCCACCCCCGTAAAACATACACAGCTTAGAGGTTGTGTCTCACTTGGCTTCCTCGGAAATTTTCATCACGCCACGCCACTGCTCGAAGAAAGACCAGTGCGATACCTGCTGTGCGTTCAAGGCTGGGAACATTGAAGCTGCCACATGGGAGGAGCACTGCATTTAAAAAAGACACTGCACGAGCGATGAAACAAAAGGACAAAGAAGAGGCAGGTGAAAAGACCTTGGTGGCATGCATGGATCTACAGGATGGATCTGCCCCAAGCTGCAAGCCTCCGCCCTCTATTACAAGGCCAAGCTCAGTGTACATAACTTTACCATCTTTGACATGACATCACACGATGCTGCCAATTATTTCTGGCATGAGGGTGAAGCTGGTCTCTCTGCCAACGAGTTTGCTTCATGCAGTGAACTTTCTTGAAGCAAACCCCTCGTATGATGAGTACATCCTGTGGAGTGATGGATGCGGCTACACTGCTCTTAAGCAATGCCCTCCTCAAGTTTGCTACTGAAAAGCAGAAGATTGTGACACAGAAGTATCTTGAAAGAGGTCACACACAAATGGAGTGCGACTCTGTGCATAGTGTGATTGAGAGAAGATTGAGGGACAGAGACATCTGCGTTCCGGCTGAGTATGCTGCAGTGATCCGGGGAGCTCGCTCCAATCCCAGGCCATACCATGTGAGGTACGTGGACCACAGCTTTTTCACAGACTTCAGCCAAGTGAACATCTGCAAGTCAATCCGACCGGGAAAAATCACTGGAGATCTAACAGTGCATGACCTCCGAGCAATCAGGTTTTTTATCATACACGTACATTCCTGCACAAATATTGCCTTCTATGTTAACAGACATAACTGTGTAATCAATTAAAACTTGACATTTGTTATCCTCTATCATAGTCCCTCTTTTCCCTTCCAATTTCTTCTATCCATCCATCTATCCACTAGGTACAACGTGGATGGCACTATGGAGTACAAGATTCGTCACTCAGATGACTGGGAACCTTACCTGTCCCCATCTGTCAGGAAGAACCACAGTGTCGCCACTGTACACCTCCAGCCAGACCATTAGAGAGCTGAAGTTCAAACACCTGCAAGACCTTAAGAAGGTGTTGCCCAAGGACTTCCATGGCTTCTATGATGGACTCAGCCATAAGTGATGCCCTTCACTAGCTGGAATCCCGCACTCATGCACACACACAAATGTACATAGGCCCAATTGGTTGCAGTTTGTTTGAGGTTATTTATGGTAACGTGCAATTGTATTTTAACATGATTTTGTGATGGCTTTACTGCTTTTAAATGTTTTTAGTATTGTTTAGTTTAATGTTCCAAGTATTAAATCAATAGTAAAAGTATTATAATTGATAAATAACTGATTGTTCATGGAGAATAGTTTGTGACCATAATTATATTGTAGTAATAGTTCAGATTTTTGTCATGTCTTTACATTTTGCCTATATTGTGTGTTGATTAAATCGATTTTACTTTGTTTGGTCATCACTGTCTGCTAACATTATTCACAATTTAAAGATTGTTAAATGATTAACATGCAACAAACAAAACATGCAATAGCTTATCATTTAGCATGGATATGATCAGAAGGTGTGCTGCTGAATAGTGTTTCTCAATCCTGGTCCTGGGGACCCACTGCCCTGCATGTGTTAGATGTTTCCCTGATTCAACACATGATTCAGATGATCAGCTCATCATCAAGCTCTGCAGAAGCCTGATAACGACCCATTCATTTGAATCAAGTGTGTTGGAGCAGGAAAACATCTAAAACTTGCAGGGCAGTGGGTCCCCAGGACCAGGGTAGAAACTACCAGTAACTTTAGGAGGCAAACACTGCAGTTTCTTTTATCAAAGCATCTTAATAACCTACGCATGTGTTACGCATAGTAACTTGTACAGTGTGGTGTTGTGGAGAAATAGACAAATTATGCTAGGAGTCCAGAAGGATAGCTTTAAATAAATAACATTAAGTTTTGAGCTAAGGAAATCACAGAGCTTTATCGTCAGTCTAGCTGTGGCTTATTGATGTCAGCTGACCTGCTGTCACGTACGTGCAGCAGTCTGATTCTGTCAGTCTGATAAGTGTTTAAGATGGTTTAAGCGCTACACTAGACTATACTGGCCATTAGCCTATGGATTATATTGATTTCAATCTAAAATAGTAAGACAAAAATGTTGAAACATGTAAGACAAGCTAACTAACGTTACCGTGTCGGACATAACCGGGAGACGCCAGGCTCGTAACTAATTGGAGCGCATTATTAAAAAAACGTGTATGTCCACTTTTGCTCACAACAAACCATGTAAGTCCATTTAAAATATTAAAAGGTTCACTGATAACTTTGTAAAGATATATTTTCATTTATGGTCCGAAATGTTTTAAATTACAGTGTTTTAGATTTATTTTATATACTAATTTATGAGAAAAATAGTTTTTCATGCTCCTGGAAAAAGACGATTTTTGGAGATATGTGGTTTTCATTGGACAGCGACGATAAACAGTCTTATTACTTAAAATATAGGCTGCTATACTTAGACACTATTGTACCAAATTATACTGTAATTACAAACCAAACCGGAGATCCTAATGCACTATTAGACACCATTTTACAAGATCTTAATCTAATTAGAAATCACACACAAATTCATATCAGATACAAAATACGCTAGTTAGACGCTATTCTACCCTCATTACCAAATTATACATAATACATTTAATATAATGCTGCCAACATTGGCCTATAGCTTAATAAGACGTATGTACATATTATATTGGGCATGGCCTTTATAATAGTCTGACAAAACACACAGAGTTCAGAGGAGAATACATTTATTTGAGTTTTATTTAACATAGTTTCACTTTCTTACAAAGTCATTTATTGATCATTAGAAGAAAACAGTACCTTAACTAAAGTCAAACCATATCGGTTCATATCTGGTCGCTACTACACACGTCCCTGGTAACCTGGATGTTCTCTGAAGTCCTGTGGAGTTTGTAGGTGGCTTCCTCGACGCTCTACTCCCATAGTTAAGACATCACACCATTTAAAGCCACGTCACTATCCAACCCCAGTAACATCAGACCAGCTATTGAAGCTGCCAGGACATTGCATCTTTATTTCCTACTGTTAGACCCTTATTACAGTCTTATTATACTTACTTACAGGGTAATTTGTGGCACATTACAACAGAACTGTACTGTAAAATAAAGTGAAGATCTTCTCCCTGTAAGACCGTTATTACAGTGTTATTAGGCCTACTTAGGAGGTAATTAGTGGCACATAACAACAGAACTGTACTGTAAAATAAAGTGGTGCCGCTCACTGTTAGACCATTATTACAGTGTTATTAGGCCTACTTAGGAGGTAATTAGTGGCACAGAACAACAGAACTGTACTGTAAAATAAAGTTAAGACCTTCTCACTGTGAGACCATTATTACAGTGTTATTAGGCCAACTTAGGAGGTAATTAGTGGCACATAACAGAACTGTACTGTAAAATAAAGTGGTGCCGCTCACTGTTAGACCATTATTACAGTGTTATTAGGCCTACTTAGGAGTAATTAGTGGCACAGAACAACAGAACTGTAATGTAAAATAAAGTGGTGCTGCTCACTGTTAGACCATTATTACGGTGTTATTAGGCCTACTTAGGAGGTAATTAGTGGCACATAACAACAGAACTATACTGTAAAATAAAGTGGTGCCGCTCACTGTTAGACCATTATTACAGTCTTTTTAGGCCTACTTAGGAATAATTAGTGGCATATAACAACAGAACTGTACTGTAAAATAAAGTGAAGACCTTCTCACTGTTAGACCGTTATTACAGTCTGATTAGGCCTACTTAGGAGGTAATTAGTGGCACATAGCAACAGAACTGTACTGTAAAATGAAGTGGTCCCTCTCACTGTTAGACCCTTTTTAGACTTTCTTAGAGGGTCGCTTTTCTGACCCTTGTGTACGGCCTCCAGTGCTCCAGAGCCCTGCCAGCACAGGGCTAAAGGCCGCTGTGCGGCTCACGATGCGTCACTGTGGCCGGCTCTTCACACAGGGCCCTGGGACCTCCACAGCTGCTTGTAGCCAAGCTCCAGCTCAAACACATGCTGCTCGTGAGAGGAGGTTTGCTGAGCTATTGAAGCTTTCAGAAAAACAACGTTATCTCCTAAATTAATGAACATGTTACACACTTGCACAATGATGACAGTGTCTGTCCAGGTGCCAGTGACTTCATTTCACAGGAAAATACTGTGAATACTGCAAATACAACAAAAAACAGTCTTGTGTGAATACAGGCTCTCCATGCTGCTATCTTGACTGTCTACGCTTCATAACTGAGCTTAACTTCCTTGTTAACCAGATTATAGTCAAAATAATATAAAAACAGCTATTACTGTCTTCATATTAAATTAATTAAATTAATGCTTAATACACAAAATGACATGTACAGCCTACTCAAACTCCAAACGAACACATTCCATGTTCCACACAAAGTACAGCCAGTTACGTCTTATTAACGTGTTGTAAAATAAAGTGCGACCAAGTTGTCTAATATGGAAATCCATATGGAGTTTACTCAAGACAATTATAAAATAACCAAAGGCTGGTCAAATTACTGATATGTGCCCTTTTTTTCATCTTTTTATTTATAAATCCCATTGATTTATAATGAACTGGACCCTGCTCTCCAGAGTACAGAAGCCCCCAGCGGGACAGTATGCTTGTTCTGGTACTTCACCAAAAAATTCCCCTTCATTTGAAAAGCAACTCTGGGCATGGACATGATTTCCTGTTCTGCTGGAAGAAATTGCTGTCTTCTTAATCATCGTGTTTCACAGCACTGCCAGGAGACAGATAGACAGACAGCTGATTCCTCAGCAGGTTGATAATAGGCCTCTATTAGCTGCATGTTGACGCCTCTGGTCGGCCCTCATGAGATCGACACAGCAGCCAGATGATCGTCTCACCCACAACCCCAGTCTGTATTGCATAAATTGTGTTGTGCAATCATTAGCTATGACAGGGAATATGTCTCACCACACCACAGGGAACTCTGTATGTGCATGTAGGAAATCTTGTTTAATCCGAACACAAAGATTAACAATAATAAGTCAATATGTGGCTTTACAGTTTCATCCTGTAACTATTTTTGGTCCAGGTGCAGCGACTCCCTGGTGTCTTATAGTCTTAACATTGATATTATATATAATACAATTACATAGATCTGTGATATACTGTATGTTTTAGTTTTATATGTGGAATATATACATTGTTTTTATGAAGAAGGATGTATGGCAGATGCATTGTCTGTGAGCACAACTGAACACATCGTCAGTTCCGCAGCAACCTGTTACACGGGTTCCATCATCAGTCCCATCCTAGTGTGATGATAGAAGCATCAGCTTTCGCCTGCGCCACTGCTACTAAAAGGGAGCACATGTAGGTTTAGATTTCACGCGCCAAGGCCTCAAGTCTTTAACCTTGTCGGACCAGAGAAGTGCTGTGTAAGTTCTGTGTAAGTCTCGCGACAAGATGGCGCCTGTGACTGTCAGTGCCACGGCTCGTCTCCTGCTGTATAGTTTTCTAATGGTCATCTTTACAACGTATGTGATCATATCAGCCCGTATTTCAAATGGATGTGTCTCCGCTTCACGGATCTATGATCGGGACTCTCTGATTCGTATCCAAGAGTCGGTGGAGGGCCTGTTTGATACATGGGGCAGGTACAAACAAGCGTTCCTTCCACCCTTTATCATCAACCCCGACTCACCTGAGTACTTGCTTCTTTGTCGGGCGCCGAGCAAAGTCCGCAGGAAATCGAGGAAACGAGGCTCGCGTTCTGGAGTCCAGGTCAAGCGAAGAAGCGCTGCAGCACGCCTCATCCAATGATAGAACAAAAAAAACAAAACAAAACATTGCTTTGGCAGAGGCATAGTAGTATGCCTCTGCCATACTACAATGTTTGTTCTGTTTTGTTCAAGTTCATCAGTGCAATAAACATTTTGTGAAAAAATATCGTGCAAGAGAATCGTGATCTCAATTCTAAGCAAAAAAATCGTGATTCACATTTCTTCCAGAATCATGCAGCCCTACTCCTCAGGCAAACTCATCTTCTTGAGCTATATTTCTAAACATCTACAGGCCACCTAAATACTGTACGTATTTCTTTGATGACCTTGTTGAGTTACTGTCTCTTATCTACACTGATTTTAATTGTGTGTTAATTGTTGGTCACTTTAACATCCATGTCTACAAGCCTGAGGACAGATGGGCTAAAGAACTGGGCTGTGTCCTTGATAACTTTGGACTCACTCAGCATGTGACACAGCCTACACACAACAGGGGCCACATCCTGGACTTAGTTATCTCAAAGGGTCTGAACATTTTTTAAGGTTCTGGTATCTGATGTTGCTCTCTCTGACCATTACTGTGTTTTCTTTGAGAGTGATATATCTGTGTACACAAATGTTCAAACTGAGGTTGTCTCAAAGCAATACATCACTGAAAACACTGGTGACATATTCATTGAGGCTTTCTCCTCCACACCACCCCTCTCTAGATTCTCTGTCAATGACCTTGTACATCATTTCAATTCCAAAATTACAAATGTCATGAATGCCATTGCACCCACTAAAGTGAAGGTGGTCTCTGGTAGGAAAAAATCTCCTTGGAGAAACGCTATGCTAGTCAAGATGGAAAAAAGGGAATGTCGAAAAGCTGAGCGCAGGTGGCGAAAAACAAATCTCCAGGTTCATTTTGACATTTATAAAGAGAGACTTCACATTTTTAATTTAGAATTAAAAAAAAGTCAAGGCAGTCCTTCTTCTCGGACATTATCACCAAGAACAAAAATAATGCTCGTGCCTTGTTTGCCACTGTCGACAGGCTAACAAACCCTCCTGTGCCAGTAGCCTCTGAACATCTGTCTACCAGGGCCTGTAATGAATTTGCATCATTCTTCACTGCCAAAATTCAGAACATTAGACAAGCGGTCAGTGCCACTCTACCAGGTACTGGAGGTGTGTTGTCGTTTTGTCCACCTAAACCCAACTCTAACACCGTGACACGATTTGAGCCAATCAATGACAAAAACCTGCAAGACATTATACAGCATTTGAAATCCTCCTCCTGCATCCTGGATATTTTACCGGCATGGTTCTTCAAAAAAGTTTCAGACTGCATGATTCCAGATCTGCTACAGATTGTTAACACGTCTCTTCTCTCAGGTGTCCTCCCCCAAGCCATTAAGACTGCAGTCATTAAACCACTCCTGAAGAAGAGGACTCTAGACACATCAGTAATGAATAACTATAGGCCCATTTCAAACCTCCCAATTTTAAGTAAAATAATTGAAAAAGCTGTCTTTCAACAGCTGAACAATTACTCAATAATAAATGGCTGTTTTGATGTTTTCGAATCAGGATTTCGACCACATCACAGCACTGAGACGGCTCTTGTTAAGGTCCTCAACGACATTCATTCAAACACAGACAGTGGAAAAATCTCAGTCTTAGTATTACTGGATCTCAGTGCTGCATTTGACACAGTTGACCATAATATACTACTGGACCGACTGGAAAACTGGGTTGGACTCTCTGGTACAACACTAAAGTGGTTTAAATCTTATCTAAATGAGAGAGATTACTTTGTGTCTATTGGTGATTACACATCTGAACGGATGAAAATGACAAGCAGAGTACCCCAGGGCTCCATTCTGGGGCCTCTGCTATTCAACATTTACATGCTCCCTCTAGCTCAGATAATGGAAAACAATGAAATTTGCTACCATAGTTATGCAGATGACACACAAATGTATATAACCATATCACCAGGGGACTATAATCCCATACATACACTGAGTAGATGCATTGAACAAATCAATGATTGGATGTGTCAGAGATTTCTTCAGTTAAACAAAGATAAGACTGAAATAATTGTTTTTGGATCCAAGGAAGAACGACTTAAAGTCTCTGCTCAGCTTCAGTCTGTTATGTTGAAAACTACAGATCAAGCCAGAAACCTCGGTGTAATTATGGACTCAGACATGAATTTCAGCAGCCATATTAAGACAGTTACAAAGTCAGCCTACTATCACCTTAAGAATATATCCAAGATAAGAGGACTTATGTCTCAGCAGGATTTGGAGAAACTTGTTCACACATTTATCTTCAGCAGACTCGACTACTGTTGAGAACTGGGTCCAAGTGCACTCTCAAGCTTTATCTGAGGAGTCTCCATTTCACACACAGAGCAGCTCTATTCATTACTCTTTTCGGAAAATATAAGTTATTCTGGCATTATATACTAGTAATTTGCACAGGATAAGATACGGTATAATAATGTAACTGAACGACCACATACACAGGTTGTGCTAATGTCAGCTTTATCATACACTGGATTACCAGCTGGGAAAAATGGGAAACTTCCAAGGGGAACAAAAAGCTCCCAGTTCATAAATGAGTTAAAGACAAGTCATTTAGTTTGGAGTATCTATGACTTTCTGACACACTGGTACTTATAAAAGGCTAAATACACTCCTCCAAAAGCAAATCAGATCTTGATGAATGAATTATTCAAGTTGAACATCTTTACCGATGTACTTTGTGTAATTTGTTGAGAGCAAAATTACATAAAAGTTACACAGAACATCAAAGTAAAAAATTGTAATCAGAAGCTGATCTGACTTGCATGAATTTCATTATGGCAACTCATGATGTGACTCACTCTAGAATTACACTGGATGCACGTGCGTTGCAGAACCGTTTAGCTCAGTCGTCCAGCAACCACCACTGACTGTGTTGTGAGTCCAGCATGGTGCAGCACTTCCGGACAGCTGGAGTTGCAAGACCGAAGAGTTCCCACAACTGGATTCCATGATGAGTAATCTGTAAGTCAAAAGTGACTATTTCTTTTCTTTTCTGAGAGTTTATTTTAGCTCCCTTCCCTTCTTCTCGGTGGATGAGGTGAGGATGGAGCTGAGGAGACTGCGACCAGGAAAGGCGGCTGGCCCAGATGATGTCTGCCCAAGGCTGCTGAAGGTCTGTGCGGACCAACTGGCTGAGCCTCTCCAGCGGCTCTTTAACCTGAATCTACAGGAAGGGAGGGTCCTGGTCCTGTGGAAAACATCATGTCTTTTGCCAGTTCCCAAGGCTGGACGCCCGGCCTAGCTCAACGACTACAGACCGGTGGCCCTTAGGTCACACATCATGAAGACCCTGGAGCGGCTGATCCTCCGTCACCTGAGACCACAGACCATACACGCACTTGACCCCCTGCAGTTCGGGTCCCGGGAACACATCGGAGTGGACGATGCTGTCCTCTAGCTGCTACATCAGGCCTACTCCTACCTAGATGAGCCTGTGAGTCAAGTGAGGATTATGTTCTTTGACTTCTCGAGCGCTTTTAACACCATCCAGCCTCTGCTGCTATGAGAGAAGCTTGGACTAATGGGAGTCGAACCTGCGCTCACATCCTGGATCACTGACTATCTGACTAGAAGACCACAGTATGTCAGGTTGGGGACCTGTGTTTCTGGCTCGGTTGAGTGCAGCACTGGGGCTCCGCAGTGCTGCACTCTGCAGGGTGTGAGAGGAACGGCCTCATCCTAAACACCAAGAAGACCAAGGAGATGGCCATCGACTTCCGCAGGTCTAAGCCACCACTGCAGCGGGTCAACATCAGGGGCGAAGACATCGAGGTGGTCCAGTCCCACAGGTACCTGGGGGTACACCTGGACAGCAAGCTTGACTGGTCTGTGAACACCAATGCAGTCTACAGGAAGGGCCAGAGCAGGCTCTTCTTCTTGAGGAGGCTCAGGTCCTTCAATGTCTGTGGGGAGATGCTGCACATGTTCTATCAGTCAGTGGTGGCAAGTACCATCTTTTATGCTGCTATCTGCTGGGGAGGCAGTGCGACAGAGAGGGACACCAGAAGGCTTGATAAGCTGATCCGGAAAGCAGGCTCGGTGCTGGGTAGGTGCCTGGACTCGCTGGGGGTCGTGGTGGAGAGGAGGATGAGGACCAAGTTGTCTGACATCATGGACAATTCCAACCACCCCCTCCACCACACCCTGATGGAGCAGAGCAGTAGCCACAGCGGGCGGCTAACTGCGCTGCGCTCGAGGACTGAGCGCCACAGGAGGTCCTTCGTCCCTACAGCCATTAGGCTGTTCAACAGTTCAGTAGTGGGCCAAACCCACCCTCCCCTCCCTCACTTCTTTAATTCATATTGTTATTCTTTTATTGATTGAATGGCTTTTATTGATTGGTTGTGTGTATTATCCGTCTTTTATGGTGTACGTATTATGTGTACTGTGAGCTAAGGGATACATAGAATTTCCCTGAGGGGATGAATAAAGTATCTATCTATCTATCTATCTATCTATCTATCTATTTTGTTACTTGGTTATTATTTATTAATTGAATGTTGCTCCATCATGAACTGAACTGAACCTTTTTTCTTATTATTAGAATTATTAGAACCAGAAAGGGTGAAAGAAAACAAACCTGAAGTGGAATTTGAGTTGGATTGTTTTGGGTTTTGTTTGGTAGACTTTCGGTACTGTGTGATTTAGGATATTTGGTTTTGCACTAAGATTTTGTGCTGCATTGTTCTTGTTGGGTTGAGTGGTCATTCATTGTGTTGAGTGTACATTTTTTGGTGTGCATCCTTGTGAGGTTTGACAAACAAAACAAAACTTGACTGACTGAACTTAAATGCCAGGGGAGAAACCTGGCACTCCTAAAATGAATAAGAGAAACTTAACCCTTGTGTCCTCCTCAAAAAAACTTCCTCTGAGCACCTTCGTGGCAAAAATGTACACGCACAAAAAAACTGCCATTAAATCACCATACATCGATATTTTTTTCTGCTTTTTTTTCATAAATCACTTAAACAACTTCAGACTTACTCAAAACTACCAACCATTCAATACTTTTAAGTATTTTAACCCTTTAAATGCTGGTTTTATTATTTGAATTATGGATTATTTATTTAAAAAAAAACACAAAAAAAGTCTTATTTTCCATATAATAAGTAGTAGGCTTATGGTAGGGTGACCATACGTCCTCTTTTACCCGGACATGTCCTCTTTTGGGGGGCTGTCCGGCCTGTCCGGGGGGAGTTTATAAAATCCTTCAAAGGGCCGGGGTTTTGAGTTTGTGTAGCGTGCACTTTATCTTCGCATCACAGACCATTGTATCTACCATACACGTTAAATGGTTCATTTGAAAACACACTCTGAGAGGCGGAGTTCCACGCCGAACCCCGGAACGTGTATTCATTCATTATAAAACAGTGCAGCGCATCAGAGCTCTCTGCTGCTCTGCCCCTCCGCTCAGTTCGAAGCAAGGCCACTGACGCGACGCACGCATGCACTGTCTGCCGGTGAGCGAAAGAAAAGGGAGAAACGCCGAAACGCAAATGCACTTTTACAGACGAAATGCGGAAAAAGTACCCGTGTGTTCGCCAGGGTTGTGAAAAATGGGAAGCAGAGCGTACTGTCTGCAAAGCTGGGACGTATGATAGATAGATACAGGGGCGGGGCTTGCCGACAGGCAAACCAGGCAATTGCCTGGGGCCCCGGCTTCCAGGGGGCCCCCACTTGGGCATCCTCCCGAGTGACCGGGTGCCCCAAGTGCTAATAAATGTACTGCACGGCAACGACAACAACGGGCATTTACTATGAAAAAGCGACGTAGCAAACCCCCTTGGGGGCCCCCACGCCACTTCTGCCTTCAGCGCTGTCTGTGTCAATCAGCACGAACCGCGAGGTTTGTTTGTTTGTTTAGCGGCCACCGAGCTCCGCACTTGCGAAAAGATGAAGAGGAGTTATCCCAGCGGGGCAGAAAAGAAAAAAACAGAGGAAGGAAAGGGAGGAAAAAAGAAAGAAAGACAGTGGTAAGTGCATTGTTATGTTTTTCTGACTGACTGTGTTGTGTTGTCACGGTTCCATAGCGGCTAATAAGCTAAAAACTAAGCTATGACGAATGCGTAACAGGACACAGCTACATGAAGCTAGCTAGCAGGAGGAGATGTGCGTCACTCTCCAGTCTCAACCAGCAGAAAACAACAGAAAGTTTAGTGAGGCAGACAGTCTAACTACAACAACAACAACAACAGCCTAATAGTATGTAATACTAAAGTACACCTTCTATGATAAGCTTTGCATAATGATGAGATGAACTTAATAGTGCCAGAAAGGGAGAAATATGTGTTGGGCAGTACATATGATATGTGCACCCACCACAAGAGTACATCAAGTGCATAATACATGTTGAACTTAACAATATGTTTCCCTCTCATCTCTCCTCAGGATCATTACTGTCTTTTTTAAAACCAACACATCCAGGGAAGGATGATGTTCCCCCTCCCATCCCCGATGATGACAACTGTAAGTTCATTATTCCACATTAATTGATAATGTTATGCCTTAATATTCTTCATGGCAGTAGTATTAAGTTGTAGTAGTAGAAAATGCTGTGCACATACATAATCATATGCCTGCCCTTAGAGATTCTCATATGCCCTGTTGTTGTTTTTTGAGTTTAGTTCCATCAACATCCACCTCCAGCAGCACAGTGGTTTCCCAACCTCCTGCGCAGGAACATCCAACCGATGATCAGAGATCAAGTCCAACTTATTCATCATTCGCTTGCACGTCAACTGGTGTCTACATTGTTGCAATTTTTTTTCCATTTATTTTATTGTTAACAACATTTAGATTTGTATTTTTTGTAATAAAAAAAGTTCATATTTTATATTGTGTTGGTGTCAGTTAATTTACAACAACAATTATTGATAGGCGTAGGGTTTTAAGATTTTTTTTAGGTTTTTTTTCTGTTCCTCCCTGAAATTCACTTTGAGAACCCCTAATCTCTTCTAAAGTATTATTTTCAGTATACATATCAAATGTCCCAGAAATTGTGTGCAAAAAACGAATTTTTTCAGTGTGCAGGGATGGGGTGGGGGCCCCACAAATTTCTTGCTTGGAGCCCCAAAGGACCCTTGCCCCGCCTCTGGATAGATAGATAGATAGATAGATAGATAGATAGATAGATAGATAGATAGATAGATAGATAGATAGATAGATAGATAGATAGATAGATAGAATTACTTTAATGATCCCAGACTGGGAAATTATTTTGTTACAGCAGTAGTGAGTCCACAAATAAAACACTTTGTACATAACATAAATAGAAGGCAATATATACATAGTGTATATATACAATGCACAGTGTGCAATAAACAATAATAATATATACAACAAAAAAAATATACTATAAACAATAATAATATATACAACAAAACAAAATATGCAAAATATACTATAAACAATAACAATATATACAACAAAACAGTAGAGAGACCAGAGTTTGTATGACCAAAGTATGTGTCTGTGGCAAACAAAGGCTCTAACAACTTAGATAAATGAATATATTGTTTATAAACGCAACTTTGTGTGAGTATTTTTCAGTATCTCCAAGAGGCCTGGTTAAGTGTCTTTTTGGGAATTCAGCATATGCGTTTAACTGAGTTAGAAGCAAGTAAAAAACACTCGACCTGACCCGAAAAACCCTCAAAATTTTGTCGCATAGTAGTGTCCTCTTTTTGGGGATTCAGAATATGGTCACCCTAGCTCATGGGGCTTTGGTGGCTATTAGAGTCTTGAATATGTCAAAGATTACCAACAAAATTGATTTGATTGCATCAGTATTTTTTATGTAGTGACAGATACTCCCTCTAACCACCTTCGTGGCAAAAATGTACATGCACAAAATCTGCCATAAAAACCTCATAAGTCGATATTTTTTTCTGCTTTTTTTTGCTTGAATCCCTTAATCATCTTGTTCCCTGATCAAAATGATCAAATATTTAATAATGTTCAGGATTTTAACCCTTTAAATGCCAGTTTTATTATTTGAATTACTAATTATCTATTAAAAAAAAACACAAAAAAAGGATTATTTTCCATATAATACGTAGTAGGCTGATGGGGCTTTGGTGGTGACTAGAGTCTTGGATATATCAAAATTACCAACAAAAGGGAGTCACGTGACGCGCTTGGTGAAGATGGCTGCCTGAGCCGAAGCTCCGACTGGCATCGTTAAATTAATCCTACAACTAGTGTCTAATATCGATTATACGAACGTGTTTCATATTAAGAAACTTTCTTGGTCATACATCATGTCAAAACAACTCAAAAGCGGGTATATTAAGAAGCATTTGCGGCATCAGAGCGCACACCATGATGGCGACGATAACAGCTCAGAGGCCCCAGAGACAGCACGCTTCAGCCAGGACATTGCTAATATTTTTGCTGCACTGCAAAAAATATCCAACGACCTAACCAGCCTTGAAGACATACGCCGAACCACAACCTCAGTTGAAGGGAAACTGTCTTCACTCATCTCGCGAGTGGTGGAGGTGGAGAAAAGGGTAGAATGGCTGGAGGACTCCGACAAAAAACTGAAGGCGTCCCTGGAGGCTAGCCCGCCTGCTACCAAAGTGGAGTTAGAGGATCTCCGTGATAAACTTGAGGACATAGAGAACCGCAACAGACGGAACAATCTATGATTCGTTGGTGTTCCAGAGGGTAAGGAGAGCGGGGATATGGCAGCGTTTATTCAGAAGCTACTGATATCGATCCTTGACTGGAACGAAACTGCGCAACCACCTGAGATAGATCGGGCACACAGAGCCCCGATACCGCGGCCAAGTCCGGGGGAGAGGCCGCGCACGATCCTGGTTCGCTTCCTGCGCTCAGCCGACAGGGAGCTTATTCTACGCTCCGCGCGGAATAAATCTGAGATGATCTGGGAAGGTAACTGCATAATGATATTCCCTGACTTCTCACGGGCCACGCAGCTGAAACGGGATAAATTCAGGGAGTGCAAGAAGGTCTTGCGGGAATGCAACATGAAGTTCGCTCTCCTTTACCCAGCGGTTCTGAGGATCGATCACGGTGGGATCCAGAAGCGTTTTGAGGATCCGAAAAAAGTAATGGAATATATCCAGGAGACCCAGGGGTGAGGATGTTTTGGAAACGATCAGGACCAAAGGAAAGTTGTGTTGTTGTTTTTCTTTTTTGACACTAGTACCTTCAGTTATATGATACAGTATCCCGGAGGAGGTAACTGGACTAAAGAGACATTGTGAGTAATAGGGGAGATGAGCACAAGGCAATCCCCCCCCCCTTCTTTTCCTTTTCCTTATTTCCCTCTCCTCTTTTCTTTCCCTACACTGGTCGGGGATTGGTGAATGGGGGGGAAGGATACAAATATCCCTATCGCTTTATTTTAAGGGACCTCCTCAAATTGTCCTGAGGTGTATAAAGGGATAACGATGCTGTCGGTCAGGATGGATAAGCCATTTGGACAGTCGACGTCATGGACCGTCATTTTAGTTCTGTTATAATGGGGAGCGCAGAGTTCAGTGTTGTGCGCTATGTTTGGGCTACAGGTTACTTCGGGATGGAGGGATCTAACAAGGACATGTATCACATGCACACTGTCGTGAGGTGGCTGTTTTTTGTTTATTGTTTCTTATTTTGTTTTGCTATCTCTATAATTTACTTCTAAAAAAAATATTTATGACTGCTAAAGTGGATGATTTGAGTATCTCCACTTGGAATGTGAATGGCCTGGGGCATCCGATTAAGAGAAAGAAGGTATTTTCTATTCTGAATTCTAAACAATTTGATGTAGTGTTTCTACAGGAGACGCACCTCTCTGCTGAAGAATCAGAGAAATTGTGTAGAGGATGGGTGAGCCATGTTTATTATAATGCAGGATCTAGTCAAAGCTGTGGGGTGTTAACACTTATTAACAGGAGGCTACAATTTAAATATATTAGACAACTTAAAGACACCAGGGGAAGGATCCTCATTGTGGTTGCAGAAATACAAGGTCACATGATTATTCTGACAAATGTTTATGCTCCAAATGGAGATGAACCACAATTTTTTGCAGATCTAGAGGCCAAGATGCTGCAGGCAGGAGATTATAATGCTATTATTGGGGGAGATTTTAATTTGGTAATGGATCCTGTTCTTGATCGGAGTAGTACTGTTCCAATAAGGTTGCCTAAAGCACTAGTAGCAGTGCGAAGCATGGCTGAGTCTTTGGGGTATATAGATGTGTGGAGAATATTGAACCCAAAAGGAGGAGATTACACCTTTTTCTCTGCCACACACTCAACATTCTCCCGGATAGACTTTTTTCTCATCTCCAAAAATCTTTTACAATCAGTGACTTCATGTTCTATTGGGAGTATTTTAGTCTCGGACCATGCCTCAGTTAACTTGGAGGTGCTGCCTTTCAGTGACAGGATCCGAATGCCGAGATGGAGATTTAATTCATCCCTCTTACTAGAATCTAAATTTAGAGAGGCATTAAGAAATCAAATTAAAATATATATTCAGTTAAATGAACCTACAGCACCCTCTGCAGGGATTGCCTGGGAGGCGCTAAAGGCTGTGTTGAGAGGCTATATTATCCAACATGCCTCTTATAAAAAAAAGAAGAGTATTGCAAAACAAGCTGCGCTTGAAGACAAGATTAAGAAATGTGAGGCCAAGTTAAAAAATAATTTCAATTTTGAAGATCTGAGAGCTCTTACACAACTCAAATATGATTATAATTGCATATTGTCACAGAAAGTGGAGTTCTCACTCTTCAGAATGAGACAAAAATATTACGAATCAGGTGACAAAGCAGGCAAATTATTGGCTAACAGTTTAAAACAGAGAGAACTATCATCTATTATTTCAGCGGTTAGATCAGAAGAAGGTGAATTAAAAGCTAAAACAGTAGATATTAACAGTATGTTTAGAGACTTCTATGTGAATTTATATACAGCAGAAACTCAGTGCAGTGAAGAAGATATGGAAAGGTTTTTTCAAGGATTAGATCTTCCCAGATTATCTGAATCACAAAGGACAGATCTCGATCGACCTATAACCAGTGAAGAAATCATTAGGGTAATTAAAGGCCTACCAACTGGAAAGTCCCCGGGACCAGATGGTTTTACAGCTGAATTTTTTAAATGTTATGTCACTGAATTGACACCTCTATTACTCAGTATGTATAATGAAGCATTCGTAAAGGGGGAGCTACCAGCTACTTTATCAAAGGCTTTGATAACACTGGTGCTCAAAAAGGAGAAGGATCCTTGTTACTGTAAGAACTATCGTCCGATTTCCCTTATTCCATTAGATTCCAAGATTTTGTCCAAAATACTTGCAAATAGACTGGAGAAGGTTATGACCTCTGTAGTGCACGAGGATCAGGTGGGATTTATTCGGGGACGCAGCTCTGCAGACAATATTAGACGCTTTATTAATATCATGTGGGCAGTCTCGGATTCTAATTCACCGGTTGCTGCTGTATCGCTCGACGCTGAAAAGGCGTTTGATAGGGTGGAATGGGGATTTTTGTTTAAAACTTTAGAAATATTTGGATTTGGAGAAATTTTTATAAAGTGGATACGCCTGTTGTATAATGGGCCAGAGGCAGCAGTACAAACTAACGGGTACATTTCTTCATATTTTGGATTGGGCAGAGGTACACGCCAGGGATCACCCCTTAGCCCTCTATTGTTCTGTTTGGTGATGGAGCCGCTGGCGGCCGCAATTAGGAGGGATGATAACTTTCCGGGGGTGACGTATAACGGTTTTACCCATAAATTAATGATGTTTGCAGATGATATCTTGCTACTGGTATCAGACCCTGTGGTATCAATACCATCATTGTTGAATACAATTAACGCCTTTTCAGAAATCTCGGGATACAAAGTCAATTGGGATAAATCTGAGGCTCTGCCTTTAACAAAGTTTTGTCCATCCACAGCCTTTCAAGCTGACAGATTTAGATGGCCTAAACAGGGGTTAAAATATCTTGGTATCCTTTTTCCCTCCAAATTGGAGGATATTGTTAAGGTGAACTTTGACCCCTTGATACAGGGACTGGACATTGATGTGAAACGTTGGCTGTCACTGTATCTATCACTATGGGGGAAAGTTAATGTTGTTAAAATGAACTGCGTTCCCAGGATTAATTACCTGCTCCACTCTCTGCCATTAAAGATCCCAGATAGTTACTTCAAACGACTCAATATTATATTTAAAGAATTTTTGTGGAATGGGAAACGAGCACGTATTAATATGAAAAAATTACAAAGACCAGTCGACAGTGGTGGATTGGGACTCCCAAATTTAGTAAATTACTATTATGCATTTAATCTCAGACACCTGGCACGCTGGGCTTTGCCTCCAGAGAGAGCCCCGCCGTGGTACAGCATAGAGCAGTCTGTGTCAGCCCCCCTCCCTCTCCTCCACTGTTTGTCCACTAAATTATCTAAACATGAAAGGGCCCATCCTATCATATCTCACCTTCAAGGCATATGGAAAAAGATCTCCAGGCTGATAGATCTCGACCCTCATCTAAACAAAGCTGCTAGTATTTGGCTAAATCCCAAGTTAAATATTAATAAAAAAACATTTATCTGGAAGGAATGGGTAGAAAGAGGTATTCTTGTATTGGAAAATTTATACAACACTAATATATTCAAAACATTTGATGAACTTAAACAGGATTACAATCTACCCAAAACCCAATTCTGGAGATATCTTCAATTACGCCATGCACTTCAGGGGATTTATGGGTCAAGTCTACACCCCCCAAAGCCAGCAGATAAGTTAGACAAAATCCTCCAGGTGCTGGGTAAAGGCCATGAAGCAGCTAAATATTACAAGATGCTGATGGAAGGTGAGGGGGAGATAGAGATTGCAGCCCTGAGACTCTCCTGGGAAAAAGACTTGGGTGTAACATATGATGAACAGGAATGGGCCAAGGTGTGTGGTAATTCTCGAATAATGTCAAGGGACTTGAGGGTTAGGCTTATCCAATTTAAGATTCTGCACCGATTCTACTGGACCCAAAGTAGACTCTTCAGACTTGGTTTAAAAGATTCAGCTACCTGTTGGAAGTGTTGTGTGGGAGGAGGCACATTGATACATGTGATGTGGTCATGTCCTATGATTAATCAATACTGGATGAAGATTCACGGTTACATTGTTAGAGTCCTAAAGAGACATTTTGTTCTTTGCCCCAAGCTATATATACTAGGGGACTGCAAAGTACTGTCTGCTTTTCCCCAACCACTCAAATCCTGGACACAAACTGCTATCATGATTGGACGACAGTATATCTGCACCAAAGTAAAAAATAAGTGGAGGCTCAGGAATTGTTATGAACAAGATGGAGATGTGATGATTATGTGATTATCATTTATTTTCTACTTGTCTTGTGGTTGGTTTTTTAAGTTTTCCTCAGTACTATTTTCTTTTTGAGGATTTATACTTTTTATTTTTACATGAAGGATCTCTCTATGATCATGTTTTGAGATATGTATAGCCACTATATGGATAGATGATCCCTCCTTGTTACGGGTGGGTGGGGGCGGGCGGGAGAATATGTTCTTTGTTGGTATTTTGTATGTATGCTGGTACTGATCTGAAAAAAGCAAAAAATAAAAAAAAATGCAAGTCATAAAAAAAAAAAATTACCAACAAAATTGATTTCATTGCATCAGTATTTTTGATGTAGTAACAGATACTCCCTCTAACCACTTTCGAGGCCAAAAATGCCCCATTGACTTCCATTAAAACCACATTTTTTAATCTCACTGCCATAACAGTATAAAACCATGCATTCTGTAATGTCAGCATGCCATTTTGAAGAAAAGTAGTGATATTTGACATTTTTGTTGTATTTCACCAAATTCAACCATTTTCCCATTGTAGGCCGATGCATGAAATTCTTGTATTTTTGCCAGTTACATTATGGAGCCGGGTGACTACCAGGGCCCAGTGTGTGTGTGTGTGTGTGTGTGTGTGTGTGTGTGTGTGTGTGTGAAATATTCTTAAATCAACATCTGATTCATCAATGGGAACTCTTACTGTGCAAACTGCAACAACTTTGGAAATTTAGACAACAAAAAACAAAATAGAACATATGGAATATGAATAAAATATGAAATATAAACAGAAATATCCAGGCATTGATTATATGATGTGTGTGTGTGTGTGTGTGTGTGTGTGTGTGTGTGTGTGTGTGTGTGTGTGTGTGTGTGTGTGTGTGTGTGTGTGTGTGTGTGTTTGAGAGAAACAGATACATGGATTGTCTGAGGGTTAAACAAAATACAAGTTTACAGCTGCTGTTGAAATATCAAAGTTGTTGTTTCTTCTTCTTCTGGACAGACAGGAGGTTTCAAATTTTCAAAGTGTGTGTATGTGTGTGTGTGTGTGTGTGTGTGTGTGTGTGTGTGTGTGGTCCTGCAGCATGTGACCTAGCGTTCCCTACAAATGCACACTTGGTGGTGGAAGACCTCTTTTTCAGGCCTCTGCACAACCAGCACACACCTCTCCTTCTAGTGGAGCTGGTCAATGGCGCTGTCAGGATGAGAAGTCCCATGTATGTGTAACCCCTTTTTCCCTTAGTGTTTAAAATCTACACTGAGGTCACACCCAAATAAAAATAAAACAGGTCCTAGGTTCTCAGCTAAAGATGATGAATTCGCTGTGGTTTTTAATTAAGCAAGGGACTTTATCACGAGTGAGAAAAAGGTAAATAGCTAGCGCGGTGCCTCCCTTGAAAACTTACTATGCTATGTGCTAGCAAAATTATGTAAGTCCTCAGAACTCAAATAAATACAGTTTTTAGTTTTAAAGAATATCAAACAACAATATGTAAAGTTAAGACACAAATATTTATTTTGTTCAACCCTTTTAGATGTTTGAAATAATACCTTTAAAAGGACAAATGTTTCAGAAATATGTAAGAAAATAGAAAACAAAAAAACAAAACACTTCCTGTGCGTTAAATCACCACAGTAATACCTGAAGCATCAAAATGTTTTCTTTTTACCCTTTTTAAATCAATAAAACACAGTTGTTTCCTTCAACCAACCAAATGAAATGTCAAAAGAGTACTTTTAACCCTTTTTGTTCTCTCACATTAATGAAATGAATTTGTTTTAACTTGAGCTCAAACTCAACCTTTTTAATGAAAATACCCTATGAAATTAGATTTTTAGCTTATTTGTAAACTTAATCAAATTGTGCTTCTTTTTATTAAACCATTCACTTATGAAATAATGAAATGTGTTCTTGATATTTTAACTGTATTCACACCTATTAAATTTTCAAAATATGATTTCAATAACACAAATGCATAGAAATATCAAACCTGAGTCAGTGCTCTTGTGTACCCAAAACACAGTAACAGTACCCACACCTGTACCAAGGTATTTTTTTACAGTTCACATAGAAATAAAGACAAATGATAAAGACCATGAAAAGTCTAATCCAAGCGCTTGGATAATTTCCCTAACCATTGGAGCCCATTTGTAGCATTGGTGCACATGAAGTTTTATCCAGTTAGAAGAAGTTAAACTCTGGAACCAGGACAGCTCACGCAGTCTGCTTTAACACAGTCCCGTGTCTCAATCCTGCACTCAGTTCCGTTCCAATGTCAAGTACTCACGCAACCTCTCGTTGCAGATGCAATATGGCGTTGTAGCCAGCCAGGCCGTAGAGCGATGTCCAGACAGCCCCGCGCGACTCCCACAGCACCGGCTACCTGCAACACGTCCTCATTCTCTGCTGTCACCTCGTCCGCCGTCCGCTCCGTCTGTACGAATGTCGAGTGGAGACTTACTCGTGTCCGTGTGGTGAAACAGTCTGGTTCTCTGCCACCGAGCTAACTCACGACACAAGGCTAATGTCGGAGCTAGTGAGGGAGACCACGCTGTCGCGGCTCAGAAAACTTTATCGTCGTGTAAATAACACACACTCGACTGGGATACGTGAAAAGAAAGCTCTCCCTGACTGATTAAGTCTCTCTGGGCAGTTCAATATCTGGGCCAACATTAAGTTCGAGTCTCCAAACATTGACGTCTTTCTCTCTGCCGAGGAAAAAGCACAGCCAGCTCTTCTCTGTCCCGGGGAACTCTGAGATACTTCCTCCCGCGGAAATAAACAATAGTTTTGATTTAAACAGGAAAAACTTAACCTTTATCATTTTTAAAGAGATAACAAATAATTTCTGGTCCCGTTTGAATTGTGCCATGAATTTCACATATGTTGTTTGTGGTTTTTAAAGATAATTTTCCATACAAAGATTACTACAATTTAGCGCGAAGGAGCTTGATAATGTTTTGTGTGAGGCCGCTTTGTGAACTACAGCCCTTCGCTGCTTTCGACGCGAATGATGTACGTCACCACCCGCTCTCTGGCGATCTCTCTGCACTACTTCACCGCTTTTTTCCAAGGGGCGGATAACAGCCTAAAAAGAGGCGAACATCATTATAAGTCGGGGCATGTAGAGAGCTGCAGCCATGCCGATGGGGAGATGGTCGGTCTTGTCCACGCGAGTTGCAGGGAGCATCGTTACAAGGTTTCGGTGAGTGTTACGACTTCGCTAGCTAATGTTAACTAGCTAGCTAATTGCAAGTGCTGTAGTGTAGTGCCTAACTTAAGCTCTCGATAAGAGAGTTAGCAAAGTTACCAATTCCTTTAGCGTCTGTTATACCCAGGAGAACATGCAAGTACTAATATATCCAAACCTAGTCTGAATCATCTCACATATTTTGCTAGCCAGCTAACTGCCGTGGCTCTAGTATCTAAATGAAGCTCCAAATACGAGTATGCATCAAACGCCCTCGTCATGGTCAGTGTGTTATCATTTGCTAGTAGTGAGTGGTGTTAGTCCTATATTCTTCCATATGCGTTTTGTTTTCCTTTTCCCCTTAGAGTCGTGCCAGGACAGTGAAGACATGACCCTCATCGTGCCTGAAAATGGCTCTGAGGAGTATCGTTTTCTCACTCTTCTGGAGATGTTTGCTCCGGACATCTCCAGAAGAGTGAGAAAACGATACTCCTCAGAGCCAAGATGGACACATGTGCGACATGTACAAGACACTGTTTTGCCAGTCTTTTGTACACTGCAAAAGACACTACACTACACTGTAATTATATCTATGCAATTAGGCTTAATATCATAGTTTAGCCATTGAAACATCAGGTAAGATTTTTACAATTGAGTGTCTGTGGTGATAACATATTAAATCACACTCACAGCCCATACAACTTATCTGACATGAATATTGAACTTGAGGATTTGAATAAAGTCTAAGTTATAAACACTAATGCAGGTAAATGACTGTCATCTTTCACAATGGGAATAAAGTAAGCTTGTTCTCTGTTAAAGGCTGTGTCTGATTGTTTTTAAACACAAACATTGTTTTTGACTCAAAGAAACACAGCTCAAGGTCATAACTACAGTCAACTGAATTTATTTGAAATGGTGTACAAATCCTAGGCGCTGACTTGCAAGCAGGACACACAGGAACAGGATATAATGGTGCTGAGGAGAGAAGAATATGGAAAACATAAACTTGTGATAAAAATGGAATTGATGCTCACTTAAACTCACTTAACAAGCTACACTGTTACATTTTTGGTGTGTAAACGTTCATGTGAGGTCTGATTGGTGCTTAAATAATTGATTGCATTAATAATGCCGTAATGAAAAGTCACAACATATGCACAAGGTACCATCCCACATATTGCGTGTAATATGATTGACATGGGGTGGTGCATTGTGCACAATTTGAGTGACTGGGAGACTTGTGGACATGTTTGTGGTTGTTAAGTGCTTAATTTGGTCACTGGTAAGTTGTAGATACTGCTGTGTATGCTGACATTGCTGTGATGCAGTAGAATTAATAAAACACTTGACCTGAAAATTCCTGTGTCCATCGGTCCTGGTTGGGGGCTTTAGATGTTCCTGCAAAAAGAGAGAAAGGGAACAAAGCAGAATATGATTTCTTTTCAAGTCTGATGAAGGATGAGTAAATCCCTTTTATTAATTCTTTAAAGACTGATTCACACACGGTTGCAGTAATCATTTGTGTATGTTATTGGTCTAACTCTAGGCAAAAAACAATCCAGGAGAAGGCTGACTGCTGGTCCCCTTTCGACTCTCTCTGATCTGTCTGATTTTGTATTTAAATTTACAAGATTACAAGAGTGGATTAAAAAGTAAATGTTATCATTATATGTTTCTCACTACCTTCATCACAACTCTGAAGCCAAATTACTCTTACGCAGTCAGATGAAACGTATGGCTATCAGAGTATATGCACCCTTTGGAATTGTGTGGTTTTCTGCACTGATTGGTCATAAAAATGTGACCTGTGGATAGCTGATTGTCACCAGGAGCACTGGCTTGAGGGTTTTCAATGAAGACAATTTAAGCGGGACAATTTTTTCTTGCGCTAATAACATGTCACACTGTATGAGCAGTCATGCATAAAACATCTGCACCATCATACATGCAGAAATTCACACTATTCCAGAAGGTTCACTCTTTTTCTTTATAAGAAATATAAAATAAAAAATATAAAGGAAAAGGATGTACTGAAACTATGAAAATCAAGGCTAAACTTAATGTTAAAGTTAGCGTTAGCTTACATCAATTGTTAGCTGCTAGCTGAGTAGCAGCTAAGTTATCTTTGCTAAATTCGCATATACAAATCTCTTACCTGATCAATTTGAGCCAGCGATTCTTCACATCTGAAGGGATCCGAAAGAAACAACAGCCGTTCCTGCTCGAATAAGGACTGGTACAAAACACACCAGCATCTTGAAATACAGAGACCTTGACTGAGCCACTTGACAGCGGAGGGAAAAGTTGATGACGTGACGTCACATACGCGACATGTAGTCTTTCTCATCGTTTTTTCTCTACAGCCTTTAACTGAACAATTGCGCAATAAACTGTCAAACTCTTGACGTGAAAAAATATCATTTAAACCCACAAACAACAGTTGAGTAATTCAAGGCATATAACGACTGGGACCAGAAAATAATTACTTTCTGTCCATTCAATCCCATGTATATTTTACGATCCCAGAGGTCCCATGGGGTCCACCGGATGGGGCGGGACTTCGCCACTCTATAGAATACTTTTAAACAATACAATAAATGAATTACAGAGTTAATATATCAACAATATTAATTTTAACATGACTATAGAAAAAATAGGAAAAACCAGAAGATTCTGGGTAATGAAGTCCTGCTCTTCTCAGAGTAGCAAGAGAAGCAATATAAAGGAATAATCTGCATATTTTTACCATCGCTAAGATTATAGGAACACAGCAAAATAAAAAAATGAATGTTTAGACACATTTTTAGAGAACCCTACATATGCCCAAATCTCTTGGGCATCCACATCACTCCATCCTGACACTCAACGCCTAACCGTATAAGATTGTCATTTGCAAAATGAGCTGGATGATCTCAGGAGTGAAGAAAAGGCCAAAAGATGATGCTACATCATGGATTCTTGATATTACATATCTCGTGGGCACTGGCATCATGCCGGTGGGTGCCTACATGTAGCACAGAATCTCAGCATGAGATGGAGACCCCACATTTGCACGTCCGTTGACTTTTAGGATGGACAGGATCCTCAGTGCCCACTTCACTCTTAGAGGATGGGTCAGAGGCACTCACAGAGGTGGAAGACACCAGTGAGCCTTCTGTGTCAGACTCACCCTCGAAGCTGGTGTCTTCCTCTGATGAATCCTGCAGCTCGCTGTCAGATAAAAGCTGCATGACCATTTCTAATGCCTCTTCTCTTCTGAAATGTATTTCATTTTTGCTCCTTCTCTGCTCACTACTGAAATGACCCCTCAGACAAGTTGCATGTTTATCTTTGGCTGTGAAAGCAGCCAGGTGCATAAACACACTAACAGTTGTTTTTGCGTTGTTGCTGATGAGAGCAAAGGCATGTTTTCACACAAGCGCCTTTTCAAAGACACATGAAACACATTCCTCAAAAGATGACCTTTTTTCACCCCTGAAATGATCAGTGTGTGCATACAGATTCACACACACACACACACTCTTTCTCTCTCTCTCTCTCTCTCTCTCTCTCTCTCTCTCTCTCTCTCTCACACACACACACACACACACAAACACACACACACACACACACACACACATGCACTCACAGACAGACAGACAGACAGACACACACACACACACACACTGGGCCCTGGTAGTCACCCGGCTCCATAATATAACTGGCAAAAACACAAAAATTTCATGCATCGGCCTACAATGGGAAAATGGTTGAATTTGGTAAAATCCAACAAAAATGTCAAATTTCACTACTTCAAATGGCATGCTGACATTACAGAATGCATGGTTTTATACTGTGATGGCGGCGAGATTAAAAAATGTGGTTTTAATGGAAGTCAATGGGGCATTTTTGGCCATGAAGGTGGTTAGAGGGAGTATCTGTTACTACATAAAACATACTGATGCAATGAAATCAATTATGTTGGTAATCTTTTGTATATCCAAGACTCTAATCACCACTAAAGCCCCATCAGCCTACTACTTATTATATGGAAAATAATCCTTTTTTTGTGTTTTTTTTGTAATAAATAATTCATAATTCAAATAATAAAACTGGCATTTAAAGGGTTAAAAATCCTGAAAATTATTGAATGATTAGTAGTTTTGAGTAAGTCTGAAGTTGTTTAAGTGATTTATGAAAAAAAAAGCAGAAAAAAATATAGATGTATGGTGATTTAATGGCAGTTTTTTTGTGCGTGTACATTTTTGCCACGAAGGTGGTTAAAGGGTGCAAAATGCATTACAGGCAAATAAAAGACATGTAAGAGTAAAAGACACTGGATTTCAAAAATTTGACTACAAAGGAGAGTTCCTGCAAAAATCCATGCTACAAGCTGTAATACAGCCAAAATGATCGCTTAATCAAAAGAAAAAGTCAAGGAAAAATGTACAAAAATGCCCGAGGAGGGCACAAGGGTTAAATAAAACAAAGAGAGACCACAAAGTCAAACTATTACATAAAACATGGCACCTCTGATGGGACCTAAATGAAATACCATATAATTGAATGACAAATAAATAAATAAACCCAAAAGCCCAGTGGGGTATTCCAGAAAGCGGGTTTTGTGAAAACTCTGACTTTGTTAACCATGAGATGAGAAAAAACTCTGAGTTTTCAGTTCCAGAAAGAGAGGTAACTTAAACTCTGGGTCTGCTTCTGCGGTAACTTACTCTGTGACGTGCTCTCAGATCTGAACAATCCTCTTCGTTTTTTTTTTCGTTTTTTTAATCACCTGGCAGGTTAATCAATCACCTTCCAACAGTGTGTCTGCCTCTAATGTTGGGTCATGGGGGTGAGTGACGCCCTCAGCCTCTGGTCACCCAGCGACCTGACTCAGGATCAGCTCCTCTGCCTCTGTCGGATGTGGTGGAGGTGGAGGTGAGCACCACTTCATGTTCAACTACTCAGCAGGATGTTAGGACACAGATGTGTGTTAAACAGCATCTGTTGGTGGTAAAAGCTACTACAAGTTAAAATATCCACTGAATAAACTTTTACTTTGTTTAATATGTGAAATAAAAGTGAGGAGCCATCGTGAGAATGTTTTTATATTTCATTTTCAGCCGATTTCAATTAAATAAAATAGCCTAAAATAAAATAAAATAAAACATTGAAAAACATTCAACCACTTCCTCAAAGGCTAATATAAAAGAAAGTGATGTTAAATTCAAAATGAAAAGACTACCGCATCTAAAACTCTGTCAGTGATTTTTATTACGGCTGCAGCCGTGTTACTTTTTTTTTCCCCAGAAAATGTCTGCTTCCTGTTTTCTCCCCTGTTGCCATGGTGAATCACAGTGTCGGAGCTCCATTGATGATGGCTTTTTACTAGTCGTCAGGCACGAGCTCAACTCAGAGTTAACATACTCAGAGTCGACTTACCTAACTCAGATCAGCTGTTCTGGAACTGAAAACTCAGAGTTTCACTTCACAGGGTAAGTCAACTCAGAGTTCAGGGTTAGGCTCAGAGTTTGTTGAACCTCCTTTCTGGAATAGCCCTCAGCACTCGACTGATACAATTGGCACTCCAGCTCCAAGAATGCTTACCTAACCTGTCGGAGAAACTCAGCAGAAACAGTGGAAACATCAGGACATAGTTCTGCTGTGAACTGACACTTAGAGGGCTGGAAGTTGATGCTTCCCTCTCATATACTATAGGAAACAGAAATAGGATACATGAATACCATCTAACAACATCTGCTTACAACTACAATACGAACCATATTCACAGATATATAATCTTCCCCTTACCATGTGTAGCACAAAATAATTAGTCCGCCTCTCACATACAGCTCGTTTGGCTAATGTCCAAACAGCTCAGGGTAGCAGTGCATGTGTGAATGATGACGTCACATGTAAATACGTTTCAAAGTCTACTACATAGCAGTATTCGATCATAGCTAGCTAGCTAATGTTAGCAACAAGCTGACGATGCTAACAATGTTAGTGTTGGGCTTAACATATGACAGCAACATAATGAGCTAATGTGAGCTACTTCGACTATATAATGCAGAGTAATAATACATTTCCCCAACCAAACCAGACCAGCTCATTACCTGTCTAACAGAGACACTGCTAACATGGTGTCTGTTGTCAGGCTCCATCAGCCTCCTGAGCTATCCAACTTCTTTTTGTTTGTAGCCTTCTCCAGTTCAGTCAGACTGCTTAAGATGAATGAACTGAGGAATTACCACGCCCAGCTGTAGTTAGTGAGTTATGAATATCTCTCACTCAGTGAAAAGAACTGCACTGTGCATACACACTACATACATACTGTTACACAACTTTAAATGTACATAAAAACATTAATTAAGCACTCTTAATATGCAAAATATGTTTAAAATGTGTTTCATTAACTTAACTCTATTAAATCACTCTGGGCCTGGACCACAGTCTCGGAAAACTGCATTCTTATTGTTAATGTCTTCATGAATTCGACTGCAATGAAAGATTTAGGTTATAGTCTTTTATTTTGTTGATAAAGTAGTAGTCACTACAGTTTATGAAGCCTAATCTTCCATCTAGCTGTATTTCACACAACTTGCTGTAATGTTTGCTTGCTTGCTGTGAGGCACTGGAAGGCCCTCAGCCTTTCTCTCTCCTCCCTCTCTCTGTTTCTCTCTCAGTCATCATCTGGCCTGGTTCAGCATGGCTGCTCAGTCTGATTGTCTGTAATTGTTTGGCTGCTGCAGCTTTTGGCCCAGGAGATGAGGGAAGAGTTGTTCTTCGGGTTTTGCTGCTTGCCCTTTGTTTTCCGTTGGTCTGGAGAACCTTTTTTTATAAAGAACTTGTCCTAGTATGAAAGTGCTGGTACATATATCTGCTTTTGTGTATGTGAGTGTATGTATCAATGCACAAGCCCTTAAAATAATCAAAGAAGTTATGCTAACTTGAGTTGAGAACATTTGTTGACATATTCCTATTACATTATGTGTTATTTTTCAGTGTTAAGAAGCTTTGATGCCTCAATTTCAGACCAAGCAGTTCTTCAATTTTAGTAGCTCATTATACAGTGTTTCCCACACATAGACTTTACTTGGGCAGTCTGTTCAGGTATTCTTGTAGTAGCCCAAGTATACTTGCGACCCATTTTAGCTTTTTTTACAAGCCACAACTGTGTAACCAATGTGTAGTGGGCGATAATGGCCAAGTGCAAAGATTGGTGTGATATGAAATTTTCACCCTTGGCCCAGATTCACTTTGATGCAGTCACAACAACATTCACAGGTGTGTAGTTGAGATTACATGAGGGCAGAGTTAGATGTGGTCCCGACAATGACTTCTGAGCACTCATTGGTCAGACCATAAACATGCTGACTGGCATTGCAGTCGGTGTGATCCCACTGCAATATGTGTTTACTTTTAAAAAATCTGTGAGAGAACAACAGCATCTGCCACATCTGACTGGTTTACAGTTCCTCGTGGAGTGAGGTCTGCTGACATTCACACATGCTCTAACATTTCTGCTGAAAAGTATTGAAATTGAAATTAAAGTTGTTCATATACCTGAAAATGGTACTTAAGCAAAATACCTGAGTAAATCAGCACTACTGCTGAAATAGCAGGTGGCAAACTCAAATCAACTTAACATCAGCGTTACAGTCTGATATTCATACACATACAACCAGGATTAAAAGACAGAATGATGCCCAGAATTAGCACAGTAAACTAAATACTGCAGGATGTGTGCTCACAAACAGCAATACATTTGTACAAATGCTGACGTGCATATTCTTTGTGAGTGTATGTTTGAAGGGTTCTGCACAGGCTCGATCATCTGATGCCCTTCAGGAGCCACAGAGCGGCCTGCTTCCCAATCACTCTCCCCTGTTAAATCCATGTGTGTCTCCTGAGCCTCACTGTATCTTTCTTAGGGTTTATTTAACATCCACAGCTCAACAGTTGCCTCAAATAAGTCACTGCTCCATGGTGAATTAAGATGCACAGTTTGACTTTTGAATTTTTAAACTGTGCAGACACACTGTAAATCACTGCTGAAAGGCAAGGAAGAAACATTTTAATGGATCATTCCATTAAATATAGAAGGCATTCTTTTTTCTTCAATAAATCTTTCACTGTGCCCTCAAACTACTACATCTGTTCCCTCAAAATGTTCATTTGTGTCCCGACTTTGTTTAATTTGTTCCCATAAATGGATAATAGATGAGTTAGGACATCACTTCCAATTCATTCCCTATGTCAGTGGCCCCTGAATGCACCCCAGGCTCATTATGGACTGCTTGTATTGATTACAGTTTCATTCTCATTTTGGTGATAATTATGTGGATGTACTGCTGGCTTTGACATCCCTTGAATGCATGTGGCTGAGTAGTGGGTCGTACAATAATCAGATGGCTGGTGGTTCTGTCACCGGCTCTGGCTGCACGTCGAAGTGTCCTTGGGCAAGAGACTGAACCCCAGATTTCTCCCCTCCTCTGATATGTATGTCACTGTATTTTTGGGGGTGCTTGTGGTGACAGAATTATACCACTGGTAGGGCTGGCAGCCCACAAATACCTGCTAAAAAGCAGCCAACATTAACAGAATTATTTAATCATTGTGTCTCGTATAACCAGAAAGGGTCCGTGACAGTGGAGAAGCAGAGGTTTATTCACATGCTGGAAACTTTCGACCCCAGGTATGTATGACGAAGCCACAATGGGGCATGTCCCAGGAAGACAGCCACAGGTAGTAGACAGGCTTGTCTTCCTTGCCAAAAATATGTAAAAAAAAAAATGAATAAATAAAGACAGCAAGCACAAACCTCATGTCCTGTATATCTCCTAACATCTGAACTAGGGCTGCAAGATATTTGAAAAAACTGACATTGTGATTTTTTTTAACCCTGCGATATATATTGCGATATGAAAAAACACAGGAATTTTCATCAGATGACCTGAATAGCACTTTATGTTATGTTGCACTGCTGCTATCTTGTGGACATTAACCTGCACTGATCTTACCTCTTTTTGTCGTACTGAGTACCGACATAAATGGTCAAACTAATTAGTTGTGTTACCTCTGGTTGTGGCAACAGATGCAAGGCACTGTAGACACAGAACACGTGTTTGGTTAATATCATCCTTCTTGTAGCCGAAATAATTCCAGATAACCGACGTTGCTTTTCTTTTTGGCCCCAAGTCTTCGTTTTCAGCGATTTTCTCTTATTCGTTGCTCATTTTTCAATGTTGTTACCAGCGACTCACTCCATGAGCAGGGGCGTGGTCTGCTTCGGCACACACTGAATAAGAACTAATGTGATTGGTGGATAGCTGTGCATGCAGAGTCTGCATATGTGACGCGCCACGGCAAAACCAGCAGCAAGTCGGCTGGGAGAAATTCACAGAAACAAAGAAACTATCGTTTTTTTTCTAAATTAGTGATTTTCATTTTTTTGCAGAATGTGCAAGTTGAGATCATGAAGAAGCCACTCCGTGTTTCAGATAACACTATTGGTTGCCTTAAAAGTATACATTTTGTGTTTGAAATCGGGTAGAGTTTCAGGAAATGCTGGCGCATTGGTGGGCGTGTGCGGCGATACACTTAATTTCCATACTGGCTACCTTTGACCATTCACGGCTTTTGTTTTTTTTTTCCGGCCAATCAGGTGCACGTTAGTAGCAAACCGCATGGCTACTTATGCAGCCCCCGGCATAAGTTCCGCCACTTCTAGAAGCTGCATGTGATTTCATCATTGAATGAAGATGGACCGGGAAAAATGCATTGCAGAAGAGCTAAATGGTGGCTGTTACAGCGCAAATCTATGGCAGTACTTTTGCGAGACACCGGATACTTCTGGTTATTCCGACGCCGATTTCACTTCTGATTCTGATGAGTGCACTGACGATGAAAGCGATTGTATTACACTGGAGAACATCCCTAATCTACAGCTGACTTTAGCCGAAGATGAAGACGAGGAAGAATCTCTCGGCCTCGCAGCAGAGGAGCTGGAGCGTGAGATATCAGACGCTATATCTACGGTAACATGTGAAAGGGATAAAGACAGCGAAATGGAGAAAATCCGTAACCATCCATCCATCCATTTTCGTCCGCTTATCCGGGGCCGGGTCGCGGGGGCAGCTGCCTGAGCAGGGACACCCAGACTTCCCTCTCCCCGGACACTGCCTCCAGCTCTTCCGGGAGGATCCCAAGGCGTTCCCAGGCCAGCTGAGCGACATAGTCACACCAGCGTGTCCTGGGTCTTCCTCGGGGTCTCCTCCCGCCGGGACATGCCAGGAACACCTCCCGAGGGAGACGTCCCGGGGGCATCCGAAACAGATGCCCGAGCCACCTCAGCTGGCTCCTCTCGATGTGGAGGAGCAGCGGCTCTACTCCGAGCTCCTCCCGGGTGACAGAGCTCTTCACCCTATCTCTAAGGGAGCGCCCTGCCACCCTGCGGAGGAAACTCATTTCGGCCGCTTGTATCCGGGATCTTATTCTTTCGGTCATGACCCAAAGTTCATGGCCATAGGTGAGGGTCGGAACGTAGATTGACTGGTAAATCGAGAGCTTCGCCTTTCGGCTCAGCTCTCTCTTCACCACGACAGACCGATACAACGACCGCATTACTGCGGCCGCTGCACCGATCCGCCTGCCAATCTCACGCTCCATCCTTCCCTCACTCGTGAACAAGACCCCAAGATACTTAAACTCCTCCACTTGAGGCAGGAACTCTCCTCCCACCTGGAGGAAGCAAGCCACCTTTTTCCGGTCGAGAACCGTGGCCTCGGATTTGGAGGTGCTGATTCTCATCCCAGCCGCTTCACACTCGGCTGCAAACCGCCCCAGGACATGCTGGAGGTCCCGGCTCGAAGGAGCCAGCAAGACCACATCATCCGCGAAAAGCAGAGATGAGATCCAGTGACTCCCGAACCAGATCCCCTCCGGCCCGAGGCTGCGCCTAGAAATTCTGTCCATAAAAATAATGAACAGAACCGGTGACAAAGGGCAGCCCTGTCCAACATGCACTGGGAACAGGTCTGACTTACTGCCGGCAATGCGAACCAAGCTCCTGTTCCGGTCGTACAGGGACCGTGCAGCCCTTAACAGAGGGCCTCCGACCCCGTACTCCCGGAGCACCTCCCACAGAATGCAACGAGGGACACGGTCGAATGCCTTCTCCAAGTCCCCAAAACACATGTGGACTGGTTGGGCAAACTCCCATGAACCCTCGAGCACCCTGCGGAGGGTATAAAGCTGGTCCAGTGTTCCACGGCCAGGGCGAAAACCGCATTGTTCCTCCTGAATCCGAGGTCCGACTATCGGCCCAATTCTCCTCTCCAGTACCCTGGAATAGACTTTCCCAGGGAGGCTGAGGAGTGTGATCCCCCGATAGTTCGAACACACCCTCCGGTCCCCCTTTTTAAATAGGGGGACCACCACCCCGGTCTGCCAGTCCAGAGGCACTGTCCCCGACTGCCACGCGATGCTGCAGAGACGTGTCAACCAGGACAGCCCCACAACATCCAGAGACTTGAGGTACTCAGGGCAGATCTCATCCACCCCCGGTGCTCTGCCACCGAGGAGCTTCCGGACTACCTCAGTGACTTCGGCTTGGGTGATGGATGGGTCAACCTCTGAGTCCCCAGCCTCTGCTTCCTCTATGGAAGGCGTGTCAGTGGGATTGAACAGATCCTCGAAGTATTCTTTCCACCGCCCGACGATGTCCCCAGTCGAGGTCGACAGCTCCCCACCTCCACTGTAAACAGTGTTGGTGGAGGACTGCTTCCCCCTCCTGAGGCGCCGGATGGTTTGCCAGAATTTCTTCGAGGCCGACCGGTAGTCCTCCTCCATGGCCTCCCCGAACTCTTCCCAGACCCGAGTTTTTGCTTCCGAGACTGCCCTGCTGCCGCACGCTTGGCCTGCCGGTACCCGTCAGCTGCCTCAGGAGTCCCCCAGGCCAGCCAGGCTCGGTAGGACTCCTTCTTCAGCTTGACAGCAACCCTTACTTCCGGGGTCCACCACCGGGTTCGGGGATTGCCGCCGCGACAGGCACCGGAGACCTTACGGCCACAGCTCCGGACAGCCGCGTCAGCAATGGAAGTGGAGAACATGGTCCATTCGGACTCAATGTCCCCAGCCTCCCTTGGGATCTGGTCAAAGCCGGAGGTGGGAGTTAAAGATCTCCCTGGCAGAGGGTTCCGCCAGACGTTCCCAGCAGACCCTCACGATACGTTTGGGTCTGCCAGGTCTGTCCCGCCTTCTCCCTCGCCAGCGGATCCAACTCACCACCAGGTGGTAATCAGTTGACAGCTCAGCCCCTCTCTTCACCCGAGTGTCCAAGACATACGGCCGGAGGTCAGATGCCACGACCACAAAGTCGATCATTGATCTCCGGCCTAGGGTGTCCTGGTGCCACGTGCACATATGGACACCCTTATGCTTGAACATGGTGTTCGTTATGGACAAACTGTGACTAGCACAGAAGTCCAGTAACAAAACACCACTCGGGTTCAGATCGGGGAGGCCGTTCCTCCCAATCACACCCCTCCAGGTAACACTGTCGTCGCCCACGTGGGCGTTGAAGTCCCCCAGGAGAACGACGGAGTCCCCGGTTGGAGCACTCTCCAGCACCCCTACCAGGGACTCCAAGAAGGCCGGGTACTCTGCACCACTGTTCGGCCCATAAGCCGAGACAACGGTGAGAGTCCTATCCCTGACCCGAAGGCGCAGGGAAACGACCCTCTCGTTCACCGGGGAGAACTCCAACACATGGCGGCTGAGCTGGGGGGCTATAAGCAAGCCCAACTCCAGAGTAGAAGAGAGTCCAGCCTCTCTCAAGGAGTTGGGTTCCAGAGCCCAGACTGTGCGTGGAGGTGAGCCCGACTATTTCTAGCCGGTACCGCTCAACCTCCCGCACCAGCTCAGGCTCTTTCCCCCCCAGCGAGGTGACATTCCATGTCCCCATGGCTAGAGTCACCATCCGTGGATCGGGCCGCCGGGGCCCCCGCCCACGACTGCCACCCATATCCCACTGCACCGTAACTTTGACTGCAAATGTTACGTAAGAAGAAAGGAGAACTCTCTCACTGGGACACATTCGTGTAACTTAGCGACAAGCTTTCTCCAGAGCTTATGTACAGCATACGGTTGGATTCTCTAGCTACCAAAAGAGAGTGGCAGGACATGCGAATAAATCTCGAGGCAAACAGACGCACAGTAGTTACTTCGGACATGACTACATCCACCAAAAAGCCCCAGACGAAGAGAAACCACTTATTCCATCAGAGGCAACGACGTCTGCAGGAATACTTTTCAGTTTCTTATGGGGTGACATTCCATTAACATCCAAGTCATCTACTTTGCGTTATGTGTTCATTCGAAGTCGCAGTCAAAGTCACAGGAATTACAAACTGTTATCTCGTGTTTTTTGTTTTCATGCTTATACCTTAGCCTACATTGTTATTAGCTAGCTCAGAACTGTCGTTTTAAAACTATTTGCACATCGAAACTAAGCTGTAATGGGAGTTATTGTCTAGTAATGTGAGCATCTGCTATTAATCTGAATAATGCTTAAATTGCTTAAATTGACTGATGCTCAATATTTAGCACCTAGTTTACTGGAGGATAGTTTGTATGAATACTCCAGAGTCAGGTGACAATGTAATTGTAATAAAAGCATTTCCATTTCAATAAAGTACCTTCTAATTCTGATCAGTCCACTAAAGTGCTTAAGGAAAAATTAATAAACAAAGTATGTATAGAAAGCTAACTTGTTAGCTGTGTATCATGTGTAGTTGTTAGTGATATTCAACTGCCATTTAATTTGTGTTAAATTATTGTCAACATGAGTTTATTCACATCATCATAAAACTGAGGTTTGGAAAACATGCAATTCTGCTGCAGTTGAATGCAACACTGGTTTGTTATTAGGCTATTTATTGGAGGGCAAGTGCAAACTAGAAATACAGGCTACACATCTAAAAATGAGACAAAACCAAGAAATGACTACTGTGACTGTTAGTAGGAACAGCAATGTTTACAACAGCAAAGTCACAATAAACTCAATATCTGGAAGAAGTTTAAGATTTGTGGCAGATGAACAGCCGACACAAACAGCTGTCATATTATTCTGAACTCTCATTAGCAAGCAGTTAGCTTAACAAGCACAAATGGGCGCTCCTCTGAAATATGACTCATATTTAAGCACGTTGAATAAGTGGAAGGCGACTTGTTAGCCCCTAAAAGAAGATGGTTTTTAACTCAGAAAGGTTCAAGTCGCTCCAGTGCAACGTCTCATCTATGTGCGTGGAGGAGTTCTTGCTCTCTTTATCTTCAAAATAAGAGCTTTACATTGCAGCCCATTGGAGTTTAGAACTGGGTTCTTAGCGGGGGGGTTTTCATTTGAAAGTAGTGACCATTCGTAGAGAGAGAGACAGAGCGGAGCCGCAGTGGACAGAGAAGCGACTTTAGGCTCAACACACACACACACACACACACACACACACACACGACACACAAGACACCATATTACGTACGAAATGCGTACGGTAGATAACCGTGGCGTTTTTATACTGCCGTTTTTTGACATCCCTTTGCACAACAGGAATTTATCTATTCATTAAAAAAAACACACAAAAAGGGCACTTTTTAATACGAGGCAAAAAGGGCAGGGGCTCAAGCACCCCTTGGGCCTTATGTGTGCACGTGCCTGGTGTCAGGTACCCTTGAAATTAGATGAGTTCATTTGCCTCCTACATTACAGGCCCTGCGATATGACGATTGCGCACATGTACATCGCAAGGACGATGCTCAGACGATATATCTGCAGCTCTAATCTGAAGTTTCCTATGCAATGCATGCAGATGTTTAATTTAGTTTACATATCTTCAGGGATACAAAATACTTTTTGTAAACAAAAGGTACCATTTATTTATCTGCAAAAGATATGTTGAATGAAAGTCATGTTCATACTTTATCAATCCCAATGGGGAAATTGATCTGTTTTGTAATGACTTGCAATCTGACATGTCAAATTCTTTTCAAAAGCATTTTATCAAAAAAGGAACACATTTCTTTCAAGAAGAGGCACTTTCATTTATTTTTTCAAGTGAGTTTGAAGGTGCACTGTTGACAATGGCAGGGGCATAAAAATCATTAAAATAAAAGCAATAATTTTAACAATTTCTTTGTCATTTGTAGTTTGTTTTTCAGACGGAAAAATAAATTGATTAAAATCGTAAATCCAGTTTGGTGTGAAAAAATTGGAGATTCAATTTTTAGGCCATATCACCCAGCCCTAATCATTGTGTTACAAAAATACTAAACATACCCTACTTAAATGACAACACCCCTTTTCACTGTATTCGCAATAACGGGAACATATCTTAGGGCCCTGTGTCCACATAGAATTTTTTTCAAAATTATTTCTAATTAGGAGCGAGCATCTGTGACAGCATGCAGCCACCTAGCGAAAAAGTGGCGTGCCAGAATCTTTTTCAGGGCACTCTGCCTATTTGTGAGGCTACTTTTGGTGCCATCACCGCTGCTTTTGTCAGGGCAACCATTCATAGCTAGATCGGTCAGACTCATCACCCATTGCCCTAGTAATTCAGAAAATCACGGAGAAGCTTGCTCTGGCTGTGTCTGTCCATCCTGACCTTCATCAGATGGAAACTCTCTTAACTGAGACAGGGAAGTCTATTTGTAGGAGCAGACTGTACACTGAATGTTGCTGAGTAGTGTTATGCTTCTATCACCCTACAGATTTTAGGCTTGGGTGCTCAGCCGTTGCTACCACAGCAGCTGTCAATCAAAACCAACTTGCAGCGTGGTTCTCTCAGAACATGCACTTCATCCCAGCGCTCCACTGTGCTTTTCTGCCTGAAAAACTCTGTGGACACGGGCCCCTAAGAAAGAAAAAATATATAAAATTGATTTTAATACGTTTTGTGTTAACTGGATTCAAACAGGAATAGAAATGAGTTATAGGCCTACATGTGTTTTGGGACAAAATAGTCTCTCCGATAATGTAGGATGATTTGTAAACATAATGTGATTTGTTATTAGCTCAATCAGACTAATTTCCACTTTTTTTTAATGGTGAGGATGCTGTTATTTTGCAGACATCACAGAGTCAACTTTACATCTGATCTATCTTACATCGCATGAAGCCTGTCACCATTTTTACCGTCTTCTAAATGGCTGGGTGGTTTCCAACCACATGAACAGCAATCAATTAGAAAAAACACTTTTAGTCAAAGAAATGTTATTTCCATTGCAGTAACATAATGAAGTTTGATAAAATAGATTCGGAAACAAGACCACGCCTCGAACGCGTCCCATTTCCGCACCAGAAGCATTTAAGCACACCACATCCATTTCCTTCTCCTTGACTCAGTCTTCACACGATCGTGACAGACCAACAGCGAAAGAAAAAAGAAAAAGAAAAAGAACACTTACCTTAACAATGGACCAGCTCCTTCGTTACCCGTCAGACAGCGACACATTTGAAGGAGATCATCACACTGCAGGAGTCCCAGAAACTTCTCCATCAAACAACGACAATATTCAATCCTTTCAGCTACCTCGGATGCGCTCCATCATCCACATTCCCCGGCGCTCTCGGCATGCATCTTCCAACATCTCCAACATCGTCGGACCTTCACCTTCCAGCAGCCTAAGGGGAAGATCCCGTTTTCGGCGTCCGAGGGATGTCGGCCGCTCCAATAGGCCATCACCTACCCGCTCGACGTCCAGACGCTTGAGCAACAGGCGAAGCGACTCCGGTCCGGATTCACCCCGTCAACTCTCCGACGGCGCCTCAGCCGCAAACATCTCCCATTGGACAGTCACTCGCCTCAAACTGAAGACAAGAAGGCAAAACTTTTTCAACTCCTCACGGACTCTCAGCAACACACCACTCTCCCTCACCGAGCTTCCCGAGCTCTTCCGGGTTCGCAGCACCGCGTCTGCAGCAACGTCGATGGAGTCACAGCGCGCCACACGGCCCAAGACGCTCAGCCTTCAGCATCAGCCCTCTCAGAGGGCCAGGTCGTATCACACTCTGCACAGGCTCTTCCTGTCCCAGAGTCATCTCAACCCTCTTCCTTTTTTCCTCAGCCCTCACAAACAACCCGAGCACACGCATCCCTCCATCCCAGCATCCTTTCCTCTTCTCTTGTTTCTACCTTTCCTATCCCATCTTCCCTGACCACCTCAGCGCCTCCCACCTCGATACAGGCCACCACTGTCACCCAGACCGCACCTCCAACAGCGACTTATGCTGGCGCCGCTGGTCAAAATCCTCCAATTCCTCCTGTTTCTCATTCCCCCCCCCCATAACCCACACCCTTTTTTCCACAGCTCCACCCGCAGTAGGTTATAGTGCCTTTCCCACCTATCTTCCTCCGCCCAACAGCTTCACTTTAGCCACCGAACGGCCCGTAGCACATCCAGTCGCACCCGCTCGACCATCCCCCGTGTCACCCTCACTCAGGCATCAGATCCTTGCCGGTAACTATGTTGACCTCGCTCAACTCATTCACCCCTCCTCATGCAATCCCCAGTTCCCCAGGGAAGTGCTAACTTCTCACGGCCCAGTTGAACTCAAACAGCCACTCACCACCCGCTCCAAGGAACTCACAGCCGTCGAATTCGCTTTCACATTCTCACTGTACCGCGACATCATCTGTTCCACCTTCCCCGACCGCAGGTCAGAACTGGACGACTTCATGTCACTGATCCTGGACCTGGCCTTGCAGTTCGGCAGACACGGTTTCTACACTTATCACATCGTCTTTGCATCACAAGCCACCAGACGCCTGCAACAATTCAACCAGGGAACTTACTGGGGCACACCCCGACCCCGAGCTTTATTGCCGCGTTTTCGCAGCTCGCCCTTCCCTCAACTGCGACCTGTGCGTCGGCCACAGCATACACCCTCCCCACTCCCTTGCCTCGCACCACCTCAGCCCAAAATAAACGGAACCCTGCCGTCTTCTGCAGCCTGCCCACGGCAGTTCCCCCACCGTCCATCACCCCAAAACCAGTGTACACCCAGCCAACCCCTCTCGGCCCCCTTCCCAAAGGCGTTGATAAGAGAGGAAGACCATGGAGGATGGTGTGTAACAATTTCAATGACCTAGGGTGCAGCGCCTCTAGTTGCCAATTCCTCCACACCTGCTCCTTCTGTGGCGGCGCCCACTCCAGACCTACCTGCCCCCATAACCCCACCAAGCACGGCTTGTGTAAGTATCTCAATACACCTATCAAAATCAACGCTCTCGCCACCGCCTTAAAGAACCATCCAGACCACCAGTTCATTAACTTCCTCATCCAGGATTTTACACACGGCTTCCACCCAGGTTTGCAGGTCATGCCAGATTCCTCCTACACATGCCACAACTTGCAGTCAGCCATCACCGAGCCCGATATAGTCGACAAACTCCTGGATAAGGAAGTTAAAGAATCCTTCATGATCGGCCCATTTTCCAGCCCACCCTTCCCAACATACAGAATCAGTCCAATCAGCATAGCCACTAGAAAATACTCAGGAAAAAAGAGACTAATCATAGACCTCTCATCCCCCCACGGATGGACTGTCCCAAGCATCAATAGCTTAATTCCCAGTCCAGATTTCTCCATTCAATATACTTCAATCGACCACGCCATCTCCCTCATCCGTCTAGCCGGCCAAGGAGCCTGGCTATCCAAGGCTGACATTACCAGTGCATTTAAAGTCCCTCCCATCCACCCCGACTTCTGGGGTCTCTTCGGCGTCCACTGGAAGGGCGCATACCTACTTTGCAGTTCGTCTGACCTTCGGGTGCAAAAGCAGCCCGAAAATATTTGACTCTCTATCCTAAGCGCTCTGCTGGATCCTGACAAACAACCACAAACTCCCCCATGTCCTCCACCTCCTCGATGACTTTCTCGTCGTCACGCCGCCATCTTCACCCCCATTACACGGTCTCAACATTCTGACCTCCACATTCCTCGAACTCGGAGTTCCCCTAGCCCCAGAGAAAACGGAAGGCCCCAGCACTTCCTTGGAGTTCCTGGCCATCACCTTAGACTCCGTTTCACTCCAAGCATCCCTGCCTCTCGAGAAAACCCACCGGATTGCCCTACTCATTTCAAACTTCCTTCTGGCCCACACATGCACCAAAAGGCACTACTACACTACTCTCGCTACTAGGCTACCTCAACTATGCCATCCGTATCATCCCCCAAGATCGTTCCTTCTTGTCACACCTCCTCTCCATAGCTGCTTCTGTCCCATCTCTCCATGCCTCTCGTCCTGGAACGGCATCTCGTTCTATTACAATGACCACGTCACTAAACCAGAAGACATCTAGCTGTTCACAGACGCAGCCCCTTCCATTGGCTTCGGCTGCTATTATGGTTGCCTAAGTTTTCTTCTCTCACACCTTCCTCCACCATATACGAAATGTACCAATTCATCATCCGTGCCTCCCACATCCCAGGCCATCTTCAACTGACCCTGCCATTGGAACATCTAGTCTCCGTTTTCCGAGATGCCATCCTCAACAGCGTCGCTCCGCGTACGCTCTCATCGTACCTGACTGGATAGAATTGTTACAAAACTTTCCACTCCACTTACAGCGTCCTGTTCCCTTCTTTTGACGTCCTAACATCCTCAAGATAAAATCATCCACCATCCAGGCCTACATCAGCGGCATTAACTTTTTCGTTAAACTCTCCTCAGGAGCCCCATGTCCAGCCTCATCCCACTCACGAATAAGCATGCTATTGAAAGGCCTACACAAGGCCGAACCTCGTCCCACGACGAAACGTTTGCCCCTCAATTCAGACCTCCTCGCCCGCTGCATTAGTACTCTCCGCTCTGGCTATCTGTCTCCACCCATCGACAAAGTCCTAGAATCCATGTCCTTATTGGCCTTCTACGGCTTCCTGCGCTGCTCAGAGTTCACCGCTCCATCCCTCGTCTACCAACCAACTCGACACGCCTCTCTATCCAACATTTCCATCCAGTCCGCCGACACCCTCATCTTCCACCTCAAACTCAGCAAGACCAACCAGTCTGGTCAATCTCAACCCATTTACCTCTTCCACCTAGACTCTTTCTTAAGTCCATACGAACCCATTCGCAACTACGTCACTTCAAGACTAGCTAACCAAGCTTCCCCCCAAGACCCTCTGTTTGTCTCAGAAACAGGCCAAGTTGCCACACGATTCTGGTTTCACCACCGTTTCCGTCAAATCCTCTCCAGATACAGAATGCCCCCCGAGCTTTATTCCGGTCATTCATTCCGCATAGGAGCCGCCTCCACTGCTTCCAGACAGGGAATCCCCGACCACACCATAAAAATCCTCGGCTGCTGGTCTTCCCCCACGTACCTCACGTACATCCGCCACAACCTGAACGACATTAGAAATGCCCACGCACACCTTTCCGTCTGAAGTCCTCTTGGGGATCATTCCCAAAAGAGGAAGCATGGAGACAGCTCCCCCATCCAGAGTCTCGGCTTCCCAGATCCACTCATGTCCCACCGCGACCAACCTACACCGGTCCACCAACCTCCTCCTCCATCGTACCGCCTACAACCCTGACTCCCCCCTTCATCCCTTCATCCCTCGACCCCATCCTTTCATCCCTCTACCCTCGATCCTAACCTCACCCCCCTACCCTCGACCCTTACCTCTCACCCCTTCTACCTTCCGTCCCTCTCCTCGAACCTGCAATCCATCCCTCCTACACATCGTCGATCCTACCAAATACATACCGTTCAATAAACCTTTCTAAATTCATTTCAGTATTTGGCGTGGTCTGTGTTAGTGAAATGAAGTTTGATAAAGTAGATTCGGGAACTAAGACCACGCCTCGAACGCGTCCCATTTCTGCACCAGAAGCATTTAAGCACACCGCATCCGTTTCCTTCTCCTTGACTCAGTCTTCACATCCCTCCCCCCAAACCCCTCTTTCTTTTATTTCTCTTCTCTCCTCCTTCTTCTCATTACAGGAACCACCGGGGATCATTCCCAAAAGAGGAAGCATGGAGACGGCTCCCCCATCCAGAGTCTCGGCTTCCCAGATCCACTCACGTCCCACCGCGACCAACCTACACCTGTCCACCAACCTCCTCCTCCATCGTACCGTCTACAACCATGACTCCACCCTTCATCCCTTCATCCCTCCATCCCTTCATCCCTCGACCCCCATCCTTTCATCCCTCTACCCTCAACCCTAACCTCACCCCCCTACCCTCGACACTTATCTCTCACTCCTCCTACCTTCCATCCCTCTCCTCGAACCCTCAATCCATCCCTCCTACACATCGTCGATCCTACCAAATATATACCGTTCAACAAACCTCTCTAAATTCATTTCAGTATTTGGCGTGGTCTGTGTTAGTGAATTCGGCGGTATGGCTCTGTTCTGGGACTTCCTTGCTCTTTCATGCGTATACTTAGATAGCCTAAAGCCTGATTTATGCTTCTGCGTCGCGGCGACGGCGTAGCTACGTCGTCGACGCAGACCCCTACGCGGACCCTACGCCGTAGCCTGACGTGCGCCTCCAAAAAATCCTGACTACACGTCACGTCGACGTGTCGAGACGCGAACGGCAAGGACTGTGATTGGTCGGACAGACCACCTCCGCAAATGTCTTCTGTCGCCTGCGCTTCAACATTTGTAATAACAGCATTTGTTGTTCAATATCCATGAGCTCCATCTCCAAAAATACCCGCTCCATCTCAGTTGCCATGGTTTACTGTCTGACCGGAAGAAAACCAAGGAATCCGATATGAACCCCCCCGAAACCAAACAGACACAGCCACACCGGTGAATTGCAGAACAACGCGTTCCTCGACGCAGAACTTCGAATGCTCAATGACGGCGTAGGGTCGACGACGTCGCTACGCCGTCGCCGCGACGCAGAAGCATAAACCAGGCTTAAGACAGGGAGAGCAGCAGCAAAGACCCTCAGTAGGGTACAGAACAGAGCAGGCATCAATGACAACAGAAATTACATTGATTAGTCAAGGATAGCATGAGCTTGGGGCAAAAGGTAACGCTGATTGGCAGGTGATGATCATAGGTCCATAGCCATGAGCATTGACACAGGAGCAACAGATGCTCCAGTTGTTGCTGCTCCTATGGGGGGAGAATGAACAGTGTAGCAGCCTGGCGTGAGCCCACAGGATTGGCAGAGGAAGGAAGGCGAAGGAGAGATGCAAACCAAGCTCGGGACATGGGTTTTCCCTCCTACATGGCAAAGAGAGGCTCTTGCTCGCTTGCTTGAGGTTGGCTTCTCAGATAGCACATCATAGAAGATCCGAATTAGACTCAGAAGTGAAAATGTACCTACCTTTGCTATCCCTATCAGCCTTTGGTTGTTAAAAAATATATAGATGAGTAGTGAGGGTTAATTGTTACATCTCCTATAGTGAGGTCATGCAAGGGTGAGCACGTAGTGAACTCGCCACCTCTGAGAAACCCATGCAAAGCTGTGAGGAAGACAGTTTCTAATAGTAAGTCTGTATAGGGACCAAAGCACCCGCCCTTTAAATATGTGATTAAATTTTGTTACGAGTTGGAAAATGAAAGGGAGACGAACATCATTGCTTTGTGGTTTTTTCTCTCTTAAGGCCCTTTAGCAGGAGATGAGTAAATGGATTTTTCGAGCACGCTGTTGGTGGATGGATCCAAACAGTGCAGATAAAAATTATAAAAACAACTCCTTCAGTGAAGGAAGGCTGCATTTTGTGGGATTCAAAACAGTGAACTTTAAATCATGTTTCTGTCATATGTGCCTTTAATCAATTAGGTTATAATGGAAAAACTGAATTATATAATGACATGAAAAAAGGCCAATATTCAATCTTCTTTTGATCCAGTGTATCGGAACAGTGCTTTTATAGCATGTCACCCAGTGCAACAGTGTGGCTCAGGGATGTGTTTTATTAGTTCTTTTACAAGAATGGAGCTCTATGACAAAGAGGAATAAGATAAATCACAACTCCTCATTGCTGAGTTCTGGTGTTTCAACGACACCCAATGCTAACACGTGCCTTAAAACCAGAACATGGCCATTAATCTCCACAGACAAAAATTCAGAATTAAGAGGTGAGTTTAACATGGCACTGTCATAGTATGCCACCTCTGCCCGGTCAAATGTAAGTGGTAACTAACTGGAGAGGAGTTGCTGTCTGGGGAGGGAACTCAGTACAGCATTGTAAGTGGGTGATCAGTAATGTCTTACGCCACCTCCTCTGTTCAAAGACAGTCATTCCAGTCGTACATAGGTGGATCCTTTACTCCTCTTTCAAACCATCTGTCTTCTCTGGCCGAGACATTATTTATTGTATAGTTGAAGAAGCCTCTTGGATGAGAAGTGAAACATCTTCAAGAAACTGAGACAAGTCCAGTTGCCTACGATACAGCACTTAGATTTACCATGACCTGAATGACTGAGAACCTTCATCTACCGAGAGACAGCGAGATCCTCTCAGTGGCACTGGCAGGTAGTGGCACCTTACTGGCAGTCCGTGACAGCCTGTGGCAACTTCTGGCCTGTCCGTGGCATTTCCTGACACCCGCTCAGTGTTCAGAAATGCCTCCCTTGACTCGCTGCCAATAAGGGCGGGGCCCTTAGGAAAACCCGTGTTTGTTGTTACGACAGTCACTTCCGCCATGGATCATGATGATCACAAAATAAAAGCATAAGGGAAAAATCATCTACTTGTTTACTTATTTTAGTGTACAAAGTTTTCTACGATTTCTCTATGTTTTGTACTTCTTAATATTATCTAAATATATATTAATATCTGTTCCATAGCGTAAATGTGAATGTAAAATAGTGTACATATTGTGCTATTCTTAATCTTATATTTAATATATAATATTTCCCTGTGTTTACATTATTCTTATCCTTTGTTATCTTAAGCAGCAACAGAGTGACAATGGAGCAATGGAGCCTGCCACAACATGCCACAGAATGCCACAGACTGCCAGAGCCTGCCAGAGCCTGTCACAGGGTGCCAGAGCCTGCCAGAGCCTGCCACAACATGCCAGAGCCTGCCACAGGGTGCAAGAGCCTGCCACAGGGTTCCAGAGTCTGCCACAGGGTGCCAGAGCCTGCCACAACATGCCACAGAGTGCCAGAGCCTGCCAGAGCCTGCCAAGGGGGGGGGGGCAGAGCCTGCCAGAGCCTGCCACAACATGCCAGAGCCTGCCACAGGGTGCCAGAGCCTGCCACGGAGTGCAAGAGCTTGCCACAGGGTGCCAGAGCCTGCCAGAGCATGCCACAGAGTGCCACATAGTGCCAGAGCCTGCCACAACATGCCACAGAATGCCAAAGGGTGCCAGAGCCTGCCACAACAGGGCTCCAGACTAACTTTTTGCATTGGTTGCACTGGTGCACCTAACTTTTTTTTTTTAGGTGCACTGGCACAAAATTTAGGTGCACTCGAATTTTAACGCCATAAGGAGACCTTTCTGGCTCCACAACTTTAATATAACGTGAATGATTTCCAAACAAGACTAAGATATTGAGAAATCCTTGTCTTTATTTGAAGGACATTGACATAAGAAAAACAAGGTGTTTCACTATTAGGCAGCTCCTTTTTGGCAATGTTGTATGCAACATTACATTTTATAATAATTTCTGCTTCCTCAGAGGACCTGATTGCTGCTGCCTGCCGCTTAAATGCAGCTGGGAGAGGGGCCACTTTCGCCACACACCGGTCCCGGCATGTAGTGTGTTTTTTTGACATGCTGTGTTTTTTTTTAAGTTTCGATACGAAACGTTGTTGACCCGCTTACAAATGCACTATTACCGGCCATACTCTGACCGCACTCATGACAGTATACACAGTGAATTTTATTACGTCCTTTATCATACCGTAACCAGGGAAACTGTTTCAACCAGTCCTGCCTGAAAGAATACGTTTTCAGGTTTTTACTTTGAGTCTCGGGGCCGGGCTCTTTCTCTAGCCATTTTTAGACAGAGCACCAAGCCGCGGTTTTAGACAGAGGCCGGCAAATTGGGGGTCTGTTGTGGTCGCCGATTTTCCGCCTCGGAGGGTACGCTTATTTCCGCCTCGACTGCTATCTAAAACCGAGGCGGAAATGTGCCGGCCCGTGGGTGAGCTGGGCAGAGATGTCAATGACCTGCACTGTTGTGCGACCCACATCCGAGGAGTTTTAAAACCAGGAAACAGCTGCTCACAGCAGACAGTCCATTACTTCATCCACAGACATTAAGATGAACAACTGAGCAACCGCTGAGATCCAGGAGCCTCGGTCTTTGTTTTGTTGTGTTAGCTTGATGTTATGTCGGAAAGCTAAGGATGGTCGCTACTTTCAAATTAAAAGCCCCCCGCTAAGAACCCAGTTCTAAACTCCAGTGGGGTGCAATGTAAAGCTCTTATTTTGAAGACAAATTCTATCTCAACGTTCACAGCCCAACTTCCAGCTTCACGTCACGTCACATGTTTACGCCTACCTCAGAGGCGGCTTTCGGCAAAGAAGGAATATTACGCCTCGGTTTTAGAAAGACAGGCTGGCAAATTGCCGCCCTTGAGTTGGAGCAAATGTGCCGCCTTTTCTATCTAAAAAGGGCTTCTGACTCGGTTGTCTCCTCTGGTTCCGAGTCTGATGCCGCCGAAGGACCGGGGCTTAGCATCTCAGCAGGAACCGAGGGAATGGCAGCAGGGGTGGTTGTCGGCTTAGATTGTTTAGTGAAAAAACTTTCAATACTTCTGCCCCTCTTCATTTTGCCTCGTTTTGTTTCTTTTCTTTTCCCCTTCCGCTGCTGTGGCGCTCAGGTCGCTAGCGCCGCTCGCATTTTTTTTTTTGTTTTGCCGCTCGCAAATTTTAAATACACACAACGGAGAGCAGTGACCACAGCCAATCTGAGGCAAAGTTCCGCCCAAACTCTGTCTCTTATCGGTTTAGACCAAGATAATGCTCTACCATGACTGTCAGTTCAGTCACAGGAGAACACAGAGAGACGATGTGCTTGCAAAGGACATTTATATTTTTTAGATGCACCGGTGCGACCTAGAAAAATCCTTAGGTGCACTCTTAAAATTTTTGGTCGCATATGCGACCAAAATGGTCGCACTCTGGAGCCCTGCACAACATGCCAGAGCATGCCACAGAATGCCACAGAGTGCCAGAGCCTGCCAGAGCCTGCCACAGAGTGCCAGAGCCTGCCACAGAGTGCCAGAGCCTGCCAGAGCCTGCCACAGAGTGCCAGAGCCTGCCACAGAGTGCCTGAGCCTGCCAGAGCCTGCCACAGAGTGCCAGAGCCTGCCACAAGGTGTCTTTGTAAAAGTTGGACTTCCTCCAACCTACATAACGTAACTAGATACTGTTGAATACAATGTTGTATCAAGTGAAATTTTCCTCTTTATGTTCATTGAATATCATCTGTATTATTTATCATTAATAATACTATTAAATGCAAAACTTGTATTAATCTTGTTTAAGTAGTGGTATGATGAGTGTAATTAGCATAGTTGTTTATTGTAGGTGTTAAGAGATTCCTTGCATCAGAGTATTACTAAACACAGTAAATGACATTCAGCGTTAACATGGCTTTTAACTTAATGTATTTGCTCATATTTTGTAATATGTAGCTACATTTTGTGAAGCCACACTCCCACTCTCATTTGCCCTATTTATAATGTCTCTAAATGCTTTTAAAAGAAAATCTGTAGATCTGCTTGCCATTATATCATAAAAACAATAGCATTTGATCAAAAGGGTAAGGATAAATATACATTCACACGCACTTGAAGTCTCCCCCCCGTGAAACCTGGAGTAGAAATAAAGGGGGTTCTTGACACCGTTCAATTGACACTGCGTGCCCAATGCAAAGGAGGAGGGGGAAGATAGGTATATTCTTTGAAGTTTAAAAAGTAGTAAGCGTAATACTAATGCTAATACTCTTAATGAGGAAGGGATATATAAAGACTTTTTCAAGACAATTAAAATGTGGATTCTGACTGCTGCAAATCTACATTTTACTGGGTTATTGGAGGAGGATCTAAGTGGGGTCCCAATGTGCTTGGAGCTCCATGACACAACAACAAAAAGCAACAGAGTGCTCACTTAGAGACTTAGAAATTTTGTTTTATTCAACTATTTTAATTTGTCAAAATGGAAATGACATTTTATTTTATTTTGTATTTTTGTTGTTCTGAATGAAAAGGACATTTTGTTTTGAATATATATATATATATATAAAATACAGTATTATTGCATGTGGCCTGACCGACCTCAATACATAGACTTTTGAGTCACTGAAAAAAATCTTTGTGGCTCTTTAAGATTTGTATTTGAGTACCCCTGCAATACGTGTTAGTATACATTCAGTGCTGGTTGACTGCTGTACATTGGATTTATTGATATTAGGAAAATATGAAATATTTCCTGATTTATCTTTTAAAACTCAACAGCGGGGCTTCAAGTAGCTGTAAGAGCAGATGAAAGAGAAGGTCATTTGAAGCATTAATTCGATTTTAAGGACAATTGATAAAGTCATCTTGAGCTGATCTACAGAATGTTCCTCGTAAACATGACATGCTGTGTACTTGATCGTATAGCACAATCCATGTATCATTCCACAGCCTGCTGAGTCCGACATATGCTGTCCCCAAAAATAACATCTCTGCTGGTGAAACTGATGACTTATTTTCAAGCTAAAGCCTCTTCCAGTTCACTCGACATACTTCCAAGCTCATTTTGTAACACAGTACATTACTCTGCTTGTTCTATCAGTCGCTAATAGCTTATTTTCATCAGGAATTGGCCTTTCATCTTAAAAATGCAATCGCTCATTCAGTTAAGAAGCCATCATTAGAGGCGTAACCTACATAAAATAATTATGAAACACTGGCTGAGAAGCTGACTGCTTTTATGATCTGAAATGAGCTATTTGAAGGCTGAGAAGTTGAAATGTCTCTGACTCTCATTCGACATCTCTGAAACTCCTTTAAATTGGCATTTCTGCTCTCTGCATGGCATTAGCAACAGTTCAGTCAGGAAGACTGTCTCTATGCATGCCTTCTAAATCATAAACACAGTCTGGTGTTTTCCCTAATCTCCTAATCTCTCCTCTATCATTTGTAAACTGTCAAATTGTCTAGTGCTCTCTCTATCTCTCTGTGCTGTCAATTCATCATCACAAAGACATCACAAGACACATTCTCCCCTGCACCATCGCAACCGCAGATGCCTGGCCATATCCAGCCAACCCCAATCAGAAGTTGCTGATCTTGTCCCACATCAAGCTCTATTTCTCATCACCCCCACTAGTGTCTAATCTGGGGTGTGTCTAGGATTAATACATAAACAAGTAAAGGAGAGCAAGTATTAAATATAAATGATAAAACGAATAACAAATAAAGATGAGATGACTTGTCTAACCTGGGGTCCGTTTCACAAAGCAGGTTCAACAAACTCTGAGTCTAACCCTGAACTCTGAGTTGATCTACTCTGAGATAGGAAACTCTGAGTTTTGACTCTGAGCGTGCACCACAAGTATAAAAAGACAGCGTCAATGGAGCCCCGATTCGAGGAGTCACCATGGCAACGGGGAAGAGGGCGGTTACGTTTTTCACCCCACTGGAATTGGAAATATTAATGCGCTCATACGGTGAGTTTGCGCACGTTTTCAGAAGGAAGTGTAACACCGCTGCAGCAGCAAAAGAGAGGGAGACGGTGTGGGAGAACATTGCTGCTCGGGTCAATGCGTTAGTTTAAATGTAGTCCTTTGCAATCACAAAAATATTACAGGGGGAAACTGCTTGAGTGGTAGCCTATTAATTTATTTCATTACGGTGAAATCCCGCGGGGGAGAAGCGCACTTGGCAGCAGCTTAAGATGAAACATAAAAACATTAGACCTCGGCATAATCTCATGGGGATTCCTCATTTTGATCATGTTTTACATTGTAAAGTAAATATTAAGTGGCTGTTTGACTGTATAGTTGTTTTATCTCCAACATAATGACATAATGCTGTTTTCACGAACATAAATGTCTTCTCATCTATATCATATTCTGTTAAATAATTAAGCCTTAAACTAACACAGACTTCTACTCTGCCAACAGAAAGAAAGCAGATGCCCGTAAAACGGGTGGTGGCCCAGCAACGCCACCTCTAATGGAGGCAGAGGAGCTGAAAATGATAAAGATGGGTAGAAGGCGTTTCAGGGCGAGGCACACTTTTCTGACCGCTCTGCGTACAGTTGCCTTGCTCAAGTGCTCTGCATCTCCGACGCTGTATAAAAAAACTCCCATTTGCGGAAAAAAAAAAAACGCAGCGCAACACACAACATCTGCTGGGATGTGAGAGCATGACTTCGGTTGGTAAAGTTGGAAATGTAAGGATGGATTAGGTTGTGTATGTAAATGACGGACTGTGACGTGAAACGGTACCGCTCAAAAAAATAATTATCTGGAAATGCAAGAACATCTATGCGCGGTCTGATAATCATCTCCCGACGAATATTTAATTCTATGCGCAGTAGTGCTGCACCTTCATCCACAGGATCATTATCAACATAACATGCCATGGTAGTGAAAATAGTCGCCATCTAAAATAACTTCTAATGTTGGCCTACTGACTGATTTTTGATTTTCTCAAAAAACAGACGGCAGAACTATGCTACGGCAAAACTCGCCTGCTGACTGAATGAATGAGGAAATCAAATACCGTGTGTGGCTGAAAGAGGGCGGAGACAGAGAGAAACTCGAGGTTTGTTGAGAAAAACCTGGTCCCGACCAGGTTAGGTTCATAGAGTATGTTACCATGGTAACTGACCGAAAGCTTCAGTTACCTCTCTCTGTGAAACAGGCTAGAGTTACCCCTCTTTCTCTGGTTTGAGTTACCTCCCTTTGTGAAACGGAAAACTCATTTTCCCTCATTTCAGGGTTAACAGACTCAGAGTTTTCACTAAACCTGCTTTGTGAAACGGACCTCAGGTCAACTCAACAGGCAGATTGCAGAACTAGGAGACGTAAGCAGGCTTTGCAGCTCAGACCAGAGCAGAGAGAAAAGCTTGACCTCTACTTAGGTGCATGAAAATGCAATTGGAAAAGAGCAAGTTCAGTTTCAGTAAATTGTCTCCCAGACTACAGCACGAAAAATATTCCTCTGCTGACTTCCACCAAAGCAGAAACCTGAGGCACACTGTTAGCAAGAAAGCAGCTCAAACCCTGCTGGATAATGAAGCCAGTGAAGTTAGACATTTCAATGGAAGGTAAGAGTTGATTCTTTCTAGCAGATGTATTGGAAAGGAATGTTTCTCGAGGCCTTTCTCTGAACGTCGATACTTACATTTTTTATCAGAGGATGTGCTAGAGCCTCTCCGATCTCAAAACTTCCTGCACTTACATCTGCAGTCCCTTGAAGTTTGATCCTCAAAGGCACAAATCAGTCAGTCTTCCTCTGAAAAGCACATTTCAACCAAAAAACAATCTCCTTGGGTGTGTTTTCAGAAGGAGAAACTTTTGTACTGGAAAAACAGAGAAAAAAAAATATTTCCCAGATGACTCTGGCGAGAATAACAACACAATAGACTTGTAAGTAAAGTGTGTGATTTATTAATGTGGTTAGTTAGTACTTCTTAAGACGCCCATTGTTGGGAGACAGTGAATGATTGACTAGCTGTTGCTTTAAAGCTGGGGTTGGTAACTAAGAATTTTTTATTGTATTTGTATAAAATGTCTTAACATCCAGACAATGATCAAAATATAAAATGCTTTGGAAAAAAAGGGGAAAAAAATCCATGGTCTCTGGCAGCGTTAGGGCTGTAGTAACATCCAATCAATTTTAGCGGCAAAAGATAATGTATGGACAGCCTGCCTGTCAATCAGTCTGTCCTTACATGCCCACCCCACATTGAATCTGCCCATCACTTATTGCATGTGACCGGAGTCTATTCACTGCACTGCTGGATCTGTGGTGGAGTCAGTGTTTATGGACAAGAATGCCAGAGACACTTGTCATTAGCAGCTGTACCTACAGCAGCTTGTACTGCCATATGGAATCTTCAGAATATGCTGTTCTTGAGACCCATTGCTTTTGCACTGAGTTTCAGTCCATCAAGCTCAAGGAACAGCTTCTGAAACACTTCAAAAATACATTAAAGTTCCTTGCAATACCTCAGATTCAGGGCATATACAGTATTATGGCCATCAGCCAAGCACAGCGCCTTGCAATATCCATTCCCTCCAGGATTTTGGTTCCTTCGACCACGATGGTTGCTCTCTTGTGGTCAGATCCTGGGCTGGACTGGTCACCGTCGATGGCAATCTTCATCGCTTGCCTATCAAGACCTGCCTCAAGCTCTTCTGTGTCCTTATAAAGCAAATAAAATGATATTTTAGCATGTTGGATTATGAATTGAATGAGTACTGCTGACTTTTTTAGACCTTCACTCAGTGAATTCAGTTGATCAATGGAGCCATTTTTTGTTTCTTTTAAACCTCATACACACACACACACACACAGAGAGAGAGAGAGAGAGCGAGAGAGAGAGAGAGAGAGAGAGAGAGAGAGAGAGAGAGAGAGAGAGAGAGAGACACAAAATTACTCAGAAAACCTTAATAAGTTGCATCAATAAGCATGGGGGAGAAAAATGTGTGTATCATAAAACAATAATGGTAAGATACCACATGCCTGTTATTGCCATGTTATTTAATAATTACTAAGATCTGGAAACCCTGCAATATCCGTAAACCAAGGTGGGTGAAGAAACTAATTTGGAACAGAAAACTAAGGCAAAAAGTTGTACTATATGTAAATGAATAATGATCAGCTTTGACATACTGTACTTATCGTAGTACTGTGCCGCAGGACTAAAGCTGAGATTTCGGGTACATTCACTTTCAGTTTAAAAAAAAAAAAAAAAAGAGGTTTAGTTACCATGACTAACCCAAGTTCTAATAAACTAGAAATGTCCCTTTAATAGTATACTAACAAAGTTTCAGGTTTTTTCGAATTCTCTTTTATCACATTTAATTTTAGTTGACCAGTTTGTCTCTACTTGCTTTTCACATCTTATTTGCAGGTGTCACACAATAATCTAAGTGGTTAAGTGAAGAGCAGCAGCCACTTATAGAATTTTTCATGAGCGTTTTCCCATGCCATTGCTGTTAACACTGATCCTTCCTGAATTAACCATTGTTATGATATTACTGATTGGGGTGTTGCAAGAAGTGCAGTATGCTTCAAAATTTAACCGACAGGGAGCAGGAGCAGGTTTAGGGTTAGGGTCAGCCGGAGGTCCTTGTTTAAGCTGCTTGTAGAAAAGTGTTCAGCTAATCTGCAGTGGAGGATTATACACGGAGCAATAGCTACGAACAGACACATAGCACACCTGGACCCTAGTCATGGGAGGGGCTGTCTGTTCTGTGCGTAGGATGAATCTCTAGTTCACCCCTTAGCTGGTCTGCTGGGAGTATTAAAGTCGCGGTACACCGGTTTTGGGGAACAGTTTTCTTTGGATTTGTTTATTTATGGTCCCAGATACAAGGTGAGGAAAAAGAAGGTTTGTTTTCTGATGAATGTCGTGTTTGCTGTGGCAAAGCTAGAGATCTGGATCTCCAGGTAGAATAAATAAAAGGGTTCAGGGTGCACTGAGGGTGAGGAGGTGATGAAGGGGCTGCTGGCTGCACAGATCAGGGTTGAACATGCATATTATCACACTGTTGATGATCTGGAATCCTTCTCAGCGCTCTGGGCAGAGGGAGGGGTGCTGTGCTGTGAGAGCTGCTGCGCTCTTTCTAATCGTCACACATTGTTGACTGTAATGACTTTGTTTTGTTTTGTTTTGTTTGTTTGTTTTTGTTTTTTTGTGGTTTTGTTTTTGTTTTGCTTTCTTTTTCTTGTCTTTCTTGGTTGTTTAGTGCTGCTGATGCATTTTTGATTTTGAGAATAACTAGCTGAAAAAATAAAGTTATTTTTAAAGTCAATATCAATGCTATCGCTAATCTATACTGGTGATTTTGATCTTGCTAGAAGTGCAGTCTGGTTGCCATGGTAATAACTATGTATGACTATTACCCAGTAACCATTGTTTGTCTGACAGAGAATGGTGATGTTAGACAGGAAGAGAAACTGACTGAAGGGGGGCTTTAAAGGTTATTTTAAAAACTTGGATGTCTGAGATTGTATTGTTTAAGTCGTGGTTGCCTAATGTATTTTGAAGAAGACAAAGAAAAATATAGAGAAATGTATTGGTTTTGCACTGAGATATTTTGAATGTTAGTCAATGTGATGCTTTACCAGCCTATTGTAATGATAGATGATGACATGTGTTGCCTGTAGGTGGCAGTATGACATCTTGATGTCAATTGTTGATGCAGGAAGTATGCAGATTGCTTCAGGAAGTAATATTATTGTGTACTATAAGAAGTGAGCCTTTAGTATAAAGGTCTGTGCCTATATTCCTTTGAAATAAGAAACATTACATTCCTGATAGATTCAAGTTCAATATTCCTTTTAGTTTAAGACCTGTATTTACCAACTGAAAAATATCCCTCAGCTGGTGTCTGCTGTTTAGGGTCGGTAGTATACAGAGGGTTTATCAGAGCCTTCTGCTTGAAGAAGCTACCTGCCGTTGCTGGAAATTAAAAGAGTGCGTTAATAGAAGCCAAAGGCAGAGTTGATGATTATTCTCTGTTGGTTTGTCATTACAAGTGAAGACTTTCTAATTGCTCAAGTAGAGTATCTGACTTGTAATTGGTGCAGATTTAAATAAAGACATTAAAACTACATTAGGGAACGAAATCTGTGGGTTCCGGGAGTTTACAGATATCACAGGCTGCCTCATTGTTTGAAGTCAGAACTCGAGACCAACCCACATTCTTTTAACAGACACTGAAGGACTCAACCAAATGGTCTTTAAAGCAACCTGCTGTGGGGTCACGTGACGCAAATGGCGGAGTCGCTGCACATTGTCTAGGCTCCCGCAGCTCGGTATCCTTTTAGTATTTTATCTCATAGAGGATACAGTCGCAGTGAGCGGACGTTTTGGTCTAATGCGAGTACAATGCCTGGGACTCAAAGAAAACTCAACCTTGTTGCGAAATCTGCTAAATCGGGAGAAGTTCAATCGCCCCCGTGCAGCCAAGCTAACATGGCGGATAACGCGCCACCACTTCTGGGTCAAGTTCACGCCGACAGCCTGGTGGAAAGAATAACAGTGGAGGTGCTAAGAGGCGTAGAGGCTTCATTTGACAAAAAGATCGACCCGGTTCTAAAGAAACTCGAAGCTTGCTCGTCCAAAATTGCCACTCTGGATACGCGGATTACCGAGGCTGAGAGCCGCATCTCAAACTCTGAAGACGCCGCAACAACTCACGTCACTAAGCTAGCTGAGATGGAGGGCAAGCTGGAGGCCGCCATGGAAAAGCTCGATGATTTGGAGAATAGGAGCCGGCGGTGCAACATACGAATCGTTGGGCTTCCCGAGGGCAGCGAAGGCACTAACCCGGTGGCTTTCTTCAGAACATGGCTGCCGGAGCTACTAAAGGTGAGCTTCAAAAGTGGGTCCGTTAAACTGGATCGCTGCCATCGCGCCCTAACGCGCCGTCCTCTCCCTGGACAACGGCCCCGTGCTGTTATCGTAAAGCTCCACAGTTTCCAGGATAAAGTCCTGATCATGCAGGCGGCGAGGAAAGCGCAGTCCCTGGTCTACAACGGCGCCCCTATCATGATATTTGAGGACTTTTCCATAGCTTTCCATGTTCTCCCCACCGTCATTGCTAACGACCAGACTGGTTTTATACGTGGAAGGTACTCTTCTCATAATGTGAGACGCCTACTTAACATTATTCAGCATTCTTCCTTGTACAGCGCAGATGCCTTGGTCATCTCTCTCGACGCAGAGAAAGCCTTTGACAGGCTGGAATGGCCTTATCTTTTCTTTACACTTCAAGAATTTGGCCTCGGGGAGGTATTTATTAAATGGATTCAGATTTTGTATACATCGCCCCTCTCAGCTGTAATCACGAATGGACTCTGATCTAGTAGCTTTAACATTGAACGAGGGACTAGGCAGGGCTGCCCCCTGAGCCCCCTGTTACTCGCTCTAGCTATGGAGCCCTTGGCTGCCGCTATTAGACAGGATACTAGTATTAGAGGAATCTTGTTAAATAAATGTCAGCATAAAATTTCGTTGTACGCCGATGACGTTTTAATTTTTTTAAGCTCCCCCGCACAGTCTATTCCTAAATTGACAGAACTGATTAATAACTATGGCTCCTTCTCCGGCTATAAAATAAATTTTTCTAAGAGCGAAGCCATGCCTCTTTGTTCCTCACAAACAATAGACCCAAGCATTTCACAACCTTTCCGTTGGTCCCCTGCAGGATTTTTATATTTGGCGTAAAAGTGTCACCGTGTTTAAAAGACTTATATAAGTTAAATATCGCCCCCCTTCTACAAACTATAAAACGCGATCTTGATAGGTGGTGTGGCTTGCCCCTGTCTCTTCTGGGCCATATTCATCTGATCAAAATGAACATCCTTCCTCGTCTCCTGTATTTATTTCAGATGATACCGGTTATGATATCGAAGAAAGTTTTTACACAACTAAATAGTGCTATCATATCATTTATTTGGCGTAAGAAGAGACCCAGGTTAAGATACAGTTTTGTCAGTCTTCCCATCAGAAATGGTGGGTTGGCAGCACCTTCATTTTTATCTTACTTTTATGCTGCTCAGTCTAAGTTTCTTTTGGAATGGTTCATAGATGATCCCGATTCTACCTGGCTCAGTTGCGAATCAGCTTCCTTAGGCAGTATCCCTTTGCGGAATTTATTATATACCTCTCCTGACAAAGTCGCAGCTCTGGTAAAAGACAATGTGCTTTTAAGGAACATGGTGAATATCTGGCGTAAGGTGAGGAAGTTGGAGGGGTATAGTAATTGCTTCTCTTTATTAACCCCTATTCATGAAAACCCAGACTTTCAACCTGGTCTTCAGGCTGGTCTAGCTGCCTGGAGGCATAAGGGTATTAGAGTCATCGGAGACATGATACAGGGATGTTCAATCCTTACTTTCCAACAAATGAAAAGCAAATATGACATCACTAATAACGATTTTATTAAATACCTCCAGGTTAAAAATTTTATTCTGTGTAATTTGAAAAAATCCACTGGGGGTCTGGCTATTTCCCCTATAGAGTCCTTATTGGTAAACGACAAGAGACTTAAATTCTTCACCAAAAAGGTTTATAAGACCCTCTGTAATCTCAATGCAGATAATTCTGACAAAGTAAAAGGCAAATGGGAATTTGATCTGGGTCCGATCGAGCCTGAGGATTGGAATGCCCTATGTAGCCAGCCCTCTAGTGTTCTGGTGTCTAACTCTGCCTGGGAGAGGCAATTTAAGATTTTGCATAGGCTCTTTATTACCCCTGAAGCCAGACATAAAATGAATCCAACTTTGTCAGAGTTATGTATGAAATGTCAGTCTGCTGCTGGGTCACTCATTCATTGTCTGTGGAGCTGTCCTCTTATCCAGCGGTTCTGGTCTACAATTACTCAACAGTTCAACGTAATTTTTAAGCGCCATCTAAACCTGGGCGCAAGGACTTGCCTATTGGGGCTAAATGATGAGTTGCCTGCTGACTTTCGCAACAGAGACCTTCTGGACATTCTACTGCACTGTGCCCGGAAATGTATTCTGACCTAATGGATCACTGATAAAGCTCCCACTCTCACTCAGTGGCGGCAAACTGTGATGAGTATCATCCCACTTGAAGCTTTTTCTACAGCGTTGAGGGATAAACCCTTTTTATTTTATCGGACCTGGGACCCATTCCTTGATTATCTGGGTGCATCTGTATCTCGTAGGATGAGGTCTGGACTTGTAGGTCTAGCCTGGTCACGAGATGTAGAGCCATAGTTTGATGTGATATCATTATGTAGTATGTATTATGCTGTCCTTGCTGGACTTGTACCCCCAGAGCTCTTGTGTTGTTTTTTTTTTGTTGTTTTTTTTTTTGTTTTTTTGTTTTTTTTGTGTGTGTGTGTTATTTATTTTTATTTATCCTTGGTACTTATTTTTCTACTTGTGTTTTATATTATTTACCTCTGTGTCGAGTCTGTTTACCTGTATTTTACTGGTACTAGTGCTATGTTCGTTTAATGTCCTTGTCATACCTGCTTTGCGAAAAAAGTTCAATAAAAATTATGTTTAAAAAAAAAAAACAACCTGCTGCATGTCTTCTGATTTATTTCATCTTGATTTTGTCAAATGCAACAACTCAGTGATCTTCAATGCAAAAGTCTCCAGTGCAAAATAAAAGACTGAGAGATATACAATGAGGCAAATGAAAGGGCGCGGCCTGGGAAATTATGTAAGTCCTAAGCAGTCTGCTTGAAATGCATGCAGGCATCTTAGCATCTCCTATGTTTAAAGGTCACGCCAAGCCCTCTTATTGTTAATGCTGCTTAAAAGCATCAGAGTGATTACATAAAGGCGAAAGTGAACATAAACACATATGTGTATGCAGAAGACAATAATAACTCATGGCCACAGACACACACACACACACAGGCACGTTTGGAATCATTTGGCTGACGGCAGTATAGCATTATATCAGAATCTCATTAAAGCCAGCCTGTGTCGCTGCCGTACTGCACGTCATCTGGTTCAGCACAGTGCCAAGCTGTGGATTACTGCCGCGCTGAAGAGTTAAAATATCATTTTTCACAGTTGCTGCAATAAAAGACAACAGAACAACATCAATTGAGTAAAGGGGTCTGATTGCAGGGTAGTTCACACAGATTTGAAAAATAACATCCATTTACTTCCAAAGTACACTTCCAGTCTTTGTGTCTGAATAAGGTTTACAGGAAACAAAATGAGTATAATCAGTACAAGGTCTGCTGCATTTGCCTCTGCAACACATTTTATTCAATGGAAGAATGAAACGAAGTGCCCTGGAAACAACAGGTATACTGAATCATATGCTGAGAAGTGTACACAGCCAACCACAGCTGGCATTCTAACATAATCTGTACCCGGATAGCTATAGGTCAAATATAAGCTTTTTGTGTATTTTGCGCTCATTTACATTGTGACAGAACTGTGTCCTGGTTTTCTTTGGAAATGGTTTTAGAGGACAGCAACAGTGAGGTCATGTGTTTGTATTTATTGATGTTGCCTTATTGCTATATTGACTGCTGCACATAAGCAATACGGAAACCTACAGTGTATGTGCAAGAAAAAGAAAAATTAGAGCAGAGATGTAAATCAACAAAATATCCTGAGCAATTCTTGTGATATTCATTTTTTTTTATTACGTATAAAGCTGTCACAATCTCTATACCCAGGTCAAATAGTATATGTGTGCGGGGGCGCACCCCTCTCTCTCCCATTTCACAAAAAATCTATCCACTGTCTAAATAAAGGTGTCTATGCCTAAAACAAAAAAAGTATATGTGCACATCTCTTATCTTGTAAACTAATTTCTGTAGGCACAAATCACTTCCTGTACCTTGTCGTTACTCCCTAGAATTCCATGTGGACAGGATTCAATTATACATAGGCTTGCAGCGTTACAGAATACATGGAACAGTGTTATGTATTGGGGTGCTAAGAGGTAAATGTACTACGTTAAAGCTACAGGAAAATACATTTTGTAAAAATGGGGGTAATTGCAACTTTTAACAGGGCAGGCAACTTTCAAGCATTGACCATGAGACTCACCCAGTCCACGCTTTCCACATGCTCCCATGCCACATGTCCATTTTCTCACAGTGGAAAACACATTTATAACTGACAATGGCACCAAAAGAGGACACTAACAGTGCATCTCCCCCTCTCTTCTGCACCACAGTGCAGGCAGGCAGGAGTGATACTTGGTTAGTTATTGGGACTCCCTCTTATTGAGATAGTATAGCTATGCAAAATCCTGAAATGATGAGACGCACACCCATTCACACATGGATAATTTAGAGTAACTAATTTACCTGCATTTCTTTGCAATGTGGTAGAAAACCAGAGTACCCAGAGAAAACCCAAGCAGACACAGGCAGAACATGCCAACTCCACACAGACAGGCCCATCCCAGCTGTCCATAAACCCAGGATCTTCTTGCAGTCAAGCAACAGTGCTAACCACTGCACAACAGTGCCGTCCCCTATGCAAAATTATAAATGAATGAAATCCCCAGATTTTTAATTTGTCTGGTTAAATTTGGTCTCCTGATTCAGGCTCTGAATGTGGAGGTTGGCAGGTCTGCTTTCCAACCAAACTAATTCATCATTGACCGAGATTATTGATTTGACATGAATATTATGCCGCTGATTAGAGATCTGCATAGGAATTGGGATTTTGTGGGACCCAACACAAATGATGCAGGAGCAGTCAGTTTTAACTTTGCTGACAAAAAATAAACAGCAGGTCCTGCGATTGCTAGCTAACTAGAGTTTCCACAGTGTCAACATTTTCCCTCTAATGCTTGTGACAGTCCTGATAATAACCAGTAATCTGGGCTTTTTACAAGAAAAGATGCTCACTATCTGTAGAGTACTGTTACCCACAGGCCCAAACTGAATGGAACTCTATTGTGAGGGAGTGAATGGTAAGCCTGTTTGTGGGTGTGGGCTGCAGAAGTGAAGCAGAATTAACAAAACAGTCCCATGCAGGGCTCTACTCCTTAACTCCACGGTGGGTAATGTGCTGACCTCACTGACATTGAATATCCCTCTAAACTAAATTGAAAAGTTGGTAGCACTGTTTCATATATAGTTTAGCATAAAGAACTATATACTATCATGTAATCTTGCAGCTGAACAATGAAAAACTCACCACACACATTCATTCACATCGCACAATAACATAATGAAGTCAGATCAATAAATTAATCAGTCAGACAATTGGGTACATTTGAAACAATCCTCACAGGAACAACAACAGCACTGGTGGTTTGGTGAAACACAAAACTAATATTTACATTTTCCACACAAGCAGACCCCAGTGAATCAAATAATGACAGTTGTTTGTCAGAAGCAAAGGCAGATATACCTTGATGATCTACAAAACTTCTTACAGACCAGTGACAGGATGCTATGAACGTGGTCAACTTCACAGCCCCTTCTCAAGACTACAAGGGAAGGTCGAGGAAAGTTCAGCATTATACAACCAGGTGAGAGCTAAACACACTTACATTCGCACCAGAAAGCAGTGTTTGGACAAGGAGCCATTCCATGTGACCTGAAAAGTGTGATTTGTGAGGTGTGATATGAACCAGGTTAGAACAGAGTCAGCGATGCCAAGTTTAGCCAGAGTGGAGAGGAGGATTTTGGTGGTTGACTGTGTCAAACGCAGAAGGTAAGTCGAGGAGAATGACGACTGACAAGTGGGATGAGGTTCTGGTGGCACAGAGTGACTCACTCACTGTGAGGAGGGCAGTCTCAGTGTAGTGAGCAGTCCTGAAGCCTGACTGATTAGGGTCAAGGAGGTCGTTTTGTGAAAGGTTTCCTAAGGAATGGCGTTACTGTAGCTGTCTCGAAAGGAGCTAGAATGAAAAAAATGTTTTCCTTCGGACAGTCTCTTTCACAAACAGGTGAACGCTGGACCGGTACCTGTGTCCGGAGGAGAGCATTGTGCCTGTCTGACTGTCTGTCTATTGTTTTAACATTGTTATTGTTTTATTGTCTTTTATTTTGTCTTCTATGTTTTTATGTTTTATGTTCTATTTCTTTTAATGTACAGCACTGTGTCACAGCTATGGCTGCTTAAAGTGCTCTATGAATAAAGTTGAGTTGAGTTGACAAGAGTCTCTATCTCCTACGTAGCTGCACCAGTTATGAGTCACAATGGTCTCAGGTGTGGTGGTGGCAGCATGCTGGGAGTAGAGCCGAGAAAGTGTGTTGGGCTTTCCCTTACGGGATCCAGGATGGAAGGAGAGGGTGTAGTTGAACTTGCTCAGGAGTAGGGACCAACGGGCTTGACGGGAGTTCAGACGTTTATTGGATCATAGGCATGACAGGATTTTATGTTCCATCCAAATCTGGAATGCCTCTTGTTAGCCCTCCAGCCAGTGCTGCCATTCTTGCAGGGCTAGAACCACAGCAAAGGTGTTGTGAGAAGTAGGCACGGGGTGAAGTTTCTGGGTTGTGACATCACGCTGGTAGAGGCCCATCTCCACCCAGGAATCAGAGGTGTACACTACAACCACGAATAGTAGAGAGGGGTCAGGGTGTTTGAGAAGCCGTAAGCTATTGCTACCCTTTCCTGTTTGTTATAGATGTTCCTTGTGACTGTTATCCTCCATTTCCTGTCAGTTCCTTCAAGTTGAATAAGTGAGTAAAAAGTGTTTCACCAGCTGCTCCGAGGAGTCTCTACACTCTCATTTGCTCTCTGGGTGTCCCAGTGGGAGCCAACCTACACGTAAGTCCACATTACCAAAGCTTTATTCTTGTTATAACAACTAAATCTTTTTTCTTTTCTTTATTTTTTTTTTGACCTCCAGAGTACTCCTTTGCTTTCATACTGTTTTCTGAATGGCAAAGGAAGTCCTCCCGTTTTTTTTTTCTTTTTCTCAGGGAATCTCCCACAGACTTGTTTGTGATTGAACATTTTCCGAATAGTGTAGGGCAATTGCTATATAATAGTGCCATCATCTCTGCTGTGAACACTGAGATCTATCTGTTTTTTCCCCTTATTTTGTAATGGTTACTTGCCACTTTCCCACTCTCTGCATGTGATCCATCTGCATCTGTAAATATGAACTACATTGTAGTTGCAGATGATGTCAACTTTTTTACACACAAATTGTATCTGTGTGCCCAAAAACCTTGCAAACACATGAAACAAATATGTCTATATCTTCTATGATGACGCAACTTGTAAGAATTGCCCACATGTCGAGTTCATACTCCAAACCAACTTATCACCAGAGTAGCTACTTAATGCTGCTAACTGTAGCCGCCATTAGCTACATAGCTCAGTCAGCCCTGCAGCTAGCGGTCCAGAGCAGAGGGGGAGTGTTCCTGTTTATACTGCTGCCACAGGAGCTTTGTGCTGTTATGGGCCGGGGCTAGCTGGCTAGCATGCTACCTACAGTAGATATCTGTCTGAATACATGTGTGAATACATTGACATCAAAACATCAAAACTGTTATTTCTTCACATTCTGTCGATAATGTTGGTTGATTTTTCAATGCTTTTAACTAGAAAGGCTTACATATTCCACCTTTAAAAAGCTTTCTTGCTCCAGCAGAGGTATGGAAGAAAAACAGACGTCTAGTTCAATGAAATAATGCTGTATTACTTAGAGTTCATGTGCTGTAGTACATCCCCATTACACTCTGCAGTGATGACAGACACTGTGGCATCTCTCTTCCTGCTTTTTGTCTTCTCCAGCCACTACAACAGACTCACATTTGAATTGGATCCAATTGCTTTTCAGGGATGAATTGATCTTGTCGGGAACTTTGTAATTGACACAGAAATTGGACTGAGTAAGAGGAGCTCCAGCCGTTTCAACACCTCTGCACATGAAAGATTCTGCATTAACAACCTCGAGGTCCCACCCAGGCATGGAAATTGGATTTACTTTTATTGATTAGTCAGTCTTTGTATCAGGAGAAAAGCTTTATATAACAGCTGAAGTAAATAATACTGAAGCTTTGCATTTGTATGTTGCATTGCGTTTGTAATTGCCTTACATAACCCAGTCTGAGTGAGGATTTAACTACAGTACAGTTATATGTGCACTGCCAATCTAAATGCAATCTACTGCTGTTTCTGTTTTGGCTCACAATAATACAGATCTATTCAGGAGCTGCATCTGATCATCTGAAAATAATCAACTCCAAAATACACGATCACCACCGTCTCTGTTTATCTATTTGTGACAGCAACAGAATTACAGACCAGTGGATCTTCCCATTGGTGTGTGAGTGTATGTGAATTCTTATCACTCCTGATGAGCAGGTGGCACCCTGTATGGTAGCCCCTGCCACCAGTGTATGGGTGTGTGTATAATGGGTGAATGCTGACATGTGTTGTAAAACACTCTGAGGGGAGGTTTACAGTAGCATTGTCTCTTTAGTAAGGAAGATAGGTGCAGACATATTTCCTTTCTTGATATTTTGTGAGTTTATTTTGTTACCTTATTAAACTGAGCAGTGTACTCGCTGCTCGTATATATTTCCCAGCTGAAACTACGGGGCTATCAGACTGTCACCTCTTGAGTTGCAAAGTGATATTAGGAGACAGGACGCGCAAGGGCTAGCTGGCTAGCATGCTAACTTCAGTAAACATATCTGTAACACAGAACTTAGACGTCTGTGACAGAACATCAGAATGGTTGTTTCTTCACACTCTGCAGATGATGTTGGTAACATGTTGCCCCTTTGAAATGTGTTGATGCTTATTCTTATATACTTTTTCTTCCGGCAAAGGTTGCAGAATTCTTGAGCAGTTTGCTGTTTTTCTATTGTGAAATTGTAAACTGTAAGAGGTGAAGTGACCACCAATATGAATGTAATTTCTCTGATACTGAGTTGTGTTGGTCTTTTCATGGGATTCAGCTACATCATGGAAAAGAGACAGCAGTAACCAGTCCTTGAAGACCATCAACTGAAAGTGGCTGGCTGTTGTCGGACTGTCATCTCAAGATCATGATTTACTGTCTCGTTATCTGAACCTGATGTTGCCATCTCCAAGACCTTCATCTGAAGAGCTGCCTCATCAAAAGATGGCACCAGTGTTTTGGCCTCTGCAGTCCACTGGCCATCAGCCTGAACAGAGAACAGCTGTCTCAGGAAGAGGAGGATGTCACATGAGAGTTTAGGAGAGATTTCAAATCGCTCCTTGAAGTTTTCTGCCAGACTCGACACAAAATCATTTATCGCTGGATGTTCCCACATGTTGTGCTTTTCACAATGCTCCCGCAGACGTTGAAAGTGCAACTTTCTTCCATGAATCTCTCTCTCCAGAAGGTCCAGCTTTGACTGGAAAGCTTCAACTGCCTCGTACATGTCAGCAACAGTGTGGTTTTTGCCCTGTAGTTGCAGATTTAGGTGATTTAGATGAGACATGATGTCACACAAAAAATTTTTATTAAATTTATTAATCAACTCGGCATCAGCAAAGGGCTTCTTAGCTTTAGTCAGGGTCCATGAAACTTGCAGTGATACAGCTGTAGCGCTCTCTTGTGCGGACATTGATTTATTCATAGTAGAAATGGACTGCTTGTACGACGTTAACATGTTTGCTATTAAGCATGTTGGTTTTGCATTGGCATGGTCCGGTAAAATAAAGCAAAACTCCTCTGTCCAGTCAGCTTTGAACTGACGGTTCTCCTGGTCAACCTTGCGCTTCTTAGTAAAAACCATGTTGTTCTCGGTTCATTATTTATTGTGACTTACTGGTGATATTTCGCTTTGCTAAGGCAGCCGGCTAGCTGGTGACTGACAGAGTTGAAGATGAAGTCCTCGCACGTCTTCCATGTACATGTGCGACGGGGCAATGCGGGTCAAGTGTACATTGTGAGATGACTTCAAAATAGAACCAAACACACTTTATTTCACCTTATGGCAAGTTATTACATAGTGTCACTGGGTCCACGTGGGCTGGACACTTTGCTCTCGTGGGCCGCTAATTGAGGATGGCTGGTCTATGGTGTTCAATCTGAAGCACGGCATCCTATTGCATTTAGGACATGTTCAAGTCCATTTTGCAAGCTAAATGGCAGCTGATCTGGCCACAAAGTGCGATGCACAAAAATATCCAGTGTTTCACCACAAACACGGTTGGAAATTGTCCAGAGGTGTCCTCAAAGAGTTTTTTATTATAAGTTTATAAAAACTAGGGCTGTCAGTTTAACGCGTTAATTAGATTAATTAATTACACTGCAAATTAACGCGTTATAAAAATTAACGCAATTAATTCTGAGATTCTGAGTGGCAATTTAATGCGCGAGCATTTTAAATTTGGCCCATTGAATGACCCGTAGGCTACTTGGCAGTGGCACGTCACTTCCCACCTGCGTCGCCAGTAGGGCTGTAACTAATCGAAGCTGAAATGGCGACACTCAGATCCACGAACCTGTCTCGCTCTGTGAGAAGGCAGAATCGTAACACAACTTCCAGTCCAGATCAGCCCTATGAGCTGTAACCACATTAACACCGCAGCGGTCGTTCGCCAATTCTCCACCTTTGTTCGTTCACACAGACTGAAGCATTGCTGTAAAGACGAACCGCTGCGTAATTTACACAGAAAGCGCCGCTGCGGCTCCTAAAGAGACGTGACGGTACACGTCATGATGATGACGTGTGTGTGTTTTCAAGGGGTTTCCCCGGTGTCTCCCCTGTCACTCAAAACCGACGGAGACTGTCTTCCGGGGTAAAGTTCACTGAAGTCTCGGTCCGGAGGGCTGACCGTCGCTGCGATTTTTTTTCATCAGAAACACTCGGTGAGGTAAAGTGTTTTTGCATGGCAGAAATGTGACGAGGAGTCTGTAGGACGGGCGGGAGGAAGGACGCTTCTCCACTTACAGCTGTGGTATTTTTAACTTGTTCCCAAAGACAGTTACAGTTACTATGCTACCTTAGTTTGGTTCTGTAACGTTGTTTTGTGGGACATTTCTCTGTATTAAGTTGAGTGAGGGATCTGTGCAGTTAACAGACCATCAGATAGACACGCCCTCCACAATACTGCACCTCTGATACCATCAGACAAGTATCATATACATAAGTTATTGAAATGTTACATGAATAAAATGTTTAATTTAGAAAGAAAAAAAAATCGAGGATTGTATCGAACCGTGAGTCAAAAATCGTGATACAAACCGAATCGTGAGTTTGGTGTATTGTTACAGCCCGAGTCGCTAGTCAAAGCAGGATGACAACAGACATGGACGCGACTCAGGGGAGCGAGGCGAGCACATCATTGCTCGGGCCTTTGAACGGCAAGTTCTTCTCTTCTTAGTGTATTCAATTGATTAGTCACGCAATACACTTTTGTAATGTCCTAGAATTCGAATTCTGTATTTGGGTACCTTTAGCAGATATGAGATTAAAATGCGATTAATTAGATTAATTAATTACAAATCCTGTAATTAATTAGATTAATTTTTTCAATCGCCTGACAGCCCTAATAAAAACTGTAGACAAAAACATTAATCTGAAGCTGTGTTCTGAGGCTATTCTGTAAGTAGTTTTCTAAATATAGCAATTTATGACCAATCTAACGCAAATTAACAACTTCTGCCATAGGCACTGCCCACTTCAAGGTTGCACCCAGTCTACTTTGAGTACAGATTCAGATGCAGATAATGTAGTGCTTGCACATCCCTACTCCTGCAGACTTGTTATAAGCACATCCAATCACCTCATTCTGTATAAAATGATTGGACAACCTACCAGCCTGCCCATGCACAATCTGCCCGTGTACTTATTGTGCATGAGGGCGCTTTTTAAGATTGAGGTGATGTGATGGCTACTTTGCTTGTGTTTATATATGATTATTGCATTTAGAGTTGTTTATTTATGTATTTATTAGACTAGCTTTTTGAACGTACCAACCTTGTAGATATATGCCATACAATATTTGCACTTGTTCGGAGTAAGCTGACTGCTGATGGACACAGAGTTCATAATCATATGAATATAAAAAGACTTCCTAAGATTGTTTTTAACTACAAACTAAAGTATGATTCAGGCTGTAGTAGCTGTTACTAGGAGAAGTTACTTTGTATCAATATTTCATATCATGACATACATTGCATTAAGAGCTTCTATTTTCTTTGAGACATTATACCACACCTTCCATACTGTGGAGAGTCCTACACCGGTCGGTCACTGTAGGTTTCATCAAACGTCACTCAGACAGGAGGAAACAGTTAATCTGTTGGGGCTATTTTTAAGTGTGTTCCAGTGAGCATTCAGTGCAGCAGAGTGGTGTGTGTTTGTCAAAAACTACGGTGTGTGTTCAAGGCAAAAAAAAAAGTGTGGCTCATCTATGTGTTTAGTTTTTTGACAACAATGGAGCTCTATAACAAACGAAAACTATATATCAAGCTTTTCAGGAGGGTTAGTTCAGTATTGGTTTGTGTTTGTACATGAGATTCTTTGACAACAATCATAATACAATAATATATCACAGAGTTGAGGCATGAAAACACCAACTAAAATGGAGCTTGTTGCATCAGTAGATCTGCAATTATCAGTTTGATCTCCCTGAGCACCAGCGGGTCTCACAATGCAGTGTTCAGTCGTGCTTCTCACACTTACTCTGACTTCAAGTTATTATTAGAACACAGTATCAGAGAATGATGTATGTTCATCATGTCTATCATCGACACCAACCTCACACCTGACTTCATACTCACATCTCTGTTCCACCCACAGACACACAGGCATACATGGATCAATAAAAACAAACTTGGTATTTAGCAGCATTGGCATTCCTGTCATTCATTTCCCTTGAAGGCCCCTGTGGCGATGTCTGCCCTGCTTGTGCCCTGGCCGACATAGCTCCCAACCGTCCCTCGGCGTCAAATGTCATGGCCGGAGGACTGGCAGCTAGTGAGCACACAGCACAGCACTCTGTCTGCCTCTGGACCAAAAAGAAAAACAGGACCTTCACAGCAGGGAAATTGCTGACATCCTCCCATTTGCGTACATTATTAATGACTTCAGATCCAAGAAGACTCCTTGTAAACCTGTTGTAGTGGGTAAAAGAATGCAAGGTAAAGGTAGCATGCTCATCAAGAGGGAAAAGTTTTTCTCCATGCATGTCCTGTTACTGCTGTACGTTACGCAGTAAAAAACAAATTCTTCAAAGATAAGAGGGTTACTACTGTTTAAGAACGTTATTTTGTAGAAAAATATACCCAAAAGAAGTAAATTCATATAGATTAGAGCTTCATACTTGCACACTCTCATCAGGATCCTAGCAGCGCTGTTTTGCTCATACTGGAGCCTTTGGATGCTCTTGCTAGGGGTTCCAATGAGTAGTGTGTTGCAGTAATCCAGCCTGGAGGAGACAAAGGCATGGATGAGCTTCTCGGCATCAGGTAAGCAGAGTGAGGGTCGGAGTTTGGCAATATTTCTGAGGTGATGGAAGGAGTTTTTGCAGAGGCGTTTGATGTGAGCTTCAAAGGTGAGGTGAGGGTCAAATATGACACCAAGGTAAGTGATGGACGTGGAGAGGGGAATGACCTGCCAGGAAAACGTAATGCTGGTTATGGAGGATGACTGAATCTGGTGTGGGGTGCCAACAAGTATGACTTCTGTTTTGGAGCTCTAACTGCAGGAAGTTGTGCTTCATCCACCACCTCCAGACAGGTGGTGAGAGTGGATAGTGGTGGGATAGTTGGAGGCAAAGCTGCAGAGGAGCATGTGTCAATTTTTATGTACAGTTGTGTGTCATCAGCATAACATCATTTTATGTCCGAGAAAAGATCTCGTAATAACACGATCAGGATCTCGTAAATATAAGATAAGATAAAGAAAAAGGAAACGGCTGTAAATCCTCTCTCAATGGCATTTATGGCGCTATCGCAGTTAATCTGCTATTACTACCTTCTCGGTTTGAGACACTGGGAAATACTGATGTTTCTTAAAAATGAGGATGGTATTAATATTAGTATATGTCAACACTGTGCAGGCATCTCAAGTCATTAGGATTGTTCAGGCGGAAAGCCCAGTCTAAACTGAAACCTTATGGAATATGTATTAACGGTGCCATTGATGGATTTTCTTTTCTCATAATTACGAGATCAGGATCTCGTAATTATGAGATCTTTTCTTTCTTTTTCGAGATAAGGTGGCTATTTTTTTTTTTTATCCAGTGAATGCAATGTGCTTCTGTAGGAGGTAGTGTGCCCCTTACATAGTGAGGCAGAAAAAATGGTTGGTGTCTGCAATTTACCATCACAGGGGGAAAAAAGCATATATTTTTTTAAACTGTAACCACTGTAACTGTAAATATTTCCCCACCATCAGTAATTTCAGCAAGGGCCCCAAGTGCCTCTAGAGCATTTCCTCTAAAACACGGCGAGAGCAAACCTAAACCGTGGAGTTGTGGGTCGTACAGATAAACATCCAGATGAAACTCACAGTCAGGCTCTGTGAAGCAGAGGGGACCTGACAATTCATCACTGCAAGCAACACCGCTCACACTGTTTTCACACTGACATGTAATTAATTGTTTCGATAAAAATCTGAGTTATAGATTCTCTATGGAAGTAAACATTAATTTCCAAGAGAAATTTCAGTAAAATTTGCTGTTCAACGGATAGGAGACCTCAATCAGTTCACATTTCACAGACTGAAGTGTGCAGCTGCACCATTTATTAACCATGATTTAGGAATGAAAGCCATTGTTTGCTTTCCATATTTAAACATCATGACTCAGAAGTAAGGAGCAGCAGGAAGAAACATTTTCTTCTGCTCTTTCAATAAATGAAGTTTCACTCTGATCTGATGGAGATAAATGTGAGCCAGCTGAGGATCACGTTTACTGTTCAGACAAAATTAAAGGGCTTTATATCAATATGTCCTGCAGAGTGAGTCACACTGATTATCACACAGACAAGTACACATACATGCACAGCAGCATGCACACATCCACACTTACATGGACAACCACACACACAGAAAGTTTGCATGTGCTGCTGTCTCTCTGGGTGACCAGCTGGCAGCAGTTATCTCTCCCCAGAGCTGTGGTGTTAATCACATATGGATCTCTGCATCTCACACACACACACACACACACACACACACACACACACACACACAAAAAAAAACTGCTATATTTTACTTTGAAAGAGGCACCTTTCTCTTGGATCTCACAAAATTGGGGATGTTGCGGCACCATGGCTCAAGGGTCAAAACATTGAGCATGATGGCATACTTGAGAGGATCACCAAGAAGTTTAATTAAAATCCAGACTCTATCTGGACATTTCTTTCTGTCACACACACACACACACACACACACACACACACACACACACTCACACACACACATAGACACACACACAAACAAACAAACACACCACATGGCTGTAGGGTTATAGTGGACTCCTGCTGGGGAGCTGAGCTGTCTGACAGGCGCATTTGCATCCTGTGTGTTTGAGTGTGTGTGTGTGTGTGTGTGTGTGTGTGTTTGTGTGTGTGTGTGTGTGTGTGTGTGTGTGTGTGTGTGTGTGTGTGTGTGTGTGTGTGAGGGTGACAGAAAGAAACATGTCCAGATAGAGTCTGGATTTTAATCAAACATCTTAGTGATCCTCTCAAGTATGCCATCATGTTCAATGTTTTGACCCTTGAGCCGTGGCGCTGCAACATCCCCAATTTTTTGAGATCCAAGAGAAAGGATCACGTGAAGTTGCTAATTGCTGGCAGGTTTTGCAGTTCAGCACCAGATACCAAAATGCTGGATGTCAGAGTGTCTTGAATGTAGTGGGAGAGGTTTCAAAATATGTCCAGTTTGCACCTGCAACAGCAATGAAGTCACTTTGAAAGCATTGGTAGTGGATCTTCACAGTGTATTGAAAAGAACTGAAACCATATGCTGCCTTGGAAGTAGGGAATCAGTCTCTTAACATGAGGTAGGCTTAGAAAATAGTCAGCAGTAATATGAACCATCTGCATAGATATTGTATGGTTCAACAAAGAAACCATACATCTCTGACACAGATATCTAAGATGCCATTCTTCTGTCAAAGACTTGAGGATCTCTTCAGTCCTATCTATTCCTGTTTGCTCTCCTTAGTGATATGGAAAAAAGGAAAAAGGAGTTAGTTGCATCATAGCTCTATATTTGGAGGATTAAATGAATTTAAGACTTCAAGGCTGATACCAAGCTCAGTCATGCATTTAAACCAAACTAGCTCCTTACAACAACACAAGAGGGGTCAAAGAATTGTATGATTCTGGATTTTTCAGCTGCTGTAAAATAATGTTCGCTTTTTGTTCCAAGTCCTGCCACCCACCTGTTTGTTGCTGCAGTTGGTCCTTACCATCTTTCACCACAACGTAACATATACACTAATTTTGGTCTTTCATTAGTAGGAGTATGCACACTTTTCCTCTCAAGGCTATCTCATTACTATAGTCTCATCTTTAGATGTGTAAATGTATACCTTACCTCTCCATGCCTACTAAGTCATCCTCAGCCTGAATTGTGAATAACCGATAACAAAAAAATAGATAGGCACACTATTTCAATACAGTCCACTTCATTCCCAGTGTAATATCGTTATTGTTTGTACACGTGATCAGTGTAAGGGAACTTGATGATGACCTCATGTCCATCAATCAATTAATCAATAATAAACCTTTGTTTATACTCAAAGATCATTGAGGAGTGACTCTCTTTCACCTGACATCGAGTCAAGCAAAACAAGAAATAGGAAGACAGTAACAAGGAGAAATTCTGAGTACAACAGCAGGCCATTAAAAAAAAAGCCAAAGCCATTCCAAAAACAAACAAAAAAAACATAATGATTATTTAAACTTCAAATCAGTGACAAAAAAAAATAACGCTTAAAATTTTGCAGCTTGGGATTCTTATGCAGCTTGGGATGCCAGCAAAGATTGAAAATATGGATGATTTGTTCTGAGATCATTTGGGCTAGGAGCTTGTCAAAAAACAGGTCCAGATTTTCCTATTGAGTACACTTTCCTGGGATCAAAGTGTTGGTTTATTGTATGTATGATACAATTTCATACAATGTCAGTAATGTCTAATGTTAAAACACCAACCTCTAAGCTAGGTTACTTACAGCAGTGTAAGCCTGGGCCTGGCTAACAAGTAATGATATTATTTCCCTCAAAATGGCTTGTATATGACTTACATTTCTTGCTTGACAAATGTGCCAAAAGCACCATGTTGTCTTTAGGAAGTCGCCCATGAAAATGCCCATTTAGTGGCCTGATAACAGATAAATGGGGTGCACCCCTGGACTGATTCCAAATCCTTTGAAAAGTGGGAAACAACAAAACATGTTGGTTAGGTTAAAAACTCCAGAATTCCCCTTTAAATCAAGTGGACATTGTCTATAAAATTACAGCTTTTTTGTAAAAAAAAAAAACAAAACTCGACCCTTTTTTTACAGTCACACCAATTCACCTCGACTTCGAACTCAGGGAAACACAACGAAGGAACTTAAGACTTAAACAGCTGTAATTTTGGTAGATTTCTGCTTAATTAATTTAATCAGAAGGCTGACACCTTATATTAACTTCAGATAAACTCTTGAGAATGTATTTTTTTCACAAATTTAGGACTGTTAATGTTGTACCCCATCACATACATGTAAAGAGCAGTAGGAAGGGACTGATTAAACAGGAGGAATCATTGCAGCAAAACCTGTTTCAGTGTAGATTTTAAAAATTGTGTACCTGCACATTAATCATGCTTCAGCTGCGAAAGCATGTCTTGAAATATATGAGATATGTTGTGTTTTTTCTGACATATTAAATGTAAGGAAAAATGTATTGGCACTTGCCACATTAAGAGTTATGTTCAAGATGAGTTTTTACTCATTACGTAGCTTATAAACAAGAACTTGGGCACTTGTATGTTTCTAGTGAACTGTATTATGTATTGCAAATGGGTTGTACATGACCACCAGGAGGGTTGTAAAACTAATCATTTTAGTCATATTAAAGTGATAATCAAACTCTAAACTGTGTGTTTGTATCATCCAACATAATGTGTCTGTGGTAAATCCATTGAAACCTTTTGCTTTTGCTAAATTTATATCTAAACTGTAGACCGCAGTAAACACCTCGTCTGGCCATAGCTACAAATATCCACACGTTTGTTATGTTAAGTTATTTAGTTGATATGCAAATTTTGAATTCATAGTGTTGTTGTAAGAGCAGCCAGACGTGTCACAGTGTCCCTCTCTAAAGATGAATTCAACAATGCCTCGGTGCATTTACACCTGCATTACTTTATTTCATGTTATGGTGTTCTCCTACAATCTGAAGACACATAAACATAACTGGTGGAGATTGGAGCTATTGTGAGTCATAAAACTGACCTTACTTTGAAAACTACTGAAAGAGGAAGTGAGTTAGAGGTCATTGGAAAAGCTTAAAAAGGTTATTATTCCTATTACAGCCCAGAGCACACAAGCCCTGTAATAATCAGAGATAACGCTGTGTTGCAGTGAACTGAATTACCTTTTGAAAATGGCATTACCTGACCACCTCCAGCAAAATGAATCCCACCCAGTCAGGGTGTACGGCTTTGATTCATTTACACTTGATATCACTCATGCCCATTACCTACTTACAGCTTCAAATTGCTTTCAACTTCAGTTTGGTCTCTCTGTGAAAATCAATCAGGCATGCAACACTTCTCAGTTAATTTCCACCTGAAACTCCTGCCTTCAAAGGAATGAAGTTCTTTATTAAAGATTTGGAACTGCTGCTTAATTTTTCAGCATGTTTTAAGCCACCATATGCAACATTTTCATGTGATTTTGGCATCTTCTTAATATACGGTTTGCTTTAAGCCCTGTCATGTCATGGCAAACAATACCAACAGCTTGATTTCAAAACAGTTGGGACACTGTGAAACGTGATTAAAAACCAAATGCAATCATTTGCACATGAACTATGTTTACCAACAGCGTATTTAGTGTTCCTGAGCCCATCTAGTAATATCCTTCATACTATTGCATGTTTGTCAAAATGTTAAACCTTGCCTCATCCTCGCTTGTGAGTGACTGAGTGAAACGTATCTGCTCCGCTGGCGTGGCGGAGAAGCAACGCAGCGGAGACGTATCCAGTGGAAATTGAGGGTGAGTCAAACGAGGATGCCCCTTTCACACCCACTCAGGACACTCAAACCTGTTACCAATTAACCTGTTTACCTGTGGAATGTTCCAAAATCGGTGTTTTTGGAGCATTACACAACTTTCACAGTCTGATGTTGCCCCGGTTTCAACACATTTGAAATGTGCAATCAACTTGAGAATGAGCAAATATTTACAGAAATCAATGAAGATGTCAAAAGCAAGCATTGGAGCATGGGTGAGGACATATCTGGAGGCATCTGGACTTTATGTACATACATGCTCCTTCAATGCCAGGCAAAACTTAAATTCAGTTTAAGGTGCTGCACGGGCTGTATTACTCTAAATCACTAAAAATAAACTCCACACCATTTTTCCCTGAGATAGCATTTCAGTGCAATAAATGCAACTCCTGCAGAGGGCACTGTTTTACATAGCTTGGTCTGCTGTTCAAAGTTGACCAAATGTTAGAGAACATTTTCAGCATCTTTTCCATAGTCTTTGGTCTGACATTGTATCCTGACCCCAGGCTGAACATGTTAGGCACAACAGAGACACTGAACCTATAAGGAAGCCTCAGACAGTTTATTGCTTATGGTCTCATAACGGCGAAGCTTTGCTCCAGCACTGGAAGACGTCAAGGTTCTACCCAGAACCATTTGCTCTCAAAGAACCATATTTTTAAGACAGGGTTCTTTGTAAGAATAAGGGTTCCATTAAGAACCCTTTATGGAAGGATTGTTAAAAGTAATAATAACTTTATTTATATAGCACCTTTCAAAACCATGTTACAAGGTGCTGAACAACAGAAATAAAAACAGAAATAAAAACATACCAAATACAATTGCCTGAAAGTAACAACAACAGCAACAACAAAAATAATAAAATAAAATAAAAACATAATAAAACCCCCAAGAAATAAAATTGGAATAAAAAATTAAAAAATAGAAATTAAAAACCACACATCCTCAACAAGGTAATCATACAACGAATAATAAAACAAGGCCAATTGATAAAAGTGAGTCTTTAGAAGAGATTTAAAAGAAGTCACTGATCTAGCCTGCCTGAGATCGCTGGGCAGGGAGTTCCAAAGCTGTGGAGCGCGGACAGCAAAGGCCCGGTCACCTTTAGTAATGAGACGGGACTTCGGGATTATAAGTAAAGCTGCACTGGCGGATCTCAGGCAGCGTTCAGGCTCATAGGGTAAAAGCAGGTCACGGATATAGGCGGGAGCCTGACCATTCAGGGCTTTAAAAACAAGAAGTAAAATCTTAAAATCAATTCTAAAACTCACAGGCAGCCAGTGGAGAGCAGCAAGGGTTGGAGAGATATGGTCACTTCTCTTTGTACCTGTCAAAAGCCTGGCAGCAGCATTCTGAATCAGTTGCAGTCTACGGATGTTTCCCTTGCTGATCCCAGAGTACAGAGCATTACAGTAATCTAGTCTAGAAGAAATAAAAGCATGGACAACTTTCTCCAGGTCCCTGGAAGAGAGGAAAGAACGGATTCCTATTAGCTGTCTCAGCTGCCCAAAACAGGATTGCACTACCTTGGTTACCTGTGAGTCAAATGATAGCTCTAAGTCAAACCAGACACCAAGATTGCAAGCTACGTTCTGGAAACCAAGGGTAGAGGGGAGACTGTTGGGAATGCAGGTGCTGGAGCTAGATGCCGGGAAGAGGATAACCTCTGTTTTTGAGTCATTTAGTTGGAGAAAGTTGGTGAACATCCATGTTTTTATATCTGCCAGGCATGCGAGGATATGGGAAACATCTGAAGAACCAGGTTTCAACGGTACATACAACTGGGTATCATCCGCATATAAATGAAAATTAATATTTTGACTTTGAATGATTCTCCCCAGGGGTAACATGTAAATAGAAAAAAGAAGGGGCCCCAAAATTGACCCCTGGGGGACACCGCAGAAAAGGGGAGCATGAGAGGAACAGGCATCCCCAAGAGACACAGCAAAGGACCTATTTGAAAGATAGGACTTGAACCGTTCGAGCGCTACTCCACTAATACCAATAAGGTGTTCCAGACGGCTAATTAGGTTATCATGGTCCACCAAAGGCTGAGCTGAGATTGAGTAAAATTAAAATTGAACAGAGCTTTGAACCAGCAGCAAGTCATTTGTGATCTCGATAAGAGCAGTCTCAGTACTGTGCTGGGAGTGAAAGCCTGATTGGAACTTTTCAAACAATTCATTTTTGTCTAAAAAGTCAATCAGCTGAGTAGAGACGACCTTTTCTAAAACCTTTGATAAAAATGGCAGCTTGGAGATCGGTCTAAAATTATTCAAAACTGAGGCATCTAAAGTGGGGTTTTTTAAAAGTGGATAGACCAGGGCGTGTTTAAAACAGGATGGAAAAGTGCCAGTGGACAGAGAGAGGTTAACAATGGCTAAAACATCAGGAACACAGTCTGGAACACAGTTTTTAAAAACCAAGTGGGCAAGCAGTCTGAGAGGCAGGTAGAAGATTTTGACGCTGCAACTATGCGCTCCAAGGAGGACAGGGAAATTTTGCTAAAATTAGATAAGGTAAATTGGAGGTGTGAGACTGTGTCAGCTTCTCTAAGAACACTGCCAAACTGCTGCCGGATCTGCACGATCTTATTTACAAAATGAAGAAGAATTTCTTCACATTTCTCTGGAGAGGGGTCAGCAGCCTGGCTGGGTGTAGGTCGAGTCACGGAATAAATAGTTTTCAAAAGTACTCTTGGATTATGGCCCTGGTTAGCAATCAGGTTAACGAAATAAGAGTTTCTGGCCACTTTGACGGCATGCTGATAAGACAACATGAGATCTTTAAGGGAGGTGAGGGAGTCACTCTGCTTGTCTTGTTTCCATTTTCGCTCTGCTTTCCTGCACTGTCTCTTTAAAACCCTGAGCTCCTCGCTTAACCATGGACATGAAGAAAGAGTCTTCTTTTTGTATCTAATGGGTGCAATAAAGTCTAAAATGGTAGTGCAGGAGTTATTGAAGTCACTGACCAGTTCATCTACTGAGAGAGGGAGTTGTAGATGGTTTTTGAGAGCACCACGCATTGAAGAAAAGGCATGGCAGAAAGTTGGGGCAGAGAGCGAGCTAAGAGGACGAGAGCGGATTTGTGAGGTTGGTGTCGGGAATGGAGAGAGGTGAGGGGCCTGGAAAACTACTGCGTTGTGATCAGAAGCCACAAAATCAACCAGAAGCACATTGTCCAGGCAGATCCCGTTGGAGATGAACCAAGTCCAGAGTGTGTCCTTTATCATGGCTCGGTTGCTTTACAGATTGAGACAGACTGAAAGAGTTTATAAGAGTAATGAAGTTCGAGATAGCAAGGCAAGGCTTTAAGGCGTTAAAAGATCCTCTCCCTCAAATATTCAAATGTTTACCCATGTTTCAAATCATATTTTTGAAGGTAGATGTATCTGTAATCCCCTTAATCAATTCATTTTTACTTGTGTTCTGCTAGTGTTGATATCTTTACTATCTTTTAATGCCATACAATAGTTAATTGTGTACCTGTTTTGAACAGACACTATGTAAATTGGTTAGTCCCTCTAAGATGAGGTACATTGTGTGTAGTTTTGTAGGCTGTGGAGATCGAGATGATAGAGACAAGAGAGACAGCTGGATCAGATGTTGGTGAAAATTGATCTAGTCAGTTTAACTGTATTTGACAAGCAGTACTGGATGCGATAGACACAACCACACAATCTAAAAAAATAGAGTAGTAAACTACAGCTGGAGTCATAAAATATAGCAGCCACCACACTAATGGTTGAACTATAAACCAGCACAAAAATGATGATTACCAACATACCAAGTCAGACCAGCACTATGCATGGTGAGAAATGTGGGGTGTCACTGCAAGGAAATGCTGACTTACTCCCTACTATCTCCCCTGGGCCTTTCTACTGTTGCTGTATTTGCATACAGCCAGGGATTGGAGCAGGGAACTTCAGATTGCTAGACGAAGGCTCTACCTCCTGAGCCATACTTGCCCAACAATGGCACAGTCTGTCTTAAAGATCTGATTTGATATCTGAACTACCCAAGCTGTGATGCGGTCGCCGGAGATGATCGCGTCAGTGTTCATGTTTCCACCAGCTGCGCCACGGCATGTCCCAGCAGTGTTCCAGAAGTGACACTAGAGTCTACTTTTTTTTAAGGACACGGACCGTGGTTGCGTCAAGCTAACCAGAGCAGATTGTGCCAGAAATGCAAACATCTTGTCCAGAGAAGACAGATGGTTTGAAAGAGGAGTAAAGGAATCATCTATGTCAAACTGGAACAGCCGTCTTTGAACAGAGGAGGTGGCCTAAGACATTACTGATCACCAACCTACAATGCTGTACAGAGTACTCTTCCCAGACAGCTTAACAACCATTCACACCTGGGCTCTTGGATGAGAGGTGAAACGTGTTCAAGAAACTGCAACAAGTCCAGCTGACTACAACACAGCACCTAGATTTACCATGAGCTGGATGACTGAGAACCTTCAAGACAGAAGAAGGTAGTGAAAGAGAAAGATAATGTGCTGCTGAGATGTGAATCTAGACTGCGATCAGAAAAGCGAGCGAAAGGAGTATATTCATACAAACACACTAAAATACACCTTGTAATCTGTGTCGGGGTATTGTAAAATGAAATCTCACACGCATGTCAATCATCCCTCTCTGTATACAGTATGAGTGGGAGCCAGTGAGGACCTGTGGGCTGCAGGGCAGGTACTGTCAGGTTGTGGGCAGCCAAAATTAAATGGAGGTCAAACTGTCGGTGTAAGAGGGAGATAAATGAGAGAGACACAGCCAATGTCATGGAGGACAGGCAGGAGGAGACACTGGAGGAGGAGGATGTGGGTGAAGGGTAGATGATGTGGTAAGTGATGAGAATGTAATGAGAGAGAGGAAACGTATACAGTCAAAAATGGGAAGTTCATAAAGGGAAATGTAGAGTACAGTAACCTATGTGGGGGAACAAACATAAAACCTTTTATATCTGATCAAAGTATTTAATCAAAATGAACAAATTACATCTGCCCTGGCCACTTTGTACTAGTTACCCATTTCTTTTTCTTTTAAATGTAATATTTCCAGTTAGTTACCAACAAATCCCAGTAACAGACCCAATCAAACAATGTTTCAGTATTTTTTTGTGTTTTGAGGTGTACCGTCCAATGCTGGTGTCTGGATAATAAGGCACTGCTCTCTGCTCTTTGCATTCGGCCTGGTACATTCTGTGAATTATAAATTTTCACATTAATACATATATATTAATCTCCACACTGTCAACTGGCTGCAGGGGCCATGTGTGTCTAATATTTTAATATGAATTAAAGGGGACTGTTGGGCCTTGACAGAGGTATGCAAGTGTCATTCTAGTTTTAATTGTGACTACTGTACAGTCACACATATTCTACAGTCCATATGTAGAATAAAGGAAAACTGAGAGAAAACAACCTAATATTTGCTTAAAACCACTATAAACTACTTCCTCAAAAATAGCCCCTGAGTTGAAGAAAAGACCTTTGGCACTTCAACAGCTGGTATCTCCTGCAGGGCAATTGTACTGGATTTTGAATTTTTCTTATTGTCTCTAACCCCGTATTTAAATTTGGTGACGTGTTCATGCTCGCAGTGGTCTAATGTGTTTGTGTTCATGTATCTGTGTGTGTGTGTGTGTGTGTGTGTGTGTGTGTGTGTGTGTGTGTGTGTGTGTGTGTGTGTGTGTGTGTGTGTGTGTGTGTGTGTGTGTGTGTCGGTTGGATTTAAGCAAGTAAAATAGATCATACATGGCACTACAGGGCAAACCTTTCAGGAAGTAGCCCCTGTCCAGTGGCCAGTTGCCCAGTAAAGCGGCTACTCAACTGGAACACTTAGCTTCAAGTGGTCTGTGGCTTTCAGCCGGTTGCATCATGTTATTTACCAAGTTGCTGTCTTTGAAGAAGAAAATTTGCTGAGATGATTGTAAATGAAAGAAAACTGTTGGGGAAATAACCAGAGAAATTATTTAAATGAGGATGTTGATGAAGGTTCTCAGCCAACCCAGTCATGGTAAATCCAAGTACTGTGTCTTAGGCAACTGGACGTGTTTCAGTTTGTTGAAGATGTTTAATTTACATTTAGGGCATTTAGCAGACTTTTGTCCAAAGCGACTTACAGTAATTCCTACATACATTCATACACTGATGGCGGTGGCTGCCATGCAAGGTGCCGACCAGCACATCAGGAGCAGTTTGGGGATCAGTATCTTGCCCAAGGACACTTTAACATGCAGTTCAGAAGAACTGAACAACTGACCTTCTGATAACAAGATGCTGGCTCTACCCCTGAGCCACAGCCGCCTCTCATCCAAGAGGCTTCTTCAGTTCTAACTAACTGGAGATGCTGCAGGTTTCTAAAACTGTATGTGGGAGTGTCCTTACAGAGTCGTTAAGTAAGTAAGTAAAATTTATTTATAAAAGCACATTTATAACAGTTCACACTGACCAAAGTGCTGTACATAGTGCATTCAATAGGTAAAAATAAGTAAAAATAACAATGTTAAAAAAAAATGAAGTTAAGGACACGTGTGAGCTCTTAGTTTCAGAGTCGTTAGGGCCACTTGTGGGTTGCTGATCTAACCGACCTTCATGTGGGTTGCTAAGGCTAGGTGAGCCGAGGTGAATGGTGAATGTACAGCATTGTAGGTGGGTGATCAGTAATGTCTTAGTCCACCTCCTCTGTTCAAAGAACGTCGTTCCAGTTTGACATAGATGGATTCTTTTACTCCTCTTTCAGACCATCTGTCTTCTCTGTACAAGATGTTTACATTGTTGTCCTCAAAGGAAGGATTTGTCTCAGTAGACAGCAGTATACTTGAGTATTGAGTATTCATGTGAGGAGTTACTCAGTAAAGCCAGATATCCATTATTCGAAAACTTTACATGTACTTTTACAATTTGTTCTGTCAGTATGAAAGCAAAATTCAATCTCTGCTTCAAAAACAATAACATTCGAAAGAATATCCTTCCATATTGTTTAAATATGCTAATTGCCTTTTCAGGTCTCAAGAGGCAAGACTCTTTGGGCAAGAGGCAGACAGATTTTATAACATGCAGGGTTAACTCATTAACGCTGTCATTTAAAAACTATATTGATTTTACAGAATGATGTTTGGATTGTTTTGATGTGAAAATTTTTAAACTGTACAAAAATATTAACGAAGTAGTGGATGTTTGCTCGGTCCATCTATCATCCGTTCATTTAATTTGATCTGGCAAACAAAATATGAAAAAAAAAAACGAGTGACAATTGCTGTTACAGTCCCTCTTGACTGGTGGGCTACTGCTCTGCTTGGATTATACTCCTCCTCTAGAGCTTTCTGCACTGCCGGAGTGTCTCTGAGCATGAGAGAGCAGACAGGTTGAAGGGCAGGCTGCCCATCAGTGAGCAGTCATGTAGGCCACTTAAGTAGGTTACGTGGCACGGCATTGAGACAGCGAATAAAGATAAAGAGCAACATGAATTTAACTTGTTAATTTGGTTTGTTTCCTAATTTATTAGATTTTCCTTTCCTTGGCTCATTTGCAAATAAAAAATGTATTTACAAATGAGCCACTCTGTCATACACAGCATGTTTTTAAATATTGACGAATCAGTAGTTGATCACTATATTTCACCATGTTTGGCATTACACTTGCACCCAAATTTTCCATCCAAAGTCAGCCTTTATGAAGCTTTGGGTGGGAGGAATTGATCGTGTCATCCAACTGGTCTAAAACTAATGAGCAGGGAAAATGGAGGCCATGGAGAATGAGTAGGAGGGAATGACTTGGAGGTAATCAGTTGTGCAGCATTCCAGCACTGCTACCAAACTGTAGGACAGCAGGACATGACTTGTGGCATCGATGGTCAATGTGTGTGTTATATCTGTAAGTAATGGGAAACATCAATAATAATAATAATAATAATAATAATAATAATAATAATAATAATACAAATATTAGATTTAATTTATATAGCGCCTTTCAGGGTACCCGAGGACACTTAACAAATAGATGGAGCGCCTGTGAGTCAGCACGGAGGGAACAGCCACACCGCGTCAACACCACCGTCAGCACCGCAGGGAATAGCCCCTTCTGTCAAAGCAAACTTGCCTCTGGAGGCCCCGTGCACACAGCGGGGGCAACGCAGGAGACCCAGAGATCCAAAAATTGGTTAATTTGTATCAGATATTCTATCAATGCAATTTGTAAATTGTGATTTTGTCATTCTGTTCAGTACATGTGACATCTACTGCATGTCTGTCTGTCCTGGAAGAGGATCCTCCTCTGTGGCTCTTTCTGAGGTTTTTCTCAACATGTCAAGTTCCTTCCTCACTCTGATCGAGGGTCTAAGAACAGAGGATGTCGTTCACTGTACAGATTATAAAGCCAACTGAGACAATGTGATTGTCATTTTGGGCTCTATAAATAAAATTGATTAGATTTTTTTAGTCAAATGCCACTGTAACCCCCATATCATTCAACCTTAGACTGTATGGACCCCATTGCAGGACACACCGGGAACAGTTCGTAGAAAGTCTTAACTCTCGAGACCAGCAGGAAGACAGGAAACACAGGAAATAATCCACTAGCAGGAAAACCAGACGAGTGAATCGACACTCCAGAGCAGACCAGGGCCCGTATTCACAAAGAATCTTAAGGCTAAAAGTAGCTCCTAACAGACGAATTTAGGAGCAACTCCTAAAAATAATGGGCGTGTCAGTTGTAACTTTAGGACTCCTAATTTTTTAAAATAAGAGTTATTCACAAAACATTTTTGGCCTAAAAGTAGCACCTAAGTCTGGGAGACCTTAGAAGTAGTCCAGAGGACTCCTAACTCACTAAGACCTGGTCACAGCCGAATGTTTTGGAGACGCTTAATGACAGGGAATTATTAAAACGATGTCGGATGGACCGCGAAGGGATTGAAGCTGTGGCTGAGTTGGTAAGGGACGCAATAACGTCCCCAACCAACCGAAACAATCCAATAACGCCAGAGTTAAAATGTTTGGCAACACTCCGGTATTTGGCTACGGGGAAAATGCAGCTCTTCGCACGGGACTAGTATTACCTGGGGACCTCAAGTGATTCAGAAATTATCCCACCACGTCTGTGTTTCGTGCGGCACATTCGCACAGGATAAGCGGATTCTGTGTTTTAACTCTAATGTCCTGACATTATCCTCCGGGTTGATCGCACCGGAGCCCTTGCTGGAGCAGCACAACGGTTAGATATGGATATTTTTAATATAATAACTGGTGAGCCTGTTGAAAGATGGAAAAGTGTTCCTTACTGCATGCAGCCAAGCATGTAATCCATCTAATCATCTTTCGAGATTTCGCTCTTCTGATGAGCCTCCTGAGTTTGCACCCAAAATGGCAGAACAAGGTGTGGAAAACACAAAAAACCTTAAGAAAAACAAAAAAACGATTCGCATGGGACTAATACTATCACATGACCTCTGTGTTTGGTGAAATATGGTAGGTAATTTGCGGTGGAAGTTTTACTTTACAAATTACGGACATGGCAGATTCGCACGGGATTAAGATCACAGACGAGCTCTGCAATTATTGCAAATTACTGGAGGTCCCCAGGTTATACTGGTCCCGTGCGAATTGTCAATCGGAAAAAGTTGCATTCCATCAATACACAAATTGTCTTTGACGCATGTTACAATATACTGGACAAATTCTCCTCATAAATACATTTTTTATCCAATATCTTTTCATGGGCTTTGTCATGAGCTTGTAGGCAGCTTCTTTATTTTCACTTCTTGCATTGCGTAGCCTAAATGATTTTTCAATGGGCTGTCCTTTCACTCAACAACCAATCACCGTTGTCACCGCTTCTAAGTGCGTCCTTATAAAATGGCGTCATCCATAGCAACAGAGTTACTTCTAGTTTAGGAGTTCACTGTTTTCATAACTAAAAGTAGGTCTCGGTGGCTTTGTGAATTACTTTTAAGAAACAACTCCTAAATAAAAACTTTTAGTCCGATTTAGGAGTACTCCTAACGTTAAGATAAAGATTGTGAATACGGGCCCTGGTGAGCGGGGAGGGAATGACACTCAGGGCTCTATCTTGCACTCGGCGCAAGTGACTTTGTACACTGGCGCTTGTGTAATTCCTATTTTGCACTCGGCGCACGTTGGAGTTTTCCCTCCACAGACGCGCGTCCTTAAATTAGGGAATGACTTTGCGCTCAGGGGGAGGTTCAGCGAAAAGAGGAGGCGTGTTCCGGCGCAAACGTTCACTGGTGCCATTTTGCCGTTTCAGAAAACACTTGCGCCACAGACCAGGAAAAACCTGGTCTAAAGTCAGTGTCGCTTATTCAGATGCTATTTTAAGGGCGCATGCTTGGCCATAATGTAGCGTGTGCTCAACGTGCATACACTTTGCTTCTCTCATCTACAAGGAAGCAGTTCCCGTTTTTGCAAACCATACAAAAAAAGTTGAAAAGATTTAAACAGAAGAACTAATTATTTTTCCCTCTGACATGTGACGCGCCCGCCGTAGCTCTGAGGGTCCTGGAGTGGCAATGAGTGGAGCAGGTGAACGGAGATGGAGTTGGGGGAGGAGGAGTGGGGTGCACAACAGGAGCAGGTGGTGCGTTTGGAGACTTGAGGCGATGCGCCTGAGAGGCAGCAGCAACATCACCACCCGGTCAAGACGGACATTAATACCTTGCCGCATCCCGGGCAGTGCCTCCGGTCTGACAATGCTGCCACGGCGTGTAGTGGGTCTGGATCCTCTGCACCTTGGTGATTGCGCTGCTCCGTCATCAGCTGACCGTTGCGCACTGCTCGGCCCGTGCGCACTGCTCCCGAGGTGCGATGTCATGGGGATGCCAGGCTTAGAAAAAATTATGGCAATTTCCTCCCACGCCCGTTTAACCAAAGCTACTTTGGATGGATTTTTCTAATCCCCATACAATGCCACTTCTCGGTCTTTTACAGCCCTGACGAGAACGTCGGTCTCCTCGGCTGTGAACTGCTCCTGGCGTGCGCCTGGCAAATGCGCCGTTATAATAGCAATCCGCCATGGAACAAGCGCGCCTGCTCTTAAAGGGAATGTGAGATGACGCTCTGATTGGTTTATTGCACGTTACGCCTTAACCACACCTATGACTAATGTAGCTACTTCAGACCAACCCATTTTAGATTTTCGCCGGGCGCAAGAGTCATTTATCCCGCCGGCATAATAGCAACAGCGCCTGAGATCCGCCCACAAAGCTACTTGCGCTTTGCGCTTGAGACTTGCGTTTCAGATCGTCAAAATAGGGCCCTCAGTCTTTAAGGAGAAGAAACCCAGTTTTAGCTGTAGCCTCCTGTTGCTTAAGCCGGGCATACACTGTGCGATATTTTAAATCGTTTGATTCAGCCCCAGCTCAAACTGCACGACTAGATCGCTGAGTTCAAAAGTTCGCAGCCCACGAGTAATGTTCTCACACTGTACGACCCGATGCTCTGATGCGACCTGACTGCTCCCACTATACGTTCATAATACTCACGTCGGACTTCTGTATACCGGAACTGCAACGTCAAAAAGAGGTAGAAGAAGAGGATGAACCCGGAAGTGGGAGACACCGAAGATGCTCAGTAAAAACAAACGCGCTGCTAAAAACAATAGCTCCTTAATTAGCTAGCATTAGCTCATGTTAACATTAACTTACCAGGCAGCTGCAACTGTGCGGCAATCTCCGTCCAACTTTTTTCCCGGTTGTTCCGGTCGTGATAAGTCTGGGAGGCCACGTCAAAAAGGCTTGGGTGAGCCTGCCACAGTTCCACCAGCTGTGCCTCCATTGCCTGGGTCCAGATCACTCTCTGCGCCGCCATGTTCCTCCGTGTTTTGACGTGACATCAGAGATTGCGCATGCTCTGTGCGAGAGGATGAGGCAAATCGGGTCGTGGCACTGCTTCTACTGTGCGATACCTTCACGAGGAGCGACCAGGATTTCAAACAAGTTTGATTTTCTTGCGAGCACACGATTTGTGATCGGGAGTTCGTCGTGAGGTTTTAATCGCTCGTCGTTACCCCACGTACACTGCACGAAGCACGACCTACGATTGGGTCGAAATTCGGCCCGATCCAAAAAATAGTCGCACGACTGGAAAATCGGCTCAAAACGAGCCGACAATCGCACAGTGTATGCTGGGCTTTAGCGGAGGTGGAAACAGGCAACCAGGAAACTGGCAGGACACACGCGAAAATCGTGGTTGGGAACAGAAGGCGAAGATCTTTACCAGGGCTGAGACGAGGCGGGAAAGTCAGGACAAAGCTGGGTCGAAGCCGGGAAAACCGAAAAATGCTGGAAAGTCTGTCATGACAAAGAACAAAAGAACAATCTGGCACTGAATGAGTGAGCCAGAGGAGTCTTTGTACAGGCTGATTGTAGATGAGCAGCAGCTGAGAGTCCAGGTGAGGTGAGTCAGGCAACGAGGTGGGTGTGGCTGGCTGGCAGGTAGGAGCAGAGGTGAGGTGAGTGGAAAACTACTTGAGTTACACGGGCCTTCCACATGGAAACGCTTTTGTGTGTAAACGCACATGTTTTGCATCATTTTGGCTTTTGATCCTGTAAACGCAGCACCTGTAAACACACTTTTTTGAAACCTGGTCTCAGGGTGGAAAAATCCAAAAGCGCCGCCCTTGCGTTCTCGTGTGGACAGCGAATCCGCATACTTTGCGTATCGATGACGCCATCGCCCCACCCCTCGACCTCTAGCCTTCGACCTCTTAACCCTGCAACGTCTCATAACAACAACAACAACAATGGCGGGCTACATGCTTGTGTTTGTGCCACAGAAGATATTGAGTCTATTGGGGTTGCTAGGACAACATATTATGCTCCTCTGCCACTACGCTGAGCGAAAAAGGATTATGGACAACCGACTAGCCATTTTCGTCTTCTTCTTGTTGTGCTCGGTTTCTCCTTCTACTGTCTGTCTCTGTATACAGAGCGCAAGCTTTACGCGCATGCTCCGTCTCTTCTTCTCCATTTTTGGTTAATTTCAAGCGCTGCCTGTTGGCCTGGAATATGAACTACAGCGTGTTGAGTCGTTTTCAATGGATCCGTTTGGACGCAAATATTCTCGAAACAATGCCGAGGAAGACAGAGGAAAAAAAGATTGTTTTGGTACATGTGGACATGGCCACAGACTGTAGCCCCATTCACACTGCCAGTTGAGGGCGGGGATCCTGCACCAATTCTCCCACTCCTCCTCTGTATTAAAATGTCTCAGAGGTGGCGAGGGGTGAAATTTCACTCCGGCGCTTATCCGCCTCTGGAGGTAGTATCAGAGGCGCAGTATTGGCAAACCGAAACCTTTGTGAATGGATAAACAGGCTGCATGTAGTTAGGGTCCTCAACTAAATAAAGAAAATGTCCCACAAACTGTTTACACTGGTTTCACCATTTACACTCCATTTATGAAAGAAGACATGCAACAACAACATGTTATTGAAATGCAGATTATTATGGTGAACATGTCAAATTTTACAAATACTTTAAACAGTAATCACATACTTCCTACCATACATAAAATGTTGAGTTGAAATTGAAGAAAAATTAAGTTCTGTCCTTCTTTGTGTAATGAGAAAGATTAGTCCATTTGTCCCAGTGATGTACATGTTTATTTGCACACAGAGCAGGGATAAGCAATGTGATCACAAGGGGTCACTCGAGATGCACGTTAATGTCAGGTGGGAACTGCTGTCAAGCTGTCTGCTTGTGATTGGCTCACTCAGGGCAGATGCACAGTGTTTAGCTTGAGAGCTCAGGAGTTCAGCAGTCTTATGGCCTTTGGGATGAAGCTGTCTGAGAGCCTGGTGGCTCTGTTGGCCTTCTTCTTGCACCACTTGGTGTACAGGTCCTCCATGGATGGCAACTTCATCTTGGTGATGTGCTGAGCAGTTTTCATAATCCTTGTGTTTGAGAACAATACCAGGTTTTGTTATTGTCTGGATAATCCTGCACCCCTGCACCATTTTCTAGTTAAACTAGTTTAACCAGAAGATAAAAATGCCAAAATGCATCAGCAGAAACACTGAATACAGCAGAAAAATAATTTGTGAGTGACTATGATTTAACAAAAATGAACACATTAGTGAATATCTGTAAGAGTTCTTATTCTTTATCTAATCTGATGTTTGCCTTAAGTGCTGATGGCCTCCTGGGGTCCGTTTCACAAAGCAGGTTTAGTGAAAACTCTGAGTCTGTTAACCCTGAAATGAGGGAAACTCTTGAGTTTTCCGTTTCACAAAGGGAGGTAACTCAAACCAGAGAAAGAGGGGTAACTCTAGCCTGTTTCACAGAGAGAGGTAACTTAAGCTTTCGGTCAGTTACCATGGTAACATACTCTATGAACCTAACCTGGTCGGGACCAGGTTTTTCTCAACAAACCTCGAGTTTCTCTCTGTCTCCGCCCTCTTTCAGCCACACACCGTATTTGATTTCCTCATTCATTAAGTCAGCAGGCGAGTTTTGGCGTAGCATAGTTCTGCCGTCTGTTTTTTGAGAAAATCATTGCAAAAATCAGTCAGTAGGCCAACATTAGAATTTATATTAGGTGGCGACTATTTTCACTACCATGGCATGTCCTTTTGATTATGATCCTGTGGATGAAGGTGCAGCACTACTGCGCAGAGAATTAAACATTCGTCGGGAGATGATTATCAGACCGCGCATAGATGTTCTTGCATTTCCAGACAATTATCTTTTTGAGCGATACCGTTTCACGTCACAGTCCGTCATTTACATACACAACCTAATCCGTCCTTACATTTCCAACATTACCAACCGAAGTCATGCTCTCACATCCCAGCAGATATTGTGTGTTGCGCTGCGTTTTTTGTTTTTTGTTTTTTTTTGCCAATGGGAGTTTTTTATACAACGTCGGAGATGCAGAGCACTTGAGCAAGGCAACTATACGCAGAGCGGTCAGAAAAGTGTGCCTCGCCCTGAAACGCCTTCTACCCATCTTTATCATTTTCAGCTCCTCTGCCTCCATTAGAGGTGGCGTTGCTGGGCCACCACCCGTTTTACGGGCATCTGCTTTCTTTCTGTTGGCTGAGTAGAAGTCTGTGTTAGTTTAAGGCTTAATTATTTAACAGAATATGATATAGATGAGAAGACATTTATGTTCGTGAAAACAGCATTATGTTGGGGATAAAACATACAGTCAAACAGCCACTTAATATTTACTTTACAATGTAAAACATGATCAAAATGAGGAATCCCCATGAGATTTTGCCGAGGTCTAGTGTATTTATGTTTCATCTTAAATTGCTGCCAAGTGCGCTTCTCCTCCGCGGGATTTCACCTTAATGAAATAAATTAATAGGCTACCACTCAAGCAGTTTCCCCCTGTAATATTATTGTGATTGCAAAGGACTACATTTAAACATTTAAACGCATTGATCCGAGCACCAATGTTCTCTCACGCCGTCTCCCTCTCTTTTGCTGCTGCAGCGGTGTTACACTTCCTTCTGAAAACGTGCGCAAACTCACCGTATGAGCGCATTTTTCCAATTCCAGTGGGGTGAAAACGTAACCGCCCTCTTCCCCGTTGCCATGGTGACTCGTCGAATCGGGGCTCCATTGACGCTGTCTTTCTATACTTGTGGTGCACGCGCTTAACTCCAGGTGAAACTACTCCGAGTTGATCAAACTAACCCAAATCAGCTGTTCTGGAACCGAAAACTCAGAGTTTCCTATCTCAGAGTAGATCAACTCAGAGTTCAGGGTTAGACTCTGAGTTTGTTGAACCTGCTTTGTGAAACGGACCTCTGTAGAGATTGACTGTGTGAAATATATGTGATTGTTGCCCTACTGGGTGTCTAAAAGTGGAAGTGTTAATTATTTCTATGTCTATTGTTTGTTTTTTGATTATCCTTATCATGGTATGAAAGAGCGAGACAATCTTACAAATGGTTGTACTGCACTTTATTAATTTACTTATGCAATAAACCAAAGGCCCCATTGTCTGACATAAAGTCAATAAAATTGGATTGGGTGAAATCTGTATTATCTATAATTTGTCAGGTAAAAATATAAATAATATACAGTTGTTTAATTAGAAAGGCATATAGCAGTCTCTTTTGTACAAAGCCACTTACAGTCATTCATACATACATTCATACACTGATTGTGGTGGCTGCCATGCAAGGTGCCGACCAGCACATCAGGAGCAGTTTGGGGTTCAGTATCTTGCCCAAGGACACTTTGACATGCAGACCAGGGGAATCAAACCAACAACCTTCCGATAACAAGACACTGGCTATGGTAACGTCAACCGGTTGGTCACGCCGAAATACGGGAGGAATTTGGGATGCAGCCTGTTTAAGGACGTTTCATTACTGGACACAGCATTGGAAATGTCAAGTCTGGATGATGACACTGATACTTTTCGAGCTGGACCACAACAACTAATTTAAGAGGCAGCTGACGATGCTGCCGAGTAACAGTTAACATTGTAGTCCATCAGGCTAACGCTAGCTAGCATACTACTGTTGATGGAAAACTTCCACTCTAATTCTCCCTAAAGAATGGAAAACCTGTGTTGACTCGTCTGCTTCCCCCTAGACGCAGATGAGTGGTAGAATAACCCTATCTGTAGTGTGTGACATGTCAGTATTTTAAAATGCTGTACTGTGTGCATGTTTACGATTAGACTCTATGGAGTTACTTCTTATGTGTGAGACACAACCCAATTTCAAAATCGGTTCAGATTTTAAGTCCCGTTGTGTGAGCGCAGCTTCAGCGTGCAGAGCCATGAAATGATTGCTAAAGTCATGCCCCTGCTGCTGCACAGTGTGGTGCTCCCTGTTTATTCAACATTTATTAATATTAAACGTGTCCCGTTTCCAAATTGCACAAAATTTGGTCCCTCAACAACAAACCTGTCAAGTGTGAATTAGATCAGACAAACAGTTTTCGAGATATGTCAAGTACATTCATACAGACAGACACACAGACAGACTTTCCTTGCTTTATAGTTAGTTGTTTGGAGCAGAGTGAACTATGAACTGCAACTACTGAGTATCTAGAGGGAAGTGTAAGTCTAAAAGTGTTCTGGAAATATCAGGAGTAACACATTTAAGTATAGAAGATTTGTGTCTGATGGTCAAAACATTCAAATCAGTGTTCCTTTAATCAGGCCCTCAGCATCTCTGCCACTGAGGACTCCACACACACACACATAAGTCATTGCACTTATTGCCGTTAACAGTTGTCAAGGCACTTGCCAAGGTATGTTTGTTAGCTGTGAGCCCTGATGACACCACTATAGTTAATACATTACGCCCTAATACTGTTTGTACCTCCCTGACCTCCATAGCCTGAGTGAGGCTCTAACAATCCTGTCTGCGCTGACATGCTCTCTAATCGGCTAAGGACCCACCGCCTTTAACACAGGGCTTAGTAATTAGATGGCTTTATAGAGGGCTCTTGGGGCGTTCACGCATGTACGCACACACACACACACACACACACACACACACACACACACACACACACACACACACACACACACACACAGAGAGAGAGAGAGAGACATGTCTCGTGCTGTGTTGGGGACCCTAACATGCTCACACACCAACTGCTGAACCATTAATACAGGCTTTTGATTTGTGTGCTTTTCAAAATAAAAGCTCAAAGACAATTTTTATTATCAAACATGATATACCTGGATGGAGCCATAGACACTAAATGTTGAATTTAATGTTTAATGTGTATTATCATTCTATCATTAACTAGACTTTGCGGGGGAGCATATGCAGCAAAGAGAGAGTGCGTTAATTCAAATAATACAGTGTGAAACAAAATCATTACTAAACACTATACTATTTATACTAACAAAGCGTCATGACCTCTTTCTCTTTAGAAGGTTGTTCTCATAGTGATGAATGAACAGTGAATCATTACCCAACTCTGCAGTTCTGCAAAGCACTAAAGTATTGTTCAGGTCATTGTTTCTCACAGCTCTCACCAGCTTCTGTTCTGACAAAAACAGGTAGCTCTTTGCTGGTGGACATATCAGCACATAAAGAATTGATTCTTTTTTCTTAAAAATATTAAGATTTTGATTATGATTGTTAATTAAACATTTTAAGATGTTTGTCGGGTCCAAAATTATTGTTTTGTTTATCTCTGAGTAAAAATTCTGACAGTTGTTTCAAGCCTCTAAACAAGGTCAGTCAGCCAATAGTATAAACGCCATTGGAATAATATGGTAGGTTAAAAAAAAGCTAAGAATGGGTGAGTTACAGCATGCACCCAGCATACCTTACTGCTCAACAAAAGCTAGCTAACGTTAGCAACGCTGACATTAGCGACGTTAGCATTAGCTAGTGATTAGTGATTTTAACATTAGCACGTCCTGCCCTCGTCTGACCAAACCATCAATCTTGTCCTCCTCCCCCTACGTTTCACCCTGTTTGAATTATGTCATGAATCACACATATGATGTTTGCCAATATCAAATGCTTTTTTGAAGTCAATAAGGTGTCAGTTGGTCATCAAACTAATTAAATATCACTCTGTGAAAATATGTCATTAAAAAAGACTACACCGCCAACAGTCACATAAATGACGTCTCGCTGAGCGCTCACCAAAACCTGCAACTTATATTGCTCCTGTATATCAGCAGCTCATAGAGCTGACCAACTCTCCCTTCACACAAATGCAGCTGTTCATATGAGCAGATTTATTGTGATTATCCCTTTTTGTTAATACTTTTTCTGTGCCTCATCTGAGCGGTTTAGCAAAACCTGGATAATATTTTGCTATCTTTAAGAGATTTAAGACATTCAGAGTCTTTCCTTTACAGTAAGGAAACATGTTTCTCTGTACAATGAAATTCTTCCTTTGCTGTCCACAGAATGCCAACAATGTAAAAAGAAATATGTACAACAAAAATATACAAAATAAAGCAATTTTTAAAAAAAAAGCATTTATGACAAACTGTGACTTTGTTTTTACATGAAAAAATATCTTTCTATTTCACAAACATTCATGGTATATTTCAAACTGGATCAAACAAGTTTTTGTCTCTCTCCATTGACTACTGTCCAAGTTTTTTTCTCAAATAAGTTCCCATGAGGTCGAATGGAAAGAGCTCTCTATACTACGCCACCTCACTTTCCTCTGTTGCTGTTGTTGTTATAATGACTTCACCCACTGGAGGTCACAGCTCAACAAGAAGTGTAAGTATGGGTCGCAATAAGCTGCTTTACCAGTCGGCCTTAGGGCTGTTTTCCTGATGAGGACAGACTGACAAGGTTGGAAATGAAGTAACACCTATTTTCAGTCCAGTTATGTAGCATTTATTAGGCAGCAAACAAACATTTAATAAATAGTTTATAACACACTATAATGTGATTGTAAGCAGATCTATTAAGTATTTATGTGTTTGTCTCAGGCACCGTAACTATAACTCCTCTTGTGGGCACCCATAGATGGAGACTGCTGTATGAACATATTATAAATGACAATACAATAAAAGGCAGTTGTTCCATGAGGGAGTCTGAGGAACGTGACTGTGAGCGGGACGACTGGCCAGGGGGATGGAGGTGCAACATTTACAGCGATTTGGCCAGGACTTAACGGTGGGAGCAGGTCCTCCTCCTCCTGGAAGACCATTTGAACTCTGGGTGTGTGTTTGTTTGGGGGGGTTAACGGGGTGTGTCTGCATGTGTGGTTTGTCTACGTGAGCTATTCCTGACCTCTGGGATAGACTTAACAACGTGTGTGTGCTTTGTCTAGCTTCATTAGAGAGCGTGTGTGTCTGTTGTGGGAATGGGGAGGGGGCGGTAGGTGGTTTGTTTGGGTGGCAGGGGGATTTCCAGCCAGTTGAGCTTTAAGTGTGGCCTCCCGTGAGATGCTGTGATTGGATGGGAACAGAAACACTGACGGTACAGACCGTGCTCCGCCGGTCAATCAATGTTTGAGCAAACACTCAGCTCCAAAATAAGCTCCCTGTCATCTGAGACAGGCAAGGTCTCCTAAAGTAGCCCCTCATTACTGAACATTAGCGCTGTCTTTAGCTCTCATAAGAGCTTTGCCGTAGAAAAGTGGGATTTTAGGATTAAGCCACCAGTGCTTTTGAAGGATATTGCTGATTGACTGCTGAAAAGTGTTTTACCAATCAGACAGCTCTGAAGATATGCTTAATTTGGACAAAATTCACATGGATATTGTTGAATTGCACAAGAACATTGCTGCATATGCTTCATTGAAAGAAAGAACAAAAATCCTGTGATCACCAAAAAACAGGCCTGTACTGGAATATACAGACCGGAGGCAAATTAAGAAAAAAAAACTGAAAGGCTGAGAGTAGAAATATAAATGAATTTGGATGCTTCAATAACACAGTTCTTTGACAAGTTGAAAAAAGCTGAACAGGAGTAGGGCACATAGATTTTGGATTAAGATGGCAAGAGGAAAAGATCCAAGTGACAGTGAGAGAGGGTTTAAGGGGCTGCCAGCCTGCGTAAATGTGTGGCGATAATGAGTGATGAATGTAGATCAAGTGCAAACCAACATGGAAGTTAGGTAGTGTTATCTACCATTATCATCAAAACATCACATTTTTCTTTCATTGCCGTTGCTTTTAATTGTGTACACAGACTCTAAGTGTTGATGTAAATCTTCTATTCTTTTTCTAGCACAAAACTTGGTGGTTATGATTAAATGCAATTTGAGATTCCAGAATAGAAAAATATCCAGAGCAAGAAGAAATATTACAAAACATTACAAAACATTAATGGAGAACTGAAGATGAAAAGAAAGAAAGAAAGAAAGAAAGAAAGAAAGAAAGAAAGAAAAGAGAACAGGGGAGGAGGTGGGAGAGCCACCTATGGGAGTCAGTGTCTGTGATTGTGTGCATGGGGCAGTGATACATACTACGAATCTGTTTTTTATTTCAAGACCAGTTAGGAACACAATTGCGGAGATATCACTGTATTTAATATTTTCTTTACATGCTGTACTTAATGATGGTTTCTATTTGAAGACAAGATTCACCCAGAAAACCTGAACCTGATTGCACAACAGTTGTGTTTTAATGGCGGATGGAAAACAGCAGTGTTGAATAATTAAATAAATCTCCACACAAAAATTCTACTATGCAACGCCTCTTGATTACTTTATTATCAAGTGGTTTGTCATGGTACACTTACTGTACACATACACACATTGTATATGGCAATAAAGGAGGTGAATGAGAGGACTCTTAATTTGTAATTTGATGCAAATGTGCATCTTTGAGATCCATTTGTGAATATCATGGTTAGCATGTTCCACATTGTATTGTGTTTAATGCAGTGTGAGACTCTGTGGGTACTGGTCTGGTCTTTGTCTGACTCAGTCTTGCCCTATCTTAGTCTTGGTCTCAACACCCAAAAGTCCTAGACTTGTCTTGGTCTCGAAGCACTCTGGTCTTGGTCAGGACTTGGTCTCTTAGGTTTAGGTGGTCTTGACAACAGTGCTGGTGTCCGGAGGCAAAAAGTGTAATAGTGGTCAGATGGCTCAAGGAATCTATTAAATTTTTATATTATATGACAAAATGTCTTTTTACATGTACTTTGCCCATAACGGTTGTTCTCATTCAAAAGGAGGTCTGTCAGTCTGTGTTACAATGAAGCTGTTTATCGGACATTTGGCAGAGCGATATTCTGGAATGAAAAAGTTGTCATTTAGAGAAGCAGTGAGGGAATGTCTTTGGAAGGCACACGTGTTCCTCCAGTAGAGCTCCACTAATGTGGAGAATCTAAAACAAGGAGCGTTGAAGCTGTTTGGGAGGCATGTGGGGAACTCCTCCTTAAAACACTGTTGTTCTTTGTCTGGAAAAAAGTCTCAACCAGAGGATCTAAAGGCATATGAAAATTAATTTATCTTATTTTTTTCTATTTTCTGGGCCAGTTGCCTTTTATTCATAATAAATGAAAAAAGGCAACAAAGGTCTTGTCTCTAAGTAAAGTATGGAAGCTGTATGTGCAGTTCATGTATTATGTAAGAAACATGCACTGTATACCATATTCATAACAAGCAAGCATGCATGAACAAACACTATTGCAAGTGTACATGTACACACACACACACACACACACACACACACACACACACACACACACACCAACCACAATAGTTGGGATGTTGTGTGAAACCTAAATTAAACAGAATGTGATCATTTGCTAACCTGTTTTGATATGCACTTCATTGAAAACAGTGGAGAGAGACTATACATTTTGCCTCAACAACTTCAACTGGGGGAATGCTCCGGGAACGCTCCAAAAACACCTGTATGGAACATTCCACAGGTGAACAGGTTCACTGGTAACAGGCGATAGTATCATGACTGGGTATGAAGGAGCATCCGCGAAAGGCTCAGTTACTCACAAGCGGGACGAGGTTTAGCCATTCTGAGTGTGTCATTCACGTTTGAATTGATTTGTTGCAATGTAACTGTCCATTAACTAACTGACTGGCTGGCTGGCTGACTGACTGATCATAAACTCACACTGCAAGACTCACACTAATAGTGAACTTCACATGGGGTCAGTTTAGTCACACGCTGATCAGGATGTCTGCCAAAAAAAATATCCCACCGCCTCCCGTCACTTGGCAGAAAATCATTGCTTGTGTCTTTATCCTCTGGGCGCGCTCCCATCTCCTGTATGCGCGTGCACGCGGAATCCCTCGCGCGCTTGGCACGGACCCGCGCACTCTAGCCCCTGTGTGTAGTAACCCAGAGCAGTACTGCTCTCAGCTAGACATGGCGGCGGATCCTAAGCCGGACTGGCTTTCCTGCCTTCCCTCTTCTTGGAGTTATGGCGTGACTCGGGATGGACGCATATTCTTCATCAAGTAAATATCACGCGGACATATGGATTTATGGATACGCACTGCTTATTTCTCCGACGCATTTTTCCTGTTTGTCTTTTTCGGGTTCTCTGTTCACCTTCTCCCCGTTTTTTTTCCCACCAACAGCGAAGAAGCAAAGAGTACGACCTGGTTGCATCCTGTTACTGGAGAAGCCGTAATCACGGGGCACAGGAAAACTCCAGGTAAACAGTCTGAGAATGGGGCTTTTCTTTAATCACTGCGAAAACACGCACACACATGCGCGCACGCCGCGCCAGGGAAAGGTTATCCGCGCGTCACGGCGAAGAAAAAAGGGGCGACAAGTTGCGGAGAGAGCGGTGGAAGACGATGAGGGGAGATTTCTTCTCTCTGCAGCAAAGCAACAGCCTCTTCTGCTCCGCTCCCCTCTCTGCTCTCCTCTGGCGGACCATTACGCACGCCGCCCTCCCCCTCCTCACACACGCCTCCTCCTGCTCTCTCCACCTAGACACTTTGCGACACACTTTTTAAAAGTTCCGTCACGTAGGCGTTAACCGATTTCGGAGCCGATTCCCTGCAGTGACATTTGACACATTTCCCGCTGACAGGCTTTTTTTTGCTGCAGAAAGCCAGTATTTCCCAAGCACGTACAGGCACCGAGGCTGCTTCAAGAACAATGCAGCGCGTCTGGTGCGTCAGTGCAAAACCGATATATTCAAAAATCAAACACATCTGCCCGCGACAGGAGAGGGGTGACGGATGGAAAGGCGTCATTGCATGCAGATCAACAGTGTATGCAAACAGCTAGAGGCCAACCGCTGCACGCACACAATGATCCAGTGATCAGTAAATCTTGTCTGGTAATGGGGAGGGGGTGCGGAATTGCATCAAAAAGCACAAGCCAAATGAGCTATTTGTGGTCCAGACACTGCATTGCTGTGTGTGTGTGTGTGTGTGTGTGTGTGTGTGTGTGTGTGTGTGTGTGTGTGTGTGTGTGAGCGAGAGAGAGAGAGAGAGAGAGAGAGAGAGAGAGAGAGAGAGAGAGAGAGAGAGAGATATCAGCTTCATATCTCTCTGCACAGCTGCTAATGTCTTAGTGTTTTGTCTGTCCTCTTCCCCTCCCCTGTCCTTCCAGATTTACCAACAGGATGGGAGGAAGGATACACATTCGAGGGAGCTCGCTGTTTCATCAAGTGAGTTGGACATGTGTGGCGAGAGAGAAAGAGAGAGAGCATAGAGACCAGTAGATGCAGGGAGGGAGACAGAGAGGCAGTGTGAGCAGTGTCTCGGGAGGTGAGGGGCTGCTTAGATTGGTCGCCGGGCACAGAGATTTCCCTCAGCTCTCATCAACGCCCACCTCTCTGCCTCTCTGCCCTGCTAGAGGAATTCACAAATATCTCTGTTTCCCTCCCCTGTAACACACACTCACACACACACACACACACACACACACACACACACACACACACACACACACACACACACACACACTCTCACACCCGTTCACACACATGCAGTCAAATCAGTGTTAATGGATGGATGCACTGTCTTTTGCTGCTGTTGAGGCGTTACTACTTCATCAGTTGGTGCTCTCACACTTCACCTGTCTCTCTCTGTCTCCTCACTCTCTCTCTCTCACACACACACACACACACACACACACACACACACATACACAGAGGGATTTTCTCAGGAACAAGTCTGCTGTTTTGATGCAAGTTTGACGAGCCAGTGTGACTCAGAGGCTACTCTGCTGCGCTGAACAGGCTTTACTTGTTGCCGTGCTGCGTGTGTGAACATGTGTGTGTGTGTATGTGCAACCTCTCCAGGGTTGTTAGTGTCTCTAGGTCCTTGTGCACATTGGCAAACATGTATATTTTGTGGACCTGTTGGACGACAAAATGGCCCTGTAGCTTCTCACACACCCATAGCTGACATTAACACGCATACACACCCACTCACTGACACACACACACACACACACACACACACACACACACACACACACACACACACACTTGTTCCCTGTCTGTCTGCGGTTGTGAGCAGGCACTTTCATGTGCTCTACCTACTTTGCCACCTAGTTTTCCTGCTGTTGCTCGTGCTGTCTGTGGCCATTTTGAGAGCAGCAGCTGACACATACGATGAGCTAATATAGCTGCTCTATAAATAGCCCACAACCGCTGCTCATCGGTATGTATGAATGCATGCAGAATGCGCACACGCACTCCATGTGTGTGCATGTAGGCATGTAAATATACGAGCATGGTCGCGCATGTTAAGTGCTCGCATGCAAACACAGACGGTCAGGTGAGTGACAGTCAGATGTGACAAGTGGACAGCTGTGAATGCAGGTGTGAACACGGCCAGAACACACTGAATGTGGTGGGGACCAGAGCAGGACACATTCAGAGATGGTGCACAGAGGCATGAGATTGTCTACAGCAGTGGGAGCTGACAAGTCACAAATTAGATTAGTATAACAAATTCAGAGGAGCATGGCCAAAACACTGGTCTTGGGCCTGTATTGACTCACCCTACGGCACTCTGTGCATTCGCTTTGTCAACTCACCTCGAAGCTCCAACTGAGTACTGAGCAGACACGAACCATCGCAGCTTCATGATAGACCCAATGACCAGTTCTCCTCTGCCAGATTAAATACCCCCATGTTATAATAGTAATAACTAGTATGGCACTGTGTAGAGCACAGACCTCCACCAAGGCCCAGCTGCCCCCTTTATCTGCATCAAACTGTACTCGCTCACAGATGCCAGCCACTTGATTTTTTTTTCATCAAGATCCATGCATTATTTCCTGAGAAATTAATGAAATGGCAAAAATGGCACTGATAAGAAAAGCCAGATTCCCCTTTGTCACTAACTGTGACCTTTGAGTTTTCTGTGTGTTTGTCATGATTTTATGAAACACAACTTTATGAGTAATCTGTACCATATGGGCATAATATTACATAAAATAGAAGCATTAAAAATTGGTTTTGACACAGAATTACATTTATTCCAGTAACATAATAATGCAGAACTCATCGTAGTTGAGTTGTGCAAATTCTCTGAACAAATTTGCAATCAGTGAAATTACCAAAAGCTAATTGGCATGCAATGAACCCGGGGCTTGTGCCCCCCTCCAGATGTGTGGCCTTGGGGTCCGTTCTGCCCAGTTGGTAATCTGTCTCTGTGGATTGGCAGTGACCCCAAGAAGATGGGTCTCAAATGATTAATGGGATTAGCTCATCCAAAAGTCCAGGGAATATGACCACACAATCCTGGCTCCCTTACACTGGTTACGTGTTGCTTTTAGAATTGATGTTTTGGTTATTCCTAGTTATTGAACAGGTCTGTCGCCGCCCTATGTCCCTTCTTGCTCCCTGAGATCCTCACATGTGTCATTCCTTGTTCTTTCAAGCTCTAGATTAATACACAAAGGTGATAGAGGCTTTGCAGTTAGAGCTCCCAACCCTGGACTAACCAGCCTAAAGAGATCAGGGCTGAAAACTCGGTCTCACCTTCAAGATCCCTTTTGAATGCTCACTTCTTAAAAATAGTTGTTGTTGTTTTTTTGTTTTTTTTTACTAATCTTTATGTGCTCTGTGACCATTTGTTTTACTCTCTTGGTGCTCTCTGTCTGTATTTTCATGGTTTAGCTTGTTTTATTAGCTTTCTGTTTCATTTAGTTCTGTAAAGCCCTTGATGTGGACATACAATTATTTTTTAGGCTTTTCTTTAAAATTTGTTTGGGGTTGGAATTAGGGCTGCACAATTCTGGAAAAAATGTGAATCACGATTTTTTTGCTTAGAATTGAGATCATGATTCTCTGGCACGATTTTTTTCACAAAATGTTTATTGCACTGATGAACTTGAACAAAACAAAAAAAAACATAGTAGTATGGCAAAGCCATACTACTATGCCTCTGCCAAGGCAATGTTTTTTTGTTTTGTTCAAGTTCTAAAATTGGATGAGAAATGATTTTTACAAAAGTAAAAAAAAAAATTTAGTCTCCAAGATGAGAGGGCATCCTTTAATACCTCATGTTGTACAGTGTGTACTGGGGCCGTAAATTTGGCTAGGTGATATGTGATAGCTGCTGTGATCGGCTTTCTAAAACGGAGGCACAATATTCTTTTTCAAAAGCCGCCTCTGTAGGCGTAAACATGTGACATGACGTAAAGCTCGAAGTTGAGCTGTGAACAGTCAACAACGAATTTGTCTTCAAAATAAGAGCTTTACATTGCACCGCACTGGAGTTTAGAACTGGGTTCTTAACGGGGGGCTTTTAATTTGAAAGTAGCGACCGTTCCTAGCTTGTCGCTACAACAACAAGCTAACACAACCATACAGCTAGAGATCCAGGAGACGCTGCATCTCCCGGGCTCAGCGGCTGTCCAGTTGTTCATCTAGCAGGCGAGGCGGAAATAAGTGTACCCCCCGAGGCGGCAAATCGGCGGACCAAAACAGACCCCCAAGTTGCGGCCCTCTGTCTAAAACCTTCCTCCGCTGAATCACGTGTTGTAAAGACGCTTTACCACAGGTTGAGGGAGGAGGCAGCGGCAGTGCTGCGTTTGGGGGCGCTTCACAAAATCCGGGAGGAAAATAGGAGCATTTGTTTGTGATTCAGCTCGAGATATAATATGCTTCAGAATCGCTGTGTGTAGAAATGAGATCACGTGTATGTGTGAATCGAGATCGCGATTTTTTAACGGTTTTTTGTGCAGCCCTAGTTGGAATTATTGTTATTAATTCAATACTGACAGAAAGGAGTCTGTACCCCTGAGTATCAGTGGATGGGATTGAATACTTGTTCAAGTTAATAGTCTTATTAATGCTTTCTTTGACAAGACTTTCTCAATAATTGAAGAATATTTTAAGTAAGCAGAGAGCATGCCGTTTAGTTTCATAAACTCAAGTATTGGTACCAGAATACTTACTAACCCTACTCTTGGCTTTTTCTCTTAATGCTGACTTACTTTTTCAAACATCTGAAAATTAAAATCTACAATTTTGCAACTGCTCACAGCTCATAGGCATGACAAAGGTGAGCAAGGCAGCCCTGTACATGCCTAAAACTAAGATCTGACATGTTCCAGCATCTTTACGATCTAATGTGATCTAAAGCTTTATGCAACAAAACAGCCCAAACCAAACCTGATACCCCAAACTATGGTGGTACTATTTTTCCTATGTCACAGAACTCCACATAATCCATATGTAGACTCCATTTAATAGGGTTTGGAAACAGTGATCCAGGGTAAACATAGGGTTACTTTAGGGTAAAATTTAGACCGACTCATCCAAACCAAGTGCAAGGTACCAGAAGACTACCACAAGGTCTTTTGCAAACCCTTTCTTACCAGGTTTCAACTGCAGTCTTTGCATTTATTCCTAGTGAGGATAGGACATGAGGTCTGACCAGACAGCTACTGTTGATTCTCAGCTATTGGCTGACTCAGTCTGGACTGCAGGCTTGAGGATACGTTCTGGAACAATAACAGCCTTGAATACAATGAATAGCATTGGACTCCGAACAAACAGGCCTAGTCTCACACTGCATCATCACCACTTCTGTGAATCCTTCAAATTCCTTCCAGATTCTTGCTCGGTCACTTTTCTGTCAGCCCATTATTGGAATCCTGGCCCCGCTAGTTCCTCTACATCCATGGTGTTGAAGGACAGTGCTGTCGTCTGAATGACTTGTGACAGGCAGTCACTACCAGCCTCTGTAAGGGTCAAATGGCTCCAGCTTTTGTTTGATCCTCAAGTTTCCATTTTGAAACTGATTATACCATGAGTTGTATTCTAAACCCTATTAGGATTTGTCTGGTTTGCTGTAACAACGCCCATTCAGGTGCACTGACTCTTAAGTTGAAATGCCATCACTTACCAATACTTTAGATGAAGCATTTAGTTTGAAACCACACTTATTCAAGAGCAAACATTGACGCAGTCGGTTCAGAGCGTTGAGGGGAGTCCCAGTGGAATATGAGGAAGAGATACTGGTCTGTTGTTTTTGCTCCGTGACTACTGTGTATACAGTCCAAACCACTGTTTCAGGGTGAACTGAAACATGGAGGACAGGCCACATTTTCAGTTGGTTTGTTGCATGGTTCAAAGCTGCTGCAATGTCTTCCAAATGCCTTTCAAAACAGGTCTTTTCTTCAATTGCCAAGATTTTGAAGTCTTGCCAATGTGTTTAGCTCTGCACAGCTAACTAATTGCTCCTTCACTGACCCATGGCATGTCAAAGGAGTTTTGGCACAAAATGAAAGATGGCAGTTTCTCATGTGTCATGGTAGAATGTTAGTCACTTTCCCTCAGTTAAACAAGTCACGGTGTGGCTCTCAGTGAAGTAAGACATATTTACAGCATGTTAGCTGCCTGGTTGTCCCTTTTGGCTTCAGGAAAACTGCATGACTGGTTGTTTTTTGTTTTTTGAAATATCATTTGGGGTTTACTACTCATTGCCCTGTTAGAAAACAACATTGATGGCCTTCTCTTATTGTTATAAGCCAAGACACCTATCAATCAACGAAAAATTCTTCCAAATCTAACCTAAACCCACCCATTTTAGGCTTGAAGATCTTCTGAATGGGACAATAGCCTTAATAGCTTTGATTTGAGCCCTTGGCGTTTTTGCTCGGCTTTAATGTTATATCTTTTACTGTGATGTTAAAATGTCGACTAGTTTCCCAATTAATAACCTCTGCCAATAAGGGTATGTTTCACCCATGTAGGTTGGTTGGTTGATTGGTTTGTTGGTTGGTTTGTTGTTTGGTTGGTTGGTTGGTTGGTTTGTCAGCAGGATTACACAGAAACGACTGAATGGATTTCCACGAAACTTGGATGGAAGATGGTCTCTGCCTAAAATAAACCCTTAACTTTTGGTGCATATCGGGAAGAGTCTTGGGGCCTTGGCGGAGGTATGCACACTACTTAGTGACATTCAAGTTGATATGTTTTTATGCTTTTTGATCTGTAAAATGTCAGAAAATGGTGAAAAACACAATATGATACCCAAAGCCCAAGATGACGTACTCAAATGTCTTTTATTGTCCATAACCTAAATATATTCAATTTACTGTTGTGGAGAAGAAAGAAACCAGAAAATATTCACGTTAAAGAAGCTGGAATCAGACAATTTTTAATTTGATTTTTTATCAAGAAAAATACTTCAATTGAGTATCAAAGTAGTTGGTAGTTTATTTCATAGTTCACAACAAATCGATTAATCACTGCAGCTCTGATTTACAGCCCAGTTACTACATGTCATAGCAACGCCTGCTATGTATTGTTATTTTCAGAGAATTTGGGCAAATGAAAGACACATTTTCTACAATGTGAAAGTGTGGCCTTTACACTTAGGGTTGGTTGGGACTGTAACTGTTTTAATGCAAATTTGATTGAAATCACAAATGATTTATTGTTGCCACAGAAATGTCTTGACATTTAGTCAGATTTTTGTGAAGCTGACATCTACAAGGCTGTAAGAGGAACTGCGACGTCCACGTTGGTTTCACTACTCGGCTGATGTGGCTGCTGATTGTGCTGTCTGCATCAGGTCACGAACACATTTTTAAAAATATGCAACTGGTCATCACGTGACTCACATCCACTTTGTTGAGTTTTGGAACAGCTGATCCGCTGTGTCTCCTTAGGACAGTTCTTCACCCCTGAGTTAGTGCATGAATCTGTAGCTCACAAGCAGAATAAAGTTGAAAAGTTGGGTTTGTTTGATTATTCATATATACATGTACTTGAAGAGGTTGTGAAACAGTGATTTAGAACATTCTTCTCTGTCCTATCTACATTTTGACTTGTACAACACTGCAGTTGTTGCTGTAGCAGTGAATCACAGTCAGAGGATGCAGAACAGGGGGACTGTGTGGATGTAATGCAGTATATATTGGTCATTTTGTTGTCAGGCTGGATGAAACCATGGCAGAAGAAATACATAGTGATAACTTTCTCCATTCATTTATTCAGGTTTCTTTTTTAATTGGTCACCAGTCCGTACAGTACATAAGAGCAACTGAATTCCTTGTTGAATTGTGTGTGATAGTCTCAGTCGTCTTTTAGTTTCTCTAATCATTTCTCTTTTTCTCTCTGCTATAAAGTCCCAGTGGGTGCTGCTAGTAGGCCCCTGTCTGCAAATTGAGTGTATCCCCACTGCACTGTGAAACACATTTCAAGGTTTCATTAATGTTGACAATAATTAATTCTCATAACTCTTTCTATGATAGTCCGACAAAATGACACATGTTCGTATTATATATTAATGGGGACATCCCCACCACTACAAATTTATGTTACATGGCTTGAAAATGGCAAGACTGAGTCATCAGGTTTTGCATTTTTTTTTCTCCATCAATGTTAACATGTCAAAGTCAATATAGAAGATGCAGAGAGGAAAACATATGCATTGCCTATCTATTCAATACTCAGGTCGTAACTGGGCTGCAAAACGTTCAGGTAGTGTATTAATGTTCTCATCACAATAGTTTTCCACTTTTCACTTTTCAGTTTAGTAGCCTTGACTAACACTTTGCCTGTGAGAACAGTTGTCTTCTGTGGTTCTGGGGAGTGAAAATTAGGCTACTAAAGGTGACATCACATAAGCATCTCCACTTGGATTTGGAAGTGATGAAATGATAATAGAACCTGCTTCAGGAACTGATGGCCTGAAATGTGACAGATTTAATGCTGTGTTTACATCATATGGAAGAGATAGGAAAGGTTCTAACTCAAAAATGATTGCATGACTTCAGAGTTGGTCATGTGAGGGTGAAATACTGTTTATTGAGTGCATAACATAGTTTCCAAATCAGAGTTTCCTCTGAGAGGAGGCTTGTGTGTACATTCCTGTGTGTGTGTGTGTGTGTTTGTTTGTCTGTGTGTGTGTGTGTGTTTGGAGCCCCTTCCTGCTCAGTGGGACCCAGTTTGCCCTCCACTCCTCTCTAGTCTCAAATCCCTGGAGAAATCTCTGTGCCGCTTCTTTTGACCCCCCCCCCCCCCCCGCTCCGTGTGTGTTTTTGTGTGTGTGTGTGTGTGTGTTTGGGGGGGGGGGGTCTCTCTCACCTGGCTGTTGCAGTTTGATGTTTGCTCCCTGCTTGACTGAACACTCCCTAAAGCCTGTACCAGCTCCTCATGTGTGTTTCTGTATGTGTCTATATGTGTGTGTGGCCACTATAACACTCCTTGCAGGAATTTATTTTCTGAGTCTGTCTGTGTGCGTGCGTGTGCGCGTCAAGCGTGCGTACATGTGTGCGTGTGTGTGTGGCAGCACACTTCCAGCTTGACCTCACCTTTGAATTTGCCCTGTATGTGTGATGTTTTTGCAAATCATAGAAGCCTTGCAGGTATCAGGACTGTCACCAAGCTGCCCTCATACTCACTGTGTGTGTGTGTGTGTGTGTGTGTGTGTGTGTGTGTGTGTGTGTGTGTGTGTGTGTGTGTGTGACTGACTTAACTTGACTATTGACATCATGATAATATTCAACTGGATGTAATTAGATTCTCAAGCTATCAAGCTGCTATATGCACGAAATCACTTATTATTCCACTCACACACACCTCCTGGTCATCAGCTGGTGTGTTACCAGTGCAGACTTTATTAAATTCCTGCCTCTATGTGTGCCTGGGGTGGGTGGTGTGTGTGGCGGGCTTGGGGGTGCAGGACTTAGGAACCGATTTATAGCAGCAGAGATGGGAGGACTGTATTCACGCATGATGAGCACAGCTGATGGAGGTTAGTGATGGTGACATACAGCAGAGGGGAAGGACACACACAGGACGACCGCTCAGCCACTCCGTTCAGTAACCACAGGCAGCCACAAAGGCAGCTGACAGGCTCTTCACTGCAGGCATGACTGATGGCAGTGGTGGATTTTAATCTGAAATGGGAATCTGTAACTGATTATCTTGTTGTTGATGTGTTGTCAGATGTATCTACCCATCTGGTCAGGAAAAAAAAACAATACTTTTCTTTCAAAATGCTTTAAACAACTCTGCTACGTTTTCCTGTCAAGGACCTCTTGTTGCCATTGGTATAACTGTTCTCTGTCAGACACAAAAATGGAAGTAGCATAATTTTATCGTACTTTTCTAGAGAGTAGACCAAAGTGAAAGATAAGGGTAGAAAAGATCTCTACTTTGCATTAGGATGCTCTTTGGATTGCAATGAATTGTGTCCAATTCAAAATCTATGGTTTCCCAAATTTGAGGTAGTGTGTCACCCACTGTAGCCACTACTGTCGCTGTTTTCTCACTAATCTCACCTGGCCACGAAAGAAAACTGCCTCCTGTCACCAGTGAAAGGAGTCAGATCAACTGTCGCGTCCCTGCCTGGCAAGTAACAGCTAGCTATACTAAGTAAGCTAAGCTAGGAGAAAGCAAATAACAGTGGCCTTGCACATGGAGATGTAACATTAGCACATTGAGCAACAACAAACTTATTTTTATTTTCTCTCCCAGATGTCACAAATGCCAACATCTCCTACCTTACAGCAACTCTGAGGGGACACAATACATTGTGTGCTGTCTGTCTGTCTGTCTGTCTATCTGTCTTTTAAATCAGGAAGTTATGATGATACAGGGCTCAGGTGTTAATGACTGTCAGCCATCAGTGACGGACGATGGCAGCCATAAAGTGACCACTGGTTAGTCTGATAAGTATATCAAACTTACCAGTGTGTTACTGGGTCTGTCTAAAACTTGAGTATTATGTGGTGTTGCAGTCGTTTGCTGTGGAAAGTGGTTGCTGCCGATGTACAAGATTTATTCCTCTGCAGTGACAATAAAGAACACGCATGGGCCCCCTAGTAACTGTTTTTAATTGGAAGCCTAACAAGATATTCAGGGCTGACAAACAGTAATGTTAACCGTGATCAACAGCAGGGAGCCAACTATGAACTGATATTCACTGCCAGCTCTATGTCTCTGTCCATGCTACACTGAGCGGTGGTCAGTCACTGTCCACCGTGTCCTCTAACCTTCCACATCAGATATCACTCAGCCACGAGGAAACACCTCCTACAGTCAGTGAGTTATCCTTCTATGCAAATGTTGTCTGCTCATATGGGATTGGCAACACATAAAGCTACAGTCTCCACTGAAAATACTGCGCTCCGACACCAAACAACACTGGACCCATGTTGACCCCAGATACAGGTCAACAATGCCAGTCATTCTTGCCATCATGCATGTTGTTGCATTTTACAGTCTATCAATAATACAGAGGTACATATACTGCAAAACCAGGAGCTATTCTGTAGAATAACAACCCAGTCAGTGCGGAGTATGTAAAATATAAATATTATTTCATTTTTATGTTTGTTTTTTTGTTTGCAAGTAGACCAATGTTTACTCATACTGCAAGAATATATTCCCGATACTACCCTAAATAAAACTGTATTGGAGTATTGGATTGTAGCAGAGAAACAGTGAGGTGGAGAGACTTCTGTTGTACTCGATGTACCATGATTCTGTACTGCATTGTGGTCTCTGTTCTGTGATGTAGAAATTGGTTTCTGTATCCTCTTTGTCCGCTGGATTTCTTAACTCATAATTAATTAATAATTTTTTTACAATTAAAAGATAATTATTTTATTTATTATTGTTTTGATTAATCAAACTATTCTCAACAAAAAATATCCCAGTCTTAACTGTCCCGGACAGGCATCTTTTATGTGCCAGGCAGGATGGGTTGAATTTAAAGGGAATGAGAGTTTGAGAGGTCATAACTTCACCTTGTCTGGTTTGAAATCTGACTTTCCCGACCCTGACATGCAGCTGACCTTTGACCTCTGTAGTGGGACAGTTAACAACAAGGGCCTGGTTTGTGGTTGTCATTTAGCCTGAAGTGTGTTGAGATGAAACAGGAGGAGAGGTTATCAGAGGCTTACTGAGCCTCATGATATTTCGGCTCTGTGTTGTCAGGCCGCCACAGCTGTCTCTGCCTCTTTCTTCCATTTTCAGTGTGTGCACATGTTTCTTTCTGTGTGTGTGTGTGTGTGTGTGTGTGTGTGTGTGTGTGTGTGTGTGTGTGTGTGTGTGTGTGTTTAGCTTGGCTTGGCAGCCACTCAGTGCTTTGGGAACGCCACAAAATAAACAGTTAGAGTAACATGAACGTAGCCTTGTTGCTCCCCGCCCACCAGAAAAAAAACATCTCCATGCAGTCGCTGCTGCAGCAGCTGATTCTGAGCCTCTGTGTCAAACTCAGTGATGCTCAGCAAGACTATAAAGCTCTGAAGAAGTACAGTTCTCTTTTTCTCTCTTTCACTGAGAAAATCAAAACTGTACTATTTATAACTAGTAATCTCATCCTACACATAACACTATTTCTGATTTATTCTGAAAAGACACAGATGCAATGGATCCTGTTATTGTATGTAACAATCGGTATTGGATAATTCAAAAGTATTTATCTCTATCAAAATTTGTCTTTGTTATCTTACCCATGCTTTATGAATAGTTGTATGTTGTATGTTCCAATTAATCAGTCGATCGATAAATCTTTATTTGTAAAGTGCCAGTTCACAACAAAAGTCATCTCTTGACAACTTCCAAATTGAGCAGGCCCAGACCATACGTCTTGATTAATGTATTCGCAGAGACCCAACATTTCCCTCCATGAGCAAGCACCCGGGGAAAGCGGTGACAATAAACTGCCTTTTAACAGGCAGAAACCTTGAGCAGAACCAGACTCAATGGGGGGCAGCCATCTGCCTAGGAGAGAGAGAGAGGGAGAGACGGAAAGAGGGAGAGACAAAGATAGAGACAGAAGCCCTTTTCACACAGAGATGTCACATTATCGCCACAGTTGCGTTTCGCCAATCCTCTGGCGTTGGTCATTCACACAGAGCCAAACAGCTCCGCCCTAAAGACGAACCGCCATGTAATTCACAGAGCAAGCCGGTGCTGCGTCTCCTAATCACCTCAGTACATGCCCAAACAACAGCTCGTCATCAACAACACAGCAGAGCACATGTTTGTAACACCACACACTGGAAAACTTCCCTGCATCTTTTATCATTTTGTAATAATTAGAAATCTATTTTTTAAATGAGCTTTCAGCATTTTTAAAACAGCATCATCATCCACAGCTGTTTCTGCTCTGTTTCCTCTGCTGATAGAGTTCTGACAGAGCGCCATGAGTGCAAAGTGGACAGACATGACTCACGTCAGAGTTAATGACAGAGACGAATGCTTTCACAGCAACGATACCATATAAAGCCCTCCGCTTCAGGTCAGTGGTGGTTTATCCAGTGCTGTCCATTCAGCTCCAACACCATCACTCCGGAGCTCTCCGTGGAGTGTCAGTTCTACCATTCAGTTTGTCCCTCTGCAAAACTTTGACAAACATTTTACACATTCATTTTCTATTTGCATCTTGAAAAGAAAACTCAGAGGGACTACCAATTTTTGAAGAACAGTCCACACAGTCCTTGAAGTCTGGGGAAATGTTCACCGAAAGGAAAACATTGTTCGTGTCAGGTTTAATAAAGCCGTCACAATACTGCCATAACAAAGTCCGCTCACTAACAGCTTCTCTTCATTTACTGACTAATAGAGAGATACTCTGAGTGAATTTCACCTGTAAGCGGCAGGCAAGAGGAGCTGCATTGCCCACGTTTGCACCTGCATGTCCCAGAGTCACCACATCAGACACACAGAACTGCCTTAGCAGAGCAGACTCACCTGCCAGTCTGGACTGAACAGGTCCCATAGATAACGGGTTCTTGGGGCAGCCAGTACATTGAGATGTGGTGTCCGAGCCTCTTCTCCTTTAAAAAGCCCCACGCCTTAAACAGTCCACAGTAGAAATCAGGTAATATCTTTATGTACAGCTACTTTAAGTCCATTAGAAACAAAGATCTGTTGCCAGCGGCCTCCACATTAAATCATAGGACCACACAGAAACCTTTGTAACTGGAAACTGAAGGTAGCCTCCCTGCTGCTCAGGTGGATCAGGCCCTGTCCTCCATCATTCCACGGCAGATACAGCACACTCTGAAGCACCTGGTGCAGTTAATCAATGCCGTCAGAAAATGACGACTCCATTGTTCATCCTAGATGCGGATTTTATACCGTCATAAATACATTTGAGAGAAGAAGAAGAAGTGTAGTAAAAATAATAATGACAGTAATAATCACCAGACCTCAGTAGCCTGCTCCTAACCTATAACCAGATGGTTTGTTAGACAGAACCATCCGGAACAGCACTTCTAGAAACAGGTTGGAAAAGAAATACTTGGCAGGTGTTGGGTGTACGTGCCTGTCACCCTCTGTTGTGGGCAGGCTTCAACAAATTGGATCAGCAGTAGGAGAACAATACCTCCAGTGGAGCAGGTTGGTAAATCAAACTGTTACTGAAGATGGCCAAGAGATGAAAAACATATTTTCCATTGAAAAAAAGCCTTTTGTGGTGTTCTCTGCTCTTCTTTCAAAGAAATATGCAGTCCAGCTCTGATATAACTGAAGCTTTAGCAGCTGTGCTAAACCCGAAGAACTGCCAAATTCTGTCTTCAAATGAGCAGTCGCCTCTCTCCATGGTAGTCACACCTAGACTATGGTCATAGCTGCCATCTCTTGTTGCCAGTAGTTTCTCATAGGATGCTGATTGGTCAAAAGCCCTGTGTTCGCCCACCAGTGCATATCTTGAGCCACAAAGAGATTTTTTTTCACATGATCAACTGGCTTGCAAAGCATCCTCATCTCTGGGACAGGCTAAAACTGCACAATATTAAAATAATATAACTGGTCTTGGTAATATAATATAATTGGTCTTGGTAAGATATGAAGTAGTTCTTAGTAGGATTGGCGGTGGTGGTGGTGGTGGAGTGTGGTGCTGTGTGTGTGTGTGTGTGTGTGTGTGTGTGTGTGTGTGTGTGTGTGTGTGTGTGTGTGTGTGTGTGTGTGTGTGTGTGTGTGTGTGTGTGTGTGTGTGTGTGTGTGTGTGTGTGTGTGTGTGTGTGTGTGTGTGTGTGTGTGTGTGTGTGTGGCTTGAAAGAAGTCGGGTAGTGGGTGTGACCAGCAGCATGCAGGGACATATTCATTAACACAGAACAGGTTTAGAGAGCAAACATGGACAGAACTTACGAGACTGGTGTGTCTGCTCTGACTGAGCCGTGATTATTAGTTTGCTTGCTGTCTTCAAAGTTGCTTTCTTTCAGGGTTGGCAGGGAGTATGTCAATGCTAACCTGACTCTCAACCTCTTTAAATTTTCATTTCATTTTCTCATCTTTCATTAATGAGAAAGTGATTCTGATAGGGATTAGTGATGGTGATATGGCTTTATAGACACACTGAGACTGTAGAAGTTTGTCTTGATTTTTCCACAGTTTGTCTGCAAAGTAAGCTATCAATATGTAGCAATCCAATAATAGCTTTGCTTGTATTAGTAGCCTGAGGGTAAAACTGTTTTTACATGATTTTAAAATCAATTTGATACAGTGTTTTGATTTTCATTTGATTCACAGGATTCACAGCAAATAGACATGCTGATATGGTTATTATATTTACAAGCATTTTCTCTATTTGATATGCAGAAAATTGACAATATTATAATATATGTAGCTATCGCTACTAGGGATGCCTGATAAATTAAATTTTCATCGTCGTCGCGATACTAACATGTGCGATAAACACATTGCAAAAGACTGCCTGACACCCGATGAATAAGAAAATGCATGCATGCATGCAAGAGCATGCATGCACTGTGAGCATGCCAACAGTTAGCCTATCAGATGGAGCCCTGTATACAAGGGCCAATCAGATGAAGCACCAGCTAGCCGTAAGCTACCCTGACAAATTAATCGGCATCAGTTTGGTGGTGATTGTCAGGTTATGATGGCTGAGGGAGGAGAGAAAAGCGATTGAAATGTGGCCGTCGAAGACCTTGTGGTGAAAAGAAACAGCTCTGAGTGTGTGCTGATTGTGTGATTATGTGTGTATGTATCCAGGAAATAGTAGGACAAACAAGTGTGCACCCTTGATCACTCTACTATGGGAATGACTTACGGGATGTTTTTAACTCCGACGTAAACGGGTCAGAGAGCTGTGTCAGACGGGTGTGTGTGTGTGTGTGTGTGTGTGTGTATGTGTGTGCGCGAGCTGCTTGCAGCCAGCGACACCACAGAGCAATATGCATTGTGTTGAGCTGCTCCGTCACACTGCTATATGGACTTATTTTGGATTCACGTGAGACGACGTGTTGCAAACACAGGTACCACCTGCAATACAACCATAAAGACCTACACGAACAATTCAAAACTAATGTTAGCCATCATTAACTGTATAGTTAATAATATGCAAACTTCAATATTTGTTTATTTATCGCAAGTTATATCGTCATCGCAATATTGAACAGTGTTATCGAACATATTTTCCACCAATGGCAAACGGTTAAATACACATGTTTCGATGTTTCAGAACAGCGACAGTGTTTTATTCAAAGGTCCCATTTTCAGGGTCACATTTTTCATTTGCTTTTTTAATGTTTTGCCTCTCTACCCATCCATTCATCTGATTGGTGGAGCAGTCAGGGCTGAAAACACTGTCTCTTTTTGAAGAAAAAAAATTAAAGTTTGTTTTATAGGTAAAGAAGAAGAAGTATGATTCTGACCAAAACATGCCACAGTTGAAGCCAGAGGCCACTGTTCCCTAAACAAGTACTGATTTTTGGTGACTAAAACTATATTCAAGTCTTAGTCTTTGTCTTTAAAGATGTACAGAAAATAAAGTCACTCTCATTTCTCTTAATTTAGATTTGTAAAAATAAGGTTCTGTCAGAACAATCCGACGAGGTTAACCATGTAGTTTCTTGCGTGTGTGTCTGTGTGTGTTTCTCGATGTAGCAAAAGATGAATGTGACGCCACATTAAAGGGAAGTGAGAGTACCAACAGTCCAGTGAAACAGATCGAAGCTTGAGCTCTAAATCCACTGGACTCCACGTGAGACTGATGATGGTTATCTCTGCATCAGAAACACACAAATTAGGTGTGTGTGTGTGTGTGTGTGCGTGTGCGTGTGTGCGTGTGCGTGCGCGCGCGTGCGCGTGGGTGTATACTGTATCTACAAGTCAGCGGTTAGTGCAATCCTCTGTGGTGAACTGGCCCTAAGATGCAGGGAGAGATATGAGGACAGGAAATGAAGAGAATTAAGGAACAGAGAGAGAGGGGGGAGATGACGGAGGTGAAGAGGACATGTCATTCAGCCACACACTTTGCAGGTGTTTCCATCTTCACATGCAATGCTGACACTACTGACAGCGAAGGTGTGTGTGTGTGTAAATGGTTTGCATTTTTATAGCGCTTTTCCAGTCCAACGACAGCTCAAAGCGCTGTACAATACATGCCACATTCACCCATTCACAAACACATTCACACACTGATGAGGGAGGCTGCCATGCAAGGCGCCAACTGCTCACCAGGAGCAATTTGGGGTTCAGTATCTTGCTCAAGGACGCTTAGACATGCAACTAGGGGGAGCCGGGATTCAAACTGGTGACCTTCCGATCACTAGACGACCTGCTCTGTGTGTGTGTGTGTGTGTGTGTGTGTGTGTGTGTGTGTGTGTGTGTGTGTGTGTGTGTGTGTGTGTGTGTGTGTGTGTGTGTGTGTGTGTGTGTGTGTGTGTGTGTGTGTGTGTGTGTGTGTGTGTGTTTTCCAGTTATTACCAGCTCTGCAGTATCATAAGTGCAGCGGTTTTTGGGACAAAGACTTCCTAAGTGGGTCGTTTGCTGGGTGGGGCAGATCTGCTCATAAGTAGTTTCTTGTACAATCTGAATACACACATAAACACACAAATCTGCACATCATCCTGCATTGGGGATTTTTTTTCATGTGCGAATTCATTCCGCACATGTGACCTTTGTCCCTGACAGCTGGTGGTTGTGGTTGTGTTCAGAGCTCTCTCAGAATGAAACACATGCTCCATATTGGTTTTAAAGGATGATTTATGAGAGGATTGTAAATACTTTTAAACTGAGATTAGATTATCTGAAGCTGGAAGCATCCCTGAGGGGGCACGGGGCCACTGCAGGAGCCAAGACTAACATAACAGGACACTTAATGTGTTTACAGGAAGGGTAATAATGTGATATTAATCCACAAATCCACAAATCCATTTAACACATTTTGAGACTACGAGCACCATTTGACTGGACCTCTGCCTAATTAGGTTAGACCCTTTTTAAAGGGGGTGAATACTTATGCAATCACTTATTTTACGTTATGTGTTTTTTAGTAATTGACATTACTTTTTAGAAATCTGTTTTCGCTTTGACATTAAAGAGTTTTCTTGTTGGTAATTTTTTTGGTTTGTATATTTTTTGTTTGTTGACCATGATTCCATTTGCAAGAGTAATAAAATGGGAAAAACAATTAAGGGGGTGAATATTTTTTATAGGCACTGTATCTCATGACACTTTCCAATTTGGAGCATGTCTAGACCATACTCTTCAATTAATTTCTTATTGTACAAACACCCAACATGGAAGGATAAAAGACCATGTCCAATGTCCCCATGTAATGTGATGAAAACAATTGTGTGGGTGTGTGGGTGTGTGGGTGCATGTGTGTGCATGTGTGTGAATGTGTAGGCGCTAATTAATGATTGGTGTGGATTCCAGCATCGGTAGACTGTTGACTATAGAATAACAAAGCTCCACCCTTTTGCTGACTCATCTGACAAACCAGGAAACACCATTTGATATGCCTTCACTGAGGGGAGGGACACATTAGCTGTGAGAAAATCGAAGATTATAATCTGAAAAAAACTTACCCTTCCCACTCAGAGAGGACAGCTACAGGAGGAATTTGTGGAAATACTGGAAGACTTGGAATACTGCCAGCTCAGCACTGAATACTGACTGAGGGATTCAGAGGAAGCTCAGCTCAAAGTGAAACTAACTTTCAGGAAATGGTCTGGAGGAGGGGGTGAAACCAAGCCTGACTGGCTGTGCTGTCTGCCTGATGTGTTTTTAACTCCAATCATGGTATCTTATTTCCTTGAGAGGGAACTCATGTGTCCGGTCTGCCATGACATCTTCAAAGATCCTGTTTTCCTGTCATGTTGTCACTGCTTCTGTAAAACTGCCTGTGTCTGGATTGTAAGAGAAGATCTTCAAGGAGTGACCCACCTTCTATCTTGGTGTTAAAAAACCTATGTGAGGCCTTCTTAGTGGAGAGAGACCAGAGAGCTTCAGTAGCTCTCTGCTGTTTCCACATTGAAAAACTCAAGCTCTTCAGCCTCAACCACCAGCAGCCAGTGTGTCTGTTGGGATTCAGAAAAACACATGGACCACAGGTTCCGACCTATCGATGAAGCTGCAAAGGATCAACCCTGCTTTGAGGGTGGAAGAGGAGCAGAATAGTCCGATGATAAAGGAGAAGATGGAGGCTCTGAGCAGAGAGATAGTAGATCTGTCAGACACAGTCAGAGCCACAAAGGAGGAGCTGAGAGCTGAAGACCTTCAATATCTGGAACAAGATCAACAAGATGGTCTTCTACACTCCTGTGATTCTGAACCCCAAAGCTGCTTGTTCATAACTCATTCTGTCTGCAGACCTTTGCAGCGTTAGATGGGTTCAGAGAGAGCTTCCTGAAAACCCAGAGAGAATACAATACCTTAGCTCAGTCACGGGCTCTGAGGGTTTTAACTCAGGGACTCAAAGCTGGGATATTGAGGTTGGAGACAGTCAGTGCGTTTACATGCACAGCTTAGTCGGATTACAGCCATAGTTCGACTATGTTACTCAATCAGACAACTGCAATTGTCCGAGTATACATGACGGTGAGAAAATCGAATTACTGGCTGAAGCATGTACGCTACCGGTACGCTAGGTGGCGCTGTACCTTTTTTCAACTAGTGGTAATATAGCCACCTCCAGCTGACCTCTTTACGTCACTAGCTGCCTCGGCATTCCAGACAGATGCCGTACGAAGAGCAAGACGAAGCTACATCTTTGTACATTTCATATAAGGCGTACATGATAATTACACAAACTAGATGCACAGTGGTGCTCTTGCTTGTGGTGATTTTGGAGGAATCACCACAAGCAAGCCGCCGCCGCCGTCCTTGTAATTCCGGCTCACGGCCCCGGGGAAAAAAGTCTCGAGCCTGCGCAGAACGCAAAATCCGATCCGATCTGATAGAGCGTATACATGCAGGAGTAATGTGACTATCAATCGAATAATCTAGGTGTATTAATCCGACTTTGAGAAATCCGATCCGGTCCGATTTTAGTCAGACTAAGGTGTATACATGCATCTAAAAAATCCGATCATAGTCGGACTAACCCAGTAATTCGGTTTTCTTGAGTGTCATGTAAACGCACTGAATGATCATTGGGAACTGGGAGTACTTGAAGGGTCTATGCAGAGAAAGAATAATGTTGCTTTGGAGAATACGTTTCTACAGTGGTAAACACAGAGTCTGTTCAGGGTCAGACACAGACACTGATATCCCAGTGAAGAAGTTCCAGAGGGTCACAGTGACTCTGTACTGGGACAGAGGACTATTGTCATTCTCAGACTCTGACACACACATACACACATTCACACACACTTTCACTGACAGGTTGTTTCTTTACATTAACTCTGTAAAGTAATACCCACTTGAAATATTACCACTGATGGTCTGTGTAACAGAAAAGCGATTAGCACCGGCAGTGTCAGCAAGTGATGAGATTTGGTTAACACATTGTTATTTGACGCCCTTAGCACACACCAAAAACATCATGACAATAGGAGAAGTACTAAAGATACAGTTTAAGTTGATGAGAGTGATAATCTGTGGTGGAATGAAAGTATTTCAACTGATGCATGTGTATTTTCAGCTTAAGAGCACCTTGTTATTGCAATGTCTTGTTGGCTTCCCTAGTTTTGATTAGCTTCATAATTAATGACACGCTTTCTTCACATGTGACCTAGCTGCTGTTATGAAAACAGAATCAGAATCAGTATTCCTTTATTGTCCAACAAACGGGGAAATTTGTTTGCCACAGCAGCCAAAGGACAGTAGTATTTTGAAAAACCATTACAATAGTAAAAAAATAAACAATATAATTAAAAGGTAAGAAATGGAACCAACCTTTTTGAAACTGAGAGCTACTTCATGGGGCTACCAGTTTGATACACTCTTCTGAAATAACAAATTTGCTCAGTTTACCTTTAGTTATATATGATTATTAATGATTAATGATACTCATCTATGTGAAGACACTGATCACGTTAATGATTTCTCACAATAATTATCAACAAATGACTTGAGAAGGTGGGAAACAGATAATATCAATATTCAATTTTCATTTTTAGAACAGGTCTGAGGGCTACTCATGTGCTCCTTGTGGGCTACCTGGTGCCCGCGGGCACCGTGTTGGTGACCCCTGGTCTATACTCCTATATACATATGAACATAATATTGTACAACAATTAATGTAATAACTATGGGTTTTTATAAAAATTGACCAGGTAGTGCAAACTAAAAATGAGAAATGAGTTGTGTATTCTACTGGGAGCAGTGCTGGTTGTACAGTCTGACAGCAGCAGCAGGAAGGAAGGACCTGTGATACCTCTCCTTCACACAGTCTCCACCTGCACTGGGTCAAGAGGGCATCCCTGGATGGAGGTGGCCTTCTTGATAAATTTATCAAGTCTCCTCCTGCCTGCTGCTGAGATGCTGCTGCTACAGCAGACTACTGCATAGAAAATGGCTGATGTCACCACAAAGTCATAGAAAGAAGTAGAGTTGCACGATACCCACGGTACCCACACTACCCCACGGTGCCAAATCGTAACGGTTCCTACTATACTAGAAATTCTACACGATGGTACTACCGTGGATTACTATACTACCGGTGCCAGTTTCCGCTACATAGCGGCCGCCTCGACTCCCAGCTTCTCACTGCATGCTACTCCCTTGTAAACAAACCCACATGGCAACTACTGCAACCGAACTACACAGCTGCTGAATGATTGGCTGTTTGCCTGTTACTGATGACGTCCGGGGATATGATATGCTGTTTCCGCACGCTGGGTCCACCTGTCTGATAGCTGATTGGCCGTTCGTGTGTTTCTGCCGGCAAGAACGAACTCCATGAAGAAAGAAATTCGCTTCAAAACAAGCAACAAACTAAAGTTCTGTCTTGCCCAGACGCGCGCACGGCTTACAGTCACAAACACGAGACAACACACTCACCATGGCAGAAGCACTGGGCCCGAGTGGCAAGTCTGCCGCGGCGTTGTCGTCAGTGGCACCACTAATTTTGCTCAAAAAAAACAAACTCCAAAAGTCACATTTGGAACTATTTTGGCTTTAAACAAGGCACAGACGTTAAAGCAATAGACGATGGCCGTCCACTGTGCAGGCGCTTCCACCAAGCTATAGGAGCCAAAGGAGGGAACACATCCAACCTCATAAAACACCTGCAGTGTCGTCACCCAGTTTTATATGTCGAATACCAGGTTAGTATGCCCTGTTTATTTTGTCATTGGCTAATATTAGGATATATGCTCCGTGTACAGGCTGAGGATTGAAGAGTTAAAGGATGTCAAAGTATAGCACCTAGAAAATGCATAAAAATATAGTTTGCACAGGGAATCAGTTCCTGTTTATTGTTTTGTGTCCTCTATGGTTTATTATGTTGGAGAAGAAGCATTATGGTCAAATAGATTTTTTTAAAAGACAGTGGATTTGTTATCCTAAGTTGATTATTTATATTAGTCAAACATAAATTATTGTCCAAAGGAAACTGAATGATTAATTAATTTCAACCATATAAATTCTAACTTCATTTATTTGTTTTTTATTGCTTATATGCTGCTCATGTGTATTTCCCACCCCTTATTTCAGAGAGAGCCATATCATGCACCAAACAACATTATGAGTAATTAATAAGTATTTATAACTTGTACAAATACATTGCAGTTAATAAAAATAATAATAATTAAAAAAGGCTGCAGTATCGCGCTAATACCTGGAACTGTGATACTTTGTCCAGACAAAGTATCACGGTTCAGGGTACCACGATACTATACCAGTATAGTATCGTGGTTACTCATTTTGGTATCGTGACAACTCTAGAAAGAAGTCAGGAGTACCCCCTGCACTCCAAAGGACCTGAGCTTCCTCAGCAGATACAGTCTGCTCTGACCTTTCTTATAGGTTGCTGCAGTGTGATCAGTCCAGTCCAGTTTATTGTTCATGTGAACTCCCAGGTACTTGTAAGATGTCACCATCTTAATGTCTGTTCTCAGGATGTTCACCTGTTCACCCACCAGCTGTTTGGTCTTCCCGGCATTGAGCTTGAGGTGGTTCTGCTGTCACCAGTCTACAAAGTCTTTAATGAGCTCTCTGTAGGCTCCATTGTCCCATCCCTGATTAGGCCGACGATAGCAGAGTCGTCAGAGAACTTTTGTAGATGGCAGTGGGGTGATTGGTGGGAGAAGCCTGCAGTGTACATGGTGAACAGGAAAGGGGCCAGGACTGTTCCCTTTGGGCCCCTGTACTGCAGACAACTGTGTCGGACACACAGTCCCAAATCCTTACATACTGTGGCCGGTTTCTTGAGGTCGTCAAGGATCCAGGATGTGAGGTGTTGGTTCACCCCTGCGAGCTCCAGCTTGTCCCCCAGACGTGCAGGCTGAATGGTGTTAAGAGCACTGGAGAAAGAACATGATCCTCACAGTGCTTCCTGGCTTCTCCATGTGAGACAGTGATTTGTCCAGGAGGAAGATGATGGCGTCGTCTGCTCCAATGACAGGTTGATATGCAAATTGGAGTGTGTCCATAAAGGACCCACCAGAGGGCGGAGATGGATGAGGAGCCACTCCAGGGTCTTCATCAGGTGTGAAGTGAGAGCATCTGGTCTGTAGCTGTTAAAGTCTTTTGGGTGAGGGATCTTTGGTACTGGTACCACGCAGGAGGTTTTCCACAGCAGTGGCACTTTTCCCAGCTTCAGGCTCATGTTGAAGATGTACAATCCTGCACAGCTGGTCTGCACAGGACTTGAGGAGCCTGTAGCTGATCTCGTCTGGACCTGTAGCCTTCTTTACCTTCATCTTCCTCAGCTGATTTCTCACCTGGATAGCAGAGAGGGACAGAGTGGAGCAGGGGGGCTGAGTGTCGGATGTGGGGGGAGGGTGAATGTCAGGGGGGGCAGTGGGGGGAGTCTGTGACATGAAAGCAGTGGAAAGGGAGGTAGAGGTGAGAATGGGGCAGTAAACAGGGGGATGGAAGAGGTGGTGGGGGGCAGCAGAGATGGCCGGGCAGGGGGAAGGGTGGGTGTCTGGTCAAACCTGTTGAAGAATAGGTTCAGGTCGTTCACCCATGTCTGATCCCCTGCAGCCTGGGAGTCTGGTTTCCTCTGCCCTGAGATGGTTTTAAGGCTTTATGTCAGGATTAATCCAGGGTATGCTGTTTGAAAAACACCATACAGTCCTGGTGGGTACAAAGTTATCCACACAGAAGTTTATATCCATTATGCAGCCTGTTAAACTGCTGATGTCCTCCCCATGAGAAATACACAGTTCTTCCCACACAGTTGAGTCAAAGTAGTCCCTCAGAGCCTCCTCAGACTCCTCAGTCCATGCTTTAACTGTGCGGGTTTCCACTGGTTGCCTGTTAACAAAGGGCTTGTAAACAGGCAGCACCAGGTTGTGGTCAGATCTTCCCAGGGGAGGGAGGGGGGATGAGTTGTATGCCTCCTTGCTGTTGGCATAAAATAAGTCCAGTGTTTTGTTGATATATTGTTTGAATGTGGGCAGGGTGGAGGACAGAGAGGCATGATTAAAGTCCACAGTGATGAGGAAGTGGGCCTGTGGGTGCTGGGTCTGCAGTGAGCTTGTGACTGAGTGGAGGACGTCACAAGCTGCATCAGCGTTTGCAGAGGAGGGGATATACATAGCGAACACAATCACCTGTGTGAACTCCCTCAGGAGGTAGTACGGCCTCATGCTAACCGCTAAAAGTTTGATGTCCTTATTGCAGACTTGTTCTTTAACAGTGATGTGCCCAGAGTTACACCATCTGTCATTAGCCCTTTTTAGATAGAAAAGGCGGCACATTTGCTCCAAGGTAAGGGCGGCAATGTGCCGGCCTGTCTTTCTAAAACCGAAGCGTAATTTTCCTTCTTTTCCAAAAGCCACCTCTGGGGTAGGCGTAAACATGTGACGTGACGTGAAGCTCGAAGTTGGGCTGTGACATAGAATTTGTCTTCAAAATAAGAGCTTTACATTGCACCCCATTGGAGTTTAGAACTGGGTTCTTAGCGGGGGCTTTTAATTTGAAAGTACTGACCGTTCCTAGCTTGCGCTACAACAACGAGCTAACACAACCAAGCAGCTACAGAGACAGAGGAGACGCTAGCATCTCCCGGATCTCAGCGGCTGTCCAGTTGCTCATCTTAATGTCCACGGATGAAATGATGGCTTGACTGCTGTGATCAGCTGTTTCCTGTTTTAAAAACTCCTCGGTTGTGGGTCGCACATCTGTGCAGGTCATTGACACCTCCGCCCATCTCACCCACGGGCCGCCTCGGTTTTAGATAGCAGTCGAGGCGGAAATTAGTGTACCCTCCGAGGCGGAAAATCAACGGACTTAAACAGACCCCCAATTTGCCGGCTTCTGTCTAAAACCGCAGACCGAGCCGCCAAAAAGACGGGCAAATTGGCGGCTTGGTGCTCTGTCTAAAAACGGCTATTAACAAATACTGCCAGCCCTCCTCCTTTCCTCTTACCGCTCTCTGTCATCCTGTCTGCCCGCCGCAGTTGAAAACCGCCCAGGTTAACGTCCGTGTCCGGGGGTCAGTGCCATTAGCCTCGTCTCAGTGAGCACCATGATGCTGCACTCGCGGTAGTCCCTCTGATGCCGGGTCAGCGCCATTAGCTTGTCCATCTTATTGGGGAGAGATCTTACATTCCCCATGATGACAGACGGGAGGAAGGGTCTGTAACGTCCCCTCCTGCTACTGCGAGCAGCTCCGGCACGGCACCCGTGCCTCCTCCTCTACAGCTGGCAGGAGACATCAGGCCGCTCGTGCGGTGGCACCGCGGCGCTACTGAGGGACAACAGCTGATCCCTACTATAAATAGGGCTGCGTACAGACTCCCGGACATGGTGGAAAACAGTGAAAAAAGCAGTATTAAGACCAGAGCAAAAAAAGCAAATCTGTTCTCCATACTGCCCAAAGAGAGAGCTCCAAAGAGAAGTAATTAAAAACAGTTAAAAAGTACAAAAAGTCATATAAAAAGAGGAAAAAGCTTAAAAGTGAGACAAATAACCATAAGTGAACGTTTCGTTCAAATTACTTTTTTTATATAAGCATACTCATTTGTTATTTAGACAGTTATTTCATCCACCAATTACGATATAGTTTAATGTCAGTTAATTAGTTTGTCTGTGAGCTGGATATCTCCAAAAGTGCATTATCAATACATTTGCTGACTGACTGGCCTTGAGCCAAAGAAAAGTCAATAAGATTTTGGTGGTGATCCAGATCAGACAGTTCCACAATTAAACAATTATTGATTCGAGGCGTAACTGTGAAGCTAATGGAGAGAGAGGATTGTAATTCCTAAGGGAATGTTCACAAAGTCAAAAAATCAATGCAACTTTAAATTGAAGCCATGGGAATGATGTATTTGCGTGGTAAATTAGAGAATTGTTTGGTGAGGTTTGTGCTGTCTGGGTACCTTCTTGTTTTTGAAGAGTCTCACTCTGTCTCTACTGACAGTCTGACAACAAATCAAACTTCTGACCTTGGTAAAGGAACAGTCTCAACCACCCTCACACAGAGAAAGATGTGGAGCCCCAAAGACGACACTGACCCAATTTAACCTGATGCACTCTGAAAATGACTTTCCTGTTATTCTGGCTCAGTTGATCGGAGGCGTCTAGATATGTGCATGTAAGCCGCTGATACCCAGAGGGTGCTGAGTGAATCTGCGCCGTGACACTGTACTATGGGTCAGACTGAAATTTGGGCACAAATAACACCAGCCACCACTCAGTGCATTTACATGCACAGCTTAGTCGTATTACAGCCATAGCTCTATGCTACTCAATCGGACAACTGCAATTGTCCAAGTGTACATGCTGGTGAGAAAATTAATTATTGGCCGAAGCATGTCATACCCCGGTACGATAGGTGGCGCTGTACCCATTTCAACTGGTGGTAACAGAGCCACCTCCATCTGACCTCTTTACGTCACCAGCAACAACAAACTCTGCCTCGGTATTTGAGAAAGATGGCGCACGAAGAGCGAGACGAAGCTGCATCTTTGTACATTTCGTATATGGTGTACATGATATCCATCCATCCATCCATTTTCGTCCGCTTATCTGGGGCCGGGTCGCGGGGGCAGCTGCCTGAGCAGGGACACCAAGACTTCCCTCTCCCCGGACACTGCCTCCAGCTCTTCCGGGAGGATCCCAAGGCGTTCCCAGGCCAGCTGGGTGACATAGTCACACCAGCGTGTCCTGGGTCTTCCTTGGGGTCTCCTCCCGGCGGGACATGTCAGGAACACCTCCCGAGGGAGGCGTCCCGGGGGCATCCGAAACAGATGCCCGAGCCACCTCAGCTGGCTCCTCTCGATGTGGAGGAGCAGCGGCTCTACTCTGAGCTCCTCCCGGGTGACAGAACTTCTCACCCTATCTCTAAGGGAGCGCCCTGCCACCCTGCAGAGGAAACTCATTTCGGCCGCTTGTATCCGGGATCTTATTCTTTCGGTCATGACCCAAAGTTCATGACCATAGGTGAGGGTCGGAACGTAGATTGACTGGTAAATCGAGAGCTTCGCCTTTCGGCTCAGCTCTCTCTTCACCACGACAGACCGATACAACGACCGCATTACTGCAGCCGCTGCACCGATCCGCCTGTCAATCTCAGGTTCCATCCTTCCCTCACTCGTGAATAAGACCCTAAGATACTTAAACTCCTCCACTTGAGGCAGGAACTCTCCTCCCACCTGGAGGGAGCAAGCCACCTTTTTCCGGTCGAGAACCATGGCCTCGGATTTGGAGGTGCTGATTCTCATCCCAGCCGCTTCACACTCGGCTGCAAACCGCCCCAGGACAAGCTGGAGGTCCCGGCTCGAAGGAGCCAACAAGACCACATCATCCGCGAAAAGCAGAGATGAGATCCAGTGGCTCCCGAACCAGTACATGATAATTACACAAACTAGATGCGCAATGATGCTCTTGCTTGCGGTTTATTCGGAGGAAAGACACCGCTGCCGCTGTCCTTCTACTTCTGGCTCACGGCCCCGGGAAAAAAAATCTTGAGTCTGCGCAGAACGCAAAATCTGATAGAACGTATACATGCAGGAGTAATGCAAATCGAATAATCTAGGTGTTTTTATCTGACTAGAGAAATCCGATCCAGTCCAATTGTAGTCAAACTAAGGTGTATACATGCATCTTAAAAATCCGATCATAGTCAGACTAACCCAGTAATTCGGTTTTTTTGAGTGTTATGTAGTGACAGTGTTTAGGGTTCAAGGTCCTAAACATAATCACATGGTTGAGAAAGTTCTGTAACCCTCATGGCTCATTACACACTTTCCTTATCCATGGAATAAAGGAAATAAAAGCCTTAGCCTAAGACTGAGACTTTGTATGCTGGTATACATTACATTTTTGTATACATTTCTGCAAGCACATTTTATCTGTGCTTATATGCTACCTGATAAATTCTCGTATGTGTATGTGTTCTGTTTATTCATATGCAGGGACAGCTGTCATGGTCTGGAGTATTGGTTGTGTTATTGTACTTGTCTGAGCCTATGTGTTGTATTTTTTGTAATTTTATAATGCCATCAACCTGCCAGGGACTGCAGTTGAAAATTAGATTGTATTGCTAAATCTGGCACTTTTACTTAATAGACTCTAGTGCTCATGTTAATTATTGTGCACTGTCACTTTTCTAAATTACATTTAGGGCATTTATCAGATGCTTTTGTCCAAAGCGACTTACAGTAATTCATACATACACTCATACACTGATGGTGGTGGCTGCCATAAAAGGTAGGGGTTCAGTATCTTGCTCAAAGACACTTAGACATGCAGTCCAGGGGAATCGAACCAGCGACCCTCTGATAACAAGACGCTGGCTCTACCCCTGAGCCACAACCGCCTTTGTTAAATCTCATTAAATGAGTGATTAAATTATAATCAGCAGCTTAATCATTAAATTAATCAACTGAGAAAATGCTCATTTGTAGCCCTAAATGTAGAAAACCATAACGATTTAGTACGTACACTTCGTCTAAAGGCCAAGCTGTGAACACAAGAAATTCACAGTACGGAGGGAACGTCTTGTTCTGGCTGCATCCCACTGTCTGCCTACTTCACACACCTGGTAAGTTTATGCATAGAGTAGATTTATAGGGGCAGTTTGTAAGATTTGGCCAGAATTTGAGTTCGAAACATTCAAAAAGTAGTAGTGTCATCAGAGTGAAGAAACAACAGCGTTGACGTCATGTCTTAGGCCTCCATGTACTGTGTTACACAGATGTCTACTGAACTGAGCATGCTAGCCAGTCGATAGTCCAATAGCTCCAGAGTTTCTTTCTCTTAAGCCTTGACTGACTTTGCCTTGTTACTGCGTTGGGATGAGAGTTAAAATGACATGGTAAAGTTTCTCTGTGATGTAAAACTTTGCATTGACAGGTCTTTGTTTCACTGGGATAGTAAAAGTCATTTTGATATGTAAAAGTATGTTGACACATTGAAGGTTCTTGGTGAAATATTAAGGTAAAATTGTAGCACATTGCAGTTGACACAGTGAGGATGGAAAGTTTTGCGTGCTGCTGGTGTCAAAGGAGTTGAACGGCTCAACCTTGAGAAACTGTTGAGAAAGCTCAACCTTATTGTCTTAATTGTATGATATTACACTCGCCTTCGCCACCAAATTACCAATTACTCACTGTCAGTGAAAAAACACACAATTAATTTAAAAGTAATGAAGATTTTATTCTCTACAGATAATTTATTGATGGTCTTTAAGAAACTTTGTTGACCGGACTGGGCGGACTCGGGTTTTTGGAACGAGACCGGTCAAGACCATCGCTGTTTTTTTGTCCATGCTTTACTGATAAGAGAAAAGGACCCTCTCAAAAACAGCTAATAACCTAATATTAAGCTAATAATCACTGGTAGTGTAAATATTTCCCCCAGCTGCAGCTGCTACCTGCCCGGTGTCAGTGTCAGAGTGACTGACACGCCCCCCTGCACACAGAGTATGGAGACGCGGGAGGAGAGCGGCTGTGTGAACTCGTAAGCAGTAGGTGATTTGAGGGGGGATGCAGTCCCCCTTGTTAGCAAAATTACCTAAAAGCATCCCCCTTGTTAACCTGACATCAGTCTCCATCCGCTAGTAGCAGATAGTTCGTTACAAATCACAAGTGGCCGCGATCAGCTCCGGCGCACAGTTAAATCAAGCCGCACACGGCTGCTTTGCGATCCGGCTGCATAGTTTATTTTTCACGAAAGCTGCAACAATCTGCACAGCGCAGATCGCACTAACAGGAAGTCAGAGACACAGGAACAGCATAGAGAACCCGGTCAATTTTCAAAATAAAACACCCTGTGCAGACTCCCGATTGTATAAGAACAAAAAATTACCAGATCAACAAAGTCGGGCAAGTTCTGAAACGTTCCTGCTATAAATCTTGTTTTGTTTACACATTCATGGTATGATGCCTTGCAGCAGGGCCGGGGTGGGTAATCGGGAGATTCGGGAGAATTCCCGGTGGGCCGCTTGTTGATTCACACAGAGCGAAGCCTCTCCGCCTTCACGTGTGTGATTCACACAGAAAGCCGGCGCTGCGGCTCCTAAAGAGGCGTGACGTTACACGTCATGTTGATGACGCGGGTGTCTCCCCAGGTGTTCCCCCTGTTAATCCAACCCCGCGGACGATTTATTATCACACGGATGCTGTTATAATGTGTTGTGAATAAGATCCTGACCCACCAAACATCCTGGAAAGTGACGGAGTTACGTTTTTCGCGCTAAATTACATAATTATACATAATCACCATCAGTAAACTGGACTCCCTCACTCGCGGGGATGGAGGCTGTTTTCTGGGGGAAAGTTCCCTGAAGTCTTGGTCAGGAGGGCTGACGGTCGCAGTGATTTATTGGTGCGAAACTTAAGTCTAACTTCTTATCTTTGTAACATATACATGGTTTTAATGGCTTAATGTATCTTTGTCTTGACAAGAGTTGTCAAAAGGACGCTAACACCGGTGAATTAGCTGCGTGCTACTGTCTGCCCTAGTCGGACACCCGGTCAAACTGATCCAGTAAAGGGCCGCTGTGGCTGCAAGAACACACCTGATCCAACAAATCAACTGTGTGAAGACAATTCAGTTGATTGAATAAGTCGAGTCAGGTGTGTTCTTTCTTGGTTGAAATGAAATCCCTGCATCCGCAGCGTCCCATTACTGGGTCACTTTGAGACACCACTGGCGAGCTGCTGGTTGTCACATGCTCATTAATGCTGTCAACACATTCAGGACCACATTCCTGCCCTTCACAATAAAATGACATGCTTTAAAAGCTCCAAAATATGCTGAAAAGTCTTCTTAAATAAAAATGGATTATTAAATAATTTTCCAGTCTGGGATCATTAAAGTAATTCTATTTTAAAGTAATTCTATCTAATTTCCGTTTTCAATGTAAACCACCACCACCTGAGCTGCTCAGGCTGAGCGTTGCCCCAAACGTTCTTACTGCTTTCCCTCATCAAGGTCACTTTCTTTTACTAATTAATAAAAGTATAAATGCCCATGTACAAATATGAAATTTCACTTGTAGATTCTTAGTAGTGTGTAAGTTAGTTTTACTTGAACTTCAGTGGCAATCACCCAGTACAAGCACCAGCCCTAATCAGAAGCAGCGTAAATAGTATGCTAATATCAGCCAATGTAGTCTCAACCTCTTCGCAAGTACAATAGAAAATTAATTGAAATATTACACCATTTGAGTCACCCAATATATGGCAAATCACATAATTTAAAAAAAAAATGTGCAAATACTGATTAAAAAACTCCAGTAAACCCAGTGAAATGACTCTTGATGTTTTTGGTGTAGCCTCTGAGCAGCAGATAAGCCAGTCTACTGCTGAAAGGGATGATGAGGAGGCCCTGACTGCACAATGGACAGGTAGAGAGGATAACAGAGTAAATAATATGAAATTATTATATATATATATATATATATATATATGTATATATAGATGCTGAGAGAGAGGACAGTGAGATCATATCCAGGAAGACAGCAGAAGACAGCAGAAGCCCAGCAGAAGATAATTTCAAACATGTTATAAATAAAAACTACACGATAGTAAGAGCCAAAAAAAAAGTGGGCCAGTCATGGGCCTGAAACTCCCGGGCTGAAAAGTGGCCCCACTCCGGCCCTGCCTTGCAGAGTGCGTAATAGTTATGTTCTAAAACTAAATGTTACTTTTTGTAAGTGTTTTTAGTGTGTCTGTTCAGAACATGGTGGCTTATGCTATGTTGGTAATTGTCATTTTTGTGCTGGTTTATAGTTTAACCATTAATGAGGTAGCTGTTATATTTCCTGACACCAGCTGTTTTATCCCCTGTTGAAATGCACTCTGCTGGAGTGACTTTCTCCATTCTGTATTTGTAGTCTTTAAATATAAGACAATATCAGACAATATATATGCTGATATTGATATATCTGTGATAGGCTAATATTGGCCAATAAAATCGACCTTCAAATAAATCGGTCGGGCTCTACTATTTTGCACAATGTTCATTGTGTGTCCTCAAGGCATTTAGATGGTAAAAAATTCCAAGGGCTCTTGTAACTTAAAATGACCCTGCTTGACGTGTATTGTAAACATGACAAAACCCTGCCTGGATAAGTCCACTGCTACATTTTAAAGGTGTATTTACTCATTACTTTAATACAGTTATAAAAAGACAATTGTAGTAGGTAGAGAAGGAAGATAACTGGATAAAATAGAATTGTAGAATTAGAAATGTCACAGTTATGGTTAAGGCATCCTGCAACAATGTCCTTTTGGGAGGTGTACATAGGTGTGTCGGGGCGTGTGTCGTGTTGCCATTGGGCCATATATAATTGTGGGCCACAATAAGCGGAATTAAGCTCAACTCTTTCCATGATTGGTTTAGGCATTTATTTGCTAACTGTCAAAACACTGACTATATTAGCCTTGTTATCACAAGCAAGATAACAGAACAGCATCGATGAAATGGGCCATATTTCTTCCCCAAAATATGTGATACACACACAAGGCTTTGTCAAGTCAACCTGGAGTTGTGTGTGCTAGTATGGAAAGAACAGGCATTGAGGAATAATGTATGGGTAAAATATAAATCAGGCTAAATTAATGGTTTAAAACTAGGGCTGTCAAACGATTAATTTATTTAATCGCGATTAATCGCATTTTGTCCATAGTTAACTCGCGATTAATTTGCGATTAATCGCGAGTTAACTATGGACAATTTTTTGGCACATTTTTTTCTGTTCTAAATGTACCTTAATTTATTTTTTTCATGTTCTTAATACTTTTAACAACATAAGAAAGGTCAAATATGCTTGCATTATGAAAATGTTTATTCAACACTTCAAATCATGCAGGAAAATAAATCCAGGGTTGTCTGCTTTTGGCGAGGGGGGGCGACGGGCTCTCTGCATCTGCCGTCTGTTTGGCTTGCAAGTGGTGTCCTCTGACACTGCACATTTTTCTTCTTCGCCTTTTTCACGCAGTGTACTACTTTCTGTCAGTCTGTATCACACTGATGATCGCCATGGCTCCGGTGCAGCAAAACAATAAAAAGTACGACTTGAAATTCAAACCTTCTGTCGTGATATATTCAGAGGAAAACTCGGGAGAAGCAGCCGCTAGACGTTTCTCTGTTGACCCCAAGAGAGTGAGAGAAACTGAGCTTCAGCGTCTGTCCGAGGAGGACAGCAGCAGGGCCAGGCTGCCTGCTGGAGGGAGGAAGAAGGCTAGCGAGGAGCCTGAGATAAACATGCGGGGATGAGTTATCAGCAAATGGGCACGCCATGAGAGAGTGTCCCGCAAAATGATCAGGGCAATGGCGAAACAAATGTACGCCACCATGAGTGACAGCAGAGATGAGGAGTTTGCAGCGAGTGCTGCTTTTCAGTCTGCCGTGTTTTTAATGAAAGGCCAACCTTGCTTCTTCTTCTTCTGATTCCCTTTCTTATTCTTCTGCCACCCTCTGTATGAAGACTACAGGACGGCCGTAAATCATACAATGTGCGTTTTTTAAAATTTTTTTTTTTTTTATACTGAACGTTAATCGCGTGTTAAAAAAATTAACGGCGTTAAGAGGACGTTGCGTTACCGCGTTATTAACGCGTTAACTTTGACAGCCCTATTTAAGACACATTGTTTCAAAAGAAAGGTCTTGGTCTTGTCTCGGTCTCGACCTCTAAAAGTCTTGGTCTTGTCTTGGTCTCGACTTCCAAATGTCTTGGCCTAGTCTCGGTCTCGGTACTCTCTGGTCTTGGTAATGTCTTGGTCTTGGTTGGTGTAGTCTTGACTACAACACTAGATATAACATTTATTGGCAACAATATTAGTAATAAGTTAATTTTTCAGCTATTTAAACAACGCCATTTGTGTCACAGTTGCTTGTTTATGTGTACATCTATATATAATGAGCCTTCGTTGCATTTTGCAGTTACTGAAGCAAAAAGTAGTGCTGTTATGTTGAGCTGACCGGCAGAGGATTATTGCAGTTATCAATATATTTGAGCCTTAAATCATTCATTTTACAAAACAAGCTATTTGTTTGTATAAGTCATTGTCGATCTGAGTAATTGTGACAGGCGTTTTCTCTCTTTTCTGAAAATGTATAGACCAAACAAGAAAGTACTTGTTCATCCCTACTGTTGACACCAAAAACTGAATTCAGTCTAGCTCTGTAGTATTGGAGTGAAGGCAGGAATCTTAGAGAAAGAGTGTGTGTGTGTGTGTGTGTGTGTGTGTGTGTGTGTGTGTGTGTGTGTGTGTGTGTGTGTGTGTCTGTGTCTGTGTGCAGAGTGATTTAGAATGAATAAATTCCCAGTTAACTGTACTGTTTCAGTGCATTAATGACATTTTAGACATTAAAATGTATTGTAAAACTGTAAAATATCCTGTGTATGTTTTATATCCTGGTCACATGTGTTTGATAACTGCATTTGAGTGATCATTGCAAAAAAAGTGTGTGTATATCGGGAGACATATTGAAACATCGGAATTTGGTTCTCCCTAATATAGGTGTCTGCATCAGCCCCAGTCAGGCACTTATATTTAATTAGGCCACCTCCAGAGTGTTAGTATTCACATTTGCAAAAGACTCTATAAAAATCTAAACACAATTCTCCTCACCATGACGTGTCCACAAGCTGTAGTGAATGCAGTCCATGTGTTTTTATGGCTGTACAATCCTACCGACCAGGCCTGTGCAAGTGATCTTTCAAAGGCACAATAATTAGTCATTATTGTGTCAGAGCATGTTTTTGAAATGTCTCATTTCTTCTCATCAGCAGCAAAGCGTCTGAGCAAACAGACAGCTTGACCAGTGCTGCTTCAAAGCAACACGGTAATGTTAGAGAGCTGCTTAATTGGGTTGGATAAATAGACCTTCAGCAGACACAATGAATAATCCAAGCTGAAGCAGCTTAAATCAGTGATGAGAGGGAGAAATGACTTTGAATGACCTCTCTTGGGATCCTCCGTTGTCTCCGGTGTAGAGCTGTGTGTAGAACATGATTACATGGTATGATTGTGCCTTTACCTGCACCACCTGGAATTGTCCTCACATGTGTTTTGTTTTGTGTATGTGTGAGTGTTCCCAGACTTGAGGTCATTGCACCAAACACAGACACAGACACGAGGTAGAGCCCGAGGCCGAACCTGACACTGGGCGAGTGCAGGGTAGGATGAACAGATAAAGATGAAGCAGAGCTGATCTGATATAGTTTTTTTTATCTTCTCTCTTCTCCCCAGTCATAAGATTGTGTGAGTTTTTCCTCTGCTGACTGATAAGACCTTCATTTGGGAAGGGGATTTTGAAACGTGGCAGACTCAGACGTGGAGGAACTTCAGCTCAGAACTTTTCCTCCACCCCAAAACTCAATGATCAAAGTGTTGACATGACCCATCCCTCATGGAATTATTCACAAATTAACAAATCAGACATTCCACCATGTTAGCCCACCATCATCTAGTAGCACAGTACATCGGCATCGCAACAGAGACATCATCTCAAGAACATATGCAATACTGTATATATCATATCATTTTATGTTCAGTATGTGAATTGAAACGTTTGGTTAGTAAATATATTTACTACGGTAGCGAAGGTAAACCGTGTTAGCACGTTAATGGGAATCCCAATTATGTGTTAGCATCATGCTAGTGGGCTGAGTGCTTCTTATAGAAAATTGTTTCAGGAATCCATAAAGCATGCTGTAATATTTCCTGGTAGACAGTCTACAGTTTCGAAGCGAGGTCATTGGATTGCCCTTAAAAGTGTAAGTCTTAAGCCCAGATCAGTCCTCTGTGGCCCCTTTCTACAAAGTCTCATTCTATTAAATGTTGAAGTCGTAGATACAGTAAATCAATCTACACAGTCTTTCTACAACTAACCCTCTCCATCAATCAATCAACAATACCTGCTTAAGTTGGTTGTGTGTAAATGTGTGTGGTAATGATTAATGGCCCCTACTAAGTGGTCCACAGGAAGTGATGTCAGAGGGGCCACAGCAAACACACTCATCTGTTTTTCTGGTGCAAAAATCTTCAGCTGGTTTTCATCTGGAAACCTGCTCTAGTCCTATAAATGCACCATACTTATTTTCATCCTGTTGTGTGAATGACCATTCAGGTCAGCACACGGCATTATTGTTACTGTCCAAACACACACACACACACACACACACACACACACACACACACACACACACACACACACACACACACACACAGACACACACTTAATATCTGTGTGGCTGCAGGCTTTGTGCAGAGCAGACTGGCTGCAGACCCTTTGTCCTCACCAGAGCTTTTCTCTAACTTTCTAATTCCAAACATCTTGGAACACGCTGCGCAGCACAGTGTTCCCAACATTACTGAGCCCAGCAGCTTAATGAACACATCGACTGTCCTTGTCAGAGGGTAACTCACTGCACATCAACACATCAGCAACAGTGCTCCTGTGTGTGTGTGTGTGTGTGTGTGTGTGTGTGTGTGTGTGTGTGTGTGTGTGTGTGTGTGTGTGTGTGTGTGTGTGTGTGTGTGAGACACATTTCTAACCATTAATAATTAAGTGTTGTCTGATCTGACATCTTTTCACTGAAGTTTGAGACAACAGCAACTACATGAAAAGATGAAAGCTCAACAGATCACCAGTGAGCGGCCTGATTATCAGGGATGTTGGCATAGCAACCAGTTGTGCTTGGGAACCAGCAGTGGGATGTGAATGCCTCATGGAGCAGAGAGACTCTCCTCAGTGGCTGAGGATACACTGGTCTCTCCAGTGTGACGGGGGTTAATGATTGTATCTAAGTCTGATCACACTTGTGTGTGATCAGACTTTTCCATGAACCAGTAGCAGTGTCAAAGGACATGAACCAGACTCAACTGACTTGTACTTCAGCTGACATAAGATTGTGTTGTGACATTCTTCTAATACAATGCTTAATTTTGAATATGTGGTTGATTTATCAAAACAAATTGCCTACTTAAAAATATGCTTTAACCTTAGCAGTTATGTGGGGACCGGCTAGCAGCAAGTGTTGTTATCAGACAATTATTTTATGTATTACAATTTCTGATATTTCATGTTTAAATATTTAAAGGAGGCGATCAAATTAAATATGAGCTTATTTGCATAATTGCCCAGAACAAAAATCTCAAACTGCACTACCAGAGCGTTAACAATGATGTTGTCAACTGTAGTGTCTCCTCCTCATGAGGAAAATGTCTTCTTTACAAGGTCATTTTTTTTCTGTGAATTTGTAGTACCAGTGCATTGCCCGAAGGAAATATGTGTTCCTATAGAAAAGTGGGAGGTTAAGTAGCTTTTTCATGGATGGCCAAATGAGGCTGTGTTTGAAGGTGAGATGTCAGGGATGTTTAGGTTTGTTGTGAAATCCGATATTCCAGAGTATAATTGGCCATTTTTGACTATTTTTGATTTTGCCATTATATTTCACCTTAAAAACTATTTACTTGGTGTCATTATTTTCAGCACAGCCTCACATGTGTAACTGTACAGTTATTTTTTTTATTTTGACCTACTGTATTAACACAATGGACCTAAAATCACAAAAAAACATAAAATCCAAGTAGAAAAAGTTAGATTTTTTTTACTGTGAAAACCACAAATATGTTTAACAAACCATTTTTTATTACTTATAATGCAAATATAAATTGTTGTCTGCTAAATATGTGCATACATTTTTAAAATGTACAAAGTTATATGTAACTATTTACATTTAAATGCAGGCAATGCTCAGGTCTGCCTGCATGAGTGGATTGTACCACTAACAAGGAGGAGGTGGGGGTGCAGTACACTAAATGTGTGCCTGTGAAGCAGCATAGTACAGCACAAAGACTGACAGAAGAATTTTCTCACAACCTGAAAGGTGTGCAAAAGGTTGACAAGTTTTATTTGTTAGATGTCAAAAGCATTTAAACAGCTGTGTCCATTTACATGTACTTCTCCCCATTTTCCCTGCAGTTGAGGATTGGTCAAATGGTCTTTGGTTCAGAGCAAAATGTTTAGGTAACTGCAAGCTACAGTTCATTAAAATTTGCTTTTACAGTTATAGGAACCACCTGACCTTTTCTCTCGGGCCACTAAAGTCAAACATTTCAGAATGAAATCAGAATTGAATTCTTTTGCATTCGTGCTCCACAGAGAGTAAAGACGATGTTTTTGTGTGATGATGCCCTATAAACATAAATACCTGTTGTCATGATTACATTTGTCCACTCTTGATAGCGCATAATTAACCGTTTGAGCCATGTAAGGGATGCCTATGTTGGTCAGTCTGATGGGACACCACTTTGGTCCAAATGGTTTCATGATCTGCTGTATATTGGATGGAATCCATGATCTTGAGCACTGACATTTATGAGCCCCAGATGTGAAATCCCACAGATTTTAGTCATCCGAGAGCCATCATGAGATTAACAGATTTTGGTTCAGACTGAAATGTCTTAGCAGCTATCAGATAACTGCTGTGGCATTTGGTAGAGACATTCATGTTCTCCATTGGATTAGTTATAGTAACTGACCACTGACCTGCAAAAGTAACTACATTACCATTTTCTTTGTGGGCTTGTTAGCATGCTAATGCTAGCATTTAGCTTCAATTAAAATGTGGGTGTACTGACTCAAAGCCTGACACCAGCTATATAGAACTTTGTGTGCCCTTGTGGGAAGTGATGAGGTCAGAGCCTAGATGTCAAACATTAATCCTATGATATTGAAAATCAGCCGCACCTTAAAGGAACAGTTCGCCCAAAGTCCAGTCATCATCTCCATGCTGATATAAAGTCAGGTGAAGTGTCGGAGTCCACAAAACATTTCTGGAGCTTCACAGTAACACAGAGTTGCAGCATTTTGTTAAACAACTGATGTAGCTAAAAAGTAACTAAATCTGTTACTCTCATGGTGGCTCTCTGGTGACTTAAATCAGTGGGATTTAACGTGTGGGGCCAGTGCTCAAGATCATGGATTGCGTCCGATATACAGTACATCACACCATTTGGACCAAGTCATGGAGAAAGGAGATGATGACAGAATGTTACCTGTTCTGAAAGTCCTGATCTCAGAAGCAGGTCAGGGTGGATATTTCAGCTTGAAACTCTGCTAATAGATTTGTGAGCAGCTAGGAACCTAAAGGAAGTGGTATCCGTTCATATCACTAGCCCCATTCACACTGGCGTTTGGATGCGGCTTTAGTACGCCAATTTCCCGCCTCCGTCTCAGTGTGAATCTCTCTGAGGCGGCGAGGGGTGAAATTTCGCCCCGGCCCTGATCCGCCTCTAGAGGTATCAGGGCCGTATTATTGGTGAACCGAACCAGTGTGAACTGATAAGCCGGCGGCACAGAGCGAGGGCGTGTCGATCGGACTCTCAGTTAACTACGCAGATCCTTCACTCAACTTAATACAGAGAAATGTCCCACAAAACGTTTACAAAACGTTACATGACCAAACAAAAGTAAGGTAGTAACGGTAACTGTCTTTGGCAACTCATATGAGGAAAAAAATACCGCAGATATACATGGAGAAGAATCTGTCCTCCTGCCTGTCCTCCCGACTCTTCATCAAATTTGTTCCCGAAAAACAGCGTCTGTCACCGGCAAAAAACTTTAACTCACCGAGTGTTTGTGATGAAAATAAATCACCACGACAGTCAGCCCTCCGGACCGAGACGGCATTGAGCTTTCCCCCAGAAAACGGCCTCCATCCCCGCTAGTGACAGAGTCCCATTGACAGGAGGACGCCGTCACGCCTCTTTAGGAGCCGCAGCGCCGGCTTTCTGTGTGAATTCACGGCGGTTGGTCTTTAAGGCGGGGATGCTTCGCTCTGTGTGAATCACCATCAGCGGAGAATTGGCGAACCGCCGCTCCGGCATTTATGCATCTTCTCCTGCGTGAATGGGGCTACTGTGTCACCCAGGCAGGAATCATTCCTCTAAACGTACCTGTCAAAGCAAATCAGTATTAATTTAACATAATTTGTTGGAGTCAGAGTTCTCACACTGGATCTTAATTCTTTGTCTTTCCCGGTGCAGAAACTTGTACACACCTGTAGGCAGACATGTAAAGATGTTTCTGCTGATCAGGCACTGCTGAGATAACCTGCCGGGGAACAAACACACACATGCATTCACTCCCAGATATCCCTTGCAGCAAAATCATAGTCATCCTGGCAATAATAACTACGTTTGGATTATTACAAGGGTGTGTGCCAGAGCTGCGTGGTCTGGGTTTGCACTGATAGAAAAACAGTCAGTGTTAGGTTCCTAGCTGCACGGTCAACATTTCTGGAGCTTCACAGTAAAACAGAGTCAAAACAGAGAAACAACCAAAAAACACTTCCACTCTCGATGCACTGCTGAGCTCATGCACCAACTTCAGTCAGGATTCAGTCAGAGTGTGTGTTTGTGAGAGCTAAATACCAGCAGATGTTAGCAAAGTTTGTGAAGTTGGCGAGTGGTCAAGTGTGTTAAATATCTCTTCTTCTCCCAAACACACCCACCCACATACGCACAGTCACACACACACCCACCCACATTAAAACACCCACACACGCACGCATACACACATTCACTCACTCACTCACACACACACACACACACGCACACACACACACACACACACGAGGGGAACTCTGTCAGTCTTACTTGCAGTTATTCTCAAAATGTCCCATCTGGCTTCCCCTCTCTGTCTTTCAGCACCCTGCAGTGTGCTACAGGGTGCTGCTCTGCTCTCACATGGAGGCTGATTGGTAGCAGTACAAGTTGGTGCGAGGCAAAGTGTGATTAATGCCCACTGGCTGGGGAGAAAGGTGGACTTTTTCTGCTGCGTTGGCTGTGGCTGCGCTTCCTCTACCATCTGCTCGCCCTCACTCTCTCCCTCTTTCTCACTCAGATAGATGCAGGGTGCTGAAGAAAGGAATAAAGCACCGGGTGCTGCCGGCACTCGCTGTGTGTCAGGGGAGATTACATCAAGTTTGTGCCCAGGAGCAGAGAGGCTTGGATGGTTGTAACTAATCACAGGAGCTCAGGTTACAGCTGGGACCTCCAGATTGATTCATCAGAGGAGCCTCTGAAAGAAATTATTATGAGAATGAATTCATAAGCTCGCAAATAAGCAGCGATGGATAGAGACTGAAAATATATACTCAAGTAAAACTGCAATTACACTCAGAAGAATGGCTCAAGTAAAAGTGACAATTATAATTTAAGAAACCTACTCAAGTAAAAGTACAGGAGTACTGGGTTAGGACAAGCTACTTTCATTTTAATATTGTGAAATGTTTAATTAATTACAATTATGAAAGTAAAGTTAATGTTGGAAGATGGCATGACATTGGTTACCTGTTTCCGAAAGCCCACCAGACTACCAGCTACAAGAGAATTCAATGTAATTGTCAACTTGACTAATGTTAACTAGTTAACTACACTTTGACCTACAGAATGTGGCTTCATGGGGAGTAGAGTTCTCAACGGGTCGGGCCGGCCCGACAAACCCGACCGGACCCGCAGGTTCGGGCCGGGTTCGGGCCGAAAAGATGCGCAAATGAGCCGGGTCGGGTCGGGCCTCGAGCTTCCTTTTTTATAAAACACATTTCATAAAACACATTTCTTGTAGGTTGTAAATTATATAGCCTGTTGTGAATCATCACTGTTCAGGTGTGGTGAAGAGTGAGTCTGGCTGCTGCTTCATGCAGAGGGGCAGACGCAGAACTGACGCCGCTGCGTGACGTATACTCGCGCCTACAGCCTGGCTGGAGAAGATGGAATTGGCTAAAAGTAAACTTGCCACAGGTGAATTCACCCTTGCTTTTCGAGGAGTGAGGAAATCGTCTGTTTCTGTCTCTCCGAATATATTTTCCTACTGGTCGAAGCGCGGTGTCTTCTTTGGAGCGGGTGCTGCTGCTGACGGTGACGCAGCACCTGTCTCCTGGCTCGCGTCACCTTTCCGTCTGCTGTCAGTCTGATCATGATAACAAGTGTATGAGGAAAACAATGCAGGCGCGCGGGGGGGGTCGGGCATACAATTCATGCTGGTGTGTCGGGCTGCGTCGGGTTCGGGCTTAAAACTGGCGGGCCGGGTCGGGTTGTAATTTTCAGGCCCGTTGAGAACTCTAATGGGGAGGCTCAGTTCCTCATGTAACTGTTGTATTGTGTAAATGTATTTTACATTTTGGTATAAATAGTGGGGCCAGATGAGTCCAGGGATTGTCGCTGCAAGCTGCCTCTCGTTCTGGATCTTCATTCCATCATGCTCAAAAGACAGGTGGTGCTTACTTACCTTCCAGGCAGCTGCAGCCCAGCATGTGCAGTTAAGGGACTCCTCGCAATTAAAGACATTTTGTGGATTCTCAAAACTAGTTCAGTGCCCGTTCAAATCCTTCAGTTTGGCACAGATGATCTGGTAATGTGAGGGTTCATAGAGCCTCCTGAACTTTTTTGTTATTAGAATCAGACTCAGAATCAGAAAAACTTTATTGTCCTCTGCAAAAAGCAGTGGAAATTCATCTTTGACGTGTTCACAGATGTGCATAGAAAAAAATAAACACAAGTTAAAAACACAGTTAACATAAAAACAGCAACACAATAAAATACAATAAAAAAATACTGTGCAATATGTACAATACAGAATGAGGACACTAAACGATTATAACTTTATTCTTACAACAAAAATGTTAAGGTTTATTGTTTGTTTCTTTTTTTCTATTTGTTTTTAAGTTGCAGCCCAAGTCCTGCAGCAGTGAGCTAGCAGGCTAATCCACATGAGCTCTCCTGTGCCTTGCTGATGGCACTCTGCCCTCTGCTCATCTCCCATCATGCTGCAGGCAGGATGAATAGTCTCGTCCTGAGGCTGGCCAGGATTACAATGATGGAGAGGATCTGAGCTGTTCACTGCCAAGCTCATGAAATTCTCTCATTCCACATGGGCAGCTGCCAGGCCTTTCTCACTACGCTAATGTTCTCAATCTGGGTTTGAAGAGCCGAGCTCAAGCCGTCCAATCCCCTTTCATTGTGTGTATGTGTGAATGCACATGCTTGTGTGTGTGTGTGTGTGTGTGTGTGTGCGTGTGTGCGTGTGTGTGTGTGTGTGCAAAACAATCAAATGGATAACATGAATAGGATTGTGGAGGTGAGCCCGCTGCTCTGGAGTCAGTGGAGGCTTATGTGTGGTTTATGATTATGAATTTAAAAGCAGGAGATGGCAGCACAAAGCAGGTTTGTGTGTGTGTGTGTATACGCGCGCACGTGTGTGCATGTGTGTCTGTGCGTGTGTGTGCGTGTGTGTGTGTAGTGTGCAGGCAGGTTTAGTGTCACTAAAGTTAAGTTTTTCTTTTGTCTCCAGTTTGACTCTGGATAGAAGCAGACAAACACACACACACACACACACGCACGCACACACACACACACACACACACACACACACCCTAAGTGGATGATGCAGAGCCGGTGTTATGGAGCATTGTGTTCCTTGCTGCAGAGTGTTCCCCTGCCACTGACTAAAGCCATAAATCGGATGAAGTTAGCAGAGCAGTGTTGGGCCGGTGCAGATACAGGTCGAGCTATTCGGATGTGGGCTAAAGCACAAATACCTCCATTTGTGATGGTGCTCATTCTGTGTCGCTGACAGCAGCTGGCATAGAGTGACAAGATAGACTGAAGAAGGAGGGAGGGACGAGGACTGAGGGTGTGAATTACATTAGTCATGTTTTTGCCTGATGCGAGCTCGTGTCGGCAGACAAAAACCCTCAGAGACTGTTCAGACTTGGTGTCGACTTATGTCCTGAGTGATCCGTCCATAAGTTCACTCCTGGCTTCAGCATGTAACTTAACATGTGTCTCTATATGCAAATGGACTGGGACAAACAGATACGATGTTTGCAAACATAAAGAGAGGAAATCTGACATGTTTAGAAGTAGGCAAATCCAAACAGGGTTAGGCAGGTACATGTGACATGTTTAGAGTCAGACAGTACAGGCTGGTGCAGCAGACTGACACGTTTTACAAGGAAGCAAACAACTTCAGGTTTTGATTTAATGATCAAATCACAAGAAGGCTCCAATGATTTAGCATTTAGTCGGCAAATCTTGCAGTTTGTTTGGGGAATCTGGTGATGTTGTGTTACTAGTTCAGTGGTTGGATCAGTTCAGACATACAGTGTGTTCACAAACATCTGCTGCTAACACTGACAAGTTAGCAGAGACCAAACACTTCTCCTCCTCCTCCTCCTCATTTCCCCCCTTTTCCTCTCCTTCTCCTTCTGTTATGTCATGGTTTCTTACTAGACCCAAATGCAGAGATTGGAGGCTAAAATCAGGGTGTAAGGGAATTTATTTAGCACAGAGACTTTGTGGATGGAAACAGATGATGAGCTTGGCTGGCAGGAAGGCAGAGTTGTCCGGGAGCAGCACCGGGTAGCAGGAAGCCAGAGTGGAGATGAGACCGGGGTAATATAGCAGAGGATGATGAGTAGAAGGTGTTAGGGGTGTACCTGGGCTCTGCATTGGAGGGCGTTACATGGGGCCCTGGCAACACATGTGTTTGGGTCTAAAGTGGATGGTAATGTTGGGAGAGCTGTGTGTTCTGTAACGTGCCTGAGTCTGTACATCATGTGTTACTGTCACTGCTTGCTGTCTTTACTGTGTCTTCTCTCTGCTCTCTGTGGGAAGATGGGAGTGATGTTCTCTGAGGGGCTTTACATACTGGGGCCCAGGGATTCAGCTCGGACCAGGCACAGAGATCTGCTAATGAATTTTCCGTTTAGCCAGGCAGTTGCGGCATTATTGCCACAGCAGCGGTTTGCCAATTCTCTTCTTCTTCTTCCTTTTCTTCATCTCTCATCTCCTCTAAACTGGCTAACCCATGTCTGAAGGGAGCATACATTTTAGATGTTTGTAATGTTACAGAAATTGTTAGGCAGCCCTTGTTTCTCATTTACATCAGTGTTTCTGGAGTTAACACGATGGTGATCATGCCACAGCAGTCGATAGCAACAAGGAGAGAAAGGGCAACTTCTGTGTGCACTGCTGTTGCTGAGTTACTGATGGTTGAACAACAGTAGATAACCAGGGGCAACCTGAGGAACTGAAGCAAATGATACAGGAGCTCATTTTACTTGTATCAACTCTCGTACTTAGTATGGAAGTTGTGTCATACTGCTAATTTACTCTTGTAAACTACACCCCTCTCTGTTTAGCTATGTTAGAGTCTGCAGTATGTGCAGGTTGTTAATAGGATCAGATGCTGCTGCCACCCAACCAAAATTCAGAACATCAATAGTTGTAACCACACACTGTCTGACACCTTACAGAAAAAGGTTGATGTCACTTATATGTTTCTTCTTTTCTTCCTGTCCTGCCCAGTTAGCGACACTGTGTCGTCTCTGAGGTGTTGTTCACCTTCCTGTACACAATGTACACAGACGCATACTTGTAGGCAGTGGTGGGCACATTGCTGATCCTCACTTTTTGATTTTGATGATCTTAATTGAAAGCTAAATTCTATCTGTTGTTTTTTTTAATTTAAAATCTAAATTGTGACACCCCTAGCGTATGTCTTCATGGTAATAATGGAACAATGTTTTTGTGAAGCCACAGATATTTTCACATTTTTTATGTTTACATTATGTGTTTATCACCTGACGTTCCGGTCAGGAAGTGGAGGGAAAGGTATGGAGTTGACCACAGTTCAAGCCTGTGTTTCAACATTTGTCAACAACACACCATTAAATATTTTTGAGGAAACCCCAGGCCACCTCCCGCTGTGGCATTTTCATCCAAAACCTGATCTTCGTCTTCGATAAAACAAAATGTTTTATGCTTAAACTTAACCAGAGCTTAAACACATTGCTGAAAAGAGAAAAAATCAAATTGACCCTTAAGAAACCAAAAGTTTTAACTTTTCTGAGGTTTGCTGAAAGCTACTTTGCCAATATTCTGGTGACTGGGTTGATGAAAATCAAGAGTCATAGACAACAAATGCCATGACAAGCACAATGGGCACTGTAGTCTTGCTCTTTCTCAAGTGTGCTATAAAGCAGAATATAGATCTGTTATAATCTATCTGAAAAAGTGGCCTGCACTGTCAGATATACTGGTCACATAATGTAACATGTATGTCTTCTGCTATACTAAAATCCAGCTACATTAACTGCTGTGTGTTTGTTCTTCATGTAACATTCATGATGTGTTTGAAACTGAGTGTTTATCAAGCGGCTGTTCATACTGCAGTCCACACACGCAGCACACTGGCAGCCAGAGCAGCGTGCTGTTGAAATATTTAGGTGCTGCTATCAGGTAGATTAGCATATATGTGCCTGCAGACTGCACACACTCTGATCAAGTAACACCACTCACGTGCATTCACACACACGCATGAACAAGCAGGTAATCATTCAGTCAAGCTCATTTGACTTGACATAATTAACTGTTTGCATCCAGCTTGTGCACACACACACACACTCACACACTCACTCACTCACTCACTCACTCACTCACTCACTCACTCACTCACTCACTCACTCACTCACTCACTCACTCACTCACACACACACACACACACACACACACACACACACACACACACACACACACACACACACACACACACACACACACACACACACACACCACAGTGTGTGCTCCTAAATGAAAGACAGCGAGGTCATTCATATGAGGTGAACTCATCATTTACAGAGCAGAGCTGGTAATTCCACTCCGCAGACAGAGAGCTCTGTACAGAGGAACACTGATACCCATCATGTTTCTTGCTATTATATTCACCACTGCACATGTAAGGCTCACTAATCCATTCAGAATATGTGACAGAGTATTTCAAATCCTGTCATATCTCATCTCTGCACAGATTAACTGCTTTCAGACACTTCCAGGCTGATTTACAATGCAGAGAGAGCTTCACAGCTTGTCTCCCACTGCTGGGAATAAATGACTTCTGTCACCTTGTATAAATGATCTTTTAACAAGGACAACCTCAGTGACAAAGAGCATGGACCTGCAGGTTCTGCTCCACACACTGGATGTGAGAAAAGAGCCAGTGCTGCTTTGTGCCGCTCACTGAAAAACATATATACCCGTATATATATGGGTTGTTGCCTGATCTCAAAAAAGTTGTTTAATCATCTGGACAAGACGTTGCTTTGTTACGAGATGACAGAAAGGCTGTTCATAGTTTCTGTTTCTTACTCAATTAATCCAAACGGCTTCCGGTGATCACAATTCATTATCAGGACAATGAAACTAGCTCCTTTCTGGCCATGATCACTTATCGATAGTGTAATTGGCTAACCCCTCCCCCACATTCATTACTGAATCCGTTACGCTCGTTTTTTGAGATAAAACCTGAACCAATGACACTCCAGTCCATGTTTTCACTGCTACCGGCATCTTCTCGCATACCGCGCAAGTGTATGCACACCAGGGATGGAAATTAGCCCCCGCCAAATGCGGGTGAATTTGCATGCTGGCGGGTGAATTCAATCAGTTTACCAGCCACTGTGGCGGGTTTATTCCGATCACTGGTCACAGTCTACAGATTACCTCCGCTCTTCTCGCACAGTTACCACACGGGCTTGTGGCATTTCAAGTGTCCGACGTTTGCGGCTCTTTCGGACCGGCACTGCCTCCGTGTCCGTCTGCATTCTTCTGCTGCTGCTGCGGTGGTCGCTTCCGCTGCTGCCCACCTTGTGTGGATTGCCGCGGCCGCTTTCCCCTCCATGTATTCTGCCCTCAGCTCCTCTGCCAGCTGCTGCAGGACTTTCCTCCAGGCTCTCCTGCTGCTAGTGCTCCTTGTTTTTTTGTTTTTTTATTGGTGAAATTATATGAATGACAAGGTGACATGGGGGACAAGTACATTACACCACGAGGATCAGTGAATACAGACAGTGGACATACAGTACAGATAAGAACAGAAAACAACATAAAGTAATGATGATATGTATATAGGTAGTATAGGTGCATGTGTGTGAGAGTGTGTGCATGCGTACAAGTGGGTGAGAGGCAGATATAAGATATTATAAACATATGTAATATGGAACTGATCGATAGGACAATAGAAATAAATAAGTAAATTAAGTAAAAACTAATAAGAAAAGAGATGGAGGAGGAAAGTAAGACTGAAGGGAGAAAACAAAAAGTAAATAAATAAAAAAAATGAATAAATAAATAGCTAAATAAGTAATAATAGTATGCAACATGATGTGAGATATATTAACATAATATATATTAACCTAATACAATTTCAGATAAGATAAGACAGTATAGTGTAATACGAGATATTATAATAAGAAATGCAGTATGATCACAAGAGATAATGTGAGGTATAATTATGTGGTACAGGGCAAATTTATAATATATCATGAAGTAATATAGCACAGGATAATAACCTAATGTGAACATAACATGTGAACATAACTTAATGCAAGCAATATATCACGATAATGACTATCGTAAGATTAATTATTCGGATTATAATGAATAATTTATATTACGTTGATGATACTATATTGCAGTGAGGGGTGGGGTCGGACCAGGGGACCAGGAAGGCAAGCGAGGGGGCTCCTCAGCCGGTCCCAAGTAGCCCAGTCGGCAGCCCCAGCGGGAGATAGGCAAGGCGGCAGTGAAAGCCCCCCGACCCTTTTTGTTTGTTTGTTTTGTTTTGTTTTGTTTTTGTTGTTTTTGTTTGTTTTGTTTTTTATCATCAATATATTTATTTATTTATTTTAAATTTTAGATTGTACCTTGGGCCGCAGCCAAACCCGAAGGTAGCTGCTGGCCCGTTGCAAATCTAAACTCCTGTGTCACTTCCTGGTCTGGGCAACATCCGGACCCTTCGGGGGAGGTCTGCCCGCTGAGGAGTGGACTGTTTTGTTTGTTTTGAGCGAGGGAGCGTGTGAGGTAGGTCCCCACCGCTCAGCCTCACCCATCCCTACCGAGGCCCCTTCTTGCCCCAAGGGTAGCCGACATGAAGTCCCCGCCCATCTCCATCCTCAACCAATCCAGTCTGGCCCCACCCTCTCCCTTTATTTTATTATATAAATGTCATTATCATGATTATTGTTAGAGAGAGAGAGGGGAAAATAATAATAATAATACCAATAATAACAGTAACAATAACGACAACAATAATAATAATAATAAACAAATAAATAAAATAACAAATGAAGAGATATGATATATATGATAAGGTAATAATAGCAATGATAGTAATGTCAGTAATAACAATCACAATATTCAGTCATACTAATAACATTAACAAACACAATCAATCAAATAAGCATAGTAAGAGAAATGATTAGCACAGTCATATTCATGGTAATAATGAAAATATTGATAATATAGTAATAATAGTATTAATAATAGAGGAAGAGCAAAGGAGATTTGTGGCACACACTGATAAATGGGTAAATGTGTGTGTGTGTGTGTGTGTGTGTGTGTGTGTGTGTGTGTGTGTGTGTGTGTGTGTGTGTAGGTGTGTGTGTGTGTGTGTGTGTGTATGTGTGTGTGTTTGTGTGTGTGTGTGTGTGTGTGTTTATATGTTAAATTGTGATGTGTTTTGAGGTGTCAGGAATGTGTGCGGTACCGGTGCAGCTATAGGCCCATCGAGGAGAGGAATGGGGACCATCTTTCTGTAAAAGCTGTTATTTTGTTGTTATTGTAAGCAGTGATTTTTTCCATAGAGATGTGTTCTAAGAGAAGATTGATCCAGTGATTGATGTTTATTGAGTTTTTTGATTTCCAATTTAGAAGAATTGTTTTCTTGGTGACGGTGAAAGAGATGAGCAAGCTGTTCTTGTATTTGTTTGGTATGGTGATGGTTGAAGTGTCTCCTAGTAGGCAGAGCTGTGGGGATGAAAGGATTCTGCAGTCCAGTATGGTGGAGAGATTTTTTGTGACAGAGTTCCAGAAAGAGTGAACCGGTTGGCAAGCCCAGAGTGCATGAAAGTAGTTATCTATTGTTCCTGATGTGCATTGTGAGCAGATGTCTGTGGTTGCTAGTCCCATTTTGTGCATTTTATGTTGTGTGATATGTGTTCAGTGGATGGTTTTGTATTGGATTAACTGAAGGTTTGTATTGGATGTCATAGAAAATGTATTTTTATTTTTTATTGATGTTCTGGAATTTATTAGTGTGAATGCTGAGTCAGCATTCACACTATTGTTCTTCTGGAATTTCTTTTTCTTAGTATTCCTGCTTCCGTACGTTTTTCGGAACGCTTCTTCTCCTACAAATTTTGAGCGAATGAAACCATTCAAGTATCAACATGTTCAGCTTTTTAAGGACATTACTGCTTGTATTTTTATTTTTTCTACCTTTTATACTTTTGGAAATATTCAGCTTTTTCTGCAAAATTCCCCCATTCATCCTTATGGGGAATTTTTCAAATTTCATTCTGCTATAACTTCAGCATACCTTCAGCTATTGAAACCGTTCAACTATTAAAATGTTCAGCTTTCTCAGCTCTTTCAACCTTCCACTTTTCAACTTTTAGACTTTTCAACTTTTTCAATAATTCATCTTTTTCCAAAAAAAATTTAACATTGATTCAAGCTTCAAATCCTCTTCAAAACTCATCGCCTTTCAACCTCATCTTCTTCCTCATACCTTGAGCGAGAGACACCATTCAAACTTTAAACCAGTCTCAAGACCTTGAACTATTCAGTATGTATTCAGTTTTTAAAAATCTTGTACGGTTTTGAAATGGTCGCAGTTTTAGTTTTAAGAACTTTTAGCTCCTCTTCTGATTTTATAATGGGTGTGTATTGCGTCGGCTAGAGTGCGTGACATCATCGCTTGAGTGGGGAGCCGTTTGAAGAATGGGAGCCAAAACTGTCTTCGGCTTGATTTTGATCCCACACCTTTTGCTCGACATAGACAATATATGCATAGAAATGTAGGAAATCTTGTTGGCTTTCAGCTGATGGTCTCATTTCACATGTACGACTTACAGTTTTTGATGTGGAAGCCCTGGAGCGACATGAAGTTCAAGTATCGTCCCATAAGCCGCAATGTTAATTTTGAGCCTAAATTTCTCGCCGAGAGCAGACAGTACCTGATTTGTCTCTCGCTCCTGTGCCCTCATTTCTCACTCGACAGAAATAAAAACGACATGAGCGTGTTCAGCCATGTCTCCTCTCACTCAGCATATAAATATTTTGGCCATAACCATTACAGTTTTTTCAAAAATCTCAGGTGTTTGGGAGGCGTTTCTCCATTCATTCTTACGGGGACTGCTTCATCTCTGGCTCTCCTACTTCTCCCCGCGTGTGTATCTCAAGAGTGCGTGTGTAGTGCCTGAGCTCGAGTGCATGACATCATCTTTCGAGTGGGGAGCAGCTGGAAAATCTGGAGAAGACTTTTCTTAAGCTAGATTTGGATCCCACATCTTTTACTTTACGTAGACGATGCAGCCATTTTAAGCTTTTTCTGCCTTTAACTTTCCACCTTTTCAGTCTTTTTTCACCTTTTTAAGCTCTGTCTGCCTTTATCTTTCCACCTCTTCAGTCTTTTTTCACCTTTTTAAGCTCTTTCTGCCTTTAACTTTCCACCTTTTTAGTCTTTTTTCACCTTTTTAAGCTCTTTCTGCCTTTAACTTTCCACCCCTTCAGTCTTTTTTCACATTTTTATGCTCTTTCTGTTTTCTTACTCTCCAACTTTTCTGCCTCTTCAATCTTTTTTCAGCTTTTTAAGCTCTTTCAACCCTGTTATTCCACAACTGTTTGGCCTTTTCAGTCTTTTTTCACCTTTTTAAGCTCTGTCTGCCTTTAACTTTCCACCTCTTTAGTCTTTTTTCACCTTTTTAAGCTCTGTCTGCCTTTAACTTTCCACCTCTTCAGTCTTTTTTTTACCTTTTTAAGCTCTTTCTGCCCTCTTACTCTACAACTTTTCGGCCTTTTCAGTCTTTTTTCACCTTTTTAAGCCCTTTCTGCTTTTCACTTTCCACATTTTCAGTCTTTTTTCACCTTTTTAAACTCTTTCTGCCTTTAACTTTCCACCTCTTCAGTCTTTTTTTCACCTTTTTAAGCTCTTTCAACCCTGTTATTCCACAACTGTTTGGCCTTTTCAGTCTTTTTTCACCTTTTTAACCTCTTTCAGCCATCTTAGTCTACAACTTTTTAGCCTTTTCAGATATTCATCTTTCTGCCTTTTCAACTCCTTCAAACATTCAACTTGATGTTCAGCAATTAAAATGTTCAACTTTTTCAAGTCTTTCAGACCGCTCCAGCTTTTCTGTCGTTTCATCTTTTAAAAATGTTCATCTTTCTGCCTTTTGAGCTTCTTTATACATTCAGCTACATGTTCAGCTACAGGAACTGTTCAGCTATCAACATGTTCAACTTTTTAAACTCTTTTGGCCTTTAACTTTTCAACTTTTTCAGCTTTTCGGCAGTACATTCAGCAGATTTCGCTTCAGCCTTCAGCATTCACACTGTATTTTCGTAGGAAATACAATTTTTCTAGTTTAAAAATTGATGTGTATCGATGACGTAGTTCTCTAGGGGTCTCTCTGAGGTCCTTGAAATCTATAAGTTGATGATTATTAAAAAGATGGCGGAGATGTGTGATATCTTTTTGTGCCCATGTGTGATAGTGAAAAGAATTGTTGAGGAATTGAAAGTCTGGGTTGTGCCACAGTGGTGTGTATTTACATGGTGCTGGAGTGGATTTGAGGATCTTGATGACTTTCCACCAGGCTGTCAGAGTTGTGGAGATTACTGTGTTATTGAAGCAGGGGTGTCGTTTGATGGTTGTATTTAGAAATGGCAGATCTGAGAGTGCTATGTTTTGGCAATAGTGTTGTTCTAGGTCTGACCATGAGGTATTGTGGTTGGTCTGGTGGATCCATTTTGCAATATACTGTGTTTGATTTGCATGGTAGTAATAGTAAAAGTTTGGTGCGTCCAGCCTGCCTTGGGATTTGTTTTTTTGTAAAGTGGATAGTTTAATTTATGCTTTTTTATTTCTCCAGTAGAAATGAGTGGTGATAGAGTCGATAGATTTGAAACCAATTGTCTGTTGGTATGATGGGCAGTATTGAAAAGAAGTAATTGATGTGGGGGAGTATTTTCATTTTGACTGTGGCTATTCGTCCTAATAGAGATAGTGGTAGGTTCATCCAGCGCTGGAGGTCGTCTTCTATTGTTTTTAATAATGGATTGTAGTTGAGATGAAACAACTCTGACAGCCTGGGGGAAATGTCAATACCTAGATATCGGATATTCCCACTGTGAAGAGTGAGGGTTTTAATGTGTGTGGTTTTTAGTGATTTAATCCAATGAATAAACGACTCCCCAAAACCAAATCTATGTAGTGTGTGTAATAAAAAAGTCCAGTTTACTTGATCGAATGCTTTTTCTGCGTCTAGTGAAACGATTATTGTTTTGGTTTGAGTTTGTTGTGCAAGGTTGATGATGTTGAATAATCTTCGGAAATTGTCAGAGCCATGTCTTTTTTTCGATGACTCCTGTCTGGTCGGGGTGTATTAGGGTGGAGATAACTGTTTCTAATCTGATAGCTATAACTTTGGTGATCATTTTTAAGTCTGTGTTTATGAGTGATAACGGACGGTAGCTAGAAGGTTGTGTTGGGTCTTTATTGGGTTTGAGTAGAACTGATATAACAGATGTGTTCCTATGTGGAGGAATTTGTTTTGTTTTTTGAATTTCTGATGTTAGTTTATAAAAAACGGGGGATAATATATTCCAAAAGTGTTGTCAAGTGTTTCTGCATCTTGTTTGGGTATTTTGGGTAAGTCCATGTTATTAAAGAATGATTGTATCTCTAATGGTCTGTATTTGAAGAATATACGTTTTAAAGATGTTATTTATTTCTTTTGGATACTTTCACCAGCTGAGTTTCTTATAGTTGAAATTATTGCTTTCTCTTTTTTTGCATTGTTGTTGGCTAGCTAAATATTTGCTTGGTTTATTGCTGTTTTCGAAGTTGTCCTATTTGAGTTGTTGTATCAAAAATTGTTTTTGTTTGCTTACAATTTCATCTAATTGGAATTTAGTATTATGTAGTTCCTTTTTTATTTGTTCATTGGGGTTGTTTGAGTAGATACCAGTAAGTTGTTTCATTTTTAGTTCCAGATGTTTTTCTAGTTCCTTTTCTTTTTTTTTGTTTGTTGAGTATGATATTATTTGTCCTCTGATTACTGCCTTACTGGTTTCTCAAAGTACTGAAGATGAAATTTCTGGGGAGTTTTTCAGTTCCAAGAAGGATGCCCACTCTCTCTGTATAAGAGCAGTGAAATCGGGGTCTTTGAGTAATGAGGTGTTAAAGCGCCAACGGGAAGAGTATTTTACATCTGATTCAAATTTAATGGAGAGGGATACTGGGGCGTGGTCCCTAATTATGATTGGATGTATGGTGGTCTTGGATACCTTACTTAAAAATGTATTACTGATCAGAAAGAAGTCTAGACGGGAGAATGATTGATGTAGTGGAGAAAATCAGGTGAATTCTCTTGATGATGGGTTGCTCAATCTCCAACTGTCGCCGAGGCCAAAATCTGTCATGTATTGTTTTAATAGTTCGGTAGAGTGCCAGGATCGTAAATTGCCTGCGGTGCTTGATTGGTCGATTGTGGGGTTTATTACTGTATTGAAATCGCCACCGATAATGATATCTGTAGATTCTTGTAATGTGGAGAAAAATGTGTTGAAGAAGGATGGATTGTCAGAATTGGGACCATATATGATGGCAATTGTAATTTTTTTGTTTTAGATGGATGCAGTAATTATGAAGTAGCGTCCTTCTGGATCAGTTATCGTGGAATGGTGGATTAGAGGGATTCTTTTATTTACTAAGATACAGACACCTCTTTGTCTACTGTTGTAATTGGCTGAGAAAACTTGATTAAATTGTTGAGATTGGAGCATATCTAATTCGGAGTTAGATAGATGGGTTTCTTGTAGTAAGTATATATCTGCCTTTAGTTTGGTAAGATGGTTTAAGATTCCTGTCCTCTTGGGCCGGGTACAGATACCGCGCACATTCCATGTAATTAAGTTAAGTGTCTGGGTTATGTTGATGTGGGTGGGATTCTGTCATGATTAGGTCTTTGAGAGTGGCTGGTGTGTGTGTGTGTGTGTGTGTGTGTGTGTGTGTGTGTGTGTGTGTGTGTGTGTGTGTGTGTGTGTGTGTGTGTGTGTGTGTGTGTGTACACCATGTAGCATAGACAGAAACATTGAATACAATGACAAAAGACAGACTTGACATAGTGGTGAAATGTGAGGACATATAGTGAAGGAGTGAGCAAAGTTAAAGAATAGGGAGAGAGAGAGAGAGAGAGAGAGAGAGAGAGAGAGAGAGAGAGAGAGATTTATCAAGGGTGAGCAAGAGAGGCAAAGTTCGTTTGATAAATAAAAGTGGCTGGTAAAAATGTTGAGTGGTAGATTTTAAAATTTACGAGCCACAGTGGCAGGTGGACTAAAAAGAAAATTTCCATCCCTGACGCACACACATAATGAGATGGAAATAAATGTTGCTAATATGTGAATTGATTATGTATATTGTGAATACGTTTTACAAATTACAGTGTAGATTGATGGTGAAATGTAGGCTTAATAAGTTACCAATATGTGAATGTGAGATATAATCAAGAAGGCCATAAGTTGATAAAATATGTATTACACTGATGGTGCGAGGTAAAAAAAAAAATATTTTGAGAGATAATTGCCGCTGAGTAAAGTAGGGCTCCCCCTCCTTACAAAAGCCAATTTAACCACTGGGTATAAGCCTGCCATTGGCCGACTATTTCAGTCAGCATTTTCCTCCCTGCTGCTATCTGCATGCTAATGTCTCTATTTAAAACAACAACCCACTGTAAGATGGCAACCTACATGCTGACCCTTACACTAAGATGACTGCCAACAGCACATTATCATTTTTTTGGCCTTTGAACAGCTTTATTCAACAGGAGTGATGAAAACGGACTGGAAATGAGATGGAATGACTGGCACTGCTGCAGGAAACAGCCTCTGTACATGGGGTGCGCAGTCTACCAGCTGAGCTACTGGGGCACTGGCACAGCACTGTGGAGTGCGCATTGCCGTGGACAAGTTTCTGTTTTTATCCCCTGTGCACCTCCTTTGTCACGATCGCACCAGAAAGCAGCAAATCATATACCTCATCAGATTCATCCAGATTTCCAACCTAAGTCTGAATTATACACATCGTTTTGTCCAGAGCTGATAACGGATGTTGCTGAGGAGTGAGACATCTCGTTCTTTTTTTCATCTCTGTTGAGAGCTGCACTCGTGCAGTTCTGATCAGGCAGCTGACAGGTGTGGGAAACATCTTTTACTTCAGTCTCTCTTTCAAACTTAGCGCTGACTCTGTGTGTGTGTGTGTGTGTGTGTGTGTGTGTGTGTGTGTGTGTGTGTGTGTGTGTGTGTGTTTTGAGCCAACAAACAAACAAACAAACAGACGCGTTATAGATTTTAAAGGGTCAGTTCACCCAAACTACTAAGACATATTTTCCCATTTAACCTCACCAAGATAATGCTGGCGAGATTTATTTTGTTGTTTTGAATATGTGTCTTAGACATTTCTGAAAATCTCTTCCCTCTATGACTAGAAAATACTTTCACTAAATGAAATAAATGATCAGTTCCTTGTGGCTTGTTTCCACAAACTGTATCATCATGGGACCATGGTCACAAGTTATTCCTCTCTCTCCAACATTTCCTGCTTAATAAAGAAAAAGTCTTGGAAAAATAATCCTTATGAAAAGAAATTGGGGCATTTCTTTTTCTTACAGTAGAATACTACATGCCCTTGGGCTAACTTTTAACAAGTTGGTCCCAGTGCAGCTGTAGTGAAGCAGCTCCATCTCTGTTTTGCAGTCTATGGGGGTAACACATCTGCCGCTCAGCGCTCCAATCAGGTGGAAAACAAATGTTAGTGAGCAGTGTACTCATTAGCATCTCCAAATTGAATAAACATGTATAAATAAGCACAAAATCCCCTTGCTCCATCAGTGCTGCCATAACAGGCTAAAAAGACCCTCTTCGGGGGCTGATTTGTGCGCTGCCGTCCTAAACTTTTAAGAGAAAATGATTAATTTTTTGCAGAAGCCTTGAAGTATAAAATTGTATTACATCTTCTCATAACTCTTGTTACTCCTGAAGGCACAAATTCACATTCACAGAGTCAGCTGAACACTAATAACCATTTCTGATGTCCATTCAGGACAAATGTCCACAAATCTAAGGATTGGGGAAAGACTCATAACCTCCTTGTAGAGAATAAAAGCAGCAAAGTGAGTTATCACGTGCAGGGAGTGATGAATTTCACTTATTAGCTTGTTGTTTGATGCACGTCCGAGCTTTTCTTTTGATCCGTGCAAATTAGCAAATGTTAACACACTGACACGGTTCGTAAATGATGAACACGGTTAACATTATAAATATATAACAAACATAAGCATGTAAACGTGTTGGTATTCCTTAGGCCACTAGGCTAAAGCCTGGTTTATGCTTCTGCGTCGCGGCGACGGCGTAGCTACGTCGTCGACCCTACGCCGTCATTGAGCATTCGAAGTTCTGCGTCGAGGGAACGCGTTGTTCTGACATGGTGTCAGTGGACGTCATCAACGTCGGTGATCAGGCGGTGGTGCGAACGGAGCCAACAGCTGTCTGTTAGTCTGACCGAGAAGTTTCTCCCTTTACTTCGCTGTTAGTTGAATTAAATGACATTCACGCTGTCTTTAACTGTCCGTGCGAACCAGTCCGCAGCGTTTGTGTGTCTCTGACTCTTGCGTGTTGACGTTGTGTGTCGCTAATCCGTCAAACAGTGCTGTTTGACAGATTAAGTTTGAATGGACAGAATTTGAGCACACGACAGGTTTTCATGTGGTTGCCGCTCGTACCACAAAAACTTTAAAATTGGCGGTGTTGTTATACTGTTGACCGGAAAAGCAACTGCTGGAAATGACGTTCTGAGCGGACCAATCACAGTCCTTGCCGTTCGCGTCTCGACGTGTCGACGTGACGCGTAGTCAGGATTTTTTGGAGGCGCACGTCAGGCTACGGCGTAGGGTCCGCGTAGGGGTCTGCGTCGACGACGTAGCTACGCCGTCGCCGCAACGCAGAAGCATAAATCAGGCTTAAAGCCTCACAGAGCTGCCAGCAAAATCTTTACCCCTACCCCTCGTTTTTGATTGCCTCCCTCGTCCCTAAGAACAGTCACAAGGGCTACTGGTTGAAATCACCCCCTATGAAATGGGACAACCCTTCAAGACCCTCATAGGTCATCAGAAGTCGTCAAGGGCGTTTTTGTAAACAGACCTGACATTTCCAGTCTGCTGTCTTCAGCTGTGGTGATTTCTCCTGCGTTACCATAACAAACCCTGCTATTGTCACAATGCCATTTGTCACTTATCAAATGGAGATGGGAAAAAAAGGACATTGCATTTCGTTCACAACTTCACACCATCAAAAGACAACATACAAACTAGGCCTGGGCGATAAACCGAAAATTTACCGATACCGAAATTTACGACGATAACGGACGTCATTTTGGCCATGTCGGTTTATTCGGTGTCATAGGCTAACATCCACTAGGGACAGGGGGACATGTTAGGTCCACCTGATTAATCTACCCGGCGTATGTGCTTATTTTACATTAATTTGATGGCAAACTCCGCCCGCCGATGCAACACCAGCTATGCCAGGTTAGTAATCAAGTGAACCCACTCTCGCTGTGAGTCGCGGACAGTTTGTGTAATGATGCTGCGTTCAAAGGCTGCAACAGGCCACTGTCTTCGGCCGGGCCGGTCCATTGATCAAACATTTGTGTTTTGGTTTTTATTAACTCAAAATAATGACTGTATTTCCAGCTAGAAAACGCCCATCTCTCTCCGCCCTCCATTGTTGTTTGCATTTGTGTCTCTGCATGGTCTGACACGTGAGTGTCCTCATGCTGAGAAACGTGACTTCTCGCGTACGTGACGTCACTCCCCGAGACGCAAGAAGAAAGCAAAAATATATTTTTTTACTAAGGAAAATCACAAAACTAGTAACGCGTTACAGGCATCACTGATTGTGTAGCTTGCAACATGGAGCCTGAAGATGTAAAGAAAAAAATAAAAACAGTAGAATTAACTTTGAGCAAGTTTGGAGGAAAGTCGGAGGTGTGGACCCATTTAAAACAAGTCGTGGGCCGTGATAATAACATGTGTCGGCTTTGTCGAGTGCATTAAGTGCAGCACTTGTTGCATACTCATTAAGATTTCTGTAGTTCAAACAACTCGCAATTGTGGTCGAGAACGTCAGTTATAACAGCCCACGTATTAAACAGTTTTCGGTTTTAAATCAGTTTCGGGCTCATTATGACATTCAATGTGTCGGGCCGGGCTCAGACACAACGTGCACGGGCTCGGGTCGGGCTTGATTCTAAGGTTCACCCAGTGTGAGCAGCAGGAGGACGGTTAGCTCACCTCCAGGGTTCGAATTACACAGTGGCTTTTGGGGGAGCCCTATTTTCCAGTGTGCACCGCTACTAAACATGTCATACACACATACGAAATGCGCGGCAACGCGATTAATTGCAGGGTAACTGCGTAAACATTCTACTGTTACTACTACAGACAGTTAATACTGTTAATAGCATTTCAGAGAGGCTAAATAACAACATTATAAGGCTACACTGTAAAATGTTACCAGAATTAAACAATATTTTACTGTGATATTTCACAATAATTTACCATATTATCACTTTACAGGCTTTAACTGTAATAATCACCATATAATACTGTAATTTAGAATTTTCTGTGAAATCAAGTAAATAACTGTGAAAAAAACTGATACCAGGATTTAACAACATTGTATTGTAATATTTCACAGAAGAATACTGTAGTCAAACCATCCTCTTTGATAACACAACACATTACTGTAAAATTTGAATCGCGTTTGAACCGCACTGCATTGTGGGACAAGGAAGAGACGACAGGTGGATACCGGTGGATAGGACACCGTTCTCTTTATACATCCATGGTGGATAATGTTACGACCCGACACATACCGATAGAAGAACTCGAAGGTAAGGTTAACATCATTACATTTTAGACAGCTTGTCACAACTTCTATTCGTTGTGAGAGTTAATGTTAGTAAATGAACGCTCTTTTTGGATCAAGGTAGCTCTCTTTATGCTCCACTTTTTTGGCCGTTAAGCCATTTCAAAGCCGTTTTTCTCCGCAAAGCTTTGCCACAGAGAAGTAACTTATATCTTTGGAAAGCTCAAATCATGTGTTTTCATCTATTGGGCTCCACATGTCGTTATGAGGGATAGTGTGTGAGTTATTTGACCGAGAATACACGGTGTTTTCGCCGCGAATTAGCAAAAGTCAAAGTTAAAGTAAGCTAACGTTAGGCTCCAGCTGCAGCAGCTAAGTCATTACAAAGCCGTTTTTCTCCGCGAAGCTTTGCCTCACAGAGAAGTAACTTATATCTTTCGAAAGCTCAGATCATGTGTTTTCATCTACTCGTCTCCACACGTCGTTATGAGGCATAGTGTGTGAGTTATTTGACCGAGAATACGTGGTGTTTTTGCCGCTAAATAGCGAAGGTCAAAGCTAAAGTAAGCTAACGTTAGCCTCCAGCTGCAGCAGCTAAGTCATTACAAAGTCGTTTTTCTCCACGAAGCTTTGCCTCACAGAGAGGTAACTTATATCTTTGGAAAGCTCAAATCATGTGCTTTCATTTGGTGTTCATATTGATGGGAGGGATATGCATGAGTGTTTGATTGACTACTAATCTCTTCCAGCTTAAAGTATATGATCTGTCACTGATTGCTCTCTATTCTTTTGCAGAGGCAGTTTAAACAACAAGGACAGTGACCTGTGGAGCAGGCTGTTGAGGTAAAAATAGCACATAAAACTGTGTAAATAATCTGAGAAAATCAAGTGGTTCTCTTTTTGATATTGTACTTTGATCCACCATTGAATGTCTCATCAAACTGGCAAATGACATTTGGATCAAATTGAGCTTATAGTCAGTAATTTAATCGCATTCATTCACATGTTGACACATAACATTCGCTCTGATTAACCTCTAAATCATTGGAACCAGTAAAACATCTCTTATGCACCACGTTAAATACGCTACAATGCTTTGTTATTTCTTATTTCACAGCCGTGTGTCACAGCCGCTGATGTGCAGAGGACAGTGACGTTACCAAGCACCCCCTGCTTGATTTTCCAAGGTACTGTTGATATCTGGATTTTATATTGATATTTCGAGCTGTATGTGGTTATTTTAAAAATGAACAAAAAAGTCACTACATCTGGACTGTTTGCTAACATCAGCTGAGCTACTTGTTAACTGCTTATGTAAATTTGCACCGGGCAGCATTTGGACTTTTTTTAAGGCTGAAGCTTTACAAAAACTGTCAATAAAAAGACTGGATCAACCGCTATGGCTTATTAATGATGGAGATCAGTGATAGATGATTAAAAAAAAAAACATGATCAGGGCATCGCTAGTTAAAACCAAATCTTGCAGACTTAAAAATTGCACAAGCAAGGTAGGGCTCAATGTTCTCTGATGTCAGGTGTGCAAGAGACAGTCAATTAGACCACTAACAATGTTAGATACAGTTTTAAAAAGCATTCGATGTTGCTGAACATTTAAATGAATGAAATACAAGCATTGCTCTCTTGTGCAGCATTACACTTTCTTAAAATAGTGCAAGATGGACATCTCTGTTCATTTCAGGCGACATAATGAAGCCTAGCACTTGGATGCTGTCCACTGAATGACAGGTGGTGATGGGACCACATGAGCATCCTCTGTATTTGGTCAATCTGAATCAAATTCAGCAGCCCAGCACTCCTCAACTTTCTCCTTTTGATAGCATGGCAAAGAGAGCACACAACCTGTGAGCTGTGGACATGTTTTGTAAACTTAATCAACTTTAGTGCATTATTGTCTCAGGAATTTCCATTACTATTTTCATTACAATGTTTGCATGTATATCTCAATTTCTACACGACTGATTTGCTTGCTTGTATCTTGCTTGGCTTTCAATGCTAATTTCTTTGGTGTAGGTTGGATTTAGTTAAAGAGGAAGGGGCTCCACTGCATGTGCCTTGGATAAACAATGCAATATTAAATCTGTAAAACTGAAAGTTGTCTTTGCTTTATTGTTTACAGTTGCTTCTTGGGCATTAACCCTGAGATGGGCTCAAATTCAAAGAAGAAGCGTGGAGGCATCAGTCGACACGTGAGCACACTCCAAAGGAAACTTGTTGACTTTGAATGGTCAATGTAAATATGAAATTGTTACGTAGTTGACTTAAGTATGTTCATATTATGTTCCTAAGTTGTAAATTGTTTATACTGCATTGTTTATACTGTATGTTTAAAGTTGTAAATTGACATGTGGGTTGGGTATGGTAACCAATTTCCTGCTATTGATTAATCACAATTTGATATTGATTCGATGTAATATTGAGTGACTGATTCATAGATTTAGTTAGTGATATCAAAGTATGATTTTGAGCTGTAACCTGATTACATAACTACCCCAGCCATGTAACACACCAATACTGGTATCAATATTGACATTAGACAGGGAATTAATATATCAGCACTTAATAGCTGAATCTGCTCTTTAGAAATGAAAATTCATGTTTATGTTCAGAGACAGCTCTAGTAAATTGTTGAATTTGATATTATAAATTGATTTTATAATTATTAAAAAATTAAAATGAGTATTGTCTTTGTTTTCTTTGTTCTTGTTTTGACCTTTAATTTAGCAAATCCAAAGCATGTTTGTGTGGTAAAATCACAGGTAACAAGTCAAATTTGCAATATGTTACAGTATTTTTTAAATTGTAAATTTACAGTAAGTTACTGGCTACTGGTTGCATTACTTTTACAGTAAAAATTTAAAAAAATACAGGCAATTACTGTAATTTACATACAGCAAGATACTGTAATTCCACAGCTAAATACTGCTATATTACAGTAATTCCATGGGCATGGCAACTGTGAAGTCACAGTATACAGCTGTAGATACATTGTATTTTACTGTGAAATGTTTACAGTACATTACTGTGAAACATTTACAGTACATTACTGTGAAATCTTCACAATAAATTACTGTAAAACTACTGTGAAAGTAATGCAACTAGTAGCCAGTAATTTACTGTAAATTTACAGTGAAAAATTTTACAGTGTACTGCTTCAAAATCAAAGAATACATTTAATAATCAGAGCAAAAAAATAAATAAATAAATAAATAAATACAAAATCACAAAATCAGCAGGGACACAGTCAAAGTTGTTATGCTTCTCATACACACTCCTTCAAGAATCACATGTGGTAAAACAATAAAGCTGAACATTTGTCAAACATCGTATAGCAAACTTAAGAAACTTTAGAAATAAAGAGACTTCTGGTGCGTGTATTATTATTATTTCCATTGCTGATATCAAAAAGGGATGAGTGCAGCTTTAACAGTTGTATTTGGAAAACACGAACAGGACCCATGCAGAAGCACAATTTCTCACTCAGAACTGAGAACAGAACTGTCCTTTCCTTTCTCTCTGTGGATTGGTACAATGGGTGGGTAAATTAGGGCTGAAAGTTCTGTTTACAACCACGCAAAGAAAGCAGGCTCAAACGCACTGAAAGCGATAATAGGTGCGAGTCAATTATCGCTTTCAGTGCAGGCAAATCTGATGCCTGCAGTGATCAGATCTGACATGCCAACACCACAGAACAAGCAGTATTTTAGAAAAAGGTCGCTATTTATGCAAAATCTTTGGATATTACAGATACCCTCATTAATTTGCTCGGCCTATACATTTATTTTTGAGTAGACTATAAAGTTACAGAAGGCAGGAGGGCAGCTGTTGGATGCTGCTACTTTCCTCAGTAGATCACCAGTAAAGTCACAGCAGACCAGTATTCTCATTTCATCTTTTATTTTTTCTTCCAGCTGGGTTAAAGGCACATAAAGCACAGCTAATCATAAATCTACACTATGTTAATTAATCGCTGTTGTTAGGTTTATATAGCAGGCTCCGTGAGTCGGACACCGATGCAATAGTGCTTTCAGTGCGTTTGAGTCTGCTTTCTTTGCGTGGTTGTAAACAGAACTTTCAGCCCTAATTCAATTTACCCAGCCATTGTACCAATCCACAGAAAGAAAGGAAACGACAGTTCTGATCTCAGTTCTGAGTGAGAAATTGTGCTTCTGCATGGGTCCTGTTCGTGTTTTCCAAATACAATTGAGTCGGACACCGACTCACGGAGCAGCTCCTGGTCGGTCAGAGCGCAGCCGAGCCTGGCCGTCACGGTGGTGACGGCAGCAGCAGTCACCCCGAGGATCAACAGCTGAGGAGCGGCGGAGCTGAGGCGGAGGCTCCAATCCTCCCCGCCGGACTTTTCCGGCGTCATAACACTTTTGGTGCGTGGTCGGCCATTTAAAACAATAAGTTTACCTTATGTACAGAAAATCAAAATCTATGTGACACAAAAATGAACAGTGTTTTAGAGCTCCCCCTAAATGTCTCAAAGTAGGCTTTCAGGGGAGCTCAGGTCCTTTTCAGGGGAGCCAAGCTCCCCTTAGCTCCCCCGTAATTCAAACCATGCTCACCTCCCAGAACATGGCACTGAATCGCTGACTGATTTAGGGACTGTCATCAAATTAGTTAGCGTAAATATATGAATACAAAATAATTGCAGTTCTTTCAATATCTTCCATGTCATGGGGCCCAGTGACTCCAGCAGCAGATTGTATTAGTAAACTGGACGAATGAGACACAGCTATGTTTATTGTACTTTAGTGCTTCCTCTATTTTATATGAATATTAATATGCAGAAATCTTAATTTTTTTTTTCTCAATAGCTTCCATGTCATGTGACCCACTGACTTCTGAAACAGATTCTGTGTCTATCAAAAAATATATAATGATAAAGAAAATAATGGTAAAAAAAAAAAGTTCTCTAATGCTCAAGAGGTTAACATATTATTAAGCAGCAATGTCAACTTCTCCACTATTTTGTCTCATGTCTTAGATTCTGATTCTGAAGTCCTCAAAATGTTTATTTATTTACATCCAACCTCTTCCACCACCTGCAGTACAACCACGTGATTCAATTCGAAGAAATAAAAAAAGCGAGAAGCTTCGAATTTTTTTATAAGGGACTATACTTTTAAACTTGTTCAGTTGTTGTCATTTCAAGTAATCTGTGCTTTTCAACAGTTCAATCGTGTGCTTATCAGTTGTTCTTAACTACTAAATAAATAATATAAATCTTAACTACAATGTAGTTTTACAGTCCTTTAAAGTGGCATTTCTGTAAATACACAGGATTTATTTTCCTTTTTTTAAGGGGGGGGGGGGTGGGGGGTGGTTACTTATTGTTCATTTATCGTTATCGAGGTGAGTTGCTCAATATATCGTGATATTGATTTGAGGCCATATCGCCCAGCCCTAATACAAACTGTTGAAAGGAGGAATATTTTTGGGCTGAAGCTGAATTATATCTACTAATGATAATTACAAATGTTGTTTATTGCCTTCAGAAAAATATTTACACTTCCATATAGTTTCAAACTAAAATAACTAAATACTTTGCTCGTGCCCATGGGTGTACATCTCATTTTGTGAACACAGAGCTAAAAAAGCCTCTCATGTCATTTAGATTTATTGTTTGGGAATGCTGTGGTACCCCCGTGAGTTATTGCAGTACTGACAGTGTTGGCCCAAAGTTGGATATATGTCTGGAAAGAACCAACAATTAAGCATAGTCTTGAAATGTGTTCTGCATGCGTCCCAGCCAACATGTCGCTTTGTGTGGGCACCAACAGGACTTGAAACCTTGTTCTGTTTTTGTTAAATCAAAGTGTGTCAGGCTACATGTGCAGTAATGTGTGGTGGGAATAAGCCTAGTAAAGCTGTTGTAACAAATCTAGTCGAAAGGACGAAAGTGGTGTGAAACGTGTCAGTGTTTCTGCTGAGATGATCTTCAGTTCAGCCCACGCTTGGCAGCAATCTGAATGCAGCAGTGCTGGCTTATTGTTATTGTATTCAATATGCTCACACCACACACACGCACATATAAACATGCATAAACACACATGCATAAACACACACACGCATAAAGTAAACATTTGAGTATAAGCAGAAACATCCACAGTGCAGGTAAGAATGCACACACACTCCTTGCATCCAGTCTAGATTAACATGACATGACAGCAGAGTTTACACTGTTTGTTATGAAAAGTTTTACAGTGTATACACTCCTTGTGTGTGTGGGAGGGTGTGTTTGAAAAATCTTAAATCTCATTGATAGCAGAAGGTTGGAAAATACATGATTACAGCTTGAGTTCACGTCACTGTAAACATCTGTAAAGCATCTGATTATGTATTTAATGTGCGGCAATTTTGCTCTATAAATCTCCTCTTAGAAACGTATCTGCTACCAAAAGGGTTACGGTCATCTGACATATTTTGGTCTCATGAGTATGCTTCTGTGCCTAAACCAATCACAGTGTTAATTTCAAGCTTCTGTAGATCTTGTCCACTGAACATCTCTCCTGCGCTGGGATCCAGTTTTCTGTTGCCTAGCTGGACTGCATGCTGGTTCACTGGCACTCGACCAGAGCAGTGGACATTCAAATGTCCACATGGTGTGTACTGTAAACCCCAATAACTTCATGTCTCAGTTTGAATGCTTTGCATGAAGTCATTGATTTGGACCAGAGAAACGTGTTATTCAGTCATTATCTACTCAACCCAGGCCAATGGAAAGGCAGGTGAAAAAATAAAACATAGAATGGCTCAATGGAGCTCGTCCAGCGTAATCCAAGTCTCTGGAGACTGGTCACCAGTGAAACTAAAACCTCACATTATGTTTCTGTAACTTACTGCAAGTACTTTCACAGCAAGTGATCAGTTGTTTTGTCTCCTTTTTGAAAATGTTATCTATCCTCCAGAAGTATATACACTAACAAACACAGGTATCAAGTAGATAGGCATTTTTACAAGCAGGGTGAGAAACAATATGTGAAATATTAGAAATATATGGAGAGTAAAAAATAAATACATGATTAAATTCTGAAAAGAAAGCATCTATAATGACAGCAGGAGGAATAATCAGAGAAGTCGGGTTAAAAAGTTGAAAAAAAGAGGGGCTCTGCAACTGAGTGGTAGAAATGTGCAGGACAATGATGTTCTTTTCTGTCAGCTTAGTGTCGACGCCCTCTCCTCCTCTGTCTCCCGCTCTCATCTCTCTCAGTCCCATGTCTCTCTATCGTAAGCCGTCCCTTTGCACATATCCTCCTCCTCCTCCTCCCTGCTCTTTTTGTGTTTGATTGCTAGTACTACATATTCCTCTCAGGCTGGATTCATGCGTGGGTGTCTAAATATTGTGAAAAGAGACCCCCATTACTAACGAGTTTACATAAGAGGGTAAATCTGCGAGTAGGCAGCGAAACAGTGGATTGCAGAGAAGCAGAGAGACATCTAAACATTGTTCACGCGGTATAAATGAAGCACCTGTACTAATGACTTTATGTAAGATGGTAAATCTGTGAGTGGGCAGCGACACAATAGTACAGTAATGCAGAGGGGACGAGTGCAGAGGGGAAGAGAAGAGCTGTTTCGTCAGAGCAGAGAGGAAAAGATGTAGAGGGGAAGAGTCGCTGTTAAAGGTACAGTCTGACAATTTTTGGAGGCCAACAGGAAAGTGGGGCACTGAAGGGCTGCTGAAAGTCATCTGGAGAAGAGGGTGAAGAAGTTACCGACCTCATCAGGTGTCAGGTGTTAAACCTTTGAAAGGATAGTATAGTATGAGGATGATTTTTGATTTAGGATCATTATTTTGATCCTAAATCAAAAATTATCCAAAAAAACTTTTGGATCAGCAATACGTGTCTCTGCACCCCTGCTGGCTTCAGTGTGTCTGATGAGGAGGAAGAACACACTATGGGTTTATTCTCCTTTTCTGATATCCTTTATTAATTTGACACAGATTTGCACACCTGAACTTTGTAACAATCTGTTGTTCATTGTTGAATCACTGAATGCTGGTGAACTCTGTCACCTTTATTTGTGGTGAATATCATTTGAAAATCATAGTTCTCATGGCATAAAACCATTGATCTTTTGATCTTTTCACATCCAGATGTGAACATGGAGAATTGTGACACCCCTGACCCTAAAACACAAATTGGTAATATCTGCTCTTGATAAATGTCAGTTAAAGGCTTTCCTTATCACAAAAATGACTGTGAAGTTCATCTGTGAGAGCAGCTTATTAGGACCAATATTTCTGTTGTCACACATTTAAACTCGTAATAAGACAGTCGTGTATCCTGATGAGTTGTCAAGCTGCTGCCAGTGTGTGGGCTCACATACAAATAAGTGGGGCACGCACACACACTGTGTCGCCCAGTGTGATGTCCATGGATAGTCTCGTTCAGCCCAAGCGCCTGGGTTCTGCTTTGATTATGTGCAGAGATACATGGATATTCTCTAGATGTGGGGGTTTTCTGACAACCCTTACACTACAGCAGCACTCCACCACAAGAGGATTGGTGTCCTCAGCAGGAGTACTGCTCAGCCTGTGAGAACAGGTGCATTGTAATGTCTGAGTTTCTGGAGGGAACTCATTTGAATCCCCCAACTTCAAGTGATGTCACTGACGTTACTTCTCAAAGATGCTGCCACAGAACCAGTGGATGTACTGTCCAGCCTCTACTAGAAAATGTTAGGTTTACATTTACAATTCTGATATGTTCAAAAATTGTCATATGTATTTCATTGAAATATCATGTTCACATTATATCTATATGGGCTGACTTCATGTTGGGTGCTGGAGAGGATGATGGTGGTGTTGAGGCTGGGTGAGGAGGCTGCCTTACCCTAACCAACTCTTACGTGCCTGATCCTGACCAGACCACAAGAACAGCGTTGTTTTGTGGTGATTGGGCTGGTATTCAATATCATAGCAAATGAAATCGTCATCGTAGGTCTTCAGGAAAAGAAATGAGGACGTACGAAAAACCTTCACAAAATAACAGAGTTAACAAAACATCATGAATGGAAGATGGTTGTTTTGACAAAAGGAGTCGATCTTAAAGAAGCTTGAACCACAGAAGGGACTGAAGGCAGGGCATCTCAGCATCTGCTTTACCAGGTTAACCCATCCTGTTTTATTTGCCCAGTTTTATTGAAGTACACTACTAAACTGAGTATACCCTTGTAAAATCCAAACATGAGGAGACACGAGTACTTTTTGGAGCATGCTAAAGGAGAGGTAATGAAATGAGTCATTCTGGAGGATGAGGAGGGGAGGGGAGAGAATTAGAAGTACAGAGAAGGAAAGCCAGGATTGTTGAAGCTAGAAGAGGGAGATGGCGGGAGATGTACAGGATGGAGAGGGGAGAGTCACTCGAAGAGAAGACGAGTAGATGTGGGAGAAGAGAGCAGGAAATGTGATTCTGGAGAAGAGTGGCTGGAAAAGGAGAGCACAGAAGTAGAGTCAAGTGTCGAGTCAAGGACATGAGAGACACGAAGGAGAGGAGAGGGTTTGGTAGAGGAGGGAGGGAGAAAGAGGAGCAGTTCTTAGCAAAGTGGAGATGACAGGAGAATGTTTAGATGAGGAGAAGAGAAGAGAAGAGAGCAGCAGAGTTACAGAAAATAGACACATCCAGAGAAAGCTGGCTCTGCTGGCTGTGTGAAGCATGCGCTCAGCTCATGACGAGTCTCTGCCTTAGTCTACTCAGCCGTTGTGTGTATTCACATCACCCCCTGCCAAGAGTGTTGAAGAGTTGTTATGTGCGGGAGTTTCTGCTTCATTCTGGTGTGTGTATTCTTGGTTGACTGTTTACAGTATATGAAGACAATCTTGGCTGGGTTGGACCTCTTCTCTGCCAGGCATCCTCCCTGAAGTACACACTGAGCCAGCAGCTGACGCACACCTCAGAGATTTACAGCAGGAACACAGGATTCTCTTTACTTTGGATGTGTTTGTCATGTAGCAGCCACTGGCCTGTTTGCATCGATTCATTCAGCGTCTGTAGGCGGGTAAATAAAATGACTGTGGCACTGCTGTAAAGAGAAAAAATGTAAAGAGATAAAGTGTAAAAATAATTCAGCTCTTAATTCTTCAACAGACATCTGGGCCTAGTGTGTATATTAACAGAAGAATTAGCAGAAAGCATTTTGCATGCCAAACTTTATGTAACTTTGAAATCAAATTTGAGCGACCAGAATGGCTTGACTGAGGCACCGATGTGTAAATCTGATTTACATCACACTTGAAACCACCTCCAAATGTGGTTTGGATCCGATCATGCAATGTCATGTGGTTTCTCACCACCAAGACTTCCCAAAAAAATCAATTTGACAAAAAACTAATCTGGGCCCTTCAGTCTTAGTCATAGTCAAAAAAAGGTTTGTTTTTTTTTTAGCTAAGAGGATTTCGGAATGGTAGGTTATCAATCGTCTCATTCGATTCTAGACAAGAAAGTAAATAAGCAGAGCTGCTATGATTAGTGAATTTGTTGTCAACTATTAAATAAAGAAAATAATCACAAACAATTAAAGAGTCAGTCTGCCTGCTGTGCACAGATTATACAAAATAATATTTAGGCATCCTACATATTTATAGAGCATTTTTACCTCGCAAAAACTAAAAACTGCATAAATGTTATAGTCAAAATAAGAAATTCTCATATTGATTAAACCAGGGCCCCTCTTTGAGCAGCTTGAGTATTATGTTAAGAAGGAAACAGTCCAAATTGTATAATTCCAGCTTCTTAAATGTGAGCATTTTCTGGTTTCTTTTCTCCTCTGTGATGGTAACTGAATATCTTTGGGTCATGGACAAAACAGGACACCTGAGGATGTCTTCTCAGGCTTTGGAAACACTGATCAGCGTTTTTCTCCATTTGCTGACATTTTATAGAAATACATGTTCCAAAATGTTGAACAGTTTCTTTAAAGATGGGGATAGGCAAGTCGTACTTGCTTCTACATATGCGCTCTTTCATGCATCTTCTGGAAAATTGACAATGCAATCCTGGTTTCTGGATACTTTGTCGATCTGTGGCTTATTATTAATCAATTTTGGTATCCTGGTAAACTTACACACTGTGTGTGGACCTTTAGATTATCACGTGTATTCCCATGTTGGCCCTCTTTAATGATGCTACATTGGATGATGCTACATTGTTTAAAATGGGGGAAATCATTTTTTGCATTCTTCTGATAACTAACCATTGTGCAGAGTGAATCATTTTGAAGGCCTGTTGAGGAAGTAGGGCTGGGCGATATGGCCTCAAATCAATATCACGATATATAGAGCAACTCACCTCGATAACGATAAATGAACCATAAGTAACACCCCCCCCCCCCCCCACCACCTAAAAAAAGGGGAAAAAATCCTGTGTATTTACAGAAATGCCACTTTAAAGGACTGTAGAACTACATTGTAGTTAAGATTTATATTATTTATTTAGTAGTTAAGAACAACTGATAAGTACATGATTGAACAGCTGAAAAGCACAGATTGCTTGAAATGACAACAACTGAACAAGTTTAAAAGTATGAAATATACAGTCCCTTATAAACAAATTCTAAGCTTCTCGCTTTTTTTATTCAAATTGAATCACGTGGTTGTACTGCAGGTGGTGGAAGAGGTTGATGTAAATAAATAAACATCTTGAGGACTTCAGAATCAGAATCTAAGTCATGAGACAAAATAGTAGAGAAGTTGACATTGCTGCTTAATAATATGTTAACCTCTTGAGCACTAGAGAACTTTTTTTTACCATTATTTTCTTTATCATTATATATTTTTGATAGACACAGAATCTGTGTCAGAAGTCAGTGGGTCACATGACATGGAAGCTATTGAGAAAAAAAATCAAGATTTCTGCATATTAATATTCATATAAAACAATATTCATATAAAATAGAGGAAGCACTAAAGTACAGTAAATATTGCTGTGTCTCATTCGTCCAGTTTACTAATACAATCTGCTGCTGGAGTCACTGGGCCCCATGACATGGAAGATATTGAAAGAACTGCAATTATTTTGTATTAATATATTTATGCTAAGTAATTTGATGACAGTCCCTAAATCAGTTTCCAGTGATTCAGTGCCATGTTCTGGGAGGTGAGCTGACCGTCCTCCTGCTGCTCACACTGGGTGAACCTCAGTGAAGTCGCAGCTGGACCCGAGTAGAGCTTAGAATCAAGCCCGACCCGAGCCCGGCCGACACATTGAATGTGGTTATGAGCCCGAGACCGATTTAAACCCGACAACTGTTTAATACGTGGGCTGTTATAACTGACGTTCTCGACTACAATTGCGAGTTTTTTGAGGAACAGAAATCTTAATGAATAATGCAACAAGTGCCGCACTTAATTCAGTCGACAAAGCCGACACGTTATTATCACGGCCCACAACTTGTTTTAAATGGGTCCACACCTCCGACTTTCCTCCACACTTGCTCAAAGTTAATTCTACTGTTTTTATTTTTTCTTTATATCTTCATGCTCCATGTTGCACTTAAGCTACACAATCAGTGATGCCGGTAACGTGTTACTAGTTTTGTCATTTTCCTTAGTAAAAATATATATTTTTGCTTTCTTCTTGCGTCGCGGGGAGTGACGTCACGTACGCGAGAAGTCACGTTTTCCAGCATGAGGTCACTCACGTGTCAGACCACGCAGAGACACAAATGCAAACAACAATGGAGGGCGGAGAGAGATGGGCGTTTTCTAGCTGGAAATACAGTCATTATTTTGAGTGAATAAAAACCAAAACACAAATGTTTGATCAATGGACCGGCCCGGCCGAAGACAGTGGCCTGTTGCAGCCTTTGAACGCAGCATCATTACACAAACTGTCCGCGACTCACAGCGAGAGTGGGTTCACTTGATTACTAACCTGGCATAGCTGGTGTTGCATCAGCGGGCGGAGTTTGCCATCAAATTAATGTAAAATAGGCACATCGGTATACACCAGGGTAGATTAATCAAGTGGACCTTACGTGTCCCCCTGTCCCTAGTGGATGTTACGCTCATGACACCGAATATACCGACATGGCCAAAATGACGTCGGTTATCGTCGTAAATTTCGGTATCGGTAAATTTTCGGTTTATCGCCCAGGCCTATGAGGAAGTTTGTTCATTGAGCTTCTGTCCAAGACACTCGTGCAATTTTAGCTTTGCTTGGCTTGCTTGCTTCCACTGGTCATGTGTGTGTATAACTAGATGGATATCATTCAGAAACAAGTGCAGAGATGAGCAGGTAGGATAGGAGCAAGTGGAACTAAATGGTGAATGAGTATTTCTGTTAAAAAGAGAAACTGGGAGCAGCAGAGTGGTGACTGTGACATGACTCTGTTGTTAAAGTTTGGACTTTAGATAAACAGTAGAGAAGCTTTGCAGTAAAATGTGTTACACTCAATACACAGGAAATTAGAATCTGTAATATAAGGGTCGAAACGAAGTCTCGTTCTGTCTTCGGTTGAAGTCAGTAAGAGCCTGAACACTTTCGACAGTTCAGCAGAGACTTATTGTCTTTTCAGAGACATGACATCACATTAATTGGAGCCCCTGCTCCTCAATAGCTTCAGAGCAGCACTTAACACAGCTGTGGTAGTTTAGTGGCGTGTTAAACAGAATTCAAACTGTCGACACAAACTGTAATTATCTTTTCTACTGTCGTATTCCTGACATACAGTTTTCCACCGATGAGAATGAAAACTATAAGGTGATTCCCTCTGCGCCTTCTGGCTGTCATTGTCTCTTGCTTATTGATGAGAAATGATCAACTGTCAACTCTGGTGAAATACTCATCATTTCCAGATTTTAAGCAGACAGTATTGCCTTAGCTCTCGGGTTAGCAGTGTTGGTCAGTTGGTCCACCACTTTAGAATAACACACCAATTATTGCTTGGTATCTATGAAATTGTTACAGAAAGTCAAGGTCTCCGGAGGATGAATGCAAGTTACTTTTCAGATATCATGCTATTCTGCCCATTACTAAACACCACAGCTCAGGGATAGCAACTTGACTGGTGCACAGACAGCATGGCTTCTTCAAGCCTGCATACCAACCTCTGTCTAATCCATGCAACAATGTATTTATCATACTGACATTTTATCGTACAAAGCCACGTTATGTATGCAGTACATACTGTATGTTAAAAACAGTTGTTTTTTTTGTATATAATTTGTGACACCTTGGGCGCTGGAAGAAGTACATTTTATTCTGAAGGATTCAGACTGGAAGCCAAATATTTCTCAGGGTACAACACACATTTTGAGAATACAAAGGGTCTTTTTAATCATATTTTTTATACATGTCCCTTCTCTATCTCTGTAGAATGCAGGTTGATGTTCTTTTACCCCAGCTGATAATTTCTCAGACTCACTGTGGATAACCCTGAGGGAAAAGCAAAGAATGTCACTTTGTTACATTATCTCATTTTGCCAAGATACCATGTCTGGTAGTTTCACTGTGTTCTGGTCTACTGAGGCTATTTTTGCCTCATTTAGGAAGGATCTTTTCCTGTATCATTGCTTTTGAAGTCCAGTTCCAGTTCGATTTGATATAGGACACAGACACCCTGAGTGTGCTCACACTAACATGAAGAGCTGCATTATAACTACTTTAAGGAAGTGCTTCTATTACTGCTGTCATGCAAATGTATTAACCAGGTCATCTTACTTGGTCTGAAATTACTGTCTGTGATAACACCCAGAGATGAGAGCAGGAAACACCATCATCCTCTTTCCCCATTGGTCAGAGTGTCACATGAGTCCCTGTGGAGAACACACAAGGATAAGACTAAAGACAAGGACGAGCTTGATCTGTTTTCAATACTAACATCAATTTATTGGGAATGATGCTTTAGCCCATACACGCACATTCACACACACACTAACCTGCGCGTGCCTGGTTAATATGCGTTAAGCAGCTTTTGTTTAGGAGTGAAATATTGCCTCTCAGATTCCATCAGCAGCACAACAAGGTCAGTCATTTCCCGTGTGTGTGTGTGTGCGCGCGCGTGCGTGTGTGTGTGTGTGCATGTGCGTGTGTGTGTGTGTGCATGTGCGTGTGCGTGTGACTACTACACAATTTCTTTTCAGGCATTTATTTGTTCCCTCTTACCATGGAGATGCACAAGGAGTTGACCTTCAAATGGTTGGGTTGAGTTGAAAACTATTTCAGACAAAATACAAAAGCAGCATTAAGATTCAGCCTTTTATCTCAAAGTCTATCAAGATATTGAAGTTTCATATCGGTTGATATCGATGACCGATCCTATTCTTATCATTTTCTTATTGCTGTCCTTATTCTGAGGATGTGGGTGGTGGAGAAGCGTGGCATCAATAGCAGAAGACTGGGTTGAAGGCTGAAGGGGTTGGTGTGTTTGCTGGCAGGGCTGCAGCTCACAGGCTTACAGGCTCTGACATTACCAGAGCTACTGTGTGATAGTTAATCACTAGAACAGAAGCAGGAGACTGTAGCTGTGTGACCAAATACCCAGAATTCTTCTTTAACTCTACTGATTGAATTGAGTTCTTTCTGTGTCTGAAAGATGAAACTGTCTGTTGACATGCAGTGTTCAGATAGCTTTATTTAAACTGGGATATTAGATTTAGAGAGAGGCTGACCTGACTAAAATGCCATCCATGTCCAGCTGTTAAAGAGCAAATGTGAACAAGCTGAGATGTTAACACACTTTTCATACATTATGTATTTGCCTTCTCTGACTCGCCCAGAGAGAGTCATTGTTGCTGTCGTGCCTCCGCACTGTTGTCCAGAGAGAAGAGTAAAGAGATGATGAAGCCACTAATTAGCTAATCTGTTTTTGTTTCGCTCACTCTCACTCAGCCTCTCAGAGGGAGAAGCAGAGAATAACTATATTTAGGGCTGTTGTAAGCCTAGAGGAGTTACCCGGCGGACACTAGCCGCAGGGAACTGATTACCATGCATTCACACATGGCTAATGAATGACCCTTATAATGGACTGCAGTGGGGCTGGAGGGACATCTGGCCAGATGAATTAATAACTGCAATTATTCAGTGCTCAATGATGCTGAGGTATTGCCCCATACCTCTACGCACCTACCACACAGTTGTACAACACACTGTATAACAAACTGCTCTCATCATAAGGGGATACATGTCACCTTTCAAGGTAAAGATTAAGCTGATGCAAGGTTAAATTATCTTTGAACAATTCAGTTTATTTATATAATGGAAAAGGGGTTACTAAAGGTCAGAGAGGTAACAGCAGAAATGAAATTAATGTTCTGAGTCATACGCGAAAAACTATCCATATTTCCTACAAATTTGCAGCAGATATTCATGGGTTTTGGGGTGACCCTGATTTTTTTTTACCTTGGACCACAATCAAGATAAGATGTCTACATGTGCTGAGAGAGTCAGAGAGTCTATCAAAACTCACACTCACCAGATAATGAGCTCCTTATTTTGGACATTACACAGGGGCAGTAACATGAGAAGTCTTTCCTCATCCATCTCAAGTGCATTATGTAATAATCTATACAGACATGAGTGAATTATTAAAAATAACCATAAGTCCACTGATTGTTATGAACCCTATAAACATGGTGCGTTCATACATTCAGCCAGAAATGGTGGTTCAGAAATTCACAGTTCAAGTTTCAGAGTGCTCACAGTATCCTCTGTATGGAGGCCGAAATTAAAGTTAAAGTAAAATAAATACAATAAAAAAATTTATAAAAAAAAAAAAATATATATATATATATATTAATAAATATATATATATATATATATGTATATTAATATATATATATATTAATATATATATATATATATATATATATATATATATATATATATATATATTTTTTTTTTTTTTTTTTTTTTCTTAAATTGTATTTATTTTACTTTAACTTTGTGGTGGCGAATCCTCAGGGCCTTCCCCAGGGTATTCAGAGAAGGCCCTAAAATCCTCAGATGAAAAACAAACATATCTTATTAATTTTATAAATACAATAAAATTACGCCGACTTGTTTCTGTAGTTTTCTGTCCATTCACTGCGCATTTGAGTGGTTTTCTGTTAGAAAAAAAATTCAACCAATCAGATATTTTCTATGTGTCTCTGGGCAGAATATCCTCCATCCAGAGTATTCTGTTTCCCTTATCGAAGACCATGGCCATTAAACGTAATGAGAAAGTACATTTGGATTGACAATTTGGTCAACCAATCCTATTTGGATTTGTAGCCAGTGGGCGTATTCTTTAAGACTTTCTACAGCTCCAGGGTATTCTAGAATGCCCGCTGGCTCAGTCACGTGAGACCTAGCTTAACTGGCGAGTTGTGATTGATAGCCAACGTTGAAAATGGCAACAGGTGGAGATGATATTAGGCGCGTTCAAGTTGAACTCCTGCTGACTGACTGCAGCAGCGAGATCTGCGGGCGACAGCAGGGGCGGGGCTACAAACGCTGCTATGAAGTCGGACACTCTCTCTTCCCGTAGACGTGACGTGACGTGACTCGGCTGAGCTTGCGGTGTTTGCCTTCTTCATCTGGGAAGAAGTGGAGGAATTGAAATTCCATTGATGTTTGAGGAAAATCAACAACGACGGCGATCAGTTTTCTTACCTGATGCTATGGAAACTTTGCTGGCCTTTTCTCATATTAGTCCCCTTCGGAAATTATTCAATTAGAGATGTTCAAAATAGTAGTCTACGGACTATATAAGGACAGTATATGTATATACGGACAGTTCATATTTTTCATATTTAGAGACAACAGAATGTGTCAGCTTTGTCACAATAACAACTTCAAATTTGGATATTTTGTAATTGCTTCACTTCAAACGATCACACAGTGGCACATTAATGGTCCAACTGGTTTATCAGAGTAGATGAATAGCCTAAATGTTGTCTTACTGTAAATGCTCATGTTCTGTTTTCCTTGTAATGTCACCATTAAATACATTAGAACTTTGTCTATCTGGTACATTACAGTAAGTCTTGCCCAATAACAATACAATACAATTACAATTAATTATTATGAAGACAACTGTGCTTTGGTGCATGATTATCACAGCTGAGGGGAATTTGCTGACTACATTTAACAAATAAGCATAACTATAGACACATAAGATGATGCATTTTCTTATAGCAACATTATTCACAATGAATGAAATACATTTCACTGAATGAATGAAACAATAATCAGAACAAATGACTGAGTCAGATGCCTTGTCCCGCTGCGCCATCTCATCACACACAGAATAGCTCAGGATAATTCTTTGTATTGTTAATGTGACGGGAACATAAAGGGTTAATTAATAAGAGTGGATAGTACAGATAACACTGGACACAGCAGTTAACCATTTCTCCATCATCACCCTAAGCTGACAGAACTGAGCAGTTTATTGACGACATCTTTCAGGGTTGTTGCGTTACATGAAGGATTTTATAGGTTTCTTCATGTTTACTGTCCCATAGCTGCGGCCACACGGCTGCTACTTATCTGACAGCATGTGATACTTGAGTAGAAAAGAGGCGCTTATGGAAATGGAAATTCATCGAAACACACGTCATATACGTCAGCGTAGATGAGAGCCAATCAGGGCAAAGTCCTGACGTCATGAAGGTGGGTCTAGGGTCGCGCAGTACCTGGAGAACAACTGCGCGTTCTGCTCTGCAGCCGCCTCGCTCCCGCGATAACTTAAGGTCATGTGACATCGGATGCGGAGCAGAAACCACTCTCATCCAGGGCTGTGTCCGAAATCACTCACTACTCACTATATAGTGCACTGCATAGTGACTACGCCATTTTGTAGTGCTGTCCGAATGTCTAGTGGGTAATATTATACCCTATATAGTGCACTCAAAGTATCCCACAATGCATCGCGAAAAGTAGTGTACAGCCGATGGTCACTTACCAAGCAATATTTACCATCATGCATTGCGCTGCGGATGAACGCATGGAATTTTCAATTCACGTTTCCACTGCGCGACAGTAGTGACATCATTAATGGCGCCGGAGTAGTGTCCGAAAGTCCGTTTTTCTTTCTGCCGTTGAGCTCACTATATAGTGCACTATGTTGGATTCACTATGTAGTGACTAGGGAGTAGGGAATGAGTGGGTGATTTCGGACACAGCCCGAGTCATCGTGAACACATTTTAACCAGCATGCATCACGATTTAGGCAGCGCTGCGCAGCGCTGCGTGATCTTGAACTCGCCTATTGATACAGCAGGTGGAGATGATATTGATACAGCAGGTGGAGATGATATTGATACAGCAGGTGGAGATGATATTATCGCCGATTTATTGTCAGTGCCCTTTTCAAGACGACCGTTTAATGAAAAGATGGACATCGTTTAAAAAGGCCGCCCAACGCCCGAACACTACTCAATCAACCTCCAAAAGCAGGCTATGTGCGCCACTTTCAGGCAGCTGGGAACGATACACTTGGCTTACAGGCTCGGTGAGTGGAACTGTTTTTTTATTGCTGGTTTTGCTAGTCTTGCATCTCGTTGAACTGGTTGCATTTTGTTTCTACACACTTGTTAAATGATTGTTCATAAAGTATGAAAAGTGGCGTCCGATAGTGTGTGCGGCTGTGTGTGTGTGTGTGTGTGTTTATGAGCTGTGTGTGTGTGTGTGTGTGTGTGGCTCTGTGCATAACTAGAACAACGCAATCTTGAAGATGAAGCAGTAAAATAACACCAGGTATTTTTCTTTTGTGATTTTTTTTTTTGGGTGGGGGGGTTACAGAAGGCCTAGTTCTGATAGGCACGGTTCGCCACTGATATATATATATATATATATATATATATATATATATATATATATATATATATATAGATATAGATATAGATATAGATATAGATATAGATAGATAGATAGATAGATAGATAGATAGATAGATAGATAGATATAGATAGATATATATAGATATATATATATATATAGATATATATATATATATATATATATATATAGATAGATATATAGATATATATAGATAGATATATAGATATATATAGATATATATATATATATATATAGATAGATAGAGATATATATATATATAGATATATAGAGATATATAGATATATATAGATATATATAGATATATATATATATATATATATATATAGATATAGATATAGAGATAGAGATAGAGATAGAGATAGAGATATATATATATATATATATATATATATATATATAGATAGATAGATAGATAGATAGATAGATAGATAGATAGATAGATAGATAGATAGATAGATATTATTTTGACACACAGCTGGTAATATTTAGGCCATAAATACACTTAAAAAGATATGGTTAATTGAGTTGAAATGTAAAACGGTAATCTGAAAATGGAATTCACATTGTAAACTCACCACTGTCTACCCCAGTAACCAACTGGCTGCATTTTCACACCTCGACCATAGACATATACTAGGTTTTGACCGAGCCTTGTTTTGGGAGACATATGTATGATGTATGTAGCACCCACAATAAATTAGATGGAGGCTAGGACTAGTAACCACAATTCAGCATCATCAAAGACCCATGACCAGAAGACCAGGCTACGAGCGGGGAGGGAGTAAAACAAGAAACTGAGGTGTGCTTTTAGGAAATTGTATTGATACCACCCACAACCCTACCAACAACAGCTAAAGTGCTAGGTTTATACAGTGAAAAAAATATGTGTGCACAACATTTGGATGGCCAGTCCAAATGTCTTAATTCAGACCCTGACAAACCAACCCAACCCAGATAGTTTCCTCACAAAACACAGACTGAACCACCCAGCTGTCCACCCACAGTTCATGAAGACCCACGTCTGGGTTAAAATTGAGTCCAGGGGGAAATGTATGAGGGAGAGGGCATGTATATGTGGTGGACAATGGGCAGCAAGTGGGGTGAGTTCGTTGTGGGCTACAGGGAGCCCCCTACCAGCCTGGCAGGAGGGGGGGGGGGGGGATCCGGTCGCGGCCTTGTCCAGCTGTAGGCTCTAGGCCTGCTCCTTAGCTCGCCATCAATCCAGAACCTGGCCTGGAGAACAGGACCATAGTTCCATAAATCACACTATACATCAATAAATACTAATCCAGTGCGCACATAATTTAACTAAAGCACTAATAGCACTAGAGTAAAGTTCTTCAAATATTCATGATTCCGCAATAGAAAAATAAATACCCATCTTTTGTTAATCCTAAACAACATTTACAATGTCATTTAGCAATCATGATTTAACCACATAATATCAATACAAATCCAAATGCTATATGGTTCAAAAGCTTAAAAAAAATACATCCATTACGTTACAAATGCTATGATTCAAAATACATTCATTTCCATTGCAGCAATGTGCTTCTGCACAATCCATTCCTTGCAAGACACTCAGCTTTAATTTTGGAGAACCCCGGCATGTTTAGCAACCCGGCGCTAACCACGTCTATTAAAATGAATGGCGTTTGCTAAGCTAATGTTCATGCTACAAACAATTGAACTCACCGTCTCCGTGCAAGTTACACACACTCGTTGCAGATTTCCCGCACGGCAAATCTCGGCCCGGCAAGAGGCTCCTATAAGTTAACAGATCACTTAACAGTCGGTCATCATAACCATAAGAAAGCGGCGGAAATATATAGTTTTACCCGACCTGTAGCTCGTCTCTCCTGCCACTTCCCCACCGCTCTTACCGAGACGGAACACCGCAACTATACTTAAACGCGGTTGGTCGCGCTACCCCACGTGACCCCGTGACATCACTCAACAACGTCACCGTGATTGGCCCAAATGGACCACGTGAGAACTGGCATAACCCCGCGAGATTTTAAACTGACTGACAGAAAGAGGAAGAACCTGTCACCTGGGTTACATGTACATTAAGAGGCAATCCCTTAGTTTTATTGTTTGTTTTGCTATATGAACTCTATGCTGTTTTCTTCCAAGCCTAGTGAAGAGAACAATGAACAATGCTGCCATATGTATATTTCCTTCTGCATCTTTCCAATGAAGTCGACTTGAAATCCGTCTGCGTGATAAAGAAAGTTTTGGGGACCACAAGGACCGCTGATTCTGAGGATCACTATTCTGTAACAGAGGTTGGAGTTGGTGTGGATTGAACGGATGGCCACTTGCACTGTTAACATCTGCCAGCTGGTCTGAATAATTGGTTAGTCTTGCAGACTTTGAGATGTAGACTTAAAGCCTTGAGTTTGTCACTTGTCTTTTAAAAAGCGCCAAAACAGAGTTATAACAAACGCTGACACATTCATATGAACATAAGCAACAAAACAGATGTAGTGTATATTTATATGAAAATGTCAGTGTTGAACAGAAACAGCCTTGAACAAAATGTGGTTTTCTATAGTTGTTCTGCAGAGTCTTGACAGCTCCTATGAGCAGCAGATTGTAAACTGTCTGTGAACCAAGCAGACAGGCCAACCAGTTCTTCTTCTAGCTATCCTTCCAAATGAGTTGCTTAAGCAGATCACTGCATGCGAGAGCCTCGCTCTGTCCTACATGAACACTGAATTCCAGGCAAAGAGGAAACAAGGAAAATAGGAAATTAGGTTTTGGTGTCATGACCTGTCTCTCATTTAGATCCCAGCAGGATTTACTGGGAAATTAAAGGTGACCATTATCATTTTAGCAAGCTAGCCTGACTGGTAGGGCATGGCTGTTGTGTTAAGAATGAATGGATTGCTTGTCACAATAGTCTAGACTGTGAGGGTTTAAGGTCGGACTGCAATGTGGAGATATGTGAACTGTGTAATAGCTTAAAGCCGGACTATGCAGCAGCAGTTTCCAGACCAGATTCCTTCGCCGTTTTCTAGCTTTGCACCAGTTTTGTGCATACGTTTTTCGCTACAGGGCTCCCCCTACAGCTTCGGCGCAGATACACTGTCGAAAAGACTTGTTGACGAGCCTCCCCCGACGTTACCGTGTGCATCTGTTTTCTAAGAAGCCGGCCGGCTAAACAGCGAGTCACGTCTGGCACTTAGTGCACTTAGTGCTCTATGTTCAGCCGGACATATCGCAAGATACAGGCCACAAATCATGCGACATTCAAAGACCGAACTAGATATCTAAATACCAACAAGAACCTGGATTCAGAACGCAAACAAACGTGTTTGGTAGCAAGTGACTGCTACGCTAAACACCCGCTAACTATCGAGCGAGCCATTAAGAAACCAAGCTAAACACATGCAGGGCTCACAGTAAAACAGTCAAGCAATAATGTTGTTCAAAAGACTATCAAGTCACGTTGCAAAGACAAAGTTCATCCACTCACAATTTCAACAGCAACACGGCCAAGTCGGCGCCTGCTTTGGACTCCTCAAAAGCTCGTCCTATGTTTACTCGTGTCTGGTCTCTTTTTTTGTCAAGCTCCTTTTTCTTCTTCTTCTGTTCCTCCAACTGTGGCTTCCTGGGTCTCTTTTTAGTCGACTGATACTTGCAACTGGCAGTTTATATCTACCCGGTTCCATGTTTGGGGGTGTGTTTGCCGTAAAGCAGTTTCGAAACTACAATCTGACTACATTTTCGAGGGGCGGCGGGATACTTCCGCCGGCTCACTTCCGGATTGACTTCTGACCGGTGTCAGCAAGTTGCATGTTCCGTTTCTCCGCCCAGAAGCGCTAGGGGGAGTCGTAGCAATGACCAAACGACCCAGAAAGTGTCAAAGAACATTCAGAATGACTTTCAGCCTGCATAGTAAGGGTGATTTTTGCTAATATTGTTGCATAGTGCCCCTTTAAATCCGGAGTTGTGTGGCCTGCTCTCACCTGTTCAACCACGATGCCTTCACTTCTTGGTTTTCAAAGGCTTGCATTAGTCATCATCTCATTAATTTGTTAATCCTGGATCGAAGGAGTTATTGTTCCCATAGCCGGTCTTAACATAAAGGCATAGGTAGGCGGTTGCTTGGGGCCCCTCCACCAGCAGTGGCAGGGGGGGCCCCCCACCAACTTCCAAAAAAAGAAAAGGAAAATAAGAAATTTATCAGCATGAACACTTCAAAAACGTGAGAATTTTTATTCATATGTAATTCATTCTTTAGAAAAACGTTTAAGTATTAGTTAAAATGTCAAGTTCATGGGTATCTGTCTCACATACACCCCCTACTTTCACAATGAAATGGACTAGTCCGTGACGGACCCCAAAAGCTGAACACAAACGACACTCCACTCCAGTTGATGGCGGTAATGCACCGTTTGCCAACCGCCAATAAACCACACAGAAGAAGAAGAAAAAGAAGAAAAAGAAGAAGAAGAAGAAGAAGAAGAAGTAAACAAACAGATGGAGTAAAAGCCAAAAGAAAAAAGACGCGGAGAAATATATAGCAAAGCTGCCAAAGTATTTTACCACTGCTGTTACCTGGGATACAGTCAACAACGTCCAACGTCTTGGATATGCCGGCGCCGCAGCAGCAGCTAACGTTAGCTGTGAAGTGTCTGACGTTGACACAGACAAGGTGGGGGAGTTGTCCAGTGATGGGCATTTTGACAGCGATGATGATGACAATGGTGGGGTTCTGGTGAGTCAACCTAGTTCTGCCAGTTATAGCCCTGCACTACATGAAAAGTGGGATTTTCGTCAGTATGCGGCACTGTAATTGTCGTGGAATTTCAGGTTTGCGACAATTCACGGCAATTTGAAGGCAACACCGAAAACTGCCGTAAATTGTCGGAAATTGACGTGGGCCTTGCTTGGCAGTTGTCCCCCAATGACCCCCCTCCCCCTGATTCTATTGGAGGCTTTAACATATTAATGAAAATGCTGTGAGCTATACAAATGCAAATCAGGGTAGCAGGGGGAGTTTTACCCCAGGTGACATTTTTCTAAAAGGTATTAACTTCATTTTAAGAAAATCTCTGGTATAAATAGATGAGGCTCAGTATAGCCTAATTATAGACCTTTACATTTTAGCTTGAATTGTTTTATTTAATGAAAGTATGCTAAATTAATTACTGTGTATGTCATTAGCAATGGCCAATGTTTTGTAAAAATTATTATTATTATTATTATTATTATTATTATTATTATTATTATTTATTCTTTTTTTCTCTCTCTCCTGGGAACAAATAAAGATAAAACGCCAGTTGTTAAGAAGTTAAAATTTGCATGACATATTTTGAGATAAATAAGATATTAAAACTAGGGATGCACCGATGCATCGGCTGAACATCGGCCGATGTTTGCCTCGTTAACTGCCATCGGCCATCGGCAAATAAAAATGACATTCGCCGATGGCCGTGGCCGATGATTATATCTTGATTTGTGGCATGAACACTGTGCTCATGGAGAAACTCTTTTTTCCCTCTTTTTTTTTGAGAAATCCGGAAACGCAGCCCTCCCGTTTTCATGTGGACAGCGAATCCGCATACTTTCAAAAACAATGATGCCATCGGCGCATCTCGCAACGTCCCATAACAACAACAATGGCGGACCGCATGCTCGTGTTCGTGCCGCAGAAGATATCGAGCCTTTCTCGCAACTTACCCGCCTTGTAGTTGAGTGTGAGTCTCAGCTGCAGTTCGACCTCATTAACGGTCCACACAAACTATCCCGGTTTCCTTGCACTCGCCATTTTCATCTTCTTCTTCTTGTTGTGTTCGGTTTCTCCGTTTACTGTCTGTTTGTTTACAGCGCGCAAGTTTACTGTGCATGCTCCATGTCTTCTTCTCCGTGTTTTGTGAATGTCAAGCGCCACCTAGAGGCCTGGAATATGAACTACAGCGTTTTCGCTCATTTTCAGTGGGTCCGTGTGGATGCAAATATTCTTAAAACGATGACCAGGAAGACGAAGATAAAAAAGATTGTTTTCGCCCGTCTGGACGGCCCCTCACACTTCAACTGACACAGCATTTAAGGAAAGCCAAACAGCTGCCTCCAGACAGCGCCAAAGCAAAACAAATAACAAACAAGGTGATGGAGTTCATTGCTTTAGATGACCAGCCTTTCTCTGTAGTGGAGGACGTGGGGTTTCAGAGTCTAATAAAGTTTATGGAGCCACGCTACACGCCGCCGAATCGACGTCACTTTGCCAAGGTCTGTCTCCCCGAAATCTTGTCATGTGAACTAAGGTTATCTTAAATGTCAACCAGAAAGTGACATTAAAGGTTGTTTCTGTTTTATAAATTGGTCTCATTGGATTTGTGCTCATTCAAGGATAGTGTTTATGAAGAGCTGAAAGACTTGTATGTTTCTGTGGCACAAAAAAAAGGAATAAATAACAAAAAGAAAGAACATCGGCCAAGTTGTTATGTTAAACATCGGTATCGGTATCGGCCCAGAATTTCACAATCGGTACATCCCTAATTAAAATGTATAAATAATTTCTGTTTAAAATGTGTGACATTAAAATGTAATTTCATGTGTATATATATGTATATATGTGTATATATATGTATATATAGGTGTGTGTATATATATATATATATATATATATATATACATATATACATATACATCGGCCCACACACATGATTTTGATTTTGATTTGATTGATTTTGAATGATTTTGTAGAAGTAGGCCAAGCATGTGGTCCTGGTTTTGTGCAATGGATGTGGACATGATATATTATAAACTTGTGTACTGTGTGTTAAAGGCTAAGATCAAGTCCCAAAAAGACACATATTGGAAGATTAAGAAATGACCTAGAGAGAATATAAATAAACCAATAACCAAACCAATATAGACGCATTTTAACCTTGATTTGTCATTTATGAAAACATGCCAAACTGTTGAATGCATCATTGATGGGTAAGGCTCTGTACTGAATAAGTAAGTACTGAGCTTTGATACTCAGCACTATAATGGCAATTAGACAGGCTGCAGCTTAAAGCACGTCAACAGTGGCTTCGAGCTCACCTCTAGTTGTTGCCTCTTTGTGTCATTTGCAGTGCTGATTCACTCACTTCAGAGTAAAAGCCTTCAGTTTTTAAGTATTTTGTGAGGCCCCTGTAGACGTGAGTTTTCGTTGATAAGAACAAGTAATAACCTTTGATTTGTGCAACTCTGTAAACCAGTTGCTTCTTGCCTTTGAATACAGACACAAGCAGTGGAAACACCTAGATCAAACTGTAGTCGGCAAAGCCATCATCAGAAGTCTGTTTGGATCACACAGCATCACATCCGAGCAGTGTAAATAAAGCCCTTGTGCAAGGCTTCAAAACAAGGCTGCTGGTCTCCTGTTAGCTCACTGGCTGCTCTGATAACTCTGTGTTTGCTTAGCGTTGACATCCGCATTTCACCAATTGATGGATACATTGTGTGGAATTTGGACTTTGAGTTAATTAAATGGCTTTTTAGTTCTCTCTTTCTTCTTGTCCTCCTCCCTCACTATATTCCCACCTGCAGTCTATTTTCCAGCTCTCCTTCACCCCCCTGCTCCCTGTGTATATGCACTCCATTCAAGCTGACATGTCTCAGTAGACGCCCGGCCTTACATGGAGAGAGAGAGCTGGAGAGTCAGGCAGACAGGTAGACAGTAGCTTGACCTCTGGCAGCAGCAGGCTGCTGTTGTAGCAGGCAGCTCTTGAGTGGGAATATGTCTCAACTGTGTGAAACTGCAAGACAAAAGTATTAATGCTTAGTCAGCCTCTCCTGAATCAATAAAGATCAAAACTATGGACCCAGAGGGAAGAGCATCAAAGGAAAGGAAAACATGAACAGAGGATTGAGTTCTTAGCATTGAAGTTAGCATGTTAATACAGACCTGCAGCTACCAAAGCAGTGTTTATCAAAGTCTGAATCAATAAAAAAGCTGAGCCTGTCCTCATCAGAGCCATATAGGTCCACTGTGAAAGCAGCCTATAATAATCCAAATTTCATGTTTCATGTTACGACAACCTCTTCTAGCTGTAGTAACAATCAAGGTGGCTAATTATTATGTAGTTAAGTCATATCACATAAATTATGTAATCAAAGATTCACACTGTAGGGTCCAAAAGTCTGAGACCACCAGTCAAGATACCCTTAAGTTGCATTTATTTTGAACATAATACCGTGTTCGCATTACAAAAGATCATCTCAGCTGATCAGTTTGAGTGAAAAGTTGGGTCTTTGAACTTATATGAGGAAAGAAATATCGCAGTTATACGTGAAGAAGTTTCTGTCCTACTGTCTATCCTCCTGCCTGTCCTCCTGTCTGTCCTTCTGTCTGTCCTCCTGCCTGTCCTCCTGTCTATCCTCCTGCCTGTCTTCCTGTCTGTCCTTCTGTCTGTCCTCCTGCCTGTCCTCCTGTCTGTCCTCCTGTCTATCCTCCTGCCTGTCCTCCTGTCTGTCCTTCTGTCTGTCCTCCTGCCTGTCCTCCTGTCTGTCCTCCTGTCTATCCTCCTGCCTGTCCTCCTGTCTTTCCTTCTGTCTGTCATCCTGCTGTCCTACTGACTCTTCGATGTTGATCATTATCACGATATATATTTAACAATAATAATGTTGAATTGACAGTTTTAAGAGTATTCTCCTTAGGACAGAACCCAAAACAAACCAGTAGGTTAATTATGGTTTATAAAATACATGACATTATTTATTGTCAGAATGAATAGATGACAAACATTGAACAGAACCAACCAACCAAATGGATTTATGTTAAATACATTAAATTATAAATATGTACAAGTAATTGCTTGTTTCAAATGTGTCTCAAACATTTTAGCGGTAGTACACTGAACTGAACATTGAAAAAAAAAAAAGTTAAATCTTGAGGATGATTATACTGCTGTATTCTGTGAATATTGCACATTCTTGAACTTGCAAGTCATTCATTTTGCTCATGATCGAGATTGTTTAATCGCCAAGCCCTTCATCATCCATATGATTATAAACAGTCAGTGGGTACATGTATAGATTAACAGGAGGACACTGGGTGAAACATGTTGAAAAAAACACACAGATGTCATCATCATGACGTGTACCGTCACGCCTCTTTAGGATCCACAGCGCTGGCCTGCAGTGTGAATTACACAGCGGTTTGTCTTCATGCCAGAGCATGGACAGGTGTTTGTGTGTGTCGGTGTGAGTGAGGGCTAGATTTCAACAGGTTCTGATGATTTTGTTGAGTTTAGTTTATGCATATTTATCTGATGTAATGATGTTGGCAGTAACCAACAGACAGTAACAGATGTGGAGTGTTGGCCACAGGTCGTGTGTGTGAATGCGTGTTTGAGTTTTCTGTAGTGGGGTCAGCAGACACAGCTTGGTTGACCTGCCCTCTTGGATTTTTCTCATTATTCCCTATCTGTCTGTCTGTTCTCTGAAATAAAAAGAAAGCAGAAACCAGGCTGTTTGAGGTTTGTTGTAAGCAAATAAGAAGTTTCTTGAATGTAGAAAATTATCCCCCTGAACAGACAGCCCAATAAACAGATACAATTTTCATTTGACAGTTGTCTAATATTCAAATCATTTCCTGGAAAGGCCTAAATTGGCATTAATTTAAATGATTGAGTAGAGGGCCAGTGTTCAACTGGTTCACTTCCAGTTAATTAATTCCAGTTGAATGAAAGCATAACATTGTTTTTAATTGTCTCACAGCAGGTCATCTCAACATGAAAATATGTCAAAGTTGTCAACACACAAGCGTGCAATTCAACATGTAAAATAAATGAATAATTCATTAATTTACTGGGGTTTAAATCGGTTCTTCTTTCCAAAAATAAAACTGTGCCCTTGTAATTACTATAAATCACAAAGTTCTTTCAAGTTTAGAATTAACCCTAAGAATAAAATAGCATATAAGGTACTTGTAAGTGAAGCCTTATTGTCACTCGAACATCTAATGTGGATTAATCCACTGCTCAATATAGTTCCCCCATAATGCACTATTTCCTCTTGCTCAAGGAATGTTTTTAAAAACGACAGTCACCAGCTGTGTTAGGAAATAAGTGAGTCTTCATATAAAATGTAACTATATATTTGTGAGATCTTCTGACAGGGAATTCAGACCTGGTATTGAAAATCTGAGTGTGGACAGTGCTCAGTCTGTCAGTTCACACTTGGTATTCAGATGCGTCTTGAGTGACCTCTTGTGATCAGATCTCACATCCCCACTCTTTATGCGAATAAGCATGCACATCATAAAAACAAACAGACGCTGTTTTTCACATGAAGAAAGAAATAGCTTAATGTGCAACATTTACCAAATTAACAAGAAGGCCTAAATAATCAAGACTGTGTTGTAGACAGTGTTGTGAGTTAATACAAGAAAAGGTCAGAGCAGACTTCTTCTACTGAGGAAGCTCAGATCTTTTGAGGTGCAGGCGGCACTCCTGACTTCTTTCTATGACTCTATGCTGGCATCAGCCATTTTCTATGGAGTAGTCTGCTGGAGCAGCAGCATCATAACAGCAGACAGGAGGAGACTTGATAAACTTATCAAGAAGGCCGGCTCCATCCTGGGATGCCCTCTTGACTCAGTGCAGGTGGTGGGAGAGAGCAGGATGATGAACAGGCTGTCATCGCTGCTGATGCAGGAGTCCCACCCCCTGCAGGACACTCTCACAGCACTGGGCAGCTCCTTCAGCAACAGACTGATTCACCCTAAGTGTGTGAAGGAGAGGTATCACAGGTCCTTCCTTCCTGCTGCTGTCAGACTGTACAACCAGCACTGCTCCATACAGACCTCACATGTGCACTATGTCACTTTTTGCACTAACTGGACAATTTTTCATATCATATTTATTATTTATTCAACAACACACTGCCAAACTGCTTACAAATGCACTGTTAACACTGTAAAACATTATGTATATACAATGTAAATGAGTCTATTTGTATTTTTTACTTTATACTATTGTATTATTTATTTTTTGTGCTGTAATTTAGAAATGTCCCCATTTGTGGGAAAAATAAAGGAAAGTTTCAAAATTGAGCCTTTTTTCAAGGGAGTCTGGGGACAGGCACTTTCTACTTTTACTTGTCGTGTCAATATGTTATTCTTTAATAAATTAGATGTAAATGGTGACATTTTAGGCATTATAACAAACAGGCAGTTACAGTGATGCTGCTGACACTTTTTACAAGGCAAGAAACTCATTTTACATTTAATGCTGAATTTACAATAAGACTACAATGTTTTAGAATTCTCTAGCATTTCACAAAGTTAAGTTAAAGTGTCTCCTCTCACTCTCACTCAACTCTTAAAATCACATGATTTGAAAGAGAGCATAGGGATATTGTGGATTCTGGTCCAATGATTAGTTGACATTAGTTGAACAGTTCACAAATGGGCAGGTTAAGGGAGCCTTACATTCCAGTGAACCACATGGAGATCAGACAGCTTTTAATCCATTGTGATTGTTGTTGTGGCTTGTGTGTGGTGATTCGTCAGTTGAGTAGGCGGTTCTTCAATGTCCGTATGCGGCTAAAAGAACATGGTCACATGCAGCCCAGATCACCTCAGTATGCCGTCTGACTGATCGGATCTCAAATGTGTCCTCAGTGCATCTTGGGCGCATTCCCACTAGTACAGGCAATTTATGAGAAAAAAGTGGCAAACCTCACACAAATTGCAACAGAATATCTAACAAATGTTTATTACTAGGGATGCACCGATGCATCGGCTGAACATCGGCCGATGTTTGCCTCGTTAACTGCTATCAGCCATCGGCAAATAAAATGACATTCGCCGATGGCCGTGGCCGATGATTATATCTCGATTTGCGGCATGAACACTGTGCTCATGGAGAAACTCTTTTTTCCCTCTTTTTTTTTGGAGAAATCCGGAAAGGCAGACCTCCCGTTTTCATGTGGACAGCGAATCCGCATACTTTCAAAAACAATGATGCCATCGGCGCATCTCGCAACGTCCCATAACAACAACAATGGCGGACCGCATGCTCGTGTTCGTGCCACAGAAGATATCGAGCCTTTCTCGCAACTTACCTGCCTTGTAGTTGAGTGTGAGTCTCAGCTGCAGTTCGACCTCATTAACGCTCCACACAAACTATCCCGGTTTCCTTGCACTCGCCATTTTCATCTTCCTTTCTTGTTGTGGTCGGTTTCTCCGTTTACTGTCTGTTTGTTTACAGCGCGCAAGTTTACTGTGCATGCTCCATGTCTTCTTCTCCGTGTTTTGTGAATGTCAAGCGCCACCTAGAGGCCTGGAATATGAACTACAGCGTTTTCGCTCATTTTCAGTGGGTCCGTGTGGATGCAAATATTCTTAAAACGATGACCAGGAAGACGGAGATAAAAAAGATTGTTTTCGCCCGTCTGGACGGCCCCTCAGACTTCAATTGACACAGCATTTAAGGAAAGCCAAACAGCTGCCTCCAGACAGCGCCAAAGCAAAACAAATAACAAACAAGGTGATGGAGTTCATTGCTTTAGATGACCAGCCTTTCTCTGTGGTGGAGGACGTGGGGTTTCAGAGTCTAATAAAGTTTATGGAGCCACGCTACACGCCGCCGAGTCGACGTCACTTTGCCAAGGTCTGTCTCCCCGAAATCTTGTCATGTGAACTAAGGTTTTCTTAAATGTCAACCAGAAAGTGACATTAAAGGTTGTTTTTGTTTCATAAATTGGTCTCATTGGATTTGTGCTCATTCAAGGATAGTGTTATGAAGAGCTGAAAGACTTGTATGTTTCTGTGGCACAAAAAAAAGGAATAAATAACAAAAAGAAAGAACATCGGCCATCGGCCAAGTTGTTATGTTAAACATCGGTATCGGTATCGGCCCAGAATTTCACAATCGGTGCATCCCTACTATATACTATATAATTGTATGCAAGGCAACATACATTTGCACTAATACATATAAATGTTTGATTAATTTATTCATTGATTAACTTAAATTTACAACAAAATTTAAATATCACTCAACATAGCACTTTTATATTAATTTCAAAATACTTCAAAATTGGCACAACATAAATGTTGGCACTGATGAATAAACTTAAACATGTTAACTTGAGCTTGAACTTCAACATTGCTGGTCATCATCAGTCTAAGTTGTCTGGCTCATCTCCATCATCTTCATCATCATCACATGCAGCCTGAGATGAATTTGCACACCCTGATCCTTTACAGTGGCCACACGCAACAGAGCAGTCAATGCCATGCTTCTTGCATGTGCACCTCAGGCTGCTGCAGTCTGTCTTACAGGTGCATCTGATGGCCCGTAGGAGTTCCTGTGGAGCTGGTGGTAAATCAGTGTGGACAGGGACAAGCCCCCAATTACTCTCTTTCCATCCCCATTTTTGTGGTAGGAGTTCATCTACGGTTCCCTTCCACTGCTGCACCTGGTAGTACACACGAAGACTGTGGTACTTTGCTGCTGCTGACGTAGGTGGCAAACTCTGCGGCCGTACATAAGAAGTGCTAGTAGCCACCTTCTCACAAAAGCGCTTGTGTCATAGTGAGTCGAGTCCCTCCCCAGGCTTCCCATTGTACAGGCACAGCAAAGCACCCTCTCCTGCTGACACAACATCTGTAGCGGAGGCTGACTGTGTGTTGAATACTGTAGCATGCCCACGAAAGTCAGTGCTGGTTGTGAATTTCTTGAGGGGAGCTCCTTTCCCAATGCCATAAAGGCGGGAGGTAGTGTCACATCCGGCTATTGCATGGATGAAGAGGATGTTAGTGCATACACAGGGACCCAGCTGCTGCTTGACACCCTTGATGTTCCAGACACGTGGCTTCTTCATGCTCTTCTTCATCTCAGGTTTGAAGAAGAGGTCATGTGACTTGAGGTTGGTGTGGTAGATGAGGAGAACGAGCAGATCTGTATCATCGCCAATGAGTACAGTGTTTGTTGTGGTGGCAGACTCCACTGCTTTTTGCACTATGAGGAGATCAGCATCACCTGGGGCATGGTACGTCTGACAGTTCTTCGTCTGTAGGTGACCACTGAGCATGTTGATGAACTGCTGCTTGTTGGTGCGGTTTGTGAGGAACTCATCTTTAGTCATTGTAACAGGCATATCCTCATCCATGCTTATGGTTGCTCCAGTCTTCCCACCTGCTCGTCTGCTGTGTGTCATGTCTTTGGTGGACGCGCCTTGATAACCGTCGAAGACGACAACTGCCTCTCCAAACTTCCTTGTGACATAGTCAGTGTACAGCTTGCAGATGTCCTTATATGTGGATCCACGTGTCCACGGGATGCGCTGAACAAGTGCTCCACCATCCAGCACATACTGAACATGGCCTGTGACTCCTGAAAGGTCAGGTGTGTGGAGCGCCCAGATGGCATCTGCTAGCACTGGCTTCTGTGGCTGCTGAAGCAGCAGGAGGGGTCAAACAGCGCTGGAGGATAACTACACAGCTCATACTTGAATACAGATGCTAGGTCTTGTATAGCTTTTGCAGCAATTGTTAGTCGCTGGAAAAGTAGTTGGGGATCCACCTGCACTGCTTCACCATCAATCTTCACTGAGGATTTCGTACTCATGGTGATTGCCTGATCCTTCTTCTTGAATGCGTACTCAGCAGTAGTCTGTCCATCCATGCTGGCCAAGATGGTCGTTCCGATGGCCTTTGCCTTATCAACATTCACAGAAGGGTGTGCATGGACCCCAGTGGAGACACTGCGCAAGCTTGGATCTGAGCAGAAGGGGTGTCTTTCTTGGAGATAGTTCAGAACTGTGAGCGTGTCCTTCTTGTCACGTGCTTGTCTTGCATCTGTCATGTCCTTGTTCTGCTCGCCAGTGTTGTGGTTCACCCCTGTCAGCTCTTGCATGGCATTGTTGACTTCAGCACAAGCTGGCATGGAGAGCAGCCATGTCAATCGTTGCAGCTCCATCATCCCTCGCCCTCTCGTGAGGCCACCACTGGTTTTCATATTTCTCATCAGCACCTGCTCGATGATGAGATCTACGGACAGGCCAGCCCATAGGCGATCACTTCGTCTGACCACATGGAATCCCTCTCCAAATCTCTGGTAGACATCTGGATGTTCCACCTGGAGTTTGCACATCCGCTGCACATAGATCCAAGCTGATTTTGTGTAGAGATTGTGCCCAGATGCTGCCATGAAAGGAAGCATTTCTTTTTTTTTTTCTTTTTTTTTTTTTTTTTGAGGATCCAGCTCTTTATTTCTAGTTTTGTCAGTATAGCATGAAACGCATGTACATATATGTCTCCATATTACATCTCCGACAGCTGAAACTCCTATTCCTTTTTGTTTTAACAGAACTTACTCTTCACACGTACACCCAAAAAAAAAACACAAAAATAAATAAATAAATAAACATAAATAAATAAAAAGTAACAATAGAGACAGTAAGTATGAAATGATTTAGAAAAGAAAAAATAAATAAATAAATAAATAATAAAAAAAAAGGCTACATAATAAGTAGAAGGTTTACACAGAGTATCAGGGGAAGTCAGACACAGCAATACGCCAACAACACATCATGATCTAGGAATGTGTCCTGAAACCTCAGTCCATGCCAGGCCACAGAGACCACTCCGGAGAGCCTGGGCCCCATCGTCTCCAACATATTCTAGGAAGGGGTCCCAGATTTGAAAAAACCTGAAAGGTTTATCATTAAGCCAGAAGCTTATAGCCTCTAGGGGGAGAAATTCCATAATGCTCCGAGTCCAGTTTGAGATTGTGGGGGCAGAGTCTGAAATCCACTGTAAAAGAATACACCTCCTTGCGTTAAACAGCAACACCTTAAGCAGCTTCATTGAGGTTCAAAGCTGCGTGGTCTATCAAGCCAGGGCGGAAATCTGGGTTTAAGTGGATAGGTACGAGACGAGAAATGAAGCCCTCCTGGCCCCCGAGTTTTCTTGCCAGTCTCCATACCCTTAATGTATTCTGTAGCAAAAAGTTGCCTTTTACATTAGGTTGTAACCATTTCTTAGACACATATAAAATATTACGGAGAGGAATAGGGGCCACTGGGATAGCCTCCAGAGTGAGCCACGTAGAATCAGGGTCACCTCTGAACCAATGCCATAAGTAATTGCAAAGGCAAGCAATTTGGTAACGTTTAATATTCGGCACCGCCAGACCCCCTTCCTCAAAAGGGCGATGTAGGGTGGTGAGTTTCAGCCTAGCACGTTTATTTCTCCAGAGAAAGGAAGATAGAGAGCTATTTAAGACTGAGAGTGATTTCCTTGTTAAAAGAGCTGGGATCATTTGAAAGGGGTATAACAGCCGAGGTAGTATGTTCATTTTGAAGAGGCTCACTCTCCCCAAAAGGGACAGTGGAAGAGCCGTCCAGCGGGCCAATTCTTCTTTAATCCTACGAATTAGGGGCACAAAGTTGGCTTTGTACAGGCCGGTGAGGGAGGGAGTAATATGTATACCCAAGTAGACAAAACCTGATGGGGACCAACGAAAAGGGGCAGAGCAATTTAAAGGCCACGACACATTAGGGTTCAATGGCATTGCCTCGGATTTAGAGTTATTAACTCTGTAGCCTGAAAATCTTCCGAAAGACCTGATTATCTCCACTACTCTTACAATAGAGGTCTCAGGGTTACTAAGATAGAGAAGGACGTCGTCCGCGTAAAGTGAAATTTTGTGCTGCAGAGGACCCGCCGACACGCCAGTCACTAGTAGATCAGTCCTAATGGCCTCTGCCAAGGGCTCCATGGCGAGAGCAAACAAAAGGGGGGAGATTGGACAGCCTTGTCTAGTGCCCCGTCTCACGGTGAACGCAGGGGATCTCATGCCATTAGTAATAACCGAGGCACGGGGGGCGGCATATAGATGCGATATCCATTTGGTAAAATTATCACCCAAGTTAAATTTAGAGAGAACATGTAACAGGTAAGGCCGTTCAATCCTGTCAAAGGCCTTTTCGGCGTCAAGGGAAATCACAAGAGATCTTACTTTAGATTGTGTGCCGTGTTGTATAAGATTTAGGAGTCTCCTTACATTATTATAAGAGTTACGACCTTGAATAAAACCAGTCTGATCTAATGAAATAACATCTGGGAGGATACGTTCAAGCCTTCTGGCCAGTATTTTAGCAAGTAATTTTCCGTCCACATCCAGCAGAGCAATTGGCCTATAGGAAGCACAGTCATCCGCAGGCTTGTTTTTTTTAAGGATTAATGAGATATTTGCATCCATCATAGTACTGGGCAGAGCACCAGATTTGAAGGAGTAAGACAGCATCTTGAGCAAGGGGTCAGTCAGCAGGTTCTGAAAAGCTTTGTAGAATTCAGGAGTCAAACCGTCCGGCCCTGGGGCCTTGTTATTTTGTAAATCTTTGATAGCTTGTATGACTTCCGCTTTTGTAATCGGCTTGTTCAGCAGCTCTTTTTGTGTATCAGAAGCTCGAGGAAGGTTGATATGTGATAAAAATGTATTCATCAGGGTCTCCGAGTTACTGCCAGATTCAGTATTATATAAACATTCATAAAATTCTGAAAATGAATTGTTAATCTTCTTGTTGTCGTAGACCTTTTCGCCTGATCTGTCTTTTATAACTGGGATGGCCTGGGATTCAGCCTTTGCCTTAACTAAATTTGCTAGATATTTACTCGATTTGTTCCCAAATTCATGCATCCTCTGCTTCGCAAACAAAATGGATGTTTGAGCCTCTTTAGACAGGAGAGTGTGCAGAGCTGCAGTCGTAGCATCGATTTGAAGTCTTAAATCCTCCGACGGGTTGAGGTCAAACTTTCCCTGCAGATTACTTAGATCTTGTTCAAGCTTCTGCTGTTCTGCCCTCTGTTTTTTCTTTACGCTCGCTGAGAATGATATGGTATGCCCACGGATAACAGCTTTAGCGGTTTCCCAAAGCAGACTGGGGGAGACACCAGGGGTGTCATTTTCAGTGATAAAATATTTGAACTGTTCAGTAAGATGCGATTTAAAATTGGGGTTTTTCAGAAGATGGTTTGGGAAACGCCACTGTGCCTTGGGGCGTTGTACCCTACTAGACATGACTAAAAATACTGGCGAATGATCACTGATAATAATATTACCTATCGAACAGGAGCGGACATTCGGCAGCGCAGATTTAGGAGTAAAAAAATAATCAATTCTAGAGGATGAGTTGTGAACCTTAGAATAAAATGTAAACTGCCTATCTGTGGGATGGAGAGTCCTCCACGTATCTACAAAATGGATATCGCTGCAGCAGCCAAGTAAGGACTGACCCTGCCCTATATTAGATTTCGTTTTTTTACTAGATCTATCCAGCCATGGATTTAGGTAACAGTTAAAGTCACCAGCAATAACAGAGGCTTCAACAATCCAATCTGAGAACAAGGAAAACACCTCAGTAAAAAAGTCTGGAGAACGGACAGGGGGAGCATATACATTTAAATAGGAGACTGTATCCCCGTATAGTGTCCCTTTAATCATAACATATCTGCCCGCACTATCAGCTCTAACCTCCACCCCAGTCAGGGGCAAGGACTTATGAACCAGGATGGCCACCCCCCCTGCACCCCCCTGCTAAAGGAGGAGAAATAAACCTGGCCCACCCATTCTCTCTTTAATTTTAAATGCTCGCTGTCAACCAAATGAGTCTCTTGGATCAGAGCTATTTGAACATTTTCTTTCTTTAAATAGTTCAGTGTTTTCTTGCGTTTAATAGGACCATGAATTCCATGGACGTTCCAGGGGCACAGTCTAATTGTTGTGTTGTTACCCATAATCCCAATCCGCAGATAATACCCCTGATAGTATGTCAAGACTCTGTGGATATAACCTTTTGAAACCAAACATTAAGACATAAAAACAATAAAAACATTGTGAAGAAGAACAAAATCCCAGCCCACCCTCTACACCCAAAACGCCTCCCCAAATGAAGCGTCTACTACACCTCACCTTGTGCATCCAAACTGCACTAAACCAGTGCTCCAAACCTAACAGTATATAGCACCAAACGTCCAGAGAAGAAAAACAAAACAAAACAAAAACTTATCATAGATATTATCTGTATGTACACAGATTCAAATTGAAGTACTTTACACCCTCAAGTAATATATCATAATAAACTAAATTGGCAGCTTTAAAAGAGAAAACACAGTTTTAAACAGCTGTGAAACAAGTTTAAGCCGTCCATAATGGAAAGTCTGCGGGGCTGTCATGAGGGAAAAACAAACCGTGAGCCTGTGAAGAGTCACCCATTGTCAGCTGCGGCGCCGTCAGCTCGGCCCGCTGAGAGTGATGGGGCGATGGTCTCAGCGTAAAATTTCTCTGCCTCGTCCGGAGCGGCGAAGCTGTATCTCCCGCTGTTGAAGGTCACCTGCAGCCGGGCTGGGAACAGCAGACCATATCGGATGTGGGCAGCCCGGAGCTTCTGCTTGACGTTGTTAAACGATGCCCTCTGTCTTGCGACTTTGGCGGTAAAGTCCGGGAAGATATGCACTGATTTTCCACGAAATGTAAGCGGGCCTTTCTCCCTGGCCAGCTGGAGTATTTGCTGCTTTACTCGGAAGTGGTGCACCTTCACGATCATCGGTCTCGGGGGAGCGTTAGAGCCCGCTCCAGGCCGTGAAGCGAGGCGGTGTGCCCGGTCCAGCATCTCCGGTCCCTCAGGAATATCCATACCTAGCGCCTCCACGAAGAAGTCGGTCATAAACGCCGTGACTTTAGGCCCCTCCATGTCCTCCGGGATACCGACCACGCGTAGACTCTGGCGACGGCTTCTTGACTCGAGGTCCTCGGTTTTAGCCATTAGCAGCTTGTTGCACTTCTCCAGAGTCTCACACTTCGCCTCCAGTGTAGATATCCTGTCAGTGTAGATATCCAGTTTCAATAAGTTTGATAACTGCCGACAGGGACGGGTCCTCCTCCTCGTCGTCGCCATGATTGGGTGATGGCGGGTGGTTAGCCTTCTCGCTAACATGCCGAGGTTGAGCTCGATTTGAACGGTCTAGGCGAGAGCTACCTTTCCCAGCCATATCCGGATGTTTCGCAAATCGTTATAAAATAAAAAATCAGCTAAGGTAGTCGAGTAAAATAACGTCTGGTGAGGTATTAATGACTGAATATACAGGAGCTGGTAAAGACGCGTCTACACAGTAGCCATGTTGGCACGCCCCCCGAAAGGAAGCATTTCTGATATTGCCTCAAGGTGCAGTGCCCAATTCCCAGTACATTCTGCTCTCAGAAACTTGCGAAGTTTGTCTACCATATCCATGTACTGCAACCAGAGGGCAGCAGTCCTGCTAGATGATTTCAAGGATTCAGTTTTGCTTTTGAGTAGTTTCTTTATTCTTAGCATCACATCTGCATTGCAAGCCTTCTGTGCAGACACTGATCCCTCCATCAACTGTGCATAAAGGACAGCAACTTCATCCAGATCAGAGTTTCCCATTCCCTCTCCAGCTGGGGTATCTTCCTCTGATGACATCTGTGCATCACAATCTTCTGTATCTCCTGACAGTTTAGGGGGAGTCAATTCTCTTGGTGCTCCTGGCTGCTGAAAGGGAGCCACACCAAGTGCATCAGACAAAATCAGGCCATTAAGGATACCATCAATAAGGAGGTGTGCACGCACAGCCCGTGCTATTGCCTTCCCAGTCATCATGTGCACCACAGCATTGGCTGCATAGACAAGCTCCATCACTTCCTGCAACACAGTATCAGCCATGAGATGCCCAATGGACCCCACAAAACTCATCTCAGTGTGGAAGCCCCCAAGTCGCAGGACGATGTTATTCAAGTCACTTCCTTCCGGCTCAGCTTCGATGATCAGCAGGGCCTTCCACCAGAGTGGTTGATCAAAAGTGATGATGGGGATGGCATCGTGACGACGGGCATGCTCACATAGAAACTTGAGTGTGGAGTAGATGCATGTGGCATCACTGGGGCTCATGTCAATCATAGGAAGAAAGACAAAGGATGATTTACCTGGGTGATTGCCATGCTGTACATACTGCATCATTCCAGACCATGCTGGCCTTGGTGAGGCAAACAGGATAGATGTCTTCCATATGAGGTCAAGGTCTGCTGTCGGGCTCTGTGCTGTCATGGTGACAAGTTTCTGGTATGTCACTGCAGTTGTTACATGACTTTCTTCCCTGTGGAACAGGATTGGAACTCTCCCCATCCTGGACATGTCACTTGGGGTGACCTTGGCTCTGAGGATTGGATTACTGGTCTTGGTAGCTGGTGTTACGGTAGCAATCATCCCCATGCCATGAAAGGTGTTGTTGCCATCCAAGGTTCTAATGTTGTGGTCAACATTGTCTGCAGCATATTGGATAAACCCACCAGAGAAGCCAGGAATGTCAGTTCCATGCGACATCACAGCATTACTCAGAAATCTGAGCACCTCCTGGTACGAGCAGCAGAATCCAAGCTGGTGAAGAGTATCGATTAGGAAGCGAGATGCAAAATGGTGGTGGAGCTGGACACCAAGCCCAATCTGCAGTGGCGCCAGAATAACTCTTGGTCTGGTTGCCTGCATGATTGTCTGTCCGATGGAGGCAGTTTTCATGCCAATATTTTTGCCCACAAGCAACCCTTTCAGTAGAACCCTGAGGCTTTCTGGAAGGAAGTTGTTGGCATCCTCTTCAGACTTAAGTGAGTCACAGTTAGGGCTGCAGCTATCGATTCTTTTTGTAATCTATTAATCTAGCACTTTATCGATCGATTAATCGAGTAATCGGATATTTTTTTTTTTTTGCGTTTTTAAACAACCAAAACAAATAATGCATAACGAAAATGATGTGGCTGTAAAATGATCAAGCATTTCTCAAAAAAAAACAGAGGTATTCATTCCAACTCCAACATTTGGCTCCAAAACTATGCCCATTTATTAAGTGCCAGTGCCAATAATTAAACAATACAGATAAATCAACTTACTGTAAAACATGTATTACATGTAAAACTGTGAATACAAACTTAAATAGTAAAGGCCATTTGGCCTTGGTTTTGTTTTCTTCATACAACATTACAAAAAAAGGATTGCACCTGAACTCAGGAATCATTTCAAAGTGACACAGACACATTGGAGGAGGCGGTGTAATGCACTCAAACAGAGTTTATAATCACAAAACAGCCAATGTGACACGTAATTCATGATCATGTCTGTATAAAGTGATGTTTATTTTTGCTCTTCTTCGGCGGTTGTTTCAGTGAGTTTTGGGCGCAGAGTGATGAGACGTATACCGTTGAAATTTGTAGAGTCCCAGCTTTCATATGACATGCTGTATGTAGCATTAGCATGAAGTAGCGTAATCGCTAACGCCGATTTTTTCGGACATGCGCCATTAGCGTGTTTTTTCTATGTGCTCCTTTAGTTGCTTGGTGTCGGAATTGAGTTTCGATTAGGTGAAAATGATTATCATGGGCGTTTAGCCGAGCTTCTTCCCGTTAAGTTGGTGTGCTGCATTAATATGTTGCTACATGGTTAGCATGCTCTTATAGGGTGTATAATGCAACATGCGCAGCTCGGGTTGAAGAGGTTGAAAACATCAAAGCTAATCATCATATCTCGTCAAACCGCATCACGACATCACTACAAATACAGAGCTAAATTGTGCCAGCCAGCTAAATTCAAAATTTATGACGCGCTGGTGTGTTTCCTGAACAATGGTCCGTGTGGAACAATCAGATCCCTGCGCGTATAGTGCGCGTCATAGGAATTTAACAAGGCTTCGAGGCAGAGTTTTTGCCTCGAGGAATTTTTATAATCGAGTTAATCGAGTAACTCGATGAATCGTTTCAGCCCTAGTCACAGTCAGGATATACATCATGGGATGTTTCAACCAATTTGATGTCATCTTTGATAAGTTTGGCAGCAGTTTCAATTATCCTCATCTTCTCTGTTTCTGGATCAGCTTCACTGTTAGAATAAAAGTCCTGAAGGATTGCTTTGGCTGTGCTCCTGAAGGTAATCACATTTGGCTTCCCATTAATGTTGGTTTCAATTATTCTGTCACCGAAATGTTCCTTAAGTTTTGATTTCATGTGTGTGTAGCCGTATGCTTCAAGTTCTGAGCCTTGGAGATTGTCCTCCATCCGTCTAACAAGGTCATTGATTGTGATCTGTTCATCATCATTTTCTTCGAGGAAGTTCACAACTTCTAGAAAGGCTTTAAGTCTTTCTTTGTCTTGTGGTCTACCAAGTTTTGGTTTTTTGGCCTCTGTTTCGCTGGTCTGATGATCTGCTGGCATTTGCTTCTTGGTACGGAAATTGATGCTGCACACTTGGTGATAGACTGCACCTGCAGCATGCAGGTCATGCACATGTAGCACAAGAGCTTTCACTGTGGCTGCCCAGGCATCTCCTCTCTCATCACAAGATTTCAAGACTGTGTCCTTGAACTCAACCGTTCTCACTGGGAATACAGGCATATCAGAACTTTTCCTCTTGGTCCCAACATTAACTGACCTCCCACAGAACAGACAGTCTCTGTCATAAAGGAACTCCATCTCAGCTGAGCGTAGAACACGGCTGTGTTCCATATAATGTTCTTTTTCTTGTTGCTTCTCCTTCAGCGCTTTCACTATTTGTTGTTTGTTGATATATTTCTTGCGGCAGACTTGATGAACCAGTTCCCCAGGTGATGTATGGATGTCATCCTCTCGAGATCTACTTGCTCGGTTGATGGTGTCACTCCCCTTTTCAGTAAGGGTGGACGGTGGCTGTTCTTCTCCCTCTGTGGGCTCCTTACAGATGGCACATCTCAGAGGGTCACTCATAGTTGCACTCATGGTGCTAAAATCATGAACAGAAGATGAATATTAACTTTTTACAGTACAATAATAAACACATAGTCACTAATGAACTGAAAAAATTACCCATATTAGAATCAATATGTTTCATAGAGTAAAGGTATGTGATTTTCATAATTTTGAGTAAGAATAATGATTTGTATGACATGTTGGTCCACACATGAATGATTTCATGTTTTAAATATGTTTATTTTTTAACATTACTAGGATACCTGGCTACCTAACAGATGGTAGATGTCATTACAAGCAAGCTAGAAACATCATACTAAGCGTCCGTCTCTCCATGTTTAGCACATCATGCTACCCAATTGTGTCAACAACACATCGACACTAGAGCTTAGATCGGGCCCAAAATATCAAGCCCGACCCGACACGAGCCCGTGCACATTGTGTCCGAGCCCGGCCCGGCCCGACACATTAACTGTAATTATGAGCCCGAACCCGATTTAAACCCGACATTTTTTTAATACGTGGGTTGTAATAGCTGACGTTCTCAAACTCCATGTTGAACTAAAACTTCACAATCAGTGACGCCGGTAACGCGGTCTAATCTGACCACTTTTTTTCAGTAATGAGTAATCTAACGCGGTAATATTTCCAAACCAGAAATCAGATTAAAGTATTCAAGTCACTGTGCGTTACTATTATTGTCGTCATTTTCCTTGTAAAAATATATATTTTGCTTTCTTCTTGCGTCTCGAGGAGTGACCTGACTTGCGAGAGAAGTCACATTTTCAGCACGAGGACAACTCGCGTGTAACACCACGCAGCGGCACGAGCAACATGGAGGGAGGAGAGAGATGCGCGTTTTCTAGCTGGAATTACAGTCATTATTTAGATTTATTAAAACACACACACACACACACACACACACAAATGCTTGATCAAGGGCTCAGCCGGTCCCGGCCTGAGGAAAGTGATGGGAAATATCGGGTCGGGTCGGGTCAGGCTCGGGCTCGGGCAGAGAATCTAAACTCTAATCGACACTACATAAGCTACAGGAATGTTAGCTCACTTAGTTAGCTAACCAAGCTAGACATATCATAGTAAGATGTTACACACATCAAGATTGTCAACAACACAAACCGTCAGCTCCCTACAGAAATGTTAGCTAGCTTAGTTAGCTAGCTACTGTTAGCTAACTATAAAGTAGGCTAATTTGATGGTACATGATAATAATAATAACATTCTCTTTCATACAATAGTCATGAACGTGCAAATATGTTGTTGAAATATATCAATTTGATGACATCAACAGTGTTCTTAAGTAAAAGAGATGATACTTACATGTATCTTCTTGGGGGCTCGGAGACACAACTGATTTGCGGGCCTTAGTAACCGTGGTTACCTGACAGTTACAGTTGATAAAAATCAAAGGTTCCAAAGAGATACCTACTTATTAAAGACAAAACAGTTTCTGGTTGATTGTGGACATTATTGAACCGTTTGTGTGGATATCAGACAAGAAGAAATGCATGAATCTATGTTCTAACATGGGCGGCAATGGGAAATTTTGGCATCCCCGATTTTAGTATTTTTTAATACTTTCCACCACTTGGATTCCTTAGGACTTTTGATATGTTATAAATGACATATTTATGAGACTAGAACAATTGAAAGAGTTTCTGTTGCAATTTGTGTGGGACCATGTTGTATAATGCCTGTACTACACCTGTACTTGGAGCTGTCCAACAGTGATTGGATCACTCAGAATGCATGTTGATACCAGGCCTGAACAGCGTTAAAGTGTTGCGAACAAACACATTGTTGGTTGACAGGATAACTTGCTCTATTTAGGGATTTCATTGGTCTGTGGTGGTGTACCCTTTCTGTATCTCAGAATACAAATTTCATGTGTTTTTAATGCTTAGAAATGGGAATAAAGTGCATTTCCTCCACTTGTATGAAACATCAGCTGTGTCCAGTGAACACAATCAAATTTTAATTTTTTCCTTACGGCACCCCATATTCTCTCTCTAAAACTGGATTTAGAAATGCAAATGTCTCACTTTTATTAACGGAACAAATGAAGACTCCTGCAAGTTCCAATGACATATTTGTGGACTAACAAGATTGTATAACCTCAGTCAGAACAGATAATCAGGGTATATGTTTACATTTTAAAGATCCAGGTCAGTGAAATCATTGCTTCCCTCTATATCCAAATACAGTAACGTTTGGTTTATATTTGTCGTGGTTTTGAAATATCTGCATCTGGGATTTCCTTGATCCTAATACAATGAGGATAAATGGAATTTGGTTTCTGGTGCTCACAGCACTGATAAACCACAGGCAATTTTTAGATTATTTAAAAAAACCTTTTAAAAAACCTGTGTAGACCCGCTAAATTTGGTGGAAAAGCAGCACTGAATACATGATTGGAGTATATAAGTTGCATGCGCTGTTCTGTTCCTGATGAACAGGTCAGCATCTGCATGGAACCATCAGTGTATAAATGTGCTTGTATGGGTGAATGTGGCATGTGCTGCATGCTTCTGTAGACTAGAGATGCGCTGTACAAATGCAGTCATTTACCATTTACCATACAAGACAGCTCCACACCAGTTTATGCCCATCATCATCATTATGTTTCGTGGCAGTGCAGGAAGTAGTGTGTCCTTCAGACAGTGAGTAAGCTAGTCTTATTACAAAGTTCCATTACTTGAAACATTTAAGAAAAAGTGAAAACTGTGACTGAAAAGGAGAGCGAGGCACTGTGGTGTGTTGAATTTTCTTTTCTTTTTTTTTGCATTTTTGATCAACCAATCAGCCTGCTTGATGATTAGGTCCTTGAGATTTGGGGAATGTGTTCATGCTTCTCTTAGGAGAAATGTATCTTAAGAGGTCATAATTCTAGCCTGGCAGGAACACTGTTTCTGGAAAGAGATGCAGCTGTTACATATTTTAGATGTAACTTCTCAATGCTGTCTTGACCACAAACTCAACATCTTCCAAAAAACTCACATCCACCTCCATTGTACCGGAAGTGGAGACACAGATATCAAAAAAGTAAACACATGAAACTAAAACTATCTGCATGGTCTTGGGGGAAACAGAACCTGAGCCAGGATTTCTTCTCAATTCCTGTCATCTCACCTTGTTTCTAAGGAACAAAATGCTCAATGCACTCCCGTGTTTGCACACACACATGCACACACACACACACACACACACACGCACATATTCCTTCTAACAAAGTTCATGAGACACAGTAAGTCAGGAGCAGAGTTACAGTCACTGCTCCAATGTAAAAACAGCACAGAGACAAAGTAGCTTTGTTGTGTTTTTGTGTTGTGTTGTGCACTGTGACTTATTGAGCTGTGTGTGTGAACGTGTGTTTGTGTGTGGTGTGCGTGTTCGTCTCCACCCTAACTAAGGCAAGCACAGCAGCAGCTCCCAGCACACACAGACACACACACACACATACACACACACACACACACGCACACACATGCACACACTCACACACACAGACAAACACACGCGCGCACACACACACACACAGACAAACACGTGTGTGTCAGACCTCTGGCTTGAATTCAAAGGGATAATTAAAGGAAAGAGGTTTTGGCTCTGAATGCCATTTGATTGCATTGTATCTTCCTCTTTTGGAAGTCAAGAGTGCTTTGTGGAGTGTGTGTGTGTCTGTGTGTGAACTAGAGATAGACCGATATGTTTTTTCAGGGCCGATACCGATACCGACTATTAGTAGTCAAGGAGGCCGATAACCGATATTTGGAGCCGATATTCATTTGCAGTAAAAGGGAAAATATTGGCGTCAAAATTTTGAATAATACAAACTCCAACACTTAACTTTGAGTGTTTTTACACATAGACTTAAGTCTATCCATCTGCAATAAGTGTTTGAAAAAAAAAGAGAGAGTTAAAAGTTGGGCCACATGCTGACATATGCTCAACTCATCATGCTTAATTTACTACAGCATTTGGGAAGCCTTTAGTTGATTTTATTATGTAAATGTTATATTTTAACAACATGTGATAGCAAGGACACTGTCATTCAAAACTAGGCAGCTATTACTAACAATGAATGTAACTATAGCTGAAAAAATAGTACAATAGCAATGGAGACTATTCATCCCTGAACACCATGCAGTTCATGTAGGCTTTATGATGCAGTTGCATGATGTCTAAAGTCTTGAACAGCAATATCATGCTCCTCTCTACAAGAAACTGCCAAAGACAGCTTCAGGACACACTACATGACAATATGTCATTTTCTGCTGCTTGGGGTCTCTCAATCAACACAGAAAAAGATAAAGTAAAATAGCTTGGTAGTTAAACAGCAATTATTGCCCTACAGTTTTCTCTGACATACGGTGCTTTGCTGTTTTGCTTTTCTGCAGCTTTTCGTGTGGCTTGCATACACACACACACACACACACACACACACACACACACACACAGCCATCCCCTCAACGTGCTCTACTCTCTCTCTCTCACACACACACACACACACACACACAGCCATCCCCTCAACGTGCTCTACTCTCTCTCACACACACACACACACTCACACGCACACACTTTTTACTTTTATCACTGACTACTTCCCTATCATTATCATCAGCAACCTTGTTTCAAGTGATTAAACCGTTAAAAACACTAAATAGCCTACAGCATCTTCACTTTAATAATCAGTGTTTATCATAGGAACAGACAGCTGCCGCTAACGTATTGCGGCATACAGCCACAGAAGGAGAAAGCGGACCGGTGGACTAACGTTACGCTAAAAGCTAATCAGCCTTCACCTCAACGTGCTTCCCTGCAATAAAACTGGACTGAAGGTTTTTACTCTCTCACTCACACACACAGACTTCTACTGTCACGGACTATTTCCATATTGATATGAGCGAGTGACAGCGAGCAGCAGAGCTGCCGCTTATGTTTATATAACGTTAACGAGCTCACAGTAATGTTACTAGTAGTTGTGGTTTGTACAGGACTGGGATGTTTATTACAAGTTCGGGAGACTCTGTGCCTTAACTTACCTTCGGAGCCAAGCCCCCAGGAACAGCGTCGGCTGTGAATCCAGTTTTACGTGGTGGCTAAACTTTTTCTCCTCTCTGCTGTGTGTGTGTGAGCACCGTGCATGCACAGCTTTCACTACTGATTGGCTGTTACCCGCTCTGCCTGTAACCAATCAGATGGTGCTGTGGGTGGGACAATGCTGGCGACAGAGTTGGGGCAGCAGACAGAGAGGCTCGGCTGCATCAGAGCCAAAATAACCCTGTTTTAAATTGATCTCTTATCGGCCGTCGGATTAAAAAAAAGGCCGATGCCGATATGCGTTAAAATGCCGAATATCGGCGCGGTTAATCGGCCCGACCGATAATCGGTCCATCCCTAGTGTGAACGCATGCATGTGTTACCATGGCAACAAGAGAGGGACTGTTTATAAGAATGATACGCTCCATACTTAAACAGAAAGATACAGACTGTCATGTTGATAATCTTCATGCTTCATCATATGCATCATGATACTCCATCTAGAAGGCATTTAAGACAAATGATATTATGAAATAATATTGTTCCTTTCCAGCTACAGCTGGAAAATAGGTATGGTAGCCTGCATGTACCACTTGCACCACTGGCAGTAATTACTGAGGGCGACTTTTATCAGCTTCTCTTATGTGGACTGTGATACTAAAAAAAAGAGAACAATGTTCCAGTGGAAATGATGCCCTTCTTCTGCTCTTATTACTTATCATGGAGAGCCAAAGGAACTGATGACATCACCTCTGTTACTCAGCTTCAGCTGCAACTAGTGATCAATTTCATCATTGGTTGTTTTTACTACTTTTTATTAATCTAATTTATCATTTAATTCACAACAAAATCTACACAATTTGTCAAGATTACAAACAGCCTCAGAAATATTGTTATTGTTTTTATTTGCGATCAACAATCCAAAACCTGACTGAGACTTCAGTGAACTTTCCCCCAGAAAACAGCATTCCTCCCCGCGAGTGACAGTCAGACAGGGTCCTGTTTATAATGGTGATTATGTCATTTAGAGCGAGAAACACACACGTCAACATTAAGATGTGTACCGTCATGCCTCTTTTGGATGTGTAGAGCCGGCGTGGATATGCAAAACAACATAACAATATTCAGTGCTAATTTGGTTAAACTTAACTTACTGGAGAGAAGGCGGAACTATTGATAATAAGTTTATGTGTATAATATATGTGTATAACTACCACTGTCCAAGGATTTCAGTCTATGTAAAGCTTCATAAGGGATTAAAAGGTCTTGAAGTCATCAACAGAGTTGCCAACTTTGAAGACTAATTGACTTTTTATATATCCTGAGTGTCCACTGCTCTGGTCAAGTGCCAGGGTGGCAGCATGCAGTGCAGCTAGGCAACAGAAACAACAGAGGAGAGGTGAAAAAGGTGTGCAATTAACGCGCATGTTATGACCCTCAGCCCGCTCCATAGTGTGGGAAATCAGGAAGCAATGCAGCAGTAACGTTGTGGAGGGCAGCAGAAACAAACCTCCTTGAGCGGAAATGGATAAAGAAAGAAGTCTTTTGAAAGGCAGGTTCAGCTTCAACGCCCTGCCAAATGGTTCTCTCCACTAGAACAAAGTTATCCGCATTTACTGTCGATGTGAATGGAGTTACCACCGGAGTACATCAAGTCTCAAATACCACTTGCGGGCCAAGCGCACAGCTGATGCAGGGAGCTCTCCTCCCTCTCTCAGACCATGCAGGATAGTTTACAACAGAGACGCCTGGACAACTCTACATGGGACAAACTGTCAACAGTGATGGCTAAATGGGTGGCTACAGCTTTCAGGCCACTTAACATCTTTCAGTTAACTTTTACAAGTGTTAAGTTGGACACTACATCGTGTTAGTATTACTAAGGAATGTTACATTCAGGTCAGTATGCCCATCTGTTGTTGCTTGTTGTGCTTGAGTTGCCATTGATTTGTATTTGTTATTGTTTTGGATTGTTGCAATAATAATACATTTGCATAAAGCAAGCATATATGTCCCATGTTGATAAGAGTATGAAAAACTGGAAAAATATCCCCTTAAGGTTTTTTTCTTTTAGCACAGATGGCCGTATCATTTTTAGAATAGTCACGGATCATCGATTTTGTGCCTTGATAACTGAGCAGGGACACCCAGACTTTCCTCACCCCGGACACTTCCTCTAGCTCCTCCGGGAGGATCCCAAGGCGTTCCCAGGCCAGCCGGGTGACATAGTCGCTCCAGCGTGTCCTGGGTCTTCCTCTTGGTCTCCTCCCGGTGGGGCATGCCAGGAACACCTCCCGAAGAAGGCGTCCAGGGGGCATCCGATACAGACGCCCGAGCCACCTCAGCTGGCTCCTCTTGATGTGGAGGAGCAGCGGCTCTACTCCGAGCTCCTCCTGGGTGACAGAGCTCCTCACCCTATCTCTAAGGGAGCGCCCCGCCACCCTGAGGAAACTCACTTCGGCCGCTTGTATCCGGGATCTTATTCTTATATACCCTCACCTATGGTCATGACCCAAAGTTCATGACCATAGGTGAGGGTAGGAATGTAGATTGACCGGTAAATCGAGAGCTTCGCCTTTCGGCTCAGCTCTCTCTTTACCACGACAGACCGATACAACGACCGCATTACTGCAGCCGCTGCACCGATCGACCTGTCAATCTCACGCTCCATCCTTCCCTCAATCCAGTGGCTCCCGAACTTGAACCCTTTCGGCCCCTGACTGCATCTAGAAATTCTGTCCATAAAAATAATGAACAGAACTCATTGATAACTCATTAGATGTTTTTATACTTATTTCAAAAGAAGGTCTAAATGCTGTAGAGTGTGATACAATTTCCTTCATACGTTTGCAATGTACCACACTAAGGCCTTACTGTCAAATTGAAATAATTTATAAACAATGTAAATATAATAACTTGTTCCAGTCAATTGGAAACTAACTATAAACAGAAGAGGGGACGTTACAGAGGGTATCGGCCATATTTGTCATGTTGCCTGTGGATGTGCAGGCTACACACACATAGCAAGCAGATGATGGTGCAGCGAAATGCTGCAGGTTGGTGTGGTGGTGTGGGAGTGTCACTCCATGGTCCAGGTGTGTGACGTGTCCAGAAACCCCAAAAGTTTGCAGAAAGATCAAGCTGCTTTGTTACTAGCACGCTGGACCTATTAGCGATTGTTTGTCCTTATTGATGGATTAAAAATAACAGTCAAGTCATTACTGTCATGTTCACGATCTCCGGTCTATGGTCATCTCCGGTCATCTTTAGTCATGTCCCTGCCACAGTAGGTTAAACATGCCGGTGAGTGATTGTCGGTGTCCATAGATGTGTGTGTGTCGGGGGGGTGGGGGGTGTTTGTATTGGATGTTGCAGCAGTTGATGGCTGCTCATTGGCCTGTCCAGGCAGTCAGTTTCTATGGTTCATTGATGCTCTCGCTTTGTAACTTTCCCTGGTATAAGCGCCATAGCTCTCATGCCTCTCAAATGTTTTGTAGAGGATTTTACAATTGAATGCAATCCAGTGATGTTGTGAAATGCCTTCATTTCTGTCATAGTATGATAGAAAATTAAAGTAGTATTAAGGCTGGTTTGTTTGACCGTCTCTTGATTTATGGGTTATATGGCATGTAGGTTAATATAGAAATAGTTGTTTGAGCGTCTTGCTCTGTCTCTCAGGATCTCTGTGTTTCTATAGCTTTGTAAATATGTTAGCTGAATAGTGTGTTTGATTTGTATCTTATAATTTAGCTAATATTTAAGCAGTTCATTTGATCCTCTCCACAAATGAACATGTGACATCATCTGGCTACTTTTAATCACTTTAGGAGCTAGAGCTACCCATGGAAAATCAAACACTGGTTATGAAGATCAATCCCTAAACAAACAGGGAACATCTCTAAAATTTGAAACAGATCTTCTTTATTTTTAAGGGGAATACAAACATTATTGGATAAGCCTTGCACATAACTTAAACTGCCATCAAAAAGTATACCAAGGTCTCCTGTATCTTGATGTATTGTGACAAGTAACCAATTGATGGCAGTGTTTGTTCTGTAATATCAGTCCAGTCCAGTACACCCTGGAGTTCACCTGAACAATAAGCTGCAGCAACCTATAAGAAAGGTCAGAGCGGCTCCATCTGCTGAGGAAGCTTAGGTCCTTTGAAGTGCAGGGGGCACTCCTGAGGACTTTCTATGACTCTGTGGTAGATTTTTGGATTGGTTGGACACAAGCAGTTTTAAAGTAGTCTTGGACACAACCTGTAGACAACGAGCTATCTAAATAGAAGATAAATGGGGCCCAATCCATTACTTGAAATAAAAGAATTGGCCGTAATGTTGTCAAGAGGGCTGGAGGATACTCTCATTTCCGGTAGAGTAATAGAGGAAAAATAGCTCAAAGAATTCCAGCACGGGTGATCAGCATATACAGAGATAGGCACAGGGGTAATATCAAGTATTATTAACCGTTCCAGCAAAGTGCAATAAAAAACTTTTTTACACTTAGTATCACAGTAAGCAGAGACAAAAAGAGAGACTGGATTTCACAAACAGATCCCTAGTCTTCAATAGAAATCTGGAAAAGTTAAGAAAAGCAGCATGCTCTTGCATCTTTCTATCCTATTGTAAGGGTAATAATAACTTTTTCATAGCCACAAAGTGGATCAGGAGTCCCAATTGCTTCCAACTACTTTCAGCTTTACTGTTTTTCCTTTTACAGCTACAAATATGGATTTAACCACAGCTGTTCTGCAGTCTTTGAGTCAGATCTATTCTTCATAGGAGCTGTTAGATCTGAGGAAGAGAAACATAGAGTATTAAAATAATTAACCAAATCATTAGCATAGGAGACATCAGGAAACACATTGTCAAGGGAATTCAGAGGCACTATGCTCATCAAAGACGTGACTGTACTTAGAGCAGTTTAAGACTGTACTAGCAGCGTTTCTCTGATTAAAAATATTGAGTATTCTCCATTTCATTAAGCTTAAACTTAATGTGTGTGAATCATGGTTAAACTATTAATTATTCATGACTCTAAAAGACTTAACCCAATATTGCATTTTTCAATATGTATGGGACTGCTCAGCTTTTTGCTCTTTTATACAAACTACTATGTGCTGTAAGAGTGAGAGCATAAGCTAAACCACTACACCGAACAGATGCAAAAAACGCAGTTATAGGTATTTTATACTTTATAGGGAAAGATCAATGTGGAAGTCCTACAGCCTGCAGCTATTCTTGCTTTTAAAGTGTTGCATAATAAAAGAAAGTGAGGACAAACTGCTTCATCTGCTCTGAACTCAATGGTATGGTAAGGCAGGTAAAAAAAACAGCAGTGGATCCACAGCATCAGCAGCATCATTTACCACAATGGACTTTCACATGGGACTGTGTCAGTATTCCCTCCAGATTGTCTCCATGAAGGATGATTTTGACCAGGTTTACACGACGCTGTTTAAAGTCACTGTATTATGCCTCTAATTAAAGCTCTCTGTACTACATTAAGTCATGCGGACAAACTTAAAAAGAAAATTCCACTGTTTCTCACTGATGTGAAGTACAAGTAATATATGTGAAGGCCATCTCAAAATGTAAAATGTCAAAAATCGGGAGCAAAATCCATTAATTTCAATCGAACTGACAAGATCAACATCTGAGGTCACAGGACCAAAGTCAGTCATAACAAGAATTAATTTTGAGTTCAACTTTGGTGACCTTTGAGAGACAAAAAGCCAGATAATCTAAAACGGGGGACTTGCTTGGGATGGCTATGGCTAACAAGGTGAGTGTCATGAGACAGAAGAGTGTAGTCAAGCTATCACTTCTGCTAGCAAGCTATTCTGTATCTGTGGCTCAGGAGGTAGCGTGGGTTTTGCAGTAATTGGATGGTCCATAGTTCGATCCCCAGATTCCCTGGCTGTGTGTCAAAATATCCTTTGGCAGCATACTGTAGCCTAAATTGCTTCTAATGGCCATTCCACTGGTGCATGAGTGTGTGTGAATGGCTGATCATAGAAAAGTTGTATTAGAAAAGCACTGTATCTGCACCTGCATGACAGCCACTGCCATCAGTGTATGAAAGTGTGTGTAAATGTGTGAATGTGTCAACACTTGTTAAGTGCTTTGTGTAGTCAGTAGACAAGAAAAGCACTAGATTGGATCATTTGCCAAGTTTGCTACCAGCTAAATATGTCCTAATTTTTCCTAAAGTCTCTCCATTATATTGACGTTTTTGATTTTCAGTGAAGGTCTCAACAAGTAATGAGCTGTACCATTAAATTAAAACAAGACATTCATTTTTCCTGGAGGATGACTTGTATATTCTGTTGTTCAAGTGTACTGTTTCAACAGCTAGTACCGCAAAATTTGGTTTAGGCATTGTTCTTTACCTCAAGAGTACCTGTAATCCCCTGGTGAAGCTAGCTCAATTGCCATGGCATTTTTTTTTTCTTTTTAAATACTTTTATGATGAATTACATGCAAAACTAATGACATTCCCATCAAGCTCCATTGTCCTTTGTGTTAGTTTACAACTTGCTAAATGTAGCCTACTAAACATGCTAAAGATGGTGACCATGGTAAACATTTTTATTAAAATGGACATGCTAGTATGCCTGTATCAGCATCATGATAGCTCAAAGCAAAGCGCTCACAGCTGCAAGCATGGCTGGTGTCTTACTTGACTTTTTATGGCTCCAACAAATGAAAGTGAAATGAGTGGTGACTGCATCTTTAGTTTTTCATGTCACACAGTTTACTGTGAGACTTTTTAACCTTTTACCCCCTTCATGACTCAAGGCATTGATTTAGCAGCTAATCTAATTTACCAGCTTGGTACTTACACCAGACTGCATGAGCCGATTGTCCCAGCAGTGCAAATTGACTTGGTGTGGGTTCATTCATTTGCAGTGACTCAGAGGTTTCTCAGTCACCGGTGGGGATGACTGTTCCTCTGGAGAAGTGACCATCTGTCCCAGTGAACTGAGCAGCGTTATCAGGCCAGGATTAAAACTGACAGGGCAGGCCACAGCATCCCTTTCTCCTCTCTGCCCCCATTAGCCCTTTTACTTACACCTCCCCTCAGCGTTCCACAATTGTGAGGAGAAAGCCAAAGCTGTATTCTTCATCTCTGCCATAAGCCAAACTCAGTGTAATTGTCTTGACCCCTCCAGTCGTACTACTGCGTGTGTCTGTGTGTGTGTTGAGGGTTTGGGTACAGGGGGATGGGGTTTAGAATGACAGATTGAATACACATGTTCACACTTGTTCTGGTGATGTTTTTCTGCTTTGGTTCCATTCCATATTTATCAACACAGACAGTCAATAGTCTAGTTTCAGTAACTATGCATCAGTGTCTTTTGGTTTCATTGACATATCAAGTGGCAAAGTCAAATCAGTCTAAATTACCAACAGTATCATTTCCTGACAACCAGGACTAAAGAAAGGACACTAAACAGCCAGTCTGTGAAAGGGCAAAGGCCTACTTTGCTGGCAGAAATGGAGTTTGTCAAGGAAATTTATGAACTACAAGAGAAAAAAATTAAATGTACAGTGGTCTATTTGATTCTAACAATAAACAAGATATGAGTTAGTTGTATTTCATGTTTAAGTTTGGTAACTGAAAATGTATAAGAACTTGTATTGGAAGTTACTTGTGAAGTCACTCAGGACTCTGTGTCAAGCCACACAGTCCCCAACCTTTCTTACAATGTGGAAAACAAATTGAAACTGGGATCTGTTTGTCCCAATTAAGTTTGAGGAAGTTTTGTGTCTTCTAAAACTCACCTCAGAGATGCTATTTTCAAGGGAGTAGGGGAAGCCATATTTTCTGTGGATCTTATCAGGGAAATTTGAATACAGTGTCAGAGGCAGGGCCCAATTCATTCCTAAGAGAGATGCTCAGCTTCTGTATTGCTCCCATAGAGTGTGCACACAAGACACTTCCATTGGTGGAGCGGCTAAGTCCTGGGTTAGCCATGTGCTACTTTAAATGGGAATAAGCCAAGTTGATGGTGCAGCTCTTCTAGACTTTGTAAATGTTATCGGATCCAATGGTTTAAATTCTGGAAGTGACACTTTGTGGGGGTCGTGATGCTCAAAAGATTCATCCAGTGTTACAGTTGCTTTTCACTGCCTATGGGAAGAAACTGTTTTTCAGTCTGTTTGTTTTAGATCTGATAGATCTATATCTCTTCCCAGAGGGTACGGTGGAGAATAGGTAATGTCCGGGGTGAGTGGGGTCCTCAATTATACAATTGGCCTTCTTTTGAAGTCGGCCAGTGTAAATGTCTTTGAGAGGGGGTAGTGTCGTCCAGATGACACGCTCCGCTGCAGGTCCTGTCCTGTGCTGTGCAAGCTGGAGACCCACACCGTGCAGCAGTAGGTCAGGAGACTTTCCATCACTGACCGATAGAAGTGGTCAGCAGGTGTTGAGGGAGGTGAGCATGCGTGCTTTAGCTTCCTGAGGAAGTAAAGTCTCTGTTGGGCCTTCCCCACCTGATGAGTGATGTGAGTGCTCCAGGTGAGGTCAGCTGAGATGTGAACCCCAAGGAACCTAAGGCTCTCTACCCTCTCTACCTCCTCCCCGTGCATGTAGAGGGCAGAGAGCTCTGTGCTTTCAGTTCCTTGGTTATCGAGGTGTTGAAGTCCAGGTTATTGACCGAACACCATTCTGTCAGATGCTGAATCTCCTCCCTGTAGGCTGACTCGCTGTTATTTGTTATCAGACCTACTATGGTCATGTCATCAGCAAATTTGACAATAGCCCTTTTTAGATAGAAAAGGCGGCACATTTGCTCCAATGCAAATAAAAAACCTCTAAACCTCTAAAACGGAGGCGTAATATTCCTCCTTTTCCAAAAGCCGCCTCTGGGGTAGGGGTAAACATATGACGTGACATGAAGCTCAAAGTTAGGCTGTGAACAGTGACAACAAATTTATCTTCAAAATAAGAGCTTTACATTGCACCCTATTGGAGTTTAGAACTGGGTTCTTAGCAGGGGGCTTTTAATTTGAAAGTAGGGACTGTTCCTAGCTTGCGCTACAACAACAAGCTAATACAACCAAACAGCTGCTGAGATCCAGGAGACACTAGCATCTCCCGGATCTCAGCGGCTGTCCAGTTGCTCATCTTAATGTCCGCGGATGAAGTGATGGACTGACTGCTGTGATCAGCTGTTTCCTGGTTTTAAAACTCCTCGGTTGTGGGTCGCTCAACAGTGCAGGTCATTGACACCTCCGCCCATCTCACCCACGGGCCGGCACATTTCCGCCTCGGTTTTAGATGGCAGTCGAGGCAGAAATAAGTGTACCCTCCGAGGCAGAAAATTGGCGGACCAAAACAGACCACCAATTTGCCGCCCTCTGTCTAAAACCGCGGACCGGGCCGCCAAAAGGAAGGGCAAATTGGCGGCTTGGTGCTCTGTCTAAAAACGGCTAATGGTATTGGTGGGGTGGATGGGGGAGCAGTCATGGGTGAAGAGGGAGAAGAGGAGGTGGCTGAGGACACACCCCTGTGGTGTGCCAGTGTTCAGGATGAGGGTGGATAATGTGCGGCCTCCCATCCTGACGTTTTCTGGTCTGTTGCTAAGAAAGTCCAGTATCCATGTGCGCAGGGAATTGCCTAAGCCCAGGTTGCTCAGTTTGTGCATTAGTTTATGGGGGATGGCCTTGTTGAATGCTGAAGTCCACAAACAGCGCTCCTACATTCATGCTGGGCTGATCCAAGTGTGTAAGGGCTGTGTGGAGTGTTGTGTTGACAGCATCGTCCGTCAACCTGTTCGCTCAATAGGCAAACTGGTGTTGGTCCAGGTCAGCAGGAATGGCAAATTTAATGTGATGGAGGATGAGTCTCTCAAAACATTTGGTGGTAATGGGGGTGAGAGCAACTGGGCAATAGTCATTGAGGCAGTTCACTGTACCTTTCTTTGGCACTGGAATGATGGTGGCTGACTTCAGGCAGGTGGAGACAGCAGATTGTAGTAGCAAGAGGTTGAAGATGGTGGTGAATACCTCCGCTAGCTGGTCTGCGCAGGTCTTGAGAATCCTGCCGGTTACTCCATCTGGACCAGCTGCTTTCCTCGCGTTAACTCTACGCAGGGTGGATCTGACCTGATGTTGGTCCAGCTGAATGGCATTGACCTTCCCTGGTAGAGCCAGATGTGTGTCAGTAACAATCTGGCAGTCAATGCGAGAAAATAATTGGTTGAGGGAGTCTGGCAGCGTGCGGTCTGTGGAGTTAGTGGCTGTGTAGCTGTTGTTATTGCCGGTCAGAGTCTTTATCCCCTGCCACATTCGTCTGGAGTTGTTGCTGTTAAAGTTCTCCTCTATGCGCTGCTTGTACCTGCATTTGGCCTCATTGATACCTCTCTTCAGGCTTCGCCGTGCTTGCTTGTAGGTCTGCAGGTCCTCAGACTTAAATGCAGAATCTCGTGTCCTGAGCAGGGTCCTCACCTTGCCGTTGAACCATAGTTTCTGGTTGTGGAGCATTTCAACATTTTTTGTCTCTGAAACTGTCTCAGCACATAAGTTAATGTATGAAAGGACAGCTGACTTGTGTCCCTCCAGGTCTGTCCCCTCAAGAAAAACATCCCAGTCTGTGTCCTCGAAGCAGTCCTGCAGGGCTTAGGTGGTTTCCTCAGTCTATACTTTGACTGTCTTCATAGTTGGTCTTTGTCTACAGCTCAGAGTTTTGTATGCTGGGATCAGAGATAGATGATCTGAGCGTTCCAGATCCTGATCCAGAGTGTTACTTTCTCTTGTCGGGTATTTTACATATGTGTGGAATTTCAGGCAGGACAGACTTCAAGTTGGCATAATTAAAGTCCCCTGCCGCTATCACAGTGCTGTCTGGGTGGGTCGACTGGTTTTGGCAAATGGAGAGGTGTACCTTCTCCATGACTAACCTGGCGTTAGCTTGCGGTGGTACGTGAACAGCTGTGATAGTTACCGATGTAAACTCCCAGGGCAGGTAGAAAGGTCTGCACTGTAGTAGTATGAACTCTTTGTCCGGAGAGCAGTGAGTGTCTTCGACAGTGGCGTTTGTACACCAGCTGTTGTTCACAGACAGAAATAATATTATTTGTCATGTTTACAGGCTGACCTTCACCATGTTTCTCACCGATTCCTTTCTTGAGTATTTCTGCTAATCATGACTGATGACACATTTTCTTTCCTCTGTTTTTTTCCATGTCCATGTACTGCACAACTCTGTCGCACCTCCTCACAAGGTAAGACATCTGATTTTAACATATCTGTTTATTTCCTGTGTTGTTTTCTCACAGAGGCTGGTTGTCTTGACTAGAGGGGGTTTCTGCCCAGGTGGTGGTGCATGCCGAGGGAGAAATTGTCACTTTGTTTGTTGCGCTGTTGCTTCTTTTACTTTATATTTTGAAGTCAAGTTGCATTTAAGAGTGTGTTGGGTCTTCTTTAATTGAGCTTGTATGTATGAAGCTATCTTAGTCCATAATATCAGGATGATGACAAAACAATCTCACAAAGACCCAGTCTTTAGTCCAGTCCAGACTTTCAAAGTCAGCCTGCTCTCTGTGAGTGCTGGTGTCGCTGCTAATCATTAAGAGACAAATTTCACATGTGCAAGATGTTTGATGTCCTAGCCAGGCTAATTTTATTAGATCACTGTTGAGTAAATTAAAGCTGATCAAAATCCAATCCTTTTGGCACTGTTCCCTGCTGCTTTGTCCATCTTAGCTTGCTGATATGATAATTTTACAAATAATTTGGTTGCATCAGACCAGTTGTGACCAGTAACCGACTCTATTGTCATAAGTGATTGACTCTGTTCCCAAAAACACAGATTCAGTGAGCTCCAGTGTTAGCAAAGCCATTCTTTCCTCTGGTATTAGCGGTGTACAAAACATTCAGCGAGCAAATTCTCATGTTTGTAGAGAGCACTGGCCATTTTTTTCAGTAATTAGCTCATCTCTGTTTTTTATTCATATCTCAAAAAGTCTGTGAGCATTCCTCCGGTAAGAGAACAGCAGTTATCATCATGTCAAAATGAGAAGAAAGAAAGTTTGCTAGAAAGCCTACTCAAGGCAAGCTGCAGGGGCTCCTCATGGATCTGCTTCAGGGTATTGTGTGTGCCTGAGTGTGTGTGTTTGTTTGATGGCTTTTTGATTTGTCAGTGCTGATGTTAAACCTGGAGGACTGGCTTCATCCTCCCACTCAGCACAGAGTGAGAGGTGACAGTGAAGTGTTTGGGGTTGAAAGGATAAACCTGTTCAAACAGAAAATGTGTTCCTTTGTGTTTTCTCAGTTGTTTAGCCTCTTCCCAATGCAGAGAGCCTTTAGCAGGAAGATATTATTTTGTGTGTGATGGATAAGAGCAGAAAGAGTGAGCAGCACATGCCCTTCTTCTGTCTTTGAATAATTACTTTGAATTATATCCTCTTTTTATGAAATGGATCTCCCAAGTATTGTGTTGAATCTTTCAGTGGGGTGAACTATGAATATAGCAGGAACACAAACACAGCCTCCTTGGACAGGAGAGTTGTATCTGCATTTTGTTTACTGTGTGTGAGATGCCAGCTCTCCTTCAGAGGACAGACAAGGAAAGAAACAGAATAGCTCAGTTATCTCTGACCACGTGCCCTTGCTACACGCTGGCCTTGCACAAAGTCAGTCAGGACTCGTGTTTGTTGTGGTGTTACAGCCATTGTTCACTGTTTTTAGCTTGAAATGAATACGAAGTATGTGTTCATGGATAAGGATTTACTAAGACTGTATGAAGCACATTCATGCATGCTCCAGGGTGAGGAGCGTGGACATGGGTTCCAATTCTGTGTACATCCAACCCAGACCTTCAGGCCGACCCAGAGCACCCTGGAAGGATGACATATCCCATCTCGTTTGGGACCGCCATGGGAGAGGAATGGTTAGCTACCTTGCTCATCCTGCTGCCACTGCAACTGTGAAGACATAAATGTAGTTGTTTTTTCTGGTCAGAAAAAAAGATCTATTTGAAAAGACATTCCAAATGATAAATGGACTGTATTTACCTACCGACCACTCAGAGTTCTGTGCAACAGTCAACATTCATCCATTCACACTCACATTCATACACTGATGGCAGAGGCTACCATGCAAGGTGCCAGCGGCTCATCAGATCCAAATCAGGAATACTTGATTGATCCCCGTGGGAGAGCAGATGCAACTCTAACATCATATCTATTCTGACATATTGTACATTTAAAAAAAGTTTTGGATTTATTTTCACTGCTGCTGTAAACTCCTATTCACTAGCTCTCTAATATGTACTTGCAGTATAATATAAGCCTTACCCTTGGGTCCGTGTCAGTTAAAGCATTTTGATTGTGAGCTACCAGCTTTTGACACTTGGCTTGACTCGGTTATGGTACATTCAGACCAACTCGGCGGTGCGGTGAAATACTGCAGGCTTGTGGTGGCAATGTGGCAGTGTCATGGTCCCAGTGCGTGATGGAAAACCCCGCTGATCAATTTGCTGAAAGGAGAACCTGCCATGTCATTTTGCCACTAGCATGCTGGTCCTATTAGTGAAGGCTTGTCTTCATCAACGGATTAAAAATAACAGCTAAACAACCAGGATCATTACAGCATGTCATTAACTGGGATCGAGATCAAACCGAGCGATCAGAAGGGAAACATCACGCTACACAGAGAAGTGTCCGTTTGTTCCCCTGTAGCATTGCACCATGCTAAAGAACAAACCCAGCTACTGACCTGTTCTGCTCTGCCTCTAAATTGGCGCTGTTTGGTCCTACAGTAATCGTCAGCATCCACAGATGTGTTTAAACTGGTGTATAAAGTCAAACTGAGTGAATACACATGACCCACGATATTACACTCCACTGTGGTTCCACTCATTCACGCTGCCAGTCTGATCGGCAGCTCATGTGATTGGCTACAGCAACGTGACTTCGGGTTGAGTTTGAGTTGGTTTCAACCTTTTTCACCACAGCTGGCTGCCTATTTTTCTGAGCCCCCTGTCGCCAGCACTACCGCTGCCAAAAGAGTCTACCTTCATTCAAATGAATGGGAAATCTTTGTTGCACCGCTGGATTTGATCTGAAACCAGTCTTAAGCCAGTGAGTGCAGGAATGTTGCACCGATACAACGCCTCGCCATGTTTGTGAAAGTTTCAGATGCCGAGAGGGGGGTAAGGTTCTCTCCAGCTCTGATCCAGAGGTAGTATCAGAACCGCAGCAGAGGCGAGTTGGCGTCTATGTGAATGGAAAAGCCAGAGACACGGACCAGGTGTGCGCCGATATGATGGTGTTCACAGTCTGACAGCTAAACTCATCAAATAAAAGAGATATGTCCCACACTTAAACCCACAGAGCAACGTTACAAGGACCTCTAGTGGTCATGTGAGAACTCTATCCAGTGTTTCCCACAGAATGGCCATGTACCTATGATGCACTGGTGTCTGACAACTTGAGAATGAGACTCACAATTCAGCTATCTTTTTCTGAATCGCTTTGAAAGTTTGCTTCAATTCACCTCCTTAAAGGGGCTCTATGTAACACAATCAGAGATGTACATGCATTAATCACTCTTTTATTGGCCATAAGTGAGAGGAAGCAACTTGACTTGAAAAATGAGACCCTTCTAGCCTGTGGATGCTCTGTTGAAGCTGTTTAATGCTGCTGGACTGTGGATTTCTTGTGAAGGACTCAGGTCAATTTTTCTGTGCCACTCGATGATGTACTCACTTGATGCATGTTTTGGAGTGCCTTGTCCCAGTGCCCCTCTCCACTCTGCTAGCAGAGGGATAAAGTAGCGAATGTTAGTTTCAAAATGGAGTCCACCAACATGAACTAACAACCATCTTCGAACACAGAGGTTCCACAGAGCCCCTTTAATGCACACACACTGGTTGCCTCCCAAAAACCACATCACCTTGTGTCATTTTATTTGACCCCTGCTTCTGTTTTCACAACATCAGGTAAGTTGCGCATGAAGGAAGCATTACTTATGTAGCCTATCGAAACCAGCTTCAACCAGGTGCACTCAAGCAACGCCATAGGGTAGGCCTACATTAAATAGAACAGGTCACATCACAATGCATGCAATGCAGGTAGGATGTCATAGGACGTCTCTCTCTAGGTTTTCAAAAGAGCATGTGTGAATGTCAGTAGACGGAGGGGTAGAGCAAGGACAGACACTGGTTAACTGATACGGATGGCTTCGTTCTCTTGGATGGATACAAGAATAAGAGTCAAAAATGCTGAAATGGGCTCACAAACATACTTGAGTGGTCGTTAACATACATGGGCAGCCCACCCAAGTGAAGTCTATGTGTGGGATACACTGCTATGGTTAACCTTTTGGTTAGGTTAAGGATTTAAATAGGTATTCAGTTAAGGTTAGTGGACCTTTAGAATGGCCACCATAGTAACCATTTGGTTGACTTTATGTCACCATCATGGTCATGCTAAAAAAACAAGAAAACAAAGAGTGGTCTCCTGTGTTAAAGGAGCAGTCTGCAGTTTTGTTAAAGAAATGTTAATGAGCAGTGAAAGATCTTCAAACTAAATAAACGACTGTCTTTGTTTTCATTACTGAATAAAGGACAACACAATTCTGTACTGTTTTTCTTTGTTAATATGTGGCGGACCCTGCCACCTTTCTGGCTTTAAACAGTTTTCTGGGACCTTATTTTCCTCTGACAACAGCTTGTTGATTCACTTATGGAAAAAATAATAATATATATCTGAGTTTGTATTATTACCTACTTTCTGATTTTGAATTTCTTCTCCAACAATTAAACAGTGCACCTTTAAAGTTTCATGTTTTGTACCTATGCAGACTGTCTCTGGATGATAGCATCACCCCACTTCTGCCTTTCTCCCTGTTCTGACCAAGAACATAATAAATAACCTTTTTTTTTTAACTAATTGCCCAAGTTGGCTAGAAGTGCTTCACCCGTTGAGATTGTGGTGTCAGTTAGATATATCATAAGAGAAGGCGTATATTGTGTTTAGGTTGTGAGTAAAAGGAGCACAGACAACTGATCGTGGTGTTTTGTCTCTGCTGCTGCCTGCTTGTCAGCCTTGAACTCTACATATCATCTGTACACTCTGCCCCCGAATATAAAGTAGACTTTGTATCTTAAGTGAAGGCCAGGTGCTGTCTATTCCCTCGCTTTCCTTGGGGCACACTGGAGTTTTGGCGCCTTATCTCAGAGACGAGGATGGGAAAAGACAAGATGTGAGGGACTAAAACCAAACATCTGCAGGCCTCTTTGTAACATATCAGAGTTTGAGAAGATTAACTCTGCCCCTATGTTGTTTATGGAGGGCTGAGACTCCAGTCTGTTTGTCAGTGTTTTTCTCTTACTTAGCATAGATGGCCTGACCACAGCGACCGCACAGATAGTACTCTATCAGCAGAAAAAAAAACACGGGAAACATCATTATTGACTTTTCCATCTGCGGCTGGTTGGGTTAGTATCATCTCTCTTGCTGGCAGCTGGAGGACGGACTCATCTTCCATTTCAAAACATTTCTGGAAGCTCTCAGATATTTTCCTCCAAACACACAGCGGTCCATTATTATTCATTTTATTTATATAGCGCTTTTCAATGACCCAAAGTCACTCATTCACACACAGTCATACTGGTGGTGGTAAACTACGATGGTAGCCACGGCTGCCCTGCGGCAGACTGACTGCCATTCAGCGCCTACGGCCCCTCCGACTACCACTTCAAACATACAGCAATCATACACCTTCACACGAGGCAAGGTGGGTGAAGTGTCTTGCCCAAGGATACAACGACCATGATGATGCAGTTGGCCGAGCGGGGATCAAACCGCCAACCCTACGAACATAGGGCGACCCGCTCTACCATCTGAGCCACGGTCGCCCCGTATGACCCTGAATGCAGAGCTCTGAGCGTGTCATCCTGGAGCGTCGTCATATTAACTCAGTGATGTCAGCCTCACAGAAACTGTCTTTCTGTGTGACGATATGTGTATTTATCTTCTCCTCCATCTGGGCCGCTGCAGGTCAAAGGTGTAACAGGAGAACTGGTCCTCTCTCCTTTTTGGATGGTTTTCTGTTTGTCTTTTGGTTCCCAACCTCAAGAAGAGCCACTCAGAGATTGGATTGTGATACAGAGAGAGAAAGTGATGAGGAGAGGGAAAGGTCAGATATTAGGGGCGGGAAGCTGTTGCCTGTTTCAAATGAGATTTAGTTCTGCAGCTCAACTCTTCTACATGAGCTTCAGAGAGGCAGCTGCACAGAGCTGTGCACACACACACACACACACACGGAAATGACAAGTAATAATTCTAGACTTACATTCATAATATTATTAACTTTATTGATATGCATTATAGGTTTGCAATGGTAAGACGTTTTCACGTAATGATGACTGTCTGTAATGTGTAATGTTAAAACGTGTTTATCTGGATCCTCACCAAAAGTTAATATGTCATCTCTTCTGGGCTGAGACCCATCCTCCATCCAAGTTTCGCAGAAAACTGTTCAGTAGTCTTGTGTAATCCTGCTGAAAAACCGACCAAACAACAAACAAACAGACAGGGGTAAAAACATAAGCTCCTTCTTCCAAATCCTCACTGACAGCGTAATTCCTAATATTCAAAATCCATCTCAGTTTCAGCCGTTACAGTACCTCTCTCCACCAGGAAAGTGACCTGTGGTGACCTTTCTGTGTCTATGTTTGCAGACGTCTTTTCCGGCTTCCTCCTTTTTTGACTGTTGGAATATTGAGAGTATGGTAGCTGTGTGAAATGGCAGCTGTCAGTGCTATACTTCATTCACTCTCTCACTGTTTGACGTCAGCAGCAGATCAGCAGCAGCAGGGTGCTGTTTGCTATTCTACAGCAGTCTGAGAGGTGGAGAACAGAGCGGAATGAGCTGAGGATCTGCTGTGGAAGTGAGGCATGGCCAAAAACACTGACTGGTCTGGCTGGTGTTAAGATTTAGTACTTAAGCAAGCACTATTGCAATTTTTGGTGTGTGTGTGTGTGTGCGTGTGCGTGTGCGTGTGCATGCATGCGTTGAAGAGAGAGAGAGAGAGAGAGAGAGTGTAGGCTGACAGTCTGTTTCCTAATTGAAACCTTTGAAAGGTACTCAGGCATTTGTCATACTCTCTCTCTCTCTCTCTCTATCACACACACACACACACACACATACACACACACAACTAGGCCAGCCAGTCGAGCCAATTCCCTAACAGACCAACACACACACCAGCTGAGGCTGTAAAAAGTGCTGTGTCACATTATCCAGCTGAAGCAATCAGAGGGGGGAGCTGGTTGTCTGTGACCTTTGACCCCAGGTCTGCAGCTGTGTTTGGGTGGGATGAGTTACAGGTACTACACTGTTATTTTTCACGGTGTGTCTGAGTGGCTTCAGAAGGGAAATTGCTGGAATGGTTTACAGCACAAAACATCCACTGTCTTGTTTCAGCAGGTCGAGGTTCTCTACGAATACTGTCAAAATATGAAAACACACTGGATTCTGCTTTTCCAAAGTTGTTGACATTGTCAGGAAAAAGACTGTGTTGTACTGTAAGTGTGTGTCACATTCCCTCTAGCTGGACTGTTATTTAGTGAGCCAGCTCATGTAGAATGGATTATTATGTTAATATGGAAGATGTACAGCATTGATATGTAGTGTGGAGGCTCTGACCTCGTCCATCCATATATGGGACTGTGTATGGTCTCAGATGTTAGTTAACATTATACAGTGATATGTGTATTAAGTGTTGTCTTTTCCAGGTTTGAAAGGCTGCATTACAGTGATGTTCTACTTGTTCCCACTTACTCATTATACCCACATTACTGAAGATTATTTAGCTTTTTCAATTCCTCAGATATACTTGTGCAGTGTTCTAGGAAGACCGGATGACATACAGCAAGCGATAGAATGCTCATTACAAAAAAAGACTTGTGAGCCATTAACCTTTGTCATGACTGAAGGCAAAGACGGCCCTAACTGTAGGATTTAGTTTGTTGTGAGAGGTTTCCATGGTTATGATGTTGTACAATTTTCTCAACCAGTACATGATCATGTATACGCATGTGCGAGATTTACACAAGAGAAGCAAATGAAGATTTAGTTTGAATTATGCCAAGTAGATCATTAACATTGCTGAACACATCAGCAGTAATAAAACAGCTGTTTATTTATAGAACATTTATGATGTTAAAAACAAGCCAGTGCTGTTTAGTTTGATGTTTGCTCCATGAATTTCAGCCCACTCTAATTACAAATAATAAACACAGAAAAAGACAGAAAGACGTGGCCATGCAGGCAAGACACAAACATTGGTGAAACGATAAAAATTACAAAGCTTGGATGCAGAAGAACTACAGGCTGTGTTAGTGACTGCAGCATGGTGAGCCAATCTGCCACAGATGCTGTTTGTATCTTCAATAGATTAGATTGAGTGGAGGAGCCTGTGGAGTGGTGGCAGGGCTCTGCGTGGAGCTCTTATCATGGGAAAGCTGAATCTGGTCAAACTGTTCCATCTTCGGAGGCCAGGTGATAAGAGACTGGTTTGATGGTCGCTGACAGATGCAGCTTGACAAGACTGAATATTTTAACTTGCTTACATACAGTACAACATCGCAGGAAGCGTGTTGCTGTTATGTTGCTGTGGCGTCTCAACGCTGTCTGTTTACTCAGAGTGCACATGTATGTGTGTTTGTGTGAGTGTGTTCCCTCGGTGCTGTAGGGCTCACATTATAGGTTCTCTGAGCCATCACCAGCAGAACCACCAACCCCATCACAGCAAATGTCTTCTGCCTACGCACACACACACACACACACACACACACACACACACACACACACACACACACACACACACAAACAAATGCATGCACAAATGCATGCACCCATTCATTTCAGCCCAGATAATTTCAATTAGCTGCAGAGGGACTGCATGAATCCCTTTAGTGTTTGATGAAATGTGCCCGTCTCTCTGTGCTTGCACGTTTCCCCTTGTTTACTTGCAGAAGAAGGACAAACCACACAGTGTGGAGGGTAATATGAAGGCAGCAACATGCTCGGCCTCTCTTGTAATCTCTCTTACCATTTTCTCATCTGGCTGCACATTAAACAACAGACCCACGATGAAAGGGTGTCTTCACCTAAATTAGAAGAAAACACTGTATCACTTCTCTCTGTGATTGGGGGATGGGGACCCCCCAAGGGGTGAGGTCCATGTGAGAAGTCATAAGATGGGAAAGGGGAAAAGACACTTTTTTTCTGCAAACACAGTGTGCTCAGCTGATGCTTGGGGCTTAGATGATGTGATTCCAGCTGAGACTGCATCTATCAGACGTTTTCTGATTAGTTTGGATACTGATAAAGTTTATTTAAAATGTGAATATTCCCCATCAACATGGTATGTTTCCGAGGACTTTTTCATCACACTGTATGATAGCCATGTACTCCAGTGATTTAGTATTGCACATTAATTTGTTATACAAGAAATATAAATAAATCCTTATTGGAGCTGCAGAAGTCGACATATTTTCAGCTGACGAATGGTTAGCACGAATCACCATCAAATCATGTGATATGAATCTTTCTGAGTAACAACTTGGATGGTTCCAGTCCAGCCATGGACCTTTGCTGTATGTCATTTCCCACCTCTGTTGATTCACTCACAAAGGAGTAGGCTTCTCACACTTATTTTTACATCATTCTCCAATAGTAGTACTTTGAACTTCAGGTGTAAGTTGGTGGAGTTCCTCTATCTATCATACCTAGGTGATATGACGATGTTTTATGTTGTAGAAATATCCCAGACTCCTTTTTGAATGCACCTATCAATCATCACTCCATGCATCCATCATGCACCCACTCACCTCCTCCTCCTCACCATCCTCCTAACTTTTTCTTAGGAAAACAAACAAGACCTATCAGTGTGGGGTTAAAACTGGAGGCTGCCACCCCGGTGATGAATGCTAGGCATGTCTCAAACACACACTTTGACAAACAAGACCACAGTTCATCCCCTGTTGTGTGCGTGCGTGAATGCGCGTGTAGCTCCTTGCTTAGCAGAGGAAAAGGATGGTGCTGGTGCAGCAGCCTCCTTGAGCTCATGTGAAAGAATTAAGCTACAGAACTAAATCTCATTTTAAACCAGCAACAACTGCCAACCTTTTCTGAAGCCTGTCTTTTCAAGGTAATACTTGTCATAAAATTTCAAGACAACCACAGGTTTTCTCCGGCTCTAGTACTCAGGGCTGGGCCACTTTTTGCTGAAAGGTACAGTGCCCTTAAAAAAGATTCACTCCCGTTGATGTCGCCCCCTGTTATTGCTTTTATAAATGGAATTATGTTCAATATAATTGGAATTTTCTGAGAAAAAAATTACAAAAAGACAACTGAAAAGTGAAAACAGATTTCTACAAAGTAATGTCAATTAGTACAAAATATACAAACCCTTCCTTCAAGTCAGTAATTAGTAGATGCACCTTTGGCCTCAATCAACTGAGCCTGTGTGGATAGGTTTCAATCAATCAGGCCTTCACACCTGGACACTGCAATTTTACTCCATTCTTTGCAAAACCTCTCATGCTCTGTCAGGTTGCATGGGGATGGACCGTGAACAGCCGTTTTCTCTATTGGACTGAGGTCTGGGCTTTGACTCGGCCACTCATCCACCTAGTCTTTACACCATTTTTGTGTAGCTTTCCCTGTATACTTCAGGTCATCGTCTTGCTGGAATAGGAATAAGTATTTAAGGAATACTTGTATATTGCTAATGCTTTGCAAGTATAATGTTTAATATCTTCACCATTTAGCAAGCTGAGGCTGATGGGATTGCATTTGGGATCACCCAAGTCATAATGATAGATCAATCTTCAGACCATACATATCCCTACAAAATACTATCCAGTAATTCTTATGACATTTCATTCTGAACCATAAAATCTCAATCCTCTGGTATACACTGGTAACACTGTGTAGGGATTGTGAATACATTTAGCAAGAAACAAATATTGCTGTTGAGATACTTCTGGACAGCAGCGAAGAAAAGCTTACTTAACTTCCTTTGAAAAAAATGAAAAGCATCTATTTACTGATGTTCTATTTTTAACCACACAAAACCATTTTACATACATATTACACATACACATATTATAGTGACAGTAAACAGATCTTTTCTGAACTTGTTCTTCTAATACTTGTTTTTACCCACTTTGTCATTATATTCATATTACTGATGATTATTAACCAAAAATCGTTTTGACCTTAACATTTGATTTCGTCACCCAGTCCTATTATCTATCAAGTACCTTGGGGAAATTTAGAAATATTGAGATAAATATTGTGTATTGCAAAATAGCTCAATGTATTGCAATGTTATTTTCAGGGCCATAACGCATATAGAGGTTGAAGAATTTGGAAGAATATTTTCTGTGGTATCTTATTTTTTGAGTGTCAGTTCTTCAAGAAGAAGAATTATAGCCCAAGTGTCTCAATCTGAGTGCATGATGGTACATTTTGCATGCAAGGAAGTTATATTTTATAGGCAGAATCCTAGCACACAGTGTCATTTAATTTGAGCAGCATTTTTGTTTGTATGAGTGAACAATGATGACCTCTTTCACTCAGTGTCCTCTCAATGGTCCTGCTCTGTGTGCTCTCAAGTCTTCTTGCAAACTAATTCAACCTGACAAAGTGTCTCAATGTGCCATGATTATATCCAATCAGACAAGAGGAGTGGCTGGTTTCAGATTGCTGTTTGGTCTCTAGTTCAAAGGCTTCAAGAATGATCTGTCCTGATCAGAATTTGTTATTCAAAACGTATAATTTATGTGTGTGTAAAAATAATTTTGGGTGCTTAAAATGTCCCATCATGCTCAGAATTGTGACATGAAGTGTGTGACTTCGTCTTCAGATATGGATCCAAATCTGTATACAACACACTTGGCTCAGACCCAGCAGCTATGGTTACAGTCTGTGATCTTTCACACAAAGTAAATCAAATAGAAGATAGAGGAATAAAATGCTGCTGATTTCAGCTTCTCTGGACGGAGCGCTCCGTCACTGATGAGATGCTCAAGATTGATTTGCCTGTGAATACCTGACACTTGAAGTTAATGCTGTAAAAATGTGTCATCAAGCAGTCGGACGTGATGGACACTCTTGACTGCTGTCGCCCTTTTTGTGATTTAGAGCAGGTATGTTTTCACAAGCTGTCATCATGGGTCCTATGGCAGAGTGACCTAATAACAATGTCAATACCTAGATGATGATTACAGGCAGCCAGCGGTGAGAGGAGCAAGGCCATTACTGTGTACACTGAATGACCTCTAAGGGTTTGCTGTCAGACCTCACATGAATGTGCAAAAAGTCCTCATTAGAGTGAGGTCAGGCTGCCAATGACAGACATTAGCAGGACACATTGAACCACAACATAATTGTCTGCGGGCAGCGACTGGTAGCAGCATTTTAATTCTGTGGAGAACATTACTCAGAGCTGTCACTGTCTGCCATGTTTCCTTTGTGTTCCTACACCAACGACTCATGTGAAAGTCCATATAACCTGATAGAACATATTTGAACAACCTGAGAGCTTTAAGAAAGCTCCCACTCATCTGCAATGAAATTAAAAGACTTGATCACCACAACATTATCATTATGAAAAACTAGAAACAATTTTTCAAGCCCTCATCTGAGCATCGTAGCTGCTATTGTGTCTTTTTCAGTTCAGTTTTTCAATTCTGTTTTGGGGTTATCCATCCAGTTTTTGTAAATGTGATATCTTGTGGGAATTTCTTCAAAATTGGCACAATTGTCCACTCTGACTCAAAGATGAACTTCATACAATTTGGCGGTGAAATGTCACTGTGACCTCACAAAACATGTTTGGCCTTCACTGAAGAATTTCACAGAAAGATCTATCAATATAAAATGATGTAGTGAAGAAATGTTATTTCCAAATCAACATCAGAATGTTCTGCAGGCACACTTTCCTGGCCATTATTCAGCACCATAACTGAGAACAGAAGGGCGATTGTGAGCAGGTTTCACATTTGGTCAGATGCCGAGCCGGTCACACTAATCCTGGGTGCTCACCTGGAAGCTGTGCTGATTGTAGAGATCTTGTGTGCTGCTGTGTTGAAGACGTGTGTGTGAAGTGTCCACGTACAATTTGTAGCTTCTTCATTTTCTATCAGAATCAGTTTTATAGTCCAAACGTGTGAACACATACAAGGAATAAGAGACATACAGCAGCAGTCCAACAGCAGCTCATTGGTTTTGTTCATATTGGTCTTCAGGTGGTTGTTGTTGCACCATGTGATGAAGCTCTCTATCAGCCCTCTGTACTCTTCAGTGAAACAGTCTCTCAGCGAAGACTGTATGTTTCTCACAGGGAAGGATTCTTTGGAATCATTCATGTCAGTACAGGGAGAACTTGCATTTCACCAACAACCAGTGGCAGCTGGTGCTTTTTTTTCCAGGGGGGGCTATATTAAAATCACAAATATATGTCCAATACAAGATTTCATGAAAACGCGCCGCCTTACAACCTTTCTGGACTCAAGTACAGGATACAACAAAGAGGATTTTAGGTTTTAACATTGACTTTACTTTCATTTTACTTGGGGAATATATCAAAGGATCTGCATAACAGGGACATATTTATTTAAGATCCTCACGGCAGCAAGTAAAAAAGCAGTAACTAGATGCTGGCTTCTTAGAGAACCTCCCACCCTGAACCAATAGAAAAATATAATACATAACATATACAGTATGGAACATATAACTTTCATTATGACATTGCTTAAAGAAAAGGGGAAAGACTACTGGGCTAAATGGGTTACATACTTAGCTGATGCAGACTGCCGATGAAATTGTAAACACAGCTGTGAATTAAAGTGTATCATTCTGTGGCAAGCACTTAAGTGCATCACTTAAAGGGATAGTTCGGGTTTTTTGAAGTGGGGTCATATTTAGCACATATCTATAGCCGGTCTGTTTCCTACGTAATCACCGATCAGCGCAGCCTCAGTCTGGAGGAGCAGAGAGCCGCTCCAGCCAGACGCTCAGCTTTGTACTGCAGTGAGTCCAGAGAAAAAGTTAATAAACCACCTAAAACAAGGCGGTGTGAATTTTCCCTTTACAATGCACACTTGAACTGTTATAGATATTTTAAGGTGAGCCTCGTTTTAGGTGGTTTATTTAGCTTTTTCTCTGGACTCCGTTCACTGCAGTAAAAAGCTGAGCGTCTGTACTTTATATGACCCCACTTCAAAAAACCCGAACTATCACTTTAATGTGACTGAATGTATGTACATGACCTCTTGTTTGAGTATTAAGTATAACAAAAAAAAAAAAAAGATTTCATGAAATGGAAAAGGACAGAGGAGAAATGGAGGCTTGTTGTGCTCCACTGCCTTACGAGCACAGCAATGTTGACATTGTTTACTTTTAGGGATGCACCGATGCATCGGCTGAACATCGGTATCGGCCGATGTTTGCCTCGTTAACTGCCATCGGCCATCGGCAAATAAAAATGACATTCGCCGATGGCCGTGGCCGATGATTATATCTTGATTTGCGGCATGAACGCTGTGCTCAAGGAGAAACTCTTTTTTCCATCTTTTTTTTGGGAGAAATCCGGAAACGCAGCCCTCCCGTTTGCATGTGGACAGCGAATCCGCATACTTTCCAAAACAATGATGCCATCGCCGCATCTCGCAACGTCCCAAAACAACAACAATGGCGGACCGCATGCTCGTGTTCGTGCCGCAGAAGATATCGAGCCTTTCTCGCAACTTACCCGCCTTGTATTTGAGTGTGAGTCTCAGCTGCAGTTCGACCTCATTAACGGTCCACACAAACGATTCCGGTTTCCTTGCACTCGCCATTTTCATCTTCTTCTTCTTCTTGTGTTCGGTTTCTCCGTCTACTGTCTGTTTGTTTACAGCGTGCGAGTTTACTGTGCATGCTCCATGTCTTCTTCTCCATGTTTTGCGCAATCTAGAGGCCTGGAATATGAACTACAGCATTTTCGCTCATTTTCAGTGGGTCCGTGTGGATGCAAATATTCTTAAAACGATGACCAGGAAGACGGAGATAAAAAAGATTGTTTTCGCCCGTCTGGACGGCCCCTCAGACTTCAACTGACACAGCATTTAAGGAAAGCCAAACAGCTGCCTCCAGACAGTGCCAAAGCAAAACAAATAACAAACAAGGTGATGGAGTTCATTGCTTTAGATGATCAGCCTTTCTCTGTAGCAGAGGACGTGGGGTTTCAGAGTCTAATAAAGTTTATGGAGCCACGCTACACGCCGCTGAGTCGACGTCACTTTGCCAAGGTCTGTCTCCCCGAAATCTTGTCATGTGAACTAAGGTTATCTTAAATGTCAACCAGAAAGTGACATTAAAGGTTGTTTTTGTTTCATAAATTGGTCTCATTGGATTTGTGCTCATTCAAGGATAGTGTTATGAAGAGCTGAAAGACTTGTATGTTTCTGTGGCACAAAAAAAAGGAATAAATAACAAAAAGAAAGAACATCGGCATCGGCCATCGGCCAAGTTGTTATGTTAAACATCGGTATCGGCCCAGAATTTCACAATCGGTGCATCCCTATTTACTTTCTATACATCAATTTTGCCCTTCTCTCATTGAGAGATGCAAATTTCTCAGTGACTCTGTGGTTAAAGTCATGGATGTCTTTGATCAGTTTCTTCTCCATAGAGAGCATGGACAGTGCATTAAGACGATCCTGTGACATTGTTTTCCTGAGGAAGGTCTTGATTCTCTTCAGTGTGGAGAAGCACCGCTTAGATTCAGCTGTCGTCATTGGAGTTGTGATGAGGATCTTCTAAGGTGTCCTGAAGATTGCTCTCCATGAAGAGCTGGTACAGAGCCAAAGCTCCACTACAGTTCTTGAACTCATCATTGCTGTAGATAAGAGACAGTTCAGTTTTCAGCTTGTTCTTGTTCAGCAGTGGGTAAGCCTCCACGGTGGTGTTCAGAGCTGCTTCAGGGAACTGGTAGTTGTACTTCTGGAATTTGTCACCCTGCAGCAGTGTAGCACTGATCAGGTGTTTGGTGAAGGAGAACCTCTCTTTAGCATGGCCCAAGATAGTGTCACAAACCTAAAAAAATGAAAGCACCAATTTAAAACGATATGGAGATGGATATAAGTTTCTCTCTCTCTCTATCTCTCTGTCTCTCTCTCTCTGCCTCTCTCTCTCAAAATATATATATATATATATATATATATATATATATATATATATATATATATATATATATATATATATATATATACATATGTATGTATATATGTATATATGTATATATATATATATTCATTCTTATTCAAGAATTGCAGGTAAGTATAAAGGTATGTACTATGTGTGTGTTCCCATGCAGAGGTAGGATTTATGGAGGAATATGGTTATTAGAGTGAGTTAGGTTAATCTATATCTTACTAACAGGTAAGTGGAAGTATAAAGTATAAATACAGTTTTAGTTTCAGTGGTAGGTTTAAAGGACTTTCACACAAAAAGAGCTTGACTCATTTTGACTGAAAGGAATGAAAAGATGGGTAAATGAAATTTGATTAAATATTTGTGGCATCTAAACTTCACAAATTCAAATTTTAGACAATGTAATGGCTTTTAGAGGACCTGCAGACACCCTATGATAGGGACAGAGCAAAGGGACATAAACTTAATTTCCCCATAATTATATAGGGCAGAATAGAGCACTATGATTGTGAAAAACAAACCAAAAACATTTAGCTTCTATCTCACCTCTGCAGCTATCCTCTGAAGTTCACCTGGGCCCTGTGTGCGGCGTTTCTTGGCCAGCTGCTGCTGAGATGCACTGTGTTCTCCACAAAGATTAGGGATGGAATCTCTGAACAGAACCAGAGAGAAAAGTTAAGCGTTGATTGCCTGGTAAAATAACCAGGAATATATCATAGCTGAGTTGTTGCATCATTGACATTAAAGGTCCCATATTATGGTCATTTCTGCTTCTTGACATGGTTCCTTGATGTCTAAATGGAATGTTAGTAACATGCTTTGGTCGAAAAAAGCTGAAGGATTGAGCACAGCAGGGTTCTTGAAACACCAGTTTCACAGCCCTGCTCCAGGTGGCCTGTTTCAGTGCCTTTCCCTTTAAATGCTAATGAGCTACTGCGCGCCGCCCACGGTGCCGCCCACCTCCTCCTGCCTGCGGAAGACGTGAGGATGGCATCATGTGACCATGGCAACGGCGGAGTTTCTGGGAGTAATGGCTGCCGGACAACAGACTGCGGTCCGACCCAGAACAAGAGGCTCCAGAAGAAAGTAAGCAGCCAAGAATGAACATTGATGTTTCTCAGTGGTTAGTAGTTAAGTTTGTTACCTCGACATTACTTTTATGTTATTATTATGTTATCATATTATTATTTACCTTTATGTAGCCAGGTAAGTTGATTGAGAACCTGCTCTTATTTGCAGTGACGACCTGTAATTAGCTACTGCCAGCAATTTTCAACTGTAGTTTTCAGTAAGCCACAGTTGCTTCCAATCACCTTTCTACCAGCAGAATTGTTTTTTAACCATTTAAAACGGTTTCTAAACTTTATATATATTATCAAAGAAACAATGTGACATGATTAGTAATCATAGTTTCCCATGAATAATAAAAAAAAAGGCATAAAAACAGGTGTTCCTGTGGCTATTGTAAACAAATGCCTACAGACCCTGAGAATATCTGCTGTATGGAAATACCACAATGAAGTGTGAACACTGGGCAAACAACGTTGTCATTCTGCTCTCTCTCTTTTCTCTAATCTATTGTCACTCACTTACCTTTCATTATTTCTAGGTTATACGAAGACTACAGCAGTTTCCTGAGCCACCATCATGCATGGTGGACCACCCTGGCCTGTAACCTGTCTGCCTGAATGTATCTGCACTGCAGAATGCACTGAACATTTATCGGGCAGACTATGAATCTTTATGTCTGAGGGGAATAGTGCAGTAAGCTTTTAGTCACATAAATACTATTCATTTATCGTAAAAGTGTTATGATTAAAAGTACATAACTGCTTCTTCTATCTTACATTGTTTATAGTTTATTATCTTTTACTTATTACCATGAAAATTACATATCAAACAATGAAAACACAGAACAGTTAGGAAAGATGTTTTAATTGTAAGAAACATTTGTAAACATGTGTTGACATGAATGAAATAAGAAGAAAATACATATCTGAAGTGAAACAGTTTGACTTTATATATTAACTTCAATATCAATATGAAAATGATAACAAAGAAAGTATCTCGTTGCCATGGGTGTAAACATTCAGTGCTGACTTTATATTGAATTGTGTTCAGCCAATATAGCCTACATAAGCTTTGTAAGGTGGTGCTGGTGCTCTCTGGGGAGGAGAGTGAGAGTTGTGCTGCCTGTCTGTGTGGTCCGAGAGGTCTTCAGGGTTTATGAGTTTCAGCACCTCGTTCACATATGGGGCAGGGTCCTGGAAAACCTTCTGGAAGATCAGGTCCAACAGTGCATCACCGCAGTCTGCAGTGCAATAAACAAATGCATGTTTACAGGAAAACTGCAGTAGAACCAAAACACCTTGTGCTGCAGTGTTGTAAAGTGTCTCTTATTTCTCCTAATTACTTCTCATTTATACATTCTCATTATTTATTTTGAAAACCATCTTAAAAGAATTCAGATTTTAAGTGTTTGTGTTCAACCTTTTGTGTGATGTCTGTGTCCATGTTTATTTTAATTTGAGAGGTTCAAATAAAAGATTGTAAAACTTACAGAATGTCGTGTCTGTCTTCACTGGTTTGGCTCTGCACTCTCCCTTCCAGGACTTTGGAAAGCTCAGTTTGAAAAGACGATCTCCTGATGATGTGGTGGCTTGTCCCCTATCAGCATTCTTATTGTGATGCAGTGCAGCCAGTCAGAGTCTTGAACAGTAAAAAGACAAACATGAAAACAATTGCAAGAAATGGGCAAATGTTCTCAACAAGTAATCACAGTTTAATTTACCTGCACAGCATTCCCAGATATGGATAGGATAACACATGACAGCACTGTTACAGTATAATTCAAGCACTAAAGGCTGCAACGCCTGACATTACTCTAATCCGACCACTTTATTTCAGTAACGAGTAATCTAGCGTTAATATTTCCAAACCAGTAATCACATTAAAGTTATTTATTCAAGTCACTGTGCGTTACAATTATTGTCATTTTCATTCGTAAAAATATATATTTTTGCTTTCTTCTTGTCACGTTTTAGCCATGAGGATAACTCACGTGTACACCACGCAGCAACACAAAAATGGAGGGAGGAGAGAGATGCGTGTTTCCTAGCTGGAAATATACTCATTATGCTGAGTTATTTAAAACAAAAAAGCACAAATGCTTGGTCAAGGGCCCAGCCTGACCCGGCCCGGGCAGAGAATCTAAGCTCTATGTAGCAGTCAACAGTACCCTCGTATTGCCCCGGCCTATGCCAACATATTCCAGCTTAGAAAACATTTTCAAATGCATTATTTCACAAAATCCTGAAAGCTTAGACCCGGTGGAGGGTGTGTGTATTTACTGCTTGACTGACCGCGCCTCTGGGTTTGCATGTGGAGACCGTGTTGATGCGAACTAGGGGCTCGCGGTTAGCATTAGCTTGAAAGCTCACGGTTAGCGTTAGCTGGTACTATGTGACACTGCTTGGTTAGTTCGTGTAAAATTGCTAAATAAACACAGCCAAATACTTGTACATGCAGACATTTCCCTGGGACACGCATTACATAGTGTGCAGGATCAGAAACGTACTACACACAATGATTCTGCTTTAGCACTAGCGTTAACTTGTGTGATCAGGGAAGCTAACGTTAGCGGTTAGCCGCTAACCTTAGCTTGTTCTCAATGGCAAAACACACAGTACATCAGGCACGAGTTCAGCCTAATCTACAGAAACACACAGCACATTATTTGTGTACTTACATGTCCTTGGTCTGCATGTATTCCTTTGAGTAAAAGTCTGCCGACGACTCCTGCGTTGTACTGGCCCAAGTTGGTGAAACAGTCAGTGTCAAAGTGGCTCGCACACACCAACAGTTTTTTGCCAACTTCAAAAATAAATCATAAAAATAAATTCAATCCATGCCGCTCTTTTGTCCTCTGCAGCTGTGAGTCTCACAGTGTGAGACGATGGAGTGTGTTGTGCTGGTCCTTGCAGCCAACAACAGAGCACTTTTCCTTGAGTTTGGCCATGGTGATTTCAGTAGAATAATGGCGGATCTCCGAGACCGGAGCTGTACCTGGTGGGTGGAGACACCCTGCGGTGAAGGGAGGGGCAGTGGGGTAGCCATATGCAAATGTGCGGCCGTCGACGTCGACAGCCGCAGCAAATTTGACTCCTGTATCTGGAAACTGCAGGCAAGACCCCTTTAGAAACCTGTATCTCACTCAAAAAAGCATGGATAGACTTTTTTCAAAGTTTCTCGGCGTGTGGCAGCACCATAGACCCACAATAACACCCCAAATCCCAGAAAAAGTCAGTTTTTCATAATATGGGACCTTTAACACAATATCAATATTACACAGCACAACATACATATTAATTCACCTGATCATTTGCATTTTGTCTGTGAACTGCTGCATGATTCTCTGGACAAAGACTGAGTCGATGGTCCGCTTCTGGAGCTGGCTGAAGAGAATGTCCACATGAGGCATGATGTGATGAAATAGTTTCAGGAAGAAGCTGAAAGTATCATCCTCCAGTAGCCTCACAAACCCTCCAGCTTCCCGCACAGTGGTAGGCTCAAACTCCCCTGAGTCCCTGATGGTTTCAAAACACTGGATGAGGTCATCTTTGTGCTCAAACACAGGGTTCACGGCACGGATATGGAAGTTCCATCTCACTGTGCTTGCTCTTGGGAGTCTGTGTGCCACCACTCTATCAAGCACAGTGGTTCTCTTTGGAGATCTTGAAAAAAATCCAGAGAATCCAGCCAGGTCAGAGAAAAACTGATTCACTACTGGGATGTGAGATGTCACCTGCTGCATGATGAGGTTAAGTTGGTGAGCATAACAGTGGACATAGTGTGCATTCACATACACACAGGGGTAGACAATAAGGGAAATTTGAAGATCACTGGCCCCACCATTCTAACCACTGGCCCAGGACAATGTCATATTTCGATCCCCATATAAATATCAAGGCTGGAACTTTCTACGATACCAAAACTAGTAAATTTCCATGATTCTCGATACTTATTCGATACCACGATTTAAGAAAAAAAAAAATTATTAGGCTACTTTATTTAATAAAGGGTTAGGGTAAATAACTGTTTCACATCAAGCTTGTATTTAAGCTCCACAGTAAAAACAGAGTTAAAATGGTAAATATGCCTCAACACAAACGTAAAGTCATGTAGTCATTACTTTTATCTTCCAGTAGTTCAATGATAGAACTGTTGTTCTCATTCATTCACTTTTAGGCTGCTTCCACAGACTGATGCAAAATTAGGTCATTGTTTCATTTCTCAGCTCTATTTTGTGTTTACACACGTTTGTTTTTTCTCTGCTCCAAACCATGGATGTATTATGGTGTAAACGCGCACCACCGCTGTGGCGCACACCGAGCAGCTGGAGCGCCTCGAGGATCGGCCACGTTCACATAAATGGACCGCGAGCTCGACTGTAGCGGCACCGAGACCCAGCGCGTGCTCTGGCCCGCGTGTAAGGTCCGCATCGGTCCCAACAGGACTCGACACGACGCGCACTGAGGGCAAAGTTTAACGGTACCGAAAAAAGAAGGTTCTTATCGGTTCTAGTGACAACCTTCAATCAGCAGCAGTGAGCGAGCGGCACGCGTTCTGCAGGAGTGAGCGAGCTGTGCACACTGCAGTTGCTTGCAGGTGGTGTGCTGACGTCACAGGGCACAGCGCTTGCTGCGCACAGAAAGTAGATGTCTCTGTCTTTGATCGGGTCGGGATCTCGTAACACTATTAGCGGTAATTAGCTACCGAGACGATTTCACAGAAATCATTTCAAACCACAGGGAATTATTTTTCACTGGCCCCACCGGGCCAGTGCTTGGAGCGTTCTGGTGGCCCGGACAGTTTCAAAAGTACATCCGGGCCACCGGGCCATTTGTATTGTCGACCCCTGACACATCTTGCACCTTCTTCTGCACACCACCGGTGGCTCCTCTCATGACACTTGCACCATCATATGCCTGGGAAATGAGCTTGCTCTTTTTGTCATCAGGGAGAATGGAGCTTAACCTATCCAAAAGTGCTGTGGCGATGGAATCAGCTGTGGCACTCTGGAGAGGAAAAAACTCAAAAAACCTCTCTTGCCCATTATGAGCTTTATCAATGTAGCGGATCACTAGCACCAGCTGACACTGGGTGGAGATGTCCATCGTTTCATCAGCCTGGATAGAGACAAAGTCTGCACTCCTGATCTCCTCGATGATGTGCTCTCTCAAAACTGAGAACATGCAGTCAAGGAGTTCATTCTGTACTGTTTTAGATGTTCCCTTAAAAACAGTAGCCGTCTGCAGATGCTCCTGTAGCACAGAATCCAGTGATGCTACAAAATCCACCAATCCTTTAAAAACCCAAGGGTTTTCAGAGCTTTCACTTTCATCATGGCCCCGCAGAGCTAACTCAAATGCACCACAGAACTTGACACAGTCTATTATTTTATACAATATGTGCCTGTTTTTGTCCACCTCCTCATTATGCTTATGGATCCCTAATCTGTAGCCTTCATTAAGCTGCTCACCAATGTTGACTCGACCAAACATGGCTAGTTTCAAAGCATTTTCCATGTGGAGCCTAGTTTGTTCATGCTTTCTTCCTTTCTCAGAGAAGTGCTTTAAATCAGACACACCTGTCTGAATCCATGCTGGGTCTGATCCTGACGTCTGAAAAAGGAGGCAGGGAAAGCAAAATAAAGCATTAGCTTCAGGGCATGCTGTTAGCCAAGCCTTCTTGTTGAACCAGCTCCTTGAAAATGAGCGGGTGTAATCTCGTCCTCTGTCCTTTGATTGTTGCTGGATTTTAATGTCCGGCTGGTCAGGTCCAAGCTCTATGACTCTGAGCTTCTCTTCTGGTGATTTCCTGCTAAATGGTGTTGTTTCCAGTGACTTAACGGAATTTTCCTTCACCATAACTCCTGCGGCCGACATCATGGGTCGTCTGGCGTGATGCACGCTGGTGTCACGACCCGAGTGAGTGCACGGCGCGCTGCTGCCTATCAATTGATGGGGCGTGTCACTCCACTGCCCCCTATCGCGTGGTGGTCGGTAATGCTTTGGGGCGCATTTAATTGCGCCCGAACATGCTCTTATCTGTTGTATTGAGGAGGAGTGAATGCGCATGTGCAACTTATAACGAGAGTCAATGGGCAAACGGAGCGCAAATCTTTGCGCCCCAAGGGTTGCTCATTAATATATTTTTTATACTTTTCATATTTTTTTCAAAGATCATTTATGTGATTTTTCTCATGGGGGAGGGGTGGGGCGGCGCCCGAGCGCCCTCTATAGACCAGCCGCCACTGCCAGCAACTACACCTTATACCTTTCTATTCAACTCCTTCCAAGTCTTTATTACATATATTACGTATAAGCTTTATACAGTATCTCACAAAGGTGAGTACACCCCTCAGATTTCCACAAATATTTTATTATATCTATATTATATATAGAAAAAAGAATTGTTGCTCTACATAAAGATGGCCTAGGCTATAAGAAGATTGCCCACAGGCACAGTTGGATTTTGGTGACTGTCATTGTACGGGGAAATTCATCAACTTACGTATTTCTGCATAAATCAGGCATGGTCCTCCATGAGTATGAAATGAATCCAGAAGAAATACGTGAATATCTGAGGCAGGCTGCAGCGTGCTGACAGGCGGTGTGTTCGAGCCTGCTCAGCGCTGCGCTTAACTGTGACAGGACACAGCTTTGATGTTTATTGTGAATTTCCTTGCGGTTGGACACCCACACTTTGCTGTGCTGTATCCATGACCACAGATGTTAAACCAGTCACTTTACCGAAAGACATGGCTCGGTTGAGAGTGGAGGCCATCAAAGTTCAGTTCTGCTCCATAGAAAGGTCACAATGCTTTAGGTCAGCACCATTACTACTGTTGAGTAAGCTGTGAGCTTCAAGTTCAAATGTATAGTCTGATTATGCTGCAGCTACAGCATACTACACTGAGCCAGTGGAACATGAGCATAAGACTTTCCCTATTTGAGTCAAGCTCTAGGTCTAATGTTGAGCTCTGAACTTCCTAAAAAGCTGTCCCCATTACAGTGTGAATCCGTTTGTAAATGGAGCCTGTTTCCATCCTATGCCTATCTGTTTCACGTGAGCTTTAAAAACCTCTGCATGTGAAACAAAGAGAGAACTGTGGTTAAACAAGGCATGCACAGTTGTTCATATGCCTAAATACATATAAATAAGACATAAATAAATGTATATATATATATATATATATACATATATATGTATATATATATATATATATTTATATATATATATATATATATATATATATATATATATATATATACTTTATATTTTATCTTGTATTCTATTTTCAATTCTATTCTTAAGGTTAGGGTTTTTAATTTTAGTTTAATGTATGTCTAATGTATGTTTTGTATTTTGTATGCTACTGGACGCATGAATTTCCCTCGGGATAAATAAAGTATCTGTCTATCTGTCTGTCTGTCTATCTATCTATCTATCTATCTATCTATCTATCTATCTATCTATCTATCTATCTATCTAAAATAGTTGACGATTGATTGACTGGTTTAATACCAATCAGGACATCCTGCTGCAGGCTTCATGGTACCATGAGCTGGTTTAAGTAGGTACTGCATGATATCGCTAAAAATCACACTGAGATCATTTTGAAGGATATTGCAGCGCGATTCACAAATAGTGGGAGGTATCATTTTTGCATCACAATTTTCGATTTCACTGAAATATGCTCTACAGGACTTCATATGATGTTGTTTGTCACACAGTTCACTTTTATCCCAAAACTGCAGCTTCTGTGAATTGAATATTGCTAAATATGTCAGTAATTTTGATTATTTTGTAATTATTTATGCATACCTAGGTTTACGTGACAGCTGTCCGAAGTGTTCTTCATTTCATTTAAGTAAGACTGTTTGTGTAGAATAAAGCTTGAAGCAGCATTACCTGATATGTATTCAATTATTCTGTATTTTTGTTGACTGGGAGGCAGTGAAACAAACTTGAACACTGACATGACATCACCTTTAAAAGTCGATGTAGGTAACTTGTTAGCTCACAGTTGCCTATTTATGCAGACACTAGGGTTGGGTACAGATACCAGTTCCGATACCAGTACCTGAAATTCAATACTGGTACCCAGTTGTAACTTTTTCTTCTGTACTTTACTCTCTCTGTCATAAAAAAAAAGTCATTTAAGTTCTAGCCAGTTAACTCATCCACTTCTAGACACAATATATCATGAGTCAGGAGTCTACAGTTAGGCTGCATCAAAATCTCCACCCTCTGGAGCTCTTGCAGACTTCGATTGTACGTGATCACTGTCATCACGTCAAGTCTGTGAGTGCTTAAGACTGCAAGGCAAATATAAGCTGATAATAGACAACAATGATAAATCAATTTGATTGCTTTATTACCTTTACTTCTACATATGTTTGCATCATGATGTGGTTAAATATTATCTCTGGCCAATATGATTCAAGTAACTTTCTGTGGAAGTCTGGACATCCCTCAAGACTCACGGCCGTCCTACGAAGGTGCACGCGAAGTCCACAAGTCTGCAAGTGTGGTAGAGTTCGGATATTCGGATGCAGCCTTATACACTGGTTTCCAGGACATATGAAATACTGTATATACCTGTAAATATGAGCACACATATCATTTTATGTTCAGTATGTGAAATGAAACGTTTGAATAGTCAATATATTTACGACGGTAGAGAAGGTAAACTGTGTTGGCATGTTAATGAGAATCCCCATTATGTGTTAGCATCGAGCTAGTGGGCTGAGTGCTTCTTATAGAAAATAGTTTCAGGAATCTATAAAGCATGCTGTAATATTTCCTGGTAGACAGTCTGCAGTTTCAAACTGAGGTTTCACTCATACTAATAAACATATTGTTTTAGTAACCAATCAGCATGGTAAGGAATTTCAAATGCAGTCGGTGGCTGAGTTTTGGCGAGATGTCTCTCTATGTCTCTCTCTCTATATAACATCACTATGCAGATGTGCTCTCAGGGACTGAAATTTGGCACTGAATGATTTGTTGTAAATTGGCACTCTATAGTATCGTTGGCAATCGAACATAATTTGAACACTACCTTTAAAAGTACCAGGTTCGGTTCCCAACCCTAGAACACACTGAGCAACTATGTGAGAGGACACAATAGATCTAGCATTAAACTTCTATAACTATCCTGTTGACATGCATTCCCATCCAAGAAGAGTCACAGATGGTGAAGGAACACCGGCTACAGGACTGCAATCTGTCAAGCAGTACCAACTCCACCACAGGCCACACCTGTGTCCAAATCAGAGAAGTGAAGCGGAAGCCTTCACAGAACATGTAAATGCTGTGGACAATAGAATCAAATTAAAGCAGGAGGGAGTCAGAGGAGACATACAGCCCTTCTAGGACTGTGCGGTGTACAGCAACCCTACACACACAGATCAGTGCATACTGTTCAACTCTCATCACCTACTGGAGCACAGACTGCACAGATTTGTACATTGGAGATACAAAACAGCCTCTCCATAAACGAATGGCACAACACAGGAGAGCAACTCCTAAGGCCATGACTCTGCTGTCCACTTACATCTGGAGGAAACAAATCATTCCTGCGAGGACAATAATATAAACATCTTGTACAGAGAAGACAGATGGTCTGAAAGAGGAGTAAAAGAATCCATCTATGTCAAACTGGAATGACTGTCTTTGAACAGAGGAGGTGGCCTAAGACATTACTGATCACCCACCTACAATGTTGTACTGAGTTCTCTCCCCAGACAGCTTAACAACTATTCACACCTGGGCTCACTGAGCTCAAGCAACCTACATGAAGGCCGGTTGAGTCAACAGCTCTGTAAGGACACTCCCACACAGAGTTTAAAAGCCTGCAACTCCTCCAGTTAGTTAGTGCTGAAGAAGCCTCTTGGATGAGAGGTGAAACATTTTGAACTTGCAGTCTTCAGACCCCCTAGAGGACATGTACCAACGTCACACAGCTCCCTCTGGAGACACTAAAGGCTTTTTACAACATAACAACATAAGCAGTTGGAGAAGCTGAAGTAGTAGTGCACTGTTGTAAAACCTGGAGACAAAATATTTCTTACCATCCAGATGAATGTATGTCCAACTTTTTCACTCTCCTTTTAGCTCTGGTTTGGTGTCAGCTTTAACCAGCTCTACCTAGCTCACACATATTTGTTATAAGTTGCCATTTTCCAAACTGGAAAGTCGTTATTCTAACATAGTCTCTGCAGAGCCTCATTAACTCTGTGGGCTTTAAGTTAAACCAGTTCACTGTGCTCTTCTTGTTCGCCGCACCACTGCCATTTTATCTAAAAAAAATTAACTCCAGCAGCAGTCAGTGTTGATAAATCTCAGGACAACAGGATGAAAATAGTGTGTTTTCTGCCTGCTAGGACAGCTGTTAGAGCCTGTGACATTCATACACTGGATGTGCCCTGGTGGAAAATAATGTGAAGTACTGACTGACCCTAATCATACTCGGTTTGTATAATATAATGCGTTAACCTATTTCAGACTTGTAAATGTCAGAGAGCAAGGAGAAATTGAATTTTAAAGGATCACTTTTGTTTTCAGAGCTTCTGCCAGTTTCCTTTAGTCGACCACAACAGTCTCCATATGTGTTGTGTGCTTCACTGTGAGTCATTAGTTTCCACTACGAACTGAAAATTCAAGCATTTTCAGTTTCAGAAGTTTGCTTTCTTAAGAGTCCTCCGTTTTGCAGCAGGGAAACTGTGTGTTTTTATGAGTCTTCACACTGGCCTCCCAATGTGTCTTCCATTATGGACATTTTACTTCCAACTAAATCCACGCCCAGATTCCCCCCCCTTCACTTTATGTTGTTATTCTGTGTGTTTTCCTTCTTTTCTTCCCTCTTTCCTCCTTTGCCTTCTTTTCCCTCCACCAGCCAGCTCTGTTCAAACTTGCAGGCATGAGTTTACAGCTCTCCTCTGCTACTGACTGAAAAACTGGCTTTAAAACAAACTTATTTATTATATTGATTTGGCTAACACACACTCTTTTTAAAAGTATATGTAGGGTTGCCTGATCCCATACCCTCCAGTACCTTCCACACAGTTTGCCTAATGATCCAACTTTTTGTTCAGACTGCAGTTTTAGAAAATTTTAATTCGGTTAAAGCTGACATCCCTTGGCTTCTGCAGAACCTCTTCTCTTCTCTTCTCTTCTCTTCTCTTCTCTTCTCTTCTCTTCTCTTCTCTTCTCTTCTCTTCTCTTCTCTTCTCGGACCGGGTATATAAGCTACAGTTAAACTTTTTTGTTGCGTGTTTTCGTCCCTCTGCTTTGTGCATTTCACATAATTTAGTCCCTCACACACCACAGGCATACAGCATTATAATGTCTCGGGGCCCTGAGACTGTTATTAACTGTGCAGGAGTGTAAGACCACACACTCCAGCAGACACAATTCTCCACTGGTGTTTTGGCCTTAAAGATGGGGAGCCTTGTATCTACTCTAAACTGGTGGTCTTGCTGAAGACTTAAATTCGAATTCTGTGCTCCTAAAAAGCTGTTTCACAAACTGACTGAAGAGGTTATATCAACAAAAAGATATTTTAAAATGTTAAGGCACGTTTTTAGGATCAATGCCAGGCAGGATGCCAAGCAGCCATAGCCATTAGTCATGAGGCAGTAACAGTCCAGGTAAGCCCCAATGTGATTGTCCATTATCACACATATTGTAGAAATGTATTGTGGGGAGGTAGGAGTGTAATCTTTCTGCTTGTACTACTGAGGGTCTGAATCAGAACGGATGCCAGGCCCAGCAGGCAGCAGATGAGCTGTTTACTCCTGGAAACTCTTTGTGGGGAAGTGAATGAGAGATGCTCCCTCAGCAGCAGCTGTCCAGGTGCCCTCCAGCAAAGTGTTTAAAAACTGTTAGAAGTGCTGTGGTGCTGGGTGTCAGGGTTCAGGATGCATTTTCATTTTTATTTCTAAGGTGAGCATGTTCAAGCTTTGATCGGTCGTTAAGTTGCTCTTAAAAAAAACTATGAAGGAGTTGGACTGAGCTGGCTGGCTGTTGTCCTTGTTGAACGTAACTTACAGCAGAGTTTTTATGAATTGAATTTCTACCAAGTACTGACTCTACAGCCCGCTGTGACTTAACCAATGTAAATCCTGATGGAAACGTTGAATTGTGGAGAGTTAATTGGTCAGATTTGACCATTCTGCTCATTACGGTCAGAATTGGCCCTGATACCAGTGCAGCAGATGTTCTGTGCACATTTTCATAGTGTTGGACATGGTGTTGCTTTAAGAGTTGTGATTCTTGCACCAAAATACTGCTGATTCTACAATTTTCCCTTTTCTAAAAAATGAATCAGACATGTTGATCTTTATTACATTCTAGTGTCTGACCACCTGGAGGAATTCAGTTTGGTTAAAGAAATCTCTCCAGCAATGCTGGCATGGAACTTTCTCTGGATAAATGAATGCTAGACAACAGAACCTCCACATACTTAAGAGTAGTGGTTTATCTGAAATATTAAGTGCTGGTGTGTAATGGAGTGTTTGCCCTCCTTGTGCTGATGTGGCTGCTAAAGGATGTGGGAACATTGGAGCGAGTCCTTTCATTTGCTGCTCTTCCTCCTCTGTCTGTTCCCAGAAAAAACTGCATCACAGAACAACATTATAGCCTTTGTTATCAGGGTTCTCCCCAGAAATTTTTGGTATAGTGGTTCTGTTTTCAAATTTCACTGTCAGCGACGCGCAACGCCGGGGGGGTGGAGGAGGAAGCTCTAGCATGTTGACTGTTTTAAGTACCAGTGGAGGCCATTTCCTGCAACTTCAGCCTTCAGTCTTCTCTAAATATACCAAAATAGGAAATAAACACCCTTAATTTGAAAATAAGTATAGTGGCGCTGAGCCCACAGTATAGCGGCGCAGCACCGTTATTCCAAAGTCTGGCGAGAACCCTGGTTATATTTAGTGAGAACAATACTCTCAACCATTTATTTTGCTTAAGTACATGTCTGAGTCTGAATCACTTTATTCACCAGATGTAATAAATGCATAGACATTTGTCTCGATGACAGTATTATGCTGCACATCCACAGAGCAGACAGCGCATCAGTCAAACTCAAAGAAATGACTTCATCCAAGACTGTTCCTGGTACACAAGTGGACTGCATAATGCCTGGAGGATTAACTATGGATGCATTTATGTTAAAAAGATTTTTTTTGTTGTTGTTGTATTATTAAAACTTGATCGTATTCGTGTAGATTTTTTGTCATCCTTTCTCTCCGTTGTGATAACATTGTACGAGACCATGGATCAGAGGAGAGGCAACGGAGCGGTGGGATAAAGGCAGTTGGCTGTTGGTTTGAGTCTGGGCGGTGTGTGGGGGCCTTTAGCTTTGACTGTGTGCAAGCACCAAGCATCAATGAACCTGATGTAGGGCCACCTAAACCTAGTTCAGCCTCTCTTCGTCCTGCTGTATTCCTGCGCCCTGTCGGCTCAGAACACGGTGCGTGGATGATTGAAAGTCTGCTGCTCTTAATCCAAAACCATCTGTCTATGCATTATCTCAATCCAAAACCTGCACCTTCACCTCCAATGCTGATGAATGTATTTCTGCAATAAGCAATCTGTGTTTCATCAACAAAAGCCAAAAAAATTAAATGTTACAAAACAAAAATGTATAGAAAAGTTGGAAAGTTGTTGGAGTCCACCTGACAACGGAGGTCACCTCCGGATCACTGCTGCAGTCAGGCTCATCAACAGGAGTGAAGAGAAATCACCTTTTTAATCCCAAAACTTGAAAAGAAATCTCAAAACTCTTCTTCCTGTTGGTACATGGCTCCAGATCAGAGCAGAGTCTGATGTGACTCCAGGTGGTTATTCCTCCAGATCATCCGGCTCTGCACTGACTCTCTCTTCCAGGGATGACCAGCTCTCAGCAGCTGAGCTCAGGGCTGCCTGAAAGTTCATCTTCCTTGTAGAACAAATTCAAATGTAGATAATAGTATTAAATGAACAATTGTTGCGAATGATTTGTACTGAATTTCACAAAAGATCATTCTATTTAATCAGAATGATCTTCTGTGGTGTGCCTGGTCCACATCCCCTTGGTGGGACACTGGTCTTGTCACAAGATAAGTTTTCACATAGGCTCATGGAAGATATTCTCCTAAAATTCTTCTTTTTTTCAGAGAATGACATTCAGCAGCTGTGTTTTTCATGATAGGTTACATCTTGACACTGGAAAGACTATTTAACGCAGCCTTAAAGACCAAAAGACTTGAAGTGGTATCACAATAAGTCACAACCCAATCACAACCCTAGGTGTAGTTGGTCTTAACTTACACCACACAGCAAAAATCTTTGATTTTCCACACTGAAGCATTGAGACATCCTTCCTCTCTCTTATCTCTCCATGTTTCTCCCTATCTCACCCTCCTCTCATCTCCTCCCATCCTCCCCGCAGCTTCTCCTCCTCCTCATACTAATCGCAGCCGTCGGGGCCGGCTCGGGTGGAGCGGCGGGCTGCCGTGGGTGCTGCCTGCGCTGGGTGAATGCTAGCAGTGTGTCTAGGCGGGCTTTGATCCAGCGCTCTCCCGGGACGCAGTCAGGAGTATTAAGCACTTTTCCACCCTTGTCTTCTTTTAATTACGGGCCCATAATGAAGGCTGCACGCTCAGCTGTAGCACATCACACACTCAGAGGAGGAGGAGGAGGAGGGAGTTCCCACCCTCCATCTCGTCCTCACATCACATCTGTCTGCCCCTCCACCAGCCTCCTCTCTGTCCTGCGGATCCCTTTCTTTAGCCTGTACCTATTTGCACTTTTCAGAGACTTTTACGTCTCAGTGCTTCTTCTCTGTTTCATCTATACTTTGCTTTTTCTCTGTGCTCACTTTGTTTTCCATTCTCCTCTTATGAAAGGTGGATAGATAGATAGATAGATAGATAGATAGATAGATAGATAGATAGATAGATAGATAGTAGATAGATAGATAGATAGATAGATAGATAGATAGATAGATAGATAGTAAAAGTCAGCTAAAAGAATATGTGAAAACAGGTGTTTGACTTGTGACAACTATTTCCCGGCCAGGCCACTGACCCAGTGACCTGCAGTCATGGATGTTTCCATGGATCAGCTGGTCACGGCCACTGTCTGTGGATGTTGAATAGTTCCTTTCTAAGGCACAGGTCTCTTCCCCTTAGTGTGGGTATCACTCAGGGGGGGAGAGCTGGTGTTAACCACACTCTGGCTGAGTGAGTGAGAGCCCTCAAGAGTCCTGCTCCTGGGAGAATTAAAAAAGGTCACTCTCTATATGCTGAATTATCATCACAATGGGCCATGAATCAGCTCCACGTGACTGATATAATTCTAAACTCGGATAGCCTCACATTTATTTTTTTATTGGTGAATATGGCAGTCGTTAATCATTGTCTGCCCCTGTGCTTCTTGTCCAGATCAGAACAGTAGATTGGAATTGTCCGTTAGCATCATGTGAGACAGAAAATGACTTGCATAAGTGAGTCGATACATAATTTGACCTTCATTTCCATTTTCTCACTCAGACACGCTGAATGGTTCAGTGCTGTCATAAATTATTGGATGACGCGTCGAATTAAACAATTTGAGCAGAGCATTTTCTCACTGTCTTTTTAGGAGCCTGTTCAGACCTGGTATCCCACATCCAGGTATGCTCACTGGCTGCTAACAGCTAACTAACTGTCTTCCTGCCTGAATCTCTATGGATTTTCAGTGTCCTCTTGGTTTTTACGAGCGCAACATTTTAGCAAGAACAACAGAACAATTCTCTTAACGTTAGGTCTCACATTGAGAGGCCAGTCAGTGATTATAGCTAGAGCTGACACAGCACTGTGGATAAAGATAACTACAGTAAAGGCAGGTGAAGATGGGCTCCATTGAAAGCTATCAGCTGACTGAGCTAACAGCAACCAGAGCCAACAGCTGACTGAGCTAACAGCAACCAGAGCTAACAACTGACTGAGCAAACAGCTGCCTGAGCTAACAGCAACCAGAACCGATGGCTGACTGAGCTAACAGCTGACTGAGCTAACAGCAACCAGAACTAATGGCTTAATGAGCTAACAGCAACCAGAGCTAACGGCTGACTGAGCTAACAGCTGACTGAGCTAACAGCAACCAGAGCTCACAGCTGACTGAGCCAACAGCTGACTGAGCTAACAGCAATCAGAACTAATCCCTGTTGAAAAAACCAGCATAGACCAGCACGATTTCCATGCTGTACTATGCTGGTTAGTGCTGGTTTGGTGCTGGTTTAGCTGGTGGACCAGCATGATGAAACTGGTCCACCAGCAAGGTCCCATTAATTTCGCTGGCCTACTAGCATAGTCATGCTGGTGATGCTGGTGATGAAGCGGGTCACCAGCATCCCATGCTGGTGCTGGTATGCTGGTCACCAACATCCAATCCAGGTTTAAAGCTTGTGTTCAATAAACTTGGTGTACTGTTGCAACCTCACTGACTCTGTGTCCTGTGTTGGACTTTGACAGCCAACTTCACCCCTCCTCATACTCTGTAATATGAAATAAGTTGTTGACACATCCCATCCTGGTGACCAGCATCCCATACCAGGACCAAAACACAACATATGCTGGTGTTGCTGGTCACCAGCTATGCTGATGTGTGCTGATTTTTCCAGCAGGGATGGCCTTGCTAACAGCTGACTATCTGACTTTTGGTCCGTAGCATCAAGCTCTAAATACCTTATTGTTTCTGACATTTCCCACAATGCAACCACAGTAGCATCTCTCTCCTCCCTTGTAAATGCCAGGAAGTATAAATGATAGGTTTGAAGTCTGTAAGACCAAGCTGAGATAACGCTGATAACATCATCAGAGGATCTTGCTGACTCAGTCGCCCCCTGTGATGTCAGATGACATCACTGTGAACAGCCTCCCTGCAGCAGCACATCACACACTCATCTCTCTGTCTACCTCTGACACGTTCTTTGTTCCCTCATGTCTTTTCTCGGTGTTTGAAAACCCTCCTGTTTTCTAAAGCGCCTCACCTCGAGCTGTTTTTGAAGTGCTTCTGAAACTGCATTTAAATAGTCATTAAGTTTAGTGAGTAAACACCTGAATTAGAGCTTCCCAAACTGGACTCCAGAGACCAATAAGAGGGGATTCCAAATGCCCCTATGGTGAAAAACAGCTACATGAGTCTGGCTGTTAACCTATTTAATTAATTTTAATATAATTAAAGAATGCTTTCACCCTCCTCCTGCACTGGACTGTGATGTCTATATTTTGAGGGTCATAAGTGCAATGAATTGTTTGGGATGTCTGAATGCAGTGGTGAGCTGATTTGTCTGTGGCCACAAGAGGGAGGCAAAGCTGTACTGCTCCTCAGTGTGAGTGCTGCTGACAGTACTGAGGCTCAAAATCAGTACAGTAACTGTAGACTTCACTTGTCCAGATCAACAGGGAATACTGACTGCCTTACCCTTGTACCTGTCACACTGATATGCCATGAACGAGGGCATGCTAGACAAACCTGAACATTGGACATCCTCATTGGACATCCTCACTATTGTTAGGGTCTTTATTATGCTCTGGGCACCAGACAAAGCTGTCATCTTTCTTTTCTGGCACTGAGAAACTGAGTTGCATTATTAAAAAGACATGCAGATGACTGACAAACAGCAAACAGACACTGTCCCAATGAGGCAGTGCTCCTCAGCATTCCTTATTTCTCCCTCTTCAGTTTTCTCTCATGCTGCTGTCTACGATCATTGTTCGGAGGACAGTGTTGCTTCAGAGTTCTCTGTACGGTTCTCAAAGCATCAGCATGACGACAACTACCAGATCTGATGACAAAATGTTTGTGTCAAATATTGTAACAGAAGTGGTTACCGTAATAATGATTGACATATGATGCAAAATGAATAATATACATTGCATAATTGCATTGATATTGACAGTGAAATAGGGGCGGGGGCTATGGCAAGAATTTCCTTTGCAGAACAATCAAAACTCAGGCGCTCAAAGATGATTAGTTTTCTATGTCACCGTGACGATGACGGCTTCTGCCTGAAACAAATCAGCAGAGCAGGCACCCCTGAGTGACACTATGTATAACAGTATGTAAGTGCTTCTCACATATTGTTCAAGTTTTGGAGCAGCGCACACAGTTATTTTTTCAAGGTCTTCATGTTGTCTGAGAGACAAACTCAGAGCACAGCTGTGACTGCCTTCACAGGAAATTACGAAACCTGACGACACAGTTGGATTCTTTGGCTTCAGCAGCTCTGCTGTCGCTCACTTTGACACTCTGAGGTGCAGTCTGAACATCATGGTGTTTAGAAAAGCATGTTCAGTGTTCATATAAGATTAACTTCTGTTGTGTTGTGTCCTGATTGGCACAGGCTGCAGTTGCATGGCTGCGTGTGTGGGGGAGGTGTTGAGCTTAGTTTGTAATCCATCCTTCTTAAAGATTTAGGGGTGGACACAATAAAAGAGACACCTGTTTAAAAGTCTTGCAATCCAGCAAACCAGCCATGCAATAAACCATGTCTTCAGCCACCTTCACTTCTTCTTCACACTGCCGGGGTGTTACTTCAGTCTGTGGTCATTTGACAAAGTCTTACATACCATCCTCAGGTTTTATTTAGCTCCTGACTCTCCTGTACCAGAGTAGAAATTAATTAAAGGGGGAGGTTTTTTCAGATGTTTATCCAAGGTTAGCACTGCGAAAAAATCAGTCATCAAGTTTGTGAATTTCATGAAATAATGTCCATACTGTTGTACTGACCTCATCCAAGCTGTACAGTATGCTAACAAGGGAGCTAACTGATTGTCTGTCTGTCTTTTCTTTCTATGTCCATCTACTGAATCCCACCTCCTCACCAGGTAAGACATTTGGTTTGAATGTATCCTCCTGTTTCCTGTTTCACTGTATAATCGGGCTTGTCTGAGGGTTTCGACTGTGACGGGTTTCAGCCCAGGTGCTCAGGCCTGGTGCATGCTGGGGGAGAGATTGTGGCTCTGTTTGCAGTGGAGATGCTGCTTTTATTTAGTTCTCTGGATTCAAGTCACATTCACGTGTGTGTGTGTGTGTGGGGGGGGGGGGGCAGAGTGCTACTCTGTCTGTGTGTGTTTCTGAAGCTTGCGGCCTCAGTCTGTAACTAAAGGGATATTCTTCCCATATTATTTATTGCATTAGTCATGAACTGGAGCTGCCCTCCTCTGGGAAATAATCCATTTCTGTCTGTTGGTCTGAGTCTCCTGAATGTCACTTATATTACTTATTCAAATAAACTTGAGCTATGAGCACTTTATTGGAAAGATTGTGTGTTGTGTGTGTTGTGTGTGTGCGTGTGTGCGTGTGTGCGTGTGTGTCCTCGTTTCATGTTGTATTGTCTCAGATTTGATGGCGTTGATGGAAGGATGGCTTTATGAGCGAATGAGGAGATGGATGAGCGGGTGGAATCGCCCTGACAGTTTTTCTTTTCCTTGCTCTCCTCCATCACCGGAGCGTATGCCTCAGTTTTTCTTTATTTATCTCCCTATCTGGGTTTGTCTTTACACTCCTTCCCTCTGTTTGGTACGGAAACAGTGTGTGTGTGTGTGTGTCTGTCTGTCTGTCTGTCTGTCTCTCTGTCTGTCTGTCTGTCTGTCTGTCCGTGTGTGCTTGCGGCATATATGTATGTGTGTGTACAGATATAGTATGTGTAGAGATGGGTAACCATGACAACAGCAGCCTGAAGTGTGAGTGCTTGTGGCGGCTCAGCACAGTGCCCCCCCCCCCCCCCAGAGATAGCACACAGATACCACGTCTCTTCTTCTCTTTCTCCATGCATACACATATGCATACACAATCTCCATACATGCCGTGTCCATGTGGTCATTATGTGCAGTTGTACATGTAAACTGTCTATCAGTCATTGCCATTTAGAAGAGGTGCACACTCAAAGTCAAAGTAGTCCTTTGTGGTTGTCATTTGCTGTGTATTTGTTGGTTTATGATGCAGAGGAATAACAAGCTCAAACGTCCTCCGTGTGTGAGCCCAGTGACTGTCAGTCCAATTTCTTTTAAAGGAGCTATATGTAAGAATTATTGTTGAGATATCTACTGAAGTTAGCATGCTAACCAGCTAGCCCTGGCCTGTCCTGTCATGTAATATTTGGACAAAGCGGTGTGAGAGTATAGCTCAGGGCCTCCTTCTTGACCCTCTGCCGCTTCATGCCTCTCCTATCCCTCCCTAAAGTCACTGTGTCTTCTCGTCCCCATGGTCATTGTCCTGGCCAGAGCTGTAAATCACCTCCGTTCTGTATTTCCTGTCGTCAAACTGGCCTCTTTTGCTCTCGGACGCTGTGCTCGTTCCTGGTCCGGCCGTGTCCACTGAGAGACTGTTACGCCCAGTTGTGTTGCCCTCTGGCCCAGTTCCAGTTCTGGTGCCCATTTCAGCGTTGCTCCCCACCTGCATTCCCCGTTTGGTCTCCCCCATCCCAGGCGTGTAATCCTCGTCCTCCCATTGGTCCAAGGCATCTCTGCTAGCATTGTTAACAACACCAACACTCTCCTGATGCTTCAAGCTGCTAGCTGCATATCTAACTGAGTTAACCAGCTGATGGTAGCTGAAGTGAGTTCAGTTTTAACAGTTACTCTGGTGGTGTGGTGTTTGTTTTGAATAAGTATGAATTTGACAGGTAGCCATTTCTTACATATTGTGCCTTTTAAAGAGTGACTTAACACCTCACTGACTAGTAGTGATGTCACAATGTACTGGCACAACCAGGAGTACACTTGTACGTCCCTGCAGCAAGGTAAGTTGTGTAATTAAAACAAATCTGTCATAGAAATGGTGTAAACAGATCAAATTTCAAAGCATAAGATGTGGCAGTACATAGTCTTTGAGATTATGCACTGTTTGGTTGAAAGTAACAGGACTCCATGGGTGTGATAGAGTACACTACGGAATTAACATCACACTCCTAAAACTTGTCAGACTCATAATGGGAAGTTTTGAAAGAAGGGTCAGAAATCAACCAAAACCTGACACATACACAATGCAACTCGGCCACTTACATACTGGTTGGAGATTGTGGTGTTTTATGCTAGTGGTTAATGTAGTAGAAATTTGGTGAGCTCACTTCATTTGATCCCAACACCACCGTGATGTCACTCATTGGATAGTGGACTACTGCGTTGGAAGCCTTGACACCAGCATTGTCCATATTTGGATGAGAGCTGTGGAGCTGTTTCACATGTTAGAGGTATTGTGGAGCAAAGCAGGCTAGCTTTGCTTCCTGCCTTTATGTGAAGCTAGGATCCAAGATGCTGTTAACGTTTTACTCAAAAATGTAATTCAAGCAAGTACAGTTTTGTAACCTTGACACTTGTTCATAAATGAAAGCACGTAACAAAATGACTTTCAACTCATCTGCAAGATGACGATGCATCTGCCTTGTACTCTGGCCTATTTTAAACTTCCTCACTTCCATGTAAAAAAATCTAAATAACAACATTAACATAAAAAAACTGTTGCACCGAGTGTGGGTTAGCTCTGTGAGGTATTTTACAGTAGATATTTGCCATTTTCGCCAATGACTGAACTCAAAGCTACAGGTCAAGATCGGCAGCCATGAAAACAAATGGCAGAATAGCAAAACAGCTCCGGTGTCGCAACACCTACTTGCCACTTGGGTTGCTATTTCTCTCCACAGTTCATGAAAAAAAAAATAAAAGAGTGTAAATAGTCATTTTCTTTATGCCAACATGTCAGAGGTAGACTTGGCAGGCATCATGGTTGTGGGTTTTGGGAGCTCTGACTACGTTTTGTTAGTCAAAGGGCAAGGTCATTGTGACCTCACAGAGCACGTTTTGGCTGTAAGTCAACAATTCATATGATTTAAAAACATTTACACGAACGGGATCAAAATATTCTGGCCATTATTCAGCCACAGCTGAGGAATGGCAACCTGACCGCTGTGCGGAGGCATACAACCACAAGGCGGTGATTCTAGTCTGCACTATGTTTTCTAAAAACAAAAGTGTCACTGATCAAACCAAAATAAATAGAAAAGTGCGAAATGTTTGAGTGTGCCACACAGATCAGGTGCATTCATCACATCTTCTATTACATGTGCAGGTCGGCAGAGTTTTCATCTACTTCTTATTCTACACATTCATGTTCTGTTCTATATAGAAGCTCCCTGTGCTGCATTCTATCACCATTCTGGCACATTAGGCAGCACACAACAAGCGTGTGCAGTCACACAGCACCCGAGCAGCAGCAGCAGAGGCATCCTGGGTGCATTTCTTTTTTTTTCTTTTTTTTCCCCCAAGATGTCAACAGTTGCTGAGTTGGAACATCCCCCAGCCTCCTCCTGAAACTAGCTACAAACTGACCCAGTTTGACAATGTAATGCACTGCTGCTGCTGCTCTGCAGACCAATAGCAGTCATCCACCTCCTGATTATATACAGCCAGACAGTTGTAGATACACAGAGCTGCAGCAGATGAAAACATCTCTCTCTTTTCTGTGTGGTGTTCCCAGCGCACCCTGCGGTCACGGTAAGCTCTGGATGCGTCCTGACTTAATAATCTCCTGTTTAACTAGTTACCTGCTTGATATTCATCCACAGTACAACAGCTGCTTTCCCCTGCAGCTCCTCTGGTAGCTGCAACAAACAAGCTGGAACTAGTGAAATGCTGGATGTATCTGCTGTCTGAAGCTTTCAAGATGCAGTTCAGAGATTGACAGTAATTTTCTTGGCTGTGTATTGATGTGCAACATGCAGCACACCTTATACCTCCCAGCACCATGCACAGGACTGCCCGTTAGGTATGTCGAGTTTCATGTTCATCCAGCCTGAGGCACACTGACAGGGACTGAGAACAGCGTGTGGAACAGTAAATTAGAAAGATTTTCTCAGAATGACACAGGAGCTGAAAAGGACTTTGGTTATGTAAAGAAACTTACACACTCAAAAGCAGTCTTATTGTCACATATTTGAATTAGTTCATGACTTTTGTAATATTGAGATTACATTTTATATCCAAATGTCAAAGGTCAACGTCACTGTGACATCAGAATGTTCTGCAGGCACACTTTCCTGGCCAGAACTGAGAACAGAAGGGCGATTGTGAGCAGGTTTCACATTTGGTCAGATGCCGAGCCGGTGACACTAATCCTGGGTGCTCACCTGGAAGCTGTGCTGATTGTAGAGATCTTGTGTGCTGAAGACGTGTGTGTGAAGTGTCCACGTCTTACAATTTGTAACTTCTTCATTTTCTATCGGAGTCAGTTTTATAGTCCAAACATGTGAACACATACAAGGAATAAGAGACATACAGCAGCAGTCCAACAGCAGCTCATTGGTTTTGTTCATATTGGTCTTCAGGTGGTTGTTGTTGCACCATGTGATGAAGCTCTCTATCAGCCCTCTGTACTCTTCATTGAAACAGTCTCTCAGCGAAGACCGTATGTTTCTCACAGGGAAGGATTCTTTGGAATCATTCATGTCAGTACAGGGAGAACTTGCATTTCACCAACTACACCTTATACCTTTCTATTCAACTCCTTCAAAGTATTCACTATACAGGCTTTATTGAATGAGGACATGGATATAAAAACTAGAACAGCGAGGCAATAAGTCTGGGTTATACAACAGTATGCTTCTTAAATAGTCAGTCACATCATTCCTGTCTCTTTGTGCTCGGTTGACTTAGTTAAGTAGTGGTAATGTAGGTGCGAGGATGCAATTGGAAAAAGTGGTGAGTTTATTACTTTACACTTGAAGTCACATTCAGGTAGAGCAGCGTGCTGCAGGATACATAAAATAAGCTTCTTAGTATTATTGGTGTCTAGTTATTTAAAATTCTCATTATCTGCTTTTGAGCCTGTGACAGAGGCAACAGTCCAGGACATTAGTAACGCTAACACCCAAAAGCACAGATGTAAGCCGCAGAGACACAATTTATATGTGCCTTACATGAAACAATGTTACCTTTAGAGGAGGAGAAAACATTGGGATTTGAATCGGCCTAACGACAGCAGCCTCAGTTTAGAAACGCTGTTATCATCCTTTTAAAGATCTGTTAAATCCTTCTCCGACTGCTGGAAGAAATGCTGTGACACTATCAGATACACACTCTAAAAAAACCCAGTGGGCTTTGCTGTCCAGCAGACTGTTACATCTGTGATAGTGAAGACCTTCCAATCATTTTTTCCGCCAAAGGTGCTGTCACTATATTAACAGTGTGAAGGCAGCCTGAACTGGAAAAAAGAAAAATTATTTCCCCACTGACAGAATGTTTCTCCTTTTAGAAACACTTCAATACAATCACAGCAAAGATTATGGTTAAGACGGCAACTTGAGCAGGAAGGTCAGTGGTGTGAAAGCTGGAGGAGAGCAATCAACTTCCTCTGGGTGAATAAGGCCCTGATGAACCAGAGATGGGTCCAAACAGACCTCCTGCCAGTGTGCGTTTCATCTCAGTCACATAATGACATCATTCATCAAGCTGACACTCCTCAAGTAGCCTATATATAAGCTCCACTCGGAGAGATGTAACTTGCTATCTTTGATTCTGCATCTCAGCTGCACTCTGTATGAGAAGCCAGATAGCACTCCCATTTTGAAAAACAGCTCTGTCTCACCCGATGAGGCTCTCAGACCTGATGCCCGCTGTCCCCGTCCTCAGTGCCAGCTGACCGATGATCTCCTGGTTAGGGCTTATAATATAGCAGCACGCATGGGCCGGATTGGTAACTCCTTTTCCCACATTATCCTGGGCCTGTCTCAGGTCCTGCAGGAATCTGGTGTGGACTCCTCTGCCCAGACCCTCAGTGATTCATCCCTTCAGACCTTTGCATTCATGTCTAGGGTGCTTGGAAGATTGATGTCAACAGTGACACTGGCACGCCGCCAAGTCTGGCTGGCGCAGTCCTCTCTATCAGAAGGGTGTCACCGTACTCTCCGTTCTCTTCCTGTGGTTCCAGGTGACATGTTTGGGCCAGCTGCTCAGCAAGACTAGAGCGCAGTGCTCAAGTGGACCAGGCCAGGCAGTGGTTTGCTGGCCTGCGTCGGGGCTCAGGCACTTCACTCAGCAGCACATCAGCTACCGGGAGAGGGAGACCACAGACCCTTGGGTGGTATCCAGGCTGTCCAAGGGATACACACTGCAGTTCAGACGGCGGCCACCGACCTTCTGTGGGGTCAAAATGTCTGTGGTCAGAGATCCCACAAAATCCCTCGCCCTCGGCAGGGAGCTGGCATCCCTTTTAGACAATGACGCCATCAAGCCTGTCGAAGGGCATACACGGCTCAATGGGTTTTATTCAGTGTATTTTTTAATCCCGAAGAAGGACGGCGGGTTCTGCCCAAGGGCTGAACAGGTTTTTAAAGGTTCTGCCATTCCGCATGTTGTGGATGGCAGACATTCTCCAGTCAGTGGCACAGGGGGCATGGTTCGTGTCGATAGATCTCAAATACGCCTATTTTCATGTGCCTATTGCTCCACACCACAGGCAGTTCTTGCGATTCGCATTTCAGGGCCAGGCTTATCAATTCAAGGTGATGCCCTTCAGTCTCTCACTGGCCCCTCGCACATTGACGAGGTGTGCAGCGGCACTTGCCCCCATACAAGCCAGGGGTTTGACGGTCGTGCCATATCTGGACGATTGGCTAATTGTCTCCCCAACAGCGGAGCAGGCAGTCAGAGACACTGCTGTGCTCCTTGGGCATGTGAACCAGCTGGGCCTCACAGTAAACTACTCCAAGAGCAGTCTCACAAAAAAAGGGTGGAGAACACTTTGCAACTCATAGGTTGCTTTCAGGAAGGCGGAGTATTGAGATACGGCCACTTTCTCAAACTGCTGGGTATGCTGACAGCCGCATCCATGGTGATCCCGCTAGGTCTCCTTTCCTTACGGTCCCTTCAAATCTGGGTCAACACACTCCACTTGGATCCCAAGTGTCACAGAGGCAGGAACGTCAGGGTATCTAGCCCTTGCTGTCGAGCCCTGAAGCCTTGGAGGAGGAGGGGGTATCTGGTCGGGGGGGTTCCCCTGGGAGTGATCCCTGCCCGCCGAGAAGTTGTGGAGACGGATGCCTCGGCAGTATACCACATAAATCATCAGGGTGGCACCAGGGCCAAGCTGGGTCTGCAGGTATCAGAGCAGCTCCTTACGTGGGCATTTCCCCACTTCCTAAGCCTCAGGGCCGTACACCTCCCAGGAGTACAGAGCAGTGTAGTGGATGTTCTCTCCTTCCAAGGGCCACCACAGGGCAACTGGAGACTCACCCAGAGGTGGTGGAAATGATTTGGAGCTGATATGGCAGAGCAGAGGTGGACGTTTTTGCCTCAGAAACATCCACATTGTCCCCTCTGGTACTCACTGATGGAGGAGACCAGCCCTCTGGGACAGGATGCCTTGGCTCATGCTTGGCCAGCCCGCCTATGCCTGTCCTCCAATTCCGCTCATTCGTGCGACGCTGGAAAGAGTGCAATAGGCCGGCCACAGACTGTTACTGGTGGCCCCCAACTGGCCAGGGCGGCCATGGTTTCCGGTGCTGCTGAAACTACTCCAGGGGGAGCCATGGCGCCTCCCAAGGAGACCGGACCTTCTCTCTCAGCTGGAGGGACGCATACGGCATCCGAATCCGGATCGCCTTCAGGTTTGGATCTGGCCATTGGGAGCCAGGAACCACTCCTGGCATCCTGTGACCAGTCAGTAATCGACACGGTGTTAAGTTCTAGGGCTCCCTCCACTAGGTCGCTCTATGCTAATCGGTGGAAGCTGTTCTCCCAGTGGTGCCAGACACAGGGTGAACTACCGGAGAACTGCTCAGTGGCCATCATTCTGCGTTTCCTGCAGTCGTTGTTGGACGCAGGCAGATGTGCATCAACCCTAAAGGTGTATGCAGCGGCCATTTCAGCAGGGCACGTCAGAGTGAACAACCAGACAATGGGGTCACACTATTTGGTTAGCCAGTTTTTGAAGGGCGCACAGAGGCGTAGGCCATCAAGGGTCACTGTAGTGCCATCATGGGACTTGACATTGGTTTTGAGGTCAGTGTGTCGGCCCCCGTTCGAACCCATAGGAGAAGCAGAACACAGGTGGCTGTCTGCAAAGACTGCATTTCTGCTGGCAATCACATCGGCAAAGCGAGTGGTGAACTCCACGCCCTGTCTGTGAGCCAGATGCGTATGCGTTGGTATCCAGATGGTTCGGGGGTCACTCTCCTACCCAATCCCTCCTTCCTGCCAAAGAGGGGGCCTTCCTCACATGTAAACCAGGCAATTGAGTTGGCAGCATTCAGTCCACCAAGCTCATCGCAGCAAGCAACAGAGCTGTCAGAGCAGCTTTGCCCTGTTTGGACTCTTAAGGTGTATGTGGCTGCTACAGCCCTTTTTCGTAAATCCGACAAACTGTTTGTCCGTTATGGGGGTTGTCGGAAAGGTCAACCTCTGTCAAAACAGAGGCTTTCTAAGTGGATTGTTGAGGTGATTTTACACGCTTATAGGTCGCAGGGCCTACCTGCGCCTAGTAACGTTCGGTGCCACTCTACTCGTAGTGTGTCCACATCATGGGCAGCCTTGAATGGGGGTCTCTCTGCAGGACATCTGTGCTGCAGCGACCTGGGAGTCCTCATGTACCTTTGCTCGCTATTATCGCTTCAATGTGGCTGCTCAACAGGCTGTGGCGACGGCTGTCCTATCAACAGCTTCCATGCCTTAATGCGGTAAGCATTCCTCGTGACCTTGTTGGCATGAGTCATCCAGTACTGAAGCACCGCCCTCTGGCGGTCAGGAAGAATGAAATAGAACGAGAGTTACGAATGTAACTACGGTTCTATAAATTCTGGATGACCGCCAGAGCTGTCTGTCACTCGGAATCTGGGCGAGAAGATTCTGTAGGAACAGATTGCGTGATGACGTGGGGGTTTTATACTGGGGCGTGTGCCCTACGTCATCGCGCGGTCACAGGTGACTTTGTTGGTATAATAACTCGACCTGCACATGTGCGAGATGGAGATATCCAGTACTGAAGCACCGCCCTCTGGCAGTCATCCAGAATTCATAGAACTGTAGTTACATTCGTAACTCTCGTTTTATCCAATCAAATTGCTGTCATTTAGTTAACCCAGCAATGATTGTTTTTAAGGCCTTGTACTACATCTAAAGTGCTTTTTAACAGTGATGCATTCGCTTACTATTGTACATATTTAAGAGCATTTGAGTGGTGATGCATTCACTTACAGATGTACAAAAACTCTGCAGTGTAGAGGACTGCTAAGACTAATCGAAAAAGCTGCACAGTTTGTGCCTGAACTGAAGGTGAGTCAAGTCAGTCGAATGATTTGGGATTCGCACCTCTATACCTGAGCTGGTGTTCTACCGGCTGGTAACTGTGAAACAACACTTTATTTTACCGAAGATAAAATAATGTTTATATCCTTTGCATTACTCAACATGAGAGTGAGTTTTGGAAGGATAACAAAAACGTTGGGGTCGCTTGGGGAACTAGTACAAGTAACAAAGTATCACACTGATGCACCAGCAGCACGTTCATGGCTTTAAAAGTGTTAGCTACGTGGGATAGGCCACTAACCTCAATCTTCATGAATGAATGATGTGTCGTGCCAATCACTCTAACCCCTAATTTCCACTGGATACGTGTCCGCTGCGTTGCAGCTCCGATCCGGTTTTGCTCCGCCGTCCACCAATCCCCACCGGTTGTGGTTCGAGTACGCCACGGCGCAGTACGGTAGACAGCTGGCGTCAGGAGGAGGAGGAGTTCCCGCGATAATCACATAATCACTCCCGACCGGAGTTATAGGTCTGTGTTATTAAAAACAACAACAGGAAGTGTTCCCGACCGAAGGATCAGCAGAAGAGCTTGTGTTTGTCTCTTTTTTGAGATTGGGTGCTCGTGTGTTGACAGTGACAGTGACAGTTTTATTTTGAAAGGTAACCGGATGCTGTTTGTTATTTTGTCGCTTTACTTCCTGTCTTCTTCATGCTAAATTCAGCTAAATTGCTGCGTCGTGCTCCGGCATCCGCCAGAAATAGAAGTCCTGCGTATCTGTGCCGGAGGGCTCCGGACTGCCGGAGCTGGGACGGAGCTGATACGCAGCGCAGCGGACCTGGTGGGGATTGACTCATAGACTAAAGTAAAACATATCTGCTCCGCTGGCGTGGCGGAGACGCAACGCATCGGAGACGCATCCAGTGGAAATTGAGGGTAACAAAGAGGATGAGTGTCTGGTTACCACCATGGATGATGCCGGTTACGGTTTAGTGACAGGATGCTTTCATGATCAACTCTATGGTCTTTTAGGAGGCTGTTGTTTTATCTGATGTTATTTCTTGTATTTCATTCACACAGTCTGTATGAAAAGGGTCAGACCAGACCTAAAAACCCCTAAATATAAAGGGAAAGATTTTTTTTCTGTTGGCTCATGCAGCCACTGAGCAGACCGGATAAGAAGGAGACAGACATTAAGGCAGACTGTTCACAATTTACCTCTGATGCTGATAGGAGACATTTCGTCCATATCTTGACCCAGAAAAGGGATGGGGCTGGAGATCCAGTGGGGTTTGGTTCAGCCACGTTATTTTCACATTGACAACTGACGAGTGAGCACACACACATCCAGTGACAGGGCTGTAATAACTAAGCCATGCTGTGTTTGGACGGAGCAGCAGAGAGGCAGGTGAGCCAAGCACTAATCCACCGTTACATCTGTGTTACCCGTCTGTGTGTCTGCCTTCCACTGTTACCACAGAGCCCGCTGTGTAGAATATGGATGATGAAAGCTCGCTCAGCTGATGTCGGTGACTCACATTTCTGAGCAATCTCCATGCCTACTCCTACATCATGTTTACTTCTCCCTCTGACTCCAGATCAGCTCCCTCAGTCTCGGTAGCACACAGCTCAGCTCCCTCCAGTTACATCAGCTTCACCTTCAATTGATGCCGTAAAATATCCTCTTCTCCACCCCTCTGCTCCTGCTTGTCCGTGAAGCCACTGACCTGCACGCACACACATTCAACTATAATGTACGTAATGCATCATCAGTGACGTTACTGCATTTACGTTCAGTCACTATATGCCTCTGGGTGGATTGTAACAAATCCGTCAAGAAGTATTAATGATGGATTGAATACCCCTTGAGGAAGTTGGGGTGCTTTCTTGCCAGATGTTGAAGAGGGTGTCCATTCATGTGGATGTCAGAGTGTAACAGAAGTCAGAAGACAGTCTGTGAGAGCTCTTACAGTATTACAGGGATGTTAGGGTTAGGGATGTGATAATAAGAGATGTGATGATACTGAAATTAGACCAAAACTAACTGTCTTTCACCTTGTTACATAAAATTATTCTATATTCAATAATAGTTTTACAGTCAACAAACTCCATGTGCAGAGTCAAACCAAAACTGAATGTATCTGCTAGTATGTGTGTATTAAGGCCTCTGTGCCATTGAGATTGTCAGTCAGAAGCTATTAAAACACATCACTGAGCCACACACACATCACTGAGCCACACACACACACACACACACACACACACACATTTATTTTGACTCAATCCCACACACACTGCTTGCTTGCTGCCTGAAATACTCACTGGAGCAACAAACAGGGATTAAACTGCTGCTGAAAATAGTCCCCAACTAAGGCACTATTTCCTTCTGCTTCTTCTGCTGGGTAATGTTTTTTAAATAACTTTTTTTTTACAAAATCACTGAGCCTTTTTAAAAATGGAAATGTGTTTGTGAGATGTCTTTAAGGACTAAGGATCTTCAGAGGAACCTTGCAGCTGAGAGCTACAGACAGAGAAAGGAAGACAGAGTGTTTCTAGAGATGGATTAATACTTTATATATTTGTTGGCTTTTGATGAACTGGACAATGTCCAATGTCAGCTAGGTTTTAGCTCCAGCCCCATAGGCCAACAAAAAAACAGATCTGAAGGTCAGTACTTTTGTTTGCTATGAGATGTGCCTACACAGGTAGGTTCATATCCAGCATACACATTTGAATGATTAGAGAGTCTGCTGCCGGTCATTTTAAATGCTTCCATATGTGCAGTAATGTCACATCACACACACAAACTCGACAGGACGCAGGAAACAGAATACAAAGTTTGAGCTTCTAAAATCTATATTTTCAGGCAGCTCTGATGGAGCTCGTGAATTATCGGCTCTTTACTGTATGAACGTGACCAGTCCTTTCATCTTGTTGGGAGCTGCTACGCCTCAACTGTACACATAGGCCTCTCTTAATGGAGAGACACATCTGTTGTGATTTAGTAATGTCATTAATATTTTCCTCATTAAAGATTATTTCACATGTATTATTCTGGTCTTTTTTCTAACTCTGGTTGCTGCTAGCATCATCATCGTCACCATGAAGCACAGCAGCCTTATCTCCTTTAGCTTGTGATTGAGGTCAGCACACACTCACTGCTTACATTGGAGGTAATCATTTCCCCACCTTCATTATCTCATCCCTCTCTCCTCTCCTCCGGTTTGTCCCTTCAACCTGAGCCACTAATTCACCACCTCAATTAGACAGAGGTTTAATGAAGATGATTACGTCATTAGCTGTGTGTTACCTAAGGACAGGAGAAACAGTAGCCTCCTGGCTGGTACACAGATGGGGAGACAGAGGGAACCGGGGCTTTATATAGGTTAAAGAAAGAAAAGTGTGATTCCTGCTGACGCCTTCAGAAAAACGCTGACTGTAAAGAAACACTACATCACTGTTATCAGCTGTTTGTCCAAAAAAATAAGGTTTAGACGATGCTTTCATTATTGTCATGCTGTCATATTCAAGGTCCTTGCCCTAAATAATATGCTAATAGAAGTTTTCTAATGAGAGTTGATAGCTGCTGTCATTATACAGATGATTTGGAGTAATTGATGGTTTCAGATTACAATGATCAGACCTCGCTGCTGTCAGCCAACTAGGTTATTAATTTGTCAGCTCAACAACTATTGCTCAATGGCTTCCATTTCTTAACAACATGTTTTGTAATTATGCAAGTAAGTTGTTGTTACGTGTTGCTGATGATATGCACACATTTGACATTCCTGCAAACGACTGCATGGCATTGGTTTAACTAATATCAGCACACTAAAATCAGCCTGCAGAGATTTGAATTCTGCTTCAGATGCATAATCCATCACTCTACCGTTTCCTTGCCTTTATCTTCTATGTCAATGTGCGCTCAACATTATGTAATGCAGCTGTAGGCAAACACCCATTTAGAAGTTCAAGCATGTTGGTGTGTTCAAGGACACATCCACGTTTGAAATTCAGAGAGTCAAGGGGCATGACAGGAGCCGTTTTAAAGCCAGAAACAAGCAAAGTGATATTTTACATTATCCTCATTAGGTAATCATGATATGGTATCATGCTATTTATAGATGTCTGCATTTGATTAATTTCTTATTTCTATAAGTTACAGCCCGACCAACACTGAATTCTTTAGACCTAGACAGATGCTAGGGAGTAAAAAACTTCAGCTGTTCCTCTGAGCGTTTATTATGTTGTTCCTTTTCATGACCAGAAGACATAGCTAGTTCCACCTCGCTGGAGTCGTAAACAGCGACACAGCTTTGATACGAGGGGGAGGATCATTTGCAGGCCTCGACCGGAGTGTGTTTGTGTGTGTGCACGTGCTGAGAGAGAGAGAGTGCCTACAGCATACAGCAGGGGGCGGTGCTGCACAATAGGCTGAAGCTTAAGGCCACTGACAAAGCTGCTGTATTTGACACGCTGGAAGTGAGAATGCGTTGACCGCAGTATGTTTCGGTCATAAGCACAAAGGTTGAAGCCTTAGGAGGTGGATTTGCAAGATTACACAATCACGTGATCTTGAAAATCCGGCTATACACTTCAATCCAAACACTGACAGAACAGTAGTGGTGATATGAAATACATGCACATTTGTATCTAATGGAGCTCAGCATTTAAATCCATATACAGTGCCACTGATTGGTCTTCAACCTTCATTGTCTGCCTGTAAGATGCAAGAGAGCAGCTATAAAAGGCAGCAGGATGATGGACGGGCTTTATCATTTGGCCCGACGTGTGTGTGTGTGTGTGTGTGTGTGTGTGTGTGTGTGTGTGTGTGTGTGTGTGTGTGTGTGTGTGTGTGTGTGTGTGTGTGTGCGTGCACTTCTCAGAGTTTGTGACCTTATGTAAGGGTGATTTGTGCCGTGCGTGTGTGTGTGTCTGTGTGTGTGTGTGCTTGGCTTAGAGGAAGGTGAAGCTCTGAGATGATATGTCAGGCTGGAGGACACAGGCTGCCCCTCCACTCTGCCACATCTAACCATGTGTCATTTTACATTACAGTGCCACAGCACGCCAGCCACGTCCCTGTCTCTCCTTGTATATTTGTGTGTTTGTGTTCACATTCGAAGGGCAGTTAGCTGAGTGCCCACTTGTGACTGTCTGCGTCATGTGACATGGACGTGGGCAGGCCTCACAGACTGATGGAGGCTGTGGTGAAAACAGCACATCACCACTGAGCTCTTCAGTCGTGTAGAAATGTCTTCCAGTCCTCCTGGGAGGCACGTAGCAATGCCTCACAAATACCAGTTAGAGTGCTCTACTCTTTATTCACAGCACACAAGCGCTTGTTAGCTACGTCATCAGTGCACATTCCACAGTAAGGATATAGTACACAACAGCGTTCAGATGTGCCAGGATGCTGGTGTATGAAATCAGAATTTTGACTTGATCAGTTAGATGTTTGCAGGTCTCTCTTAGCCCCACGCAATTCTCTGTTAGCAGATTAAATCACCAAAATGTAAAAGAGACTGCTTTGGCTTTAATAAAAAAGATTTTTGCAACCCTAAGGATCTTTTTCTTTGTCTACTGGTAGAAGTGCTCGCTATTTTAAGTATGAGTTTGAGTACAGGAATATAACCACTTCTTTGAATCCCAAAGAAACTGAGATGGGAAGTCCTTCTGATGGGCTGAAGCAGCACAGCTGCACTTGGGTACTGTACAAGAGAGTTGATAAGAATTACTGTTCATAGAATATACTCATAAAGTACACAGAGAGGAAAACATTGCCTATTCGTGGCAACAAGTCTAATTGGAAATGTTTGCTTTCCATCCTTGGTAACCTGACCAATGAGGTTCTACAGTTTTATCTCGAGCTTGTACGTATCATGTTCACATTTGTTGAGCTTTGACCTGATCAGCGCTGACCTTAGTGGGTGCAGCCAACTATTGTTGACAACTGCATGACTGGAGAAAAATGAATGGCTCGTGTAATGATTTAATTATAAACTGACCTTGTGTCAAAGCCAGACGGACAGAATTATCATTTAGATGCAGTTACTAGGTTTGTATCTCTGAGACGTAGCATTCTCCTGCTAGCAACATTGGCATTGTAGTGCAGCACCACAGGGAGTTCTAACGCAGTAAAGACTGTGCCAACCAACGTGAATGTGAAGCACAGGACATTTGTATGTAATTAGACAAAAACTGGAAGTAATATATTAGACGGTAAACAAACACAGTTTTAACCCTAGTGATAAACCATGCACCTAAATCATGCTGTAGTAAGGGACCGAAGTGTACTCCTCCTAAAGATCCTAATACACTATTACACAATATTTCACAAGATCATGACCTATAGACCACCCTATATAATGACCATTGTAAAGTGTTCCTGTGTTGGTTAAGAAACTCAAATATCCCCAGTAATGCTGAAATGCAAAATGCACTTGGGTAAAATGGTCAAAGCAGTATTTAGATAAAATCACATCAGATAAATCTGTGTTTGTTAAATGCAAGTGCATGGCTAGCGGGTGACATAATTTCTAGCAACCTAACACTGGTTTTAACTCATTTTACCAGTGTCCTCCTCAAAAGTGGGGCAGCAGGGTGCCGTGGTGATTTAAAGCCCAGAGGCATTCACAGAATATTTGGCTCTGAAGCAAATGTGTGCAGCAAAAACCACAATTCACACAGTGTGTAATGAGGTAAAGTGTTCTAAATTGCTGAGACTAGCCAGCAACACTCTGCTTTAAATCGCCATGAGACTAAAGACTTCTCTGACTGATGGAAGCCGTTTTAAACATTTTAAAAAATTATCATTACATTAATGTCTCAATTTGCAGCTTGTTGAGGTGGGAGGTGTTGGGAGGTCCTCAGTGGACTCAAACGTGTCATGTGCAGATGAGCTTGTGCCTCAGATCCTCCCTCTTTGGGTAAGCAGGCGGGTTTAAAAATACTGCTGCCTCGGCTCCAACGCAAACCTCCCAGGATGCCACTGGAGAGCAGAGGCTGGAAGTGTGAGGCATGCTGGGAAATATGCACAAACACGAGCACACACTCACATATAAACACACTGTGGAGAGGAGGAGATGACGAGAAGACAGCAGGACAAAAGAGCAGGGAGGGGATGAGGAAAAGCTCATAATAGTATAAACGGAGCAAAATGAGGAAGGTGTTTTTTTTAGGGCAACTGTGAAAAATACAAAGGCCAGTCTGATGTTAGAATTACAAAAACTGGGACTCTATGTTCTGTAAAGAGAGGAGGGGAAGTTAGAGAGAGAGGAAAGAGAGAAGATGGTAGACGTCTTCAAGATTCTGGTTTTAGACCAAAACCAGCAGTGCAGTGAAAACACAGGTCTTCCCATTTATTTTCTTGAGGGTATTCCGTTTTGGCTGTGGCAATGCTGGACACAGGGGGCTACAGCGAAAAACAGCAGTGACAAGTTTGGGAGAGACTCAGCCCGGCAACATGTTGCTGTGATCAATCACATTAGCTGGCGATCTGACTGGCAGAGTGAATGAGTGAAACCACAGAGGAGTGTAATATCATGGGTCATGTGTAATCACTCAGTTTGAATTTATACACCAGTTAAAACACATCTGTGGATGCTGACAATCACTGTAGGACCGAAATGCTTAACCTACTGTTGCAGAGGCATGACAGCAGATCAGAGGCAGAGCAGAACAGGTCAGTAGCTGGGCTTGTTCTTCAGCATGGCTCAATGCTACAGGGGAACAAACGGTCACTTCTCTGTGTAGCGTGATGTTTCCCTTGTGATCACTCGGTTTGATCTTGATCCCAGTTGATGACATGATGTAATGATCTGCCTCATCCTGGTTGCTTGGCTGTTATTTTGAATCCGTTGATGAGGACACGTGATCACTAAACAGGAATAGCATGCCAGTAGCATAACAACATAGCAGCTTCTCCTTTCAGCAAACTGATCAGCGGGGGTTCCCAACACGTCATACACATGGACCGTGGAGGGAGACTACCTCACCATTGCACAAGCCTGCAGCGTTTCACTGCTCCGCCTGATCTGGTCTGAATGTACCCGAACATAACAGGTTTCAACAAAAACCAGTGTAGACATGTGGTGCACAGCACACAGTGGTGTTGCACTCAGAAACTGAGGGGGGCACCAAATCACACAAAATGACATTTTCTACATGATGTTGCTTTAACTGCCAGCATATTACTCTGCCGGCTGGGCTGGTATATGAATGTGGTAATGATATTCTGATTTGATTTTGTTTACTCCAAAGTCACTTTCTTCCTTCCATGGCAGGAGCAGTATTTCATGGCATGGAGAGTGACTCCTTATGCCTCAAGGGACTTATGGGGCTCTGGATGCATTTAATAACAGAGAAACTAGTTTGTGACACAAAATACATGAAATTTTCACCAGGATTGATCTCATGAAAATACAAACTCCATCCACAGTCACACATGAATGAGTCGAATGTCTTTACTGGCAGGTTCATTCTGCACACAGCACAATGTTCTGCCTCCAGCATTCTGAGCATCACACAGACTGATGAGCAGATTCACTATCAGACTGACTATTGCAGGAATGTGAACCTCATTTTCTGTTCTTCCTTTACCTCCTCTTCAGTGCAGCTCCAATCATCCTTAGGAAAGCATCAAAATGCAGTCATGAACCATTTTGTACACAAAAGCCTTTGTTGCCAAGCAACACAAAGGATGTGTCAGAGGTTTGGTTGGTTTTTCACACAGCTGTGAAGGTGTATGTAGCTGCAGTGAACTTATTGGCTGCCAATTAGCCATCATCAGCTGCGGGGACACACTGCAGGCTGTGATGTAGCAGCTCTTTGACAGGGTTGAATTGAGCTGTTCTGTGGCCCTGGGGCAAAGATGAGCAGCTGGGTCTCACACTGTCTGTCTGTCTGTCTGTCTGTCTGTGTTCTACACATTCTTACTCATCAAGGGGAGTTTTGCTCAGCCTGTGGAAACAGTTGTGTGATTTTTTTTTCTGACTGATAATGTTACAGTGACATCATTCAGAGTTACCTCGGCTTTGGCTTTGAGACAAATTTATGACAGAAACACTGAGGCAGTATCTCGGGCAAGTAGGGTCTAATGGAAGATGGAATGGAATGAACAACTGTGAATGTGCAATACTAATACTTCGAGTTGGGAACAGGACTCAGTACTGTTAATGGCACATTAAATGAATCAGTGCCAAATGCCAGTACCTGAGCAGCATGCTTTCTTTGATTCAAAGTCAGTTAAAATTCAGGGATATCAATCTGTCCATTTAAGTAGCACTAGTGACTGTGAGTCAGTTTCACCTTCTTTGCTGCAAATCAAAGTTCCAGCAGGTGCAATGGAGAGGCAAAAGCAAGACAACCCTAAAAAGGGAATGGGTTTGCATGTGATCCAGGTCTGGGAGGAGATCCCCAGGACACCACCCACCTACTCATCAGGAGCATGCCCAGACATTGTCAGGAGTGCGAACAGGCAAGCGGGGGCCATACATACTACTGAGTCACATCATGAGTTGCCGTGATATATTTCATGCAAGTCAGATCAGCCTGTGATTTAAATGTTTTACTTGTGAGGTGTGATTTTGGGTTGATGATTTTGGTTTCCGTTGACTGCTGTTAAAGCTAACCCTAACCCTCAGTTGAAACACAGTAAACCTGAACAGTAAACCCCTTGCAAGGATACTGTAATTTTAGGTATTTGTCACCTTTTTCACAGATGGCTTCGCATAGAGGAGTGTTAGGAACTAAACTTTAATGTTGAAAGGTCCTCCCTGCCCATTCCCCAAGCTTAAATCTGAACACTGAATTGCAATTACAGTGGAATCATGTATGATTGTAAAATTAAATTGTGACAATAATTTAAGCACCGTCGCTCTATTCAGGTTGAGACAAGGCAAAAACAAATCATCTATCTGTTCTTGACACAAATCTAGGATGGCTTGAATTTTTTCAGTGAGCCTGGAGAATTCTGGGAAACTGAGTTCAGTTCGGCTTCCGTTTTGAGATCCACGATGAACAACTTCATCAGTGGGTCCCAACAAAATCAGTGGTTTCACTGTCAGAATTTGAGCCATTAAGTCCAATAAAATTTGGGAAGTCTAGAAGAGCCCCAAGATGAAATCATTTGATCTCCATTCAAGTTAGCCGGGCGATAAACCAGTAGCTAGCAGGCTTAGCCACACAACACAGAAGATCTAGGTATGTTTATCAAGCCATTTTGGCTTAGTGAGCTCTGAGCACTGAGCAGCTATCATAGGAATGAACGGGGCTCCATCTGCATGGTTGTGTCCAGATATAAGTAAACATCCTTGGTGGTCCTTGGTCGTGATAACTCCACCCCCAGCCTGCATGACATAAGCAGTTCTTTGTTCTAGACCAGCAAAGTTGGTGCCATTCTGGAACTACTTATCGTGGCCAAATGCCAGTTGTCAAGAACTGGTTCCAGATTACGTATTGGCTCCGAACCAGCACATAGTAAGTGTAGATGATAGTTTAAGAAAAAAGATCTGCCCTGCTAAAGAGACACCAATCTCAGTTACACTCTCAAATAAGTGACTTGTTGAGACCTTTGCAAATAAGATCGGTTTTTGACTGGAAAACCTGTGTATCCTGTTTCGATTGTTTAAGATGTGGTGTTATCATCGGGGTACCTTCATTATAAATAGTTATTGGCTCCTCGCGTCTGCTCATGCTGGATATGGAAGATGATGCATTTCATCATCCAGTGTGTGTACATTCACAAAGCTGGACCATGAACAGCTGCCTTCCACACATTAGTGCAGAACTCTAATTTCACTTCACAAAACAACTCCCTGCTTTCTTCTCTCCCAGGCACAAAACCAATTTTGATATTCTCTTCTTCCCCGACTGGCAAATTAATTCTTCAGAATGCTTTGCTCTCATTTGCTGCAGCCATTCATTTAAGCAGCAGCTAATCAGCACTGAAAGTCCACTTTTTAGGAAATTGTATGCTAACTTCAGTTGAGCAGTTTAAATGTCCTTGCAGGCATTGGTCTGCCTAGAAAGTATTCAGATATTTGTTACCACTCAAAGTGAATTTTGTAAAGTACAAGCCAGGATCTGTTCAATTGTCTATGGTGCCCAACTACTGAGGGGTGCTTGTGAGGAAATGGCAACATGTTCTCACTACCAACTTGTCAATTACTGCAGCTTTGGTTTGTGACCTAAAGCCTCCAACTACGATGCTTTAGGTCCCCCTCTAGCTTCAGTTTTGCATGGGCAGGGCTCTGTTGCCAGGTTAGCAATAATACAAGAGCAACATCCGGTTAGACATCCAAAATAAAGCTTGCTGACAAACACTTGACATATTATGAGTTTTGGACCATTTATGTTGTGAAACAGTCTGGTTGGTTTTAGTGATCATGGTTTGGGTTAAAATTAGTGCATAAGAACTGCCACACAATTGCACAAAATCAGCTTTGATAAATGGTTACATATGAGACTCATACTCTGGTATCCTGGGTGGAATTCCTGTGTTTGACCCACGCTACCACAAGGGTTGGGCCACTTATGGCTGACAGTCATCAACTGTTGAGCCCCGTACTATCGTAGCATTGTGATTTAAATGGCACCCCACCAGAGAATACAAAACATTACTGTTTACCGTCCCGAGTTTCCATAGTGCAGAATTTATTGGCATTGCATTGGTTGCAGCAGTGCTGTTTTTTCTGCAAACTGCTGTTACTTTGTTTCTCTCATTCGTGCTGTTATTCACATTTTCTTACCTTAGCTTCCTCAGTATAGCTAGCTGGCTAACTTTGTTGCAAGTTTCTGAGGCTGAACACGGCTAAGTCACAGAAATATGTTGCAGAGAAAAAGATTCTACTGAACCCGGCATGGGGGATGTATGTTGGATGCTTGCCAAGCATGTGAGAGCTGATCTGACTCCCATTCACAATTTTTCTAGCGGGGTGAGACAGTAGGACATTAGGAAACAGTGGTGACTACAGTGGTGTGCTACAGTAAAGACCAACTCCGACCTTACGGACACTCTTCCTTGAACACCACCTTGAATTAATAAACACATAATGACAAGCCCCCCCTCCTGATGTCATCGTCCATGACAATGTTCATGGTCATATGGTCATATACCAATCATGAATGATGCAAACATGCAAAGTTGAAAAGAGTTGAAAATATTGAACTCAAGCAAGGATTTCTTGTCAAGCTGTGTCGTGAAAGCCTTTTCGGTATTGACATTTACATTGACGTCATGATGTCAGTGTTGCTAATGTCCAGGCGCTCAACAGCAATGGAAGAGAGGGTAATAATCACTAATTGTGGCCATTTGTGGACACCCAGAGATGCACAATAAAACATCTACTCATTCCAAGACAGGACAAAAAAGGAGCTGGTGGAGAGGAAAGTGAGCAAGGAAGTTGGACTACCTGGTAAGTCATAGAAATGTGTCTCAGCACAGCATAACTTAAGTCGATCCAAACACCATTCAGGGAATAAGCATTTTAAAAGTTGTTTGAATGTGTTTTTTTTTACGAGACAGCATTTTCATGTTATTTCAGTGTCCTTCTGTTCCATTTACTGCAGTCAGATCACAGAGAAATCTTTGTTTTCGGTTCTTACTGATGTGGTAAAACAGATTAATTCAGTGTGTGTCTACTTGCTAGTCACAGTAACTATTTATTGATCTTAATTTTTTATTTTTCTTTATTTGTAGAACTGCCACTCAGCGGCGCCACAGCTGAGTACTGGGCACCGGTCAGCCTCAGGTAGTGTTAAAGCTGGAGTCATCTTGACACAGCTTAGGACGGTGAAATTCCCTGAGCTTCCCCGAACACATGAGCAACCCCCAAAAAATGCAGAATCCTGAGAATATATTCTTTCTCTCGCACATTGTTAGGCATAGAGGACATTTCACCTGTTGTGAACACACCATGTGTGTGAAGAGCATGTCAAACACAAGCAGGGCGAGTGAATGCATTCTTCCTCAGGGTGTCAGGGAGGCCTCAGAGGATGGCAGCAGCATGAAGCTGCAGATGGACTCGGCTGCTAGTCAATGTATGTAACTGTTAGTGCCATCACGTGGGGTATATTTGCCTTGTATTATTTCTACAAATTTAGTGTGTTTATTTGCCATAATGTAGCGACTGTATGAACATAGTTGTTGCTAGTGAAGTGTGCAGTGTGGATTCTCTAGACTTCTCTCTTTTTTGTAATAGTAGATTGATTGTAGTCACATGGACTGGTCTGTTCACAACCTCACTTCATATACATTCTGCCTCTAAAGCCTACCTTCCATCCATCCATCCATTTTCGTCCGCTTATCCGGGGCCGGGTCGCGGGGGTAGCTGCCTGAGCAGGGACACCCAGAGTTCCCTCTCCCCGGACACTGCCTCCAGCTCTTCCGGGAGGATCCCAAGGCGTTCCCAGGCCAGCTGGGCGACATAGTCACGCCAGCGTGTCCTGGGTCTTCCTCGGGGTCTCCTCCCAGCGGGACATGCCAGGAACACCTCCCGAGGGAGGCGTCCCGGGGGCATCCGAAACAGATGCCCGAGCCACCTCAGCTGGCTCCTCTCGATGTGGAGGAGCCGCGGCTCTACTCTGAGCTCCTCCCAGGTGACAGAGCTCTTCACCCTATCTCTAAGGGAGCGCCCTGCCACCCTGCGGAGGAAACTCATTTCGGCCGCCTGTATCCGGGATCTTATTCTTTCGGTCATGACCCAAAGTTCATGGCCATAGGTGAGGGTCGGAACGTAGATTGACTGGTAAATCGAGAGCTTCGCCTTTCGGCTCAGCTCTCTCTTCACCACGACAGACCGATACAACGACCGCATTACTGCGGCCGCTGCACCGATCCGCCTGTCAATCTCACGCTCCATCCTTCCCTCACTCGTGAATAAGACCCCAAGATACTTAAACTCCTCCACTTGAGGCAGGAACTCTCCTCCCACCTGGAGGGAGCAAGCCACCTTTTTCCGGTCGAGAACCATGGCCTCGGATTTGGAGGTGCTGATTCTCATCCCAGCCGCTTCACACTCGGCTGCAAACCGCCCCAGGGCATGCTGGAGGTCCTGGCTCGAAGGAGCCAACAAGACCACATCATCCGCGAAAAGCAGAGATGAGATCCAGTGGCTCCCGAACCAGATCCCCTCCGGCCCGAGGCTGCGCCTAGAAATTCTGTCCATAAAAATAATGAACAGAACGGGTGACAAAGGGCAGCCCTGCCGGAGTCCAACATGCACTGGGAACAGGTCTTACTTACTGCCGGCGATGCGAACCAAGCTCCTGCTCCGGTCGTACAGGGACCGTACAGCCCTTAACAGAGGGCCTCCGACCCCGTACTCCCGGAGCACCCCCCACAGAATGCCACGAGGGACACGGTCGAATGCCTTCTCCAAGTCCACAAAACACATGTGGACTGGTTGGGCAAACTCCCATGAACCCTCGAGCACCCTGCGGAGGGTGAAAAGCTGGTCCAGTGTTCCACGGCCAGGACGAAAACCGCATTGTTCCTCCTGAATCCGAGGTTCGACTATCCGCCGAATTCTCCTCTCCAGTACCCTGAAATAGACTTTCCCAGGGAGGCTGAGGAGTGTGATCCCCCGATAGTTGGAGCACACCCTCCGGTCCCCCTTTTTGAATAGGGGGACCACCACCCCGGTCTGCCAGTCCAGAGGCACTGTCCCCGACTGCCACGCGATGCTGCAGAGACGTGTCAACCAAGACAGCCCCACAACATCCAGAGACTTGAGATACTCAGGGCGAATCTCATCCACCCCCGGTGCTTTGCCACTGAGGAGCTTCCCAACTACCTCAGTGACTTCGGCTTGGGTGATGAATGAATCCACCTCTGAGACCCCAGTCTCTGCTTCCTCTATGGAAGGCATGTCAGCGGGATTGAGGAGATCCTCGAAGTATTCCTTCCACCGTCCGACAATGTCCCCAGTCGAGGTCAACAGCTCCCCACCTCCACTGTAAACAGTGTTGGTGGAGGACTACTTCCCCCTCCTGAGGCGCCGGATGGTTTGCCAGAATTTCTTCGAGGCCGACCGATAGTCCTCCTCCATGGCCTCCCCGAACTTTTCCCAGACCCGAGTTTTTGCTTCTGCGACTGCCCATGCTGCAGCTCGCTTGGCCTGCCGGTACCCGTCAGCTGCCTCAGGAGACCCCCGGGCCAACCAGGCCCGGTAGGACTCCTTCTTCAGCTTGACAGCATACCTTACTTCCGGAGTCCACCACCGGGTTCGGGGATTGCCGCCACGACAGGCACCGGAGACCTTACGGCCACAGCTCCGGACAGCCGCGTCAAAAATGGAAGTGGAGAACATGGTCCATTCGGACTCAATGTCCCCAGCCTCCCTCGGGATCTGGTTAAAGCTCTCCCGGAGGTGGGAGTTGAAGACCTCCCTGACAGAGGGTTCCGCCAGACTTTCCCAGCAGACCCTCACAATACGTTTGGGTCTGCCAGGTCTGTCCAGCTTCTTCCCCTGCCAGCGGATCCAACTCACCACCAGGTGGTGATCAGTTGACAGCTCAGCCCCTCTCTTCACCCGAGTGTCCAAGACATACGGCCGGAGGTCAGATGACACGACAACAAAGTCGATCATTGACCTCCGGCCTAGGGTGTCCTGGTGCCACGTGCACATATGGACACCCTTATGCTTGAACAAGGTGTTTGTTATGGACAAACTGTGACTAGCACAGAAGTCCAGTAACAAAACACCACTCGGGTTCAGATCAGGGAGGCCGTTCCTCCCAATCACACCCCTCCAGGTAACACTGTCACTGCCCACGTGAGCGTTGAAGTCCCCGAGTAAAACAACGGAGTCCCCGGTTGGAGCACTCTCCAGTACCCCTCCCAGGGACTCCAAGAAGGCCGGGTACTCTGCACTGCTGTTCGGCCCATAAGCCGAGACAACATTGAGAGACCTATCCCCGACCCGAAGGCGCAGGGAAGCGACCCTCTCGTTCACTGGGGTAAACTCCAACACATGGCGGCTGAGCTGGGGAGCTATAAGCAAGCCCACACCAGCTCGTCGCCTCTCACCGCGGGCAACTCCAGAGTAGAAGAGAGTCCAGCCTCTCTCAAGGAGTTGGGTTCCAGAGCCCAGACTGTGCGTGGAGGTGAGCCCGACTATTTCTGGCCGGTACCGCTCGACCTCCCGCACCAGCTCAGGCTCTTTCCCCCCCAGCGAGGTGACATTCCATGTCCCCATGGCTAGAGTCACCGTCCGGGGATTGGGTCGCCGGGGACCCCGCCCACGACTGCCACCCAAATCCCTCTGCACCGGCCCCTTCTGAACCCTCCAGCGAGTGGTGAGCTCACCGGAGGGCGGGCCCACGTCGCTCCTTCGGGCTGGGCCCGGCCGGGTCCCGTGGGCAAAGACCCGGCCACCAGGCGCTCGCCTGCGGGCCCCAACCCCAGGCCTGGCTCCAGGGTGGGGCCCCGGTAACGCCAATCCGGGCGACGTAAATTGCCTTGATTTTATGTCTTTCATTAGGCCTTCATTTCTTCAAGTCTGAGAGCTCCTTAAGAGTTCCTGACTGATTTTGCACTGCAGTCCTGTAACAGTGTTCAAATCAGGATAGACGGGCCTGATAAAAGGATCAAAATCAATGTAGCAGAGCCAGACAAGTCATCTTTTGTGTTGCAGTTCAAGTCATTCCATGTCAGCTTACACAGAATTGATTTTTGCGCCGAAGTTTTTAGAAAGACCAAATAGCTTCTAGATATGACAGAACTACATTCATGCTACACAGAATCAGCATTCGGTTGCAGACTAATGAAGATAAACATTTAAAAAATGATAATACTTGTGAAAAATTATTTATTGTTATCATACTCTGCAACAACCATTTAAATAAACAAATCATCCGTAGGCTCTTTTGGATGTTCAGCACTAATTTCAACCCGACCCAGTGAAAATAAGCCGTTAGTGAAGTTTAGAATACACATCCAAAGAATCCCAAAAATGATGACATTCCATTTCATTGTGGAAGTTAAGGTCTTTGGACTTCAGAGAGCAGTGCCTCAGGACTGCAGGGCCATGTCAACATACAGTGCATGTACAGTAGGACTAGTGAGAGTATTAGGTATCCAATTACGTATCCAGCCATACTGATACTGCAGTTAATTTAATACTTTACTGAAAAATGTGTTGAACTTCGTTGAGAATTGATTCGGTCAGTTAAAGCAAAAAATGTCACACAGTCTCTGGTTGTAGCCTCTGCAACATTAGCTCATTCTGCTTTTCTTTGTTTTTCTCTTCTCTGTAACACTCAGTATCTTAGCTGTCCACAAAGCTTGGAGGATCCAAGAGGTGGCAGTTCAGGTCAGCATTTCTGTGACCCCATTCAGTCTTTCCATTAGCTGGCTTTGCAAGACGAGCTCTTGGCTGAAAAATAAGGCGCATGAGAAATAAAAGCCCTGCTAGCAGGCTGCACCTATAGCAAGTGTTTTTATGTGTGTACCAGAATCTTTTTGTGCCCCATCTGTCACACACAAACACACGCTCCATGGACATTCAAACACCAATATCTCAGCTAATGTGTTTTCACTCTCCATGTGTCCCGTCTACCTGCCATTTTCTCCCACTGCTCAACAGTGGCTCTGGCCCTTTTGCTTAATGCACCACATGTGCTCCATCCACAGTGGCACTGTAGTCTAAGTGCACGGTGCTCTTTCAGGGGCTCAAACTCATTACATTAGACCAACCTCTGAGCCTCAAGTGCAACTTGCAACGATGGGGCAGCTTTACGAGCACTCGCCTTTTACTGCCATCTTGAAGAAATGGAAGCAGAAAAACACGACATGACTTGTCCCAAATATCAAACTATTTTTGTCTCTGAACAGTGCCGTGTAAACCTCTTCTTGCATTTTCTTATGTGGACTGGTGATTCGCAAAAACTTTAAAACTTTAAGTATGACCTTCTTCAGTTAAGATAACACAGTCATCTGTCCTGAACCATCCATCAGTAAACCGTCCCTTTTTTCATATCTCATTCCCTTTGTGCTCATTCAGATATCTTGCCTAATTTAGCTCTTTGATTAACAAGAACAGATGGCAGCCACCTCAAAATATTCTCCTTTAAGTCTTCTATTGGCATATCAGAGAAGTAGACTCCTTGAACATCTCTCTGTTTACTCAGTGACCAAACACTTGAAACTTCACTTTTTGTTGATAATGTACCTTAACATTTTATGACGTGCCCCTGAAGTTATTAAAGATTTCGAAGGCACTGGAAAATAAGTTATTTTGCTTCGCTTTGCTTTTCATTATCACAGTGTGACCCTTGAATAAATAACACCACAGGAGATGGGGTCTCGCGTCACACTTCTGCTTCTGAGTGTTTTCACAACCCAGAACGTCCTAACGTCTATAGACCACCGCATGCCAAGGAGAATGTTTTCACTCCTTTTTGGATGCTTTGATGACAATTTTCTCTTTGTATCAAATATTGTATCATTGTCTATTCTTTTGTTGTCTTTGAACACACAGGAAGTGTGTGCTGGCAGTGCGAGTTGGGTGCAGAGCTAGACTTTTTGGAGGAATAAACACCCAGAGTCTCACCAGTATCTCTGATCCAGAGCAGTTTACTGGTGGTAGGAGAGCTCAGGGATTACTTTTGAACTTTTCTGATTTAAAAGTGGGTTTATCTCATTCCTGTGTATCAGCCTGACTGCAGCAGTGATCCGGAAGTGACCTCCATTGTCGGGTGTTTCTGTTCTGCAATGTTGACTGCTGACGGGAGCTGGAGGGGAAATGTACTTTACGGTGATTGACCTGATTTCAAACACACAGATACACACACACACCCTCGGTGAGTGTATGTTGCTCGTCAGTTTATGGCTAATGTACAGTCAAGTAATCTGGCTGTTTGGGGCGAGTAAACACTTCTGCAAGTTACTTGATAAACACAAATGATCTCACAGTCAAACTGGCATGTAAGGCCTCACTGGTGGTGAACACAACGTCAAACAACTGCCAACGCTGATGAAAATCGATCCGATATGACTCTAGCCCAAATGCTGACAGACGAGTTCATGTTTCAAAGTTGTATTCACGTTACTTTTAGTCTTGTTTCGCAACTTCCATCGTCACTCTTTCCTGGAAATTGTAGTGTTGCACTGTTACCATGGATAAACTTGTAGATTTCTCTGGGTTTGAACATTGTCAGATACATTTGGGGTATTTAATTATCTTTATTGACTGACTCGAGGTCCAGATATAAAAGACACACACAATAAACAGACAAACATAAGATTACATATAAATAGACATGTGTGCTCAATGGTTAAAAAACATATTGTGAGTGCACAACTGAACAACATATACAACAAAGGTGGTTTAGACTTTCTGATACAGAACAATAAAAGTCATATGTCATATAAGTCATATATATATACATATATATATGAGAGTGGGTCCCATACTGCAGGTATCCAAAAAGAGATTGTTTTGATTGTGGTGAATGTTACACAGAGTTGACTGCACAAGCCTTTGAAACTGTATCAGACAGTACAACAATCCAACAAATCTAACTTAAAAGAATATTAATGTTGAGCTTTCATTTCAGTGGCAGACGCTATGATCTAACAATTTGTGGGAGTGGCGGTAGCTTACCTCCTTTTACTTGTTTGTAAGGTTTCAGCTCGAAGCACACGGCATACATGTTTAATGAGTGATTCATTCTTTGAATTTTAAAAGCCTCACACCTACGACATCTGTTCTGGAAATAGCTAAGTGACAGGAAAAATGTGCCACATAAAGGAGCAGCCTGCTATAGTTGGAAAAATCACACAGCTTTAAGAAGTAGACATTCATGCCTTCGGTTGTTCCTACAGCTGAAAAGGATTTTCAGCTGTAGGTAGGATATTGTTGTTCCTACAGCTGAAAATCCTTTTCAGTTGTAGGAACAACGGAAGGCACTTATGCAGGACATACATCGAGAGGAAATGTATCAAATGTATTCATGGCCCAGAAAAGTGTCTCCTGCTGGAAAGGGAGAAGATATCAGAGAGAAGAAGAGTGCACACTGAGCTTCACAGCTGGTTTCCCACTTCAAACATGAGTATGAGGCTTTACAGCACAGCCAACATCACAAAACCCTGAAATCTTCACACCTGAGCTGTAATTTGAATCTCTCAATCCTCTCTGTATGTAAATGAGTTTAGTGATGGTGTTACATAGAGGACAGGAGAACTTCACTCCTGCTCCAGGCTGCTTGTAATTAGTTTGAGTTGACTTGTGGTGATGTCTTTGCCAACAAATCCTGTTGTTGTCTGTGAAGTGCTACATGCTCTTGCATTTAAACAGCAAATGTGTCACTGGATATTGTGATCAGCCCTATGGTGAATTCAGGTCTTTGCTTGGTTTGTCTGTCCAACACTCGCCTAAGATGCCATGAAATTTGCTCCAGGAACTGATTCTTGGTGATGTTTGAGACCTCTGATGCAGTAGTTCTCCACAACAACACATTTGACTTTGACAAGGTCCTGCATCTTGAAGAGGAACTCCTAGATTACCATGACAGCAATAGTTGGCCTATACCTACAATAACTGCATATTTTGTAGGTCATATGGAGGAAGTGGAAACAGGTAGTGAACTCAACATTGACATATAATCATGTTTTAAGGTGCTGGATCCACATCCAGCACTTGCAGAACAACATTAGGAGTCATCATGAGTCATGTTTGTGTACAAATATTGAGTCCGATACACTCACTTTGGTCTCTACTAATTTTCAAGATCACATGATCATGTGATCTCGACAGTCCAAATGCTTTGCAAGGTTAGAACATGGTTGCTTTGACCTAAAGGGTATATGTCAATACCGTGTGTACAGCTTGTCGCACTGTGGGCAAAAGAGCCATTTAATGCCATTTTAAAGGTCTTGAGACAACTTCTCAAACACTGACACTGTTGGATGACGGTGGACCCAACCTGCAGTCCAAAAGCATTAGTACCTGACAAGTTGGGAGTGAGTCTGAAAAATCGACTTTCTTTACAAATGGACCTCCGGGATTTAGTAAGGTCAAGTTCACTTGGTCACAAGAGGTTCTTAACAAGAAAGTGTGAACATGAATTATGTTAGGCTTGAACATATGCTATTTTTCTTGTGAGGACAGCCTCAGATTTCTATAAAATGTGGTTGCCAAAGGATCCTCAAAACTCTAGGAACCCTCCATGCTTCTTCTTCACAGACCGCAACACAGATTTGGGCTTCTGAACTATTCTAGACGTAGAAGACAGTAGGTGAACTGTCTCCAGTTGTGTTTCAGTTTGATCATTTGCTTTAAAAGACAGTATTGACATATGTGGACAGAGCATGAATGAAAGCCTGAGAAATGCCTTTTCTTGTACAATGGCTCAGTTCCTACCAGGTTTTGTGATGAACTGATGAAACAGCTGATGAATTAGTGATGCGGAGAAATGAAATTACTCTGAAAAAATAAGTGACAAACTCTGTGTCGTGCCCTTGGAGGCAGTGCAGCACTGCACAGAATCCATATTCTTCCTCTTTCTATCATCTGAACAGACATGCTGCTTAGCTGTGCTGCCTTGGCAGGGCAGCCTCGTGGGGTTTTCTTGCAGGATACCACTCCACGTTGACACATGTGTCTGATAACACTGGCACAATGGTGGTACAGGCAGAGCAGGAGAGAGAGAGGCAGGGAGGGAGGGCTGTTTAGCACAAGCGCTCGCACAAGCAGAGCTGTGCCTTCACCCGGAGCACAGCTGATGGAAGAGGCAGCCGTCCTCCTCCTGCTCCGCCTGCCTCCGTAACTACTGCCGCAATTCCTCTGGTGAGTCAACAAGCTGTGGACTTTATGGCTGTTGTGTTTTTCTTTTTTTTTTACGATGCGTGGAGTGTGTATATTTTCATGGTTTGCAGACACTGTGAAATATGGCGTACAGTGTGGCATATGCTGAGAGGTTATTTATTGGCAGTGTAGATTGCAATGCAAGATTCACACATGCTGTTGCCAAAGCTTTCTTTCAAAATATGAGCCGCTCCACTGTGGCTCTGAGCTGTTTGTGTGCTGTTTCAGCTGAGTGAGTCAGAGGTGCAATTTCCTAACAGCAGCTACTGTCATTACAGCTGCTGGACAAACTGTCACTGGCTGCTTGTGCGTATACAGAATAATAATCAATGTGGAAGTAAATCAGATCAAGATATTTGTTCGTCGCGGGGCCATGTTTTGCACATCAGTCGTAATCAGTGACTGATTTTAGGTTTGAATTTCTCAAAGCATATATGAAACATATACAGCATCATATTCCTTTTCTTCTATCTATTGGATCTACAAATTTTCAAATAGTATTTTATTAGCTATAAAAATCTTAAAATCAATCTGTTTTCTTTTTGTTCATTTTAGAAAATCGCAAAATCTGTTGTCTGTCTCCAAGTGTTAGAAAATGATATTATATATGCATGTTCTATCTATTATTTGTTGTCAAATGGCCAAATGTATCATTAAAGCTAGATAATCACAAATAGGATCTATCTGTATCCACCTACCGACAGACATACAGTAAATACCATCTGTCTGGTTACCTGCTCAGACCAGGACTTTGCTACCGCCTCCAGCTGGCAGTTGAAGCGCTGCAGCAGCATGATTTTGACAGCCACATCAGATAGCCACCGCTGGGCTGATGGATCAGCCATGTGGACGGCTTCATCATAGTTGCAATGGCTGTGAGGACGGAGAGTGGAGGCTGGGGTGGTTTTGGGCTGATGGATACTGTGGAAGTCGGACAAAGCTTTACCAATTACACACAGCCAGAGAAAGCACAGGAAGTGTAACGAAGCATCTCCATCACTGTGACAGGATAATGTTCTGTGCCTGCTGTTTCTACTGAGCTAGCCCTGAAGAGAGTTGTAGTTTTGGGTAAACAAGGTGACAGGAAGTGACTGGGGAGCAACTGTTGACATGAACAGGAGATTATGAATGGAGCGTGACAATCAGTAAACTAGTTATTTTGGATTTCAGTGCAAATTGAGTGGAAACCTCAATCTTTCACTGTGGCTAAATTTAGCATCCTGCCTGCTTTTATGACCTGTTTGTGTCACTACTTGTTTGTGTCCACACAGCAGTAGCCTACTATATGTGCAAGTGAAGGCATGTATGCATAATGTATAGACTTCCAGATCCTGTGAGTGCCTCTTGGGTTCATGTGCTGTTTCCTTGTTCTGATCTGCTACTGCTGGTGGGCATTAGTTAATAAGTGAGAAGGCCCTTACATGTCCCTATAAGATTCATAATAGAATTATTATGTGTTAATAAGACTATACAAGTGTTATAATGGCACCAAAAAGTGTTTATTTTTAGATTACAAGACATTTATAAGCACTTATAAGATACTTTAAGATTAAGATTAATGCATTCTTTATTATGAATTTATTAGCAGTTGATGGCTTTTTGAAGCAACCAGATCTAAAGAGAGAACAATGCCACGTTAGGGTTAGTAGATCCTTTATCATGCCAATATTAAAGGGACCCAATTTACAGGCATTAATCACTCTTTTATTGGCTGTATGTGAGCAGACTGTAACACTGCCGATTGCTCTTGGTTGTCTATACAAGCCTGTGGACGATGTGTTGAAGTAGTTTAAAGCCGTTGGACAGATTTTCTGCGACGGTCCAAAGGATGTGGCTCGCTCTGCTCCGCTGTAACACAGAGCAACAGTAGCTAAAGGGAAGTTTGGCAGGCTGCATTCTGGGTGTTATTTCTTGCACTTTGGCCTTCATTTCTACCAGTAACAATATGATTGTGCTCAATAAGTTAATTTCCATGATTAAGGTGATATCACTTGGAAGAACAGTCGGACAGGTTGGAAATAAACCCCTTGCCTCGTTGAGTTTCATAGTCGTGATGTCACCGTGTTCCCAGATCTCAGCAGTTACTTTAGTGATCACAGTAACAACAATAACTGATGAAATGATGTCTGACAGCTTATCTGTTTTCCTGTTTACTTGCACACCGGTGACTTTCCATCAAACGCCATTTCTGCAGAGAATCTGAAAAACTTGAATTCCCACTGCATGGGAGGACACGGCACCGTCTTCTTCCTCTCTTGAGTCAAGTCATCCAATAGACTTTCTGCAAAATCTGACCCGGAAGATTAGTCTATTCTGCTGTCATTGTAAATGAATCATCAGCCAAACATCACAAAAATGTCAACCTGTAAAATGAGTGGGTTTTGTTTGACTAAATGTCGGGGGGAGGAAGACATTACTGGCCTCTTAATGCACCGAGAGCCAGGGGGCGTCCAAGCTAACTGCAGCTGATGGTGATGATGATGAAGAGGAAGATGATAGGTGGAGAGGAAATATGGAGGAGAGGATGTGAGGATAGAAGGAGAGAGATGACTTTTTTTTCACCCAGACTTCCTCCCTCCAGTATTGTCTCTGGTGGATTCCTCGCCTGGCTGATAGCATTCGACTCAAGGGACCTTCATCACAACCGCAATCCCATCAGCCATCTGTTGCAGTAACCAATAGCAACATGGGCGCCAATACAGGAGTGCAATAGCAATATGAGTGGTGTGTTTTGTATTTCAGCTGTAGTCCTCCCGCCTGTTGTTATATAACTCAAGGTTATCTGCGAGAAGCAGTAAGAGGTGTGCACTGGCTACTGTGTTTACTGCTGCTTGTTTAGAGGGCTTTTAACATGACAAAAGCAGACATTGTTCCAAATCCAGGGTCAATCTGGTTTTCTGTTTTAGAGACGCAGGAAATAGGCTAAAGTAGGAGCAAAATACAGAAATGTTTAAAGCATGAGAAATGGTCATTTTTCTATATTCAGGTGGCTGTTGTTGGAAACAACACATTTTCAGTTCATTTCATTTGAAACAACGCTACAAATCAGCCGCTAACTGCACAGTTTTCATTAGCTAGCCAGGCTAGCTGTTTCTCCTCTGACTCCAGTGTCTGTTATGCTAACCAGCTCCAGGCTCTAGGTCCATACATGTCGCCTGCATGAGAGCAGACTGTTCTTGACATCTATCTCAGCATGGCACCATATGAAAATTTCATGTCACAATTATGGCCAAAATAATTGCAATTTACAATATTATCCCAAGAATCATGAAAATATGCTTAATAGTGTTGAAATGGCGCATAAATACACTTGAATTGCTTGAGCTTACATTTTATTTAAGAAAGAATAGTGTGCTAACGGACAAGGGCATGCAAACTGGAGGTTTGGCTTACAGGCCAAATCTATACACTATTATACAATAAGGGCAAATCCTCATGATCAACTTATCCTAAGTGTTTTATCAACATCTGCAATAATATCTTCCATTGTCCTATCCCTACATCTGTCTGTCAGCAAGAGGATTGCCCAGAGGATCTGGGCAATGTCAAGGTCCATAGGAGCCAAAAATACAGTGAATGTAATCATCTATGCGGGAAAAAGAAAAAGAGTGACTCTGATGTGTTTTTGAAAAGAGATTTTAAACTGAAAGCGCTCAGAGTGGCGGCAAAAAAAGACAGAGTGCTCTGAAAAAAGAGGTTGGTTGCTGCTCTCTTTCTCTCCAGCCCTCCACCGGCTGCCTCGGACACTTGCTCCTCGTTGGGAACAATTAAAAAAGGACACGGGCCCTTAATGGTGGTTTGGTTCCATTAAGTGTCAAAGTAAGAAATACCAGTAAACTTGCAAGTCCTGGAAGTCAGTTGTTATAATTAACTGTATCAAATACATCTGTACATAATGTACACACTGTACTGACAAAAGGTATGTCTAATAGTCTCTCTTATTTAGTTCTGGTTTCTCTGAGATTTAGCTGCTAAATGCTGCTCTATGTTCACCAGCTACGTGTCTGTCTACTGTTCGGTGCAGAGTGGCCAAAATGCCAAAAGTGCAATTTAGTTGAAAAGATTAGCAATAACGGAATTTGAATGAATTTCTGACCAACACCCAGAGTTCATTTTGACACTTGATTCTGTTTGTAATAAAACAAATAGTTATTAATGTTCATGCATTCGTAGGGCACCAGGAACAATATGTTCAAATGCTGCGATTAGATGTGTTATATCAGAGTTGCTTAAAATTAAATGTCACGTTGTGAGCCAAAGCTTGTGGCTTACTTACATATTAAGATATCTTAGTAATATATCACGCTAAGTAAGATGGACTCAGTAGACACAGGGGCTTAATCAACTGCTTTCTAAATCCTAAACATTCCATTTAAAATATAAGCTGTCAAAGGCTTTAAAGAAAAAATAATGTGGCCTAACACCTATAGTTGTCCAGAACTCAATTCATGTATGTGTGGTCTCTGTGCAAGTACCATGACCTCAACTGAATCACACTGCACGGCTTTTCTTATGGAAACGCACATAAGCACCATAATAAGCCACAGGTAAACAGACTTCCCCAACAGCACAGCGTGTCTCTTAGCTAACCTGATTAAAACCCTTGTTCCAGTAATAATGAGGACGAGGAATCGCTTCCTGAGCAAACAAAGGCAATTTGTTGTGCTGTTGGGTCTCAATGTAAAAAAAAAAGGAGCTTTGGCTTGTCGTTGGTTGAATGTGTTGGCACGCTCACCTGGGTGCCTTTGTTTGACTGGAACAACGTATTAACTCAACAAGCCGCGTTGGTATCTGACGTAGAGCCTGCTCAGGATTGCCAAACAGGAGTTTCTACATGGTGAAACATGTGCAGTGTTGGTAGAAGTGCTCTGATCAGATAGTTGACAGGACTCACATGTTGTCTCTTATGTTTGTACTTATCTTAAATGAAGGGAATTATCACCTCCATACATCATTTAGGTGTCGTTGTTTAATGCACTAATCCCATCCCCAGAAGATCTTAACAAACTTACCCTCCATCATTGAAAGGAGTCTTTAATTTTCCCGAATGCCTGTTAAAGGAAGGGTTGCAGGGCAGGGGAGCCCCTGAGTACAGTGGGTTCGGGAGCCCCCTCGATCGCCACAATCTAATAACAACTCAAATCCATTGACCACAATAACAATACAAAAATACCAGCACCCTCATATTTGTCAAACTAAGATCAACACCCATTAGCTTCAGATGCACCTCATTAGGCTCTGCCAGCTTCAGCGGTTGTAGGCCAGAGACAGCTGTCACTTGCCACCCTCGGTGGTTATTTGTCGGACACGTCCGCGATGTGTGATTCGCAGCAATACTCTGTCAGATCAGCTGTTACTTGTCGGCTTCAGCTGTCCTTTGTTGGATTCAACTGTGCTTTGTTAAACTCATCTGTACTTTATGAGATTCAGCTGAATCATCAGATTATTTCCACGCAAGACATTGATGTTCTGACCATTACTACAATAACTTCAAAGGAAGGACTCATTCATGGACAAAAATGCATGTAGGGTTCATACACACACCCACACACACACACACACACACCTGATCCTAACTCAGTCGGCTCATTAGGCAGAAGATGTCATGGACGATAAGACATTAAAAATGTTTCAAGCCCTGATTATTTTTAGCTCCGGAGAGGAAAAAGAGAGTGACTGGAGTCTTTTGCTCATGCAGTGGCACAGCTGCTCCAGTGGTTCCATTTGTTCGACATATAACAGAGGCAAATCAGATGTCAGTTTGCGTCTTCGTCTGCATCGGAGAGACACAGGAAGGATGAAAAGTTGGAAAACTTGAAGGTGTGCACAGGGAATACCAAACAGACTTAGTTGTGATGGCCCACTACCTTCAACATGACTGCTGTATGAGCTGCCCCTAAAACGTCTAATATTCAGCCCCAGAGATTTACAGTATCAAGAACCCACAAACAACTTAGTATCAACTTGTCTTTAACATTACTATGAGAAATGTGGAAACAGCAGCTCTGTGCCTACAGTGACAAGTGCCTCTAACATTTACAGAGGTGACATTTAGTTTTTCTCTACTAAAATACAATTTATTTAAACGCAAACCTTACACTGAATGACTTTCACTAAAGCTGCAGGATGGACTCAATTTCACGGCAGCGGTGACTGATTGATTGAAATGGGCCATTTGGATAATTGATTGATTGTATTTTCTGCTTTTTCTGTTTAATATAATTGTAAATGAAATCTTTCAGAGTTTTGGACTGTTGCACCAACATTTGAAGATGTCTTGAGCTCTAATACGTTGTGCTGGCACCTTTTATCCAGTTCTGACAGACTAAGTGATTATTCAATCTACTGAAAACACGATCATCAGATGAAATGACCTTTTCAGTTCTTTAGCCCGCAAACCTTTATCTTCTGACCCATTAGGAGGTCCCAGCCCAAGCTGCACACCATCACAGACAGAAATCCAGGTATTAGATATTGTCTCTAACAGACAGCACTTGTAACTCTTGTTTGAACTTTGTAATTTAGAAAGTGATCATGTAATGTGACAGAAAAGTATTTTAAAGTTCTGCGTAAGTTAATGATAGTAGTTATGCTGCTGGGTTTTAAATACCTATTGAGCAAAACTGGTTGTAAAGTAAGTGAACAGAACCTTCATTGCACAGCCAGGTTTGTCATCAGGTGCTGGTCAGATGCAGATGAGGTGTATATCAAAATAATACCAAAAGAGCGAACAACACATTTTTCCTGTATCTTTTTCAATAATGTTGCTCAAAACTAGTGTCTTGGCATAGTCAAAATCATGTAGAATTGTGTTTTTCAGATGTGTTTAGATAACCCTCCTTCTGACTGCAGAGTGAGGAGGAGGAAGCAGGGAGAAGCTGGAGTTTAAAGGTGAGAGGGGACGGAGAGAGGCAGCTGTAGGCTGGCAGACGCAGACTTAATTGAGACAGCAAAGGAGAAAATGAGCAGGGAAAGGTCGGGGAGGGGGCAGCGCGAAGAAAGAAACCGATAAGAAAAGAATCGCGGGCCAGGTTGAGGAAGGAGGCGTGGAAGGAAAGAAATGGAGAGAGGAAAGGTGGGGGCAGGGCTGTCAGTGCTGGTGGCCTTTCTGAAAGGTTAGTGGCCTGGCCAGAGGGAGAGATGGTGAATGGCAGCCGCTCTGCAGGGAGGAGAGGGGAGCTGTGGTCAGGCTGTGGATACTGGGCTTCATAGCACACACACACACACACACACACACACACACACACACACTTTTTCACATGGCATTTAAAGCAAAGCACGTTCATCCACGCTGACGACTAAACATTAGCTGACATTTCACATGGACAGAATTAGCTGATGATTGTGCTATTGTTCAAAGATGGTGATGTGTGGATGTGTGTTGACACAGTGCACAGTACACAGTGTGTATCTTTTATTAAAATGTGAGCTCTGCAGCAGTTAGCCCCTTTATGCAGATGTTAATCATGTTGAATTGTTCATGTTTCGTGCTGGGTTAGAGGAACAGTGCAGGTGTCATTTTCAGAGTACTTTTAGACTTTAAAATTCCATTTACAAAACAGATGGACTCACTCGTCTTTTATAGGTTGTAAATGGCTGCCTAGAGAGTGTTCCTGTAAATGCAGCTGTGCTTAAGTTGGATAGAGACTTAAGAAGCAGGACCAACAGGGTCCATTCTGCTCATATAGTTCTCTCTTTCTCTTCATTTTTCCACGTCTTTGTCTATTGTCACAATATAATGGATTTCACTTTGATTGGTCATATGAATATAGCTTATCTGGGCATTTAAGCATATTCTGTGGTTCGAGTCAGCAAGAATTGCTGCTGAAAAGCCTCCATTTGCTTGACGATTGAAAAGCTGAGTGAAAGGTAGAGGGACGAATGGAGACGGATCAAACAGCCAATGTTAACACTGCCAGGATTACATTCATTTATTAACACATTTTTATTTCCTTATACTGTGCAACACTCATGAGGGTGAGCTCAGGAAGGCTGGTCGGTACTGTGACATAGTTTAGAAATCAGTGCCTGGGTTTAGTTGGTTTTGGCAATAAAATACTTGTATCCGTATTAAATAGTTGTGCACCATGATTGTTGATGCGCCCTTTTAAGCACCATCCTGCTAACTGCTCAGGCCCTGAAGCATCAGACAGCTCGTTGTTTAGTGACAGAGGAAGTAAAGGTGACAGTACAGTGGTTCAAACCTTCTTGGCTTTACAGGCATAGTGCCTTTCAGCTCCCCTCCCATCTCCCTTGTCTTCAATCTCCTCCGCCTTCCTTCCTTCCCATTATGTTTTATGTCAGTACATCTGAATTGGAAGTGCTTGGAGCCACACCGGGAAGCTGCTGTGAATTGGCACTGTTCTCTTTGCTTATTGCGTTTATTTGTCTTGGCCTCCGTCATTTACAGTTTGTTTCTCACCTCCTCTCCGTATCTCTTTATTTTCTACTTTCTATGCTATGAGCCTCACAACAGTCTGATGGCCTGTGCCTCTGAAACAGCCTCATTTCTAGCAGTCAACGAGCGAGGAGGGCTTAGGCTTCTTGCTGAGGTGGAATTGTTGGCTGTACTGAACCTGAGAGCTTTAAGTATCAGCAGAGTTATAATGGGATGTTAGAGATCAGAATGTGTTCAGAACTGTGTAATGAAACAACAAGCTCTTGATTCTGCCTATACACACATACAGCCTGCAGCTATAAACCATTCAAGCGTTGTGTTTGCATTCCTGGCATCGTGTTCAAGTGGACTTGGTCCCGGACTGGGTTGCTTTTTGTCTTCTCTCCAGTTTGTGATATTACTGCTCAGAATATGGAGATGCATTCAAGAGTTTATGGCTTGATGGTGCTTTTGGTGAAGTCCACAATCTCAAGGCATTCTGTTTATACAGCTCACAATTTACATTCAGTGCCAAGTTTCCATCCATGTGTGAAGAACTGGGATGGAATGAGTGGAACACAATCTACTTTGTCAAAAAAAACACTTATGAAGTTTGGTTCAGTAATGAATTTATTATAGGTCTTCTGAAAATGTGACCAAATCTGCTGGATCAAAAATATACATACACAAACTTTAACGATCAATTTTGGTGATCATAGAAAGTTGTGTCAATCAAATGTTCTTCGTATCATGGCCTCTTAACTTCCTCTGAGTGATTCTCACTGATAACAGCTGCTGACTTCTCTGAGTCCATGTTAATAGGACTTGTTTGATACAGCCATTAGACTCAGCCACAAACACTACAATGGGAAAGTCTAAGGAGCTCAACATTGATCTGAAAGAATGGTTTATTCATCAGGATAATCACTTGAAGCCATTTGAAAGCAGTTACAGGTCCCAAGATCAACTGTACAAACAACTGTTTGTAAGTATAAAGTGCATGTCACAGTTGTGTCACTGACACCATCAGAAAACACAAACTATCACCTGCTGCTGAGAGGAAACTGGTCAGTGTAGTAGTTGAAAGTATTATGTGTACTACGGTAATGTTGCATGCTATCCAAGTAAATACGGTATCTGTATGGGCGGCTGTTGGTTCTCTGCGCCTGCGTAATGAAGCGAGTTCCTAGTAAAGTAACAAGAGACTTCGACTCCGTCTCCGTGTGTCGTTCTTGTGCTCAAAATACTACAGTGGCGACGAGGAAATGAAGGAATCCACATCAGTGATGCATACGGAAGATGTTGGATGAGTGTAACTGCTCCTATAAGTGAGTTTTCACCTGTGTTTTGGTTCGGAAGAAACCGAAAGTGCTGGCGGCTGAAACGGCTCTCCAGGCAAAGCAAGGCATTGTGTTTTGAAAGACCAAGAGCGCGAAGAGGAAGAAACGGAGATTAATTGAAGAAGGAAACCTAAGGAAGAAATGGTTAAATGATGTAAAGTTATAAGTTCTAAAGGCAGTAAATAAGGGAACAACTGTAATGGCATATATTGGAAAAGTTCCAGAATTTGACAGAACAAAAGAAGATTTTGATTCATATTTGGAGCGGTTTGAAAGATGGCTGACAGCAAATGATATTGATCAAGAGAAGACAGCAGATGTATTCATCAGTGTGCTGGGTCCAACAGAGTATGGACTGCTGAAGAATTTGATTGCACCGCAAAAAGTGACGGATGTGGGCTATGCCGACCTCACGAAAGCTCTGTCACTGCATTTCAAGCCAAAGCCTATTCTGATTGCAGAACGCTTCAGATTTTGTAAGAGACAGCAACAACAAGATGAAACAGTCTCTGAATATATCCTTGCATTGAAGAAATTGGCAAGCACTTGTGAATTTAGACAATTTCTGAACGATGCTCTCAGAGACCAGTTTGTTTGTGGCCTCTCGGGGGAGCAGTATCACAAAAGACTACTATCTGAGAAAGACCTGATGTTCACAAAGGCTTGTGATATTGCACTTGCTTTGGAATTGGCCTACAGGGACACAAAAGAATTGAGAGAACATACTGAGAAGCCAAAAGGTGCAGTTAACAAATTATTAAATTCTTCAAGTGACAGACGCCATTACAAGAAAGGTCAAAGTTCATGTTACAACCGGCAGGATGATTCAAGAGGGAAACAAAGGTCTTCAGACAAAAGGCAGAAGTGCTATAGATATGGCAAAGATAACCATCAGCCAGCTGAATGCTACTATCGCACTGAAACATGCCATGGATGTGGAAAAGTTGGACATTTGAAAAGAGTAACAAGGCACAAATGGTGACAGCAACCGGAGACACGGATGACTCAGAGTACGGCAATGGTGATGCACTGGACCTGTTTACAGTATACACTGCACAAGGAAAGGAAAATGGCATTTTCGTCAACATGGAGTTATCAGGGAAACTAGTGCACATGCAAGTGGATACAGGTGCTTCTGTCTCTTTGATTCCAGAGTCCCTCTATCGAGAGCAACTGAAGAACAGTCCACTAAAGCCAGCTGCCATTCACCTGTCGTCATATACAGGAGACACCATACCCGTGCTGGGAAAGATCCTGGTGCCTGTGAAGTATGGGGAACAAGAGTGGGAGCTGGCGCTTCTGGTGGTTAAAGGCTGTAAACCGCCATTACTGGGAAGGAATTGGTTGCAGAAGATCAAGCTGAATTGGGGGAAGATCTTCAGTTTGCAGAGAAATAATCCACTGACACTCAAAGACACGCTGGAAAAGCACAAAGATTTGTTCAAGGATGGATATGGGAAGATAAAAGACTTCAGAGCAAAGATCAGAGTGCAGAGCGATGCCAAGCCAATCTTCCACAAGCCACGACCAGTACCTTATGCATTGAGGGAAGCAGTTGAAAAAGAACTTGAGCGCTTACAGAAGAATGGCATCGTTTCTCAAGTGGAAAGGAGTGATTGGGCTGCACCTATTGTTGTAGTGCCAAAGAAAGACAAAGCTGTGAGATTGAAACAAAGAGGACCTCTGACCTATGATGTGCAAATAGGTCAACGTCAAGTCAGGGTGCATGTGGATCACCTTCGTGCATCTAAAGCTTCAGCGCCTCCAAGCAGAATGGATGACGGTGATTTCCTGGATTACCCAGCAAGTTCTGAGGAACAAGATGAAATCACAGAGCAAGAAGATGCAGCTGCTCATCCGCTTCAGGAAGCTCAACCTGAGCGGCGTTATCCTGAAAGGCAGCGAACAGCACCAAAGAGACTGAATCTCTAAATGTTCATGTTGAGATAGTGAGTTATAAATTTAGCAAGTGAGTTCAAAGTGCTTACTGATATGATTATAAGTTTGGGGTATTTACTATAAGCTGAGCCCTTATATAATGTTCAAGGAATGGTCATTGAAATGTAGTATGTAGTCTGGTTACTGTTGGTTATAATCTAAGGGGAAGGAGTGTAGTAGTTGAAAGTATTATGTGTAGTACGGTAATGTTGCATGCTATCCAAGTAAATACGGTATCTGTATGGGCGGCTGTTGGTTCTCTGCGCCTGCGTAATGAAGCGAGTTCCTAGTAAAGTAACAAGAGACTTCGACTCCGTCTCCGTGTGTCGTTCTTGTACTCAAAATACTACAGTCAGGATGGTCATGGGCTGGGCGCGCAGATAGTCAAGTGGTTAAGAGCACATGCCACATATGCAGTGGACCCCGGTTTGAATCCCGGCCGGAGGAAATTTGCTGCATGTCACACCCCCCTCTCTCTCCCATTTCCTGTCTATCCACTGTCAAAAATGTCTATGCCTGAAAAAAATCTTTAAAAAAAAATGGTCAAGGGTCAACCAAAACCACCAAGAAGCAAGTCTGCAAAGAATTAGAAGCTGCTGGAAGACAGGTGTGAGAGTCCACAGCCAAGTGTGTTTTACATCAAAATAACTGAGAGGCTCAAACAGAAGAAGTCCCTTGCTCCAGACGCTGCAACTTAAAGCTCGACTGATGGTTCCTTTGTTTTGTTGTTCCTTTGTTTGGCCACATCATCCTGGAAACGTGTCTGTATTTGAGCTTGAAAATCTACATTGGGTATCTAGCTGCAGTTAATTCATTTACGTTTATGAAAGAACTTGCTCTGTAAATAGTGATCTTATTCTGTGATCAAAAACATAGACGTGAAGCTCAGTTCTGAGGCTGTTCTGTAAAAAGTTTCCTAATGATTAATAATTGAAGATCTGATCAACCCATATCCAACCCACATTATTACATGAGTACCACTTATGCCTGTGGTAGTTCCCACTACAGTGGATGTCATCATTCCAAATGTGGTCCTGAAGACACCTTTTGTATAGGGAACTAACACAGAGGAGTTTTACTTGGTGTCTGTCTGTCTGTCTGTCTGTCTGTCTGTCTGTCCATGAGTTCAAAGATGGGTGTGCTCCATGCGTTAGCAGGTGCATTGCAAAATGGTCTCTTAGTTTAGTCATTGAGTCAACACATTTTGCAGTTATACTGCGCACTGACTCTCCCCACACACATAGGGCAGTTTGCAAGGATCAGGTAGAATAAACCCAGGATATACATTACTCATTTGTTTTCAAAGAACATTTCTCTCAAATCCTGATGTCAGAATCCCTGCATCCCTACATGTCTTTCATACCTCATTTCTCAACCTATCTTTTATGACAGTGTGTCCACTCGGTCTGAACATTGTCAATGTTTTCTTTGGTTCTCTATCACTGATGGACAGCTTCTGTTTCTCTACAGACCCCTTTTGATTTGAAAAACTTACAGTACATTTAAAGAAAAAACAAAAACAAACAAACACATGTGACAACAAAAAGGGTTGACTAAATGTGCTTTAATGAGAAGGTTGAAATAATAATAGGAACAGTCATAGGGCTACTTTGAGTTTGTTTTTTCCACCTGGTAGTTTGAGGAAAAGTTATCCGAAGGACATTTTGAGAGGAGCTCCAATTAAATTCTGGTAAACTAATCAGCAGTTAAGTACAGCCTGTGTAGAGCAGTGATCCACAACATGCTGCTATTGGAGCACGCAACATGCTTTACAATCGTTCATCAATACAAAGCAGTGTAGCACTTCATATGAAGGATCCAGGCATCCATCATTAAAGCAACATTAATAAGATGACAGGTTCACTGGCTGTTGCATTTGGTTATTGTGAGGGACTGTCCTCTGTGAAGACCAAGTTTGGTTTCACCAGTGAAAGTGTTTAATGTCAGTGCTGACTGGTGCTGCTCATGTTTGATATCTGCCATGGGATTGTGAGGAAATCAACCTGTGTCTTAGATGACTGATGGTGTCTGACACAGTCTGTTCTGTCACATCTGAGCTATGTCAATCCTTGCAGGGGAGCAGCACTGATGTGACTGTAGTTAAGATTGGATAAGGCAGTCTTTACATCAGGTCTGCTGGCTCGACACATCGCTGTGATTTGTCTCGCTGCGTCTCTGAGACTGAGTGTAATGATGCTCCTGGTTTGAAATGTTGCTTTAGGTTGAAAGCCTGCTGAAAGCTGCCCGATGGTTTATTCACAACTTGTCATTTTGCTTCTCCATCGCTGAGCCATCTTGTTTCTGCTCCTTTGACTTTACCCTTGTTTCTTTTCTTAATTTTTAAAGACCTGTATGACAAGATGTGACAGATGTGCTTTCCATTTATTAGAGCCAAAAGTGTATGTGCATTTGCCTTTACACAGCAGACACAGAACAGAAAAAATAAGGAGTGCTGCTTAAAAATATTTTTTTTTACACAAACATTCACACATTTACAGCATGACCTTATACATAAATAGAAAAAAAAATATGGAAGTGACTCAAGTGAAGCTGCATACTTAGCTTAGCTAATGTACTTGTATGTAGTATAAAGAGCAACTTTGTCGTATCTGACTTCCTCCTTTGCTCCCATTCTAATTACTACAGCCACTAGGGGTCGCTGCCTCACGATAAACAAAAATAGAGTGCTGCAGGAATAAGTCCTAAGACCTGGAAATAAGAAATTATTTTTTTCACGTCGGCCTCCCTCATCTCAAAGTCGGTGGGTTTTTCTTCGAATGGGTTGTGTTATTGCCCCTGCTGACTGGCCTCTGCAGCCCTCTGGCCTGGCTGTCCTCCAGGGACTGGACCAGAGGAGCATTCCCAGCTATAGTGCTGCACAGCGGGCTAGATTAGATCCAGGAGCAGCCCCCCTGCTGCCCCTCCCTCAGTGACTCCCTCCAGCTCCTGCACATATGGCATTTCCAGATGTAGGTGTGAAAACATTGTACACTCTCAGCCTCCATCTGCTGCCAACACATGCTGACCCCCCAGAGAGCTCGCTGTGTTCATTCAAGGCCTCTCACTCAGGTGTCAGAGCTGGGGGGGAAACAATTAGTCTGCTTATTAGTCTGCTTACCTTTTTATTTTGTGAATGTGAATATTTATGATTTTTGTTATGTGTCATCTTAAGAAGCATCTGGCCACTTTGAGATTTATAAAGACAGGGGATTTTAAGGTGGAAGGCAAAAACTCCTGCTTTCCTTTAAATGCAGTTTTATTTGTTCTCGTTGGCCTTGTGGTGATTATTGCTAATGCTCCCAATGAACACACACACATGCACATCAAGCAGGTAGTTTGACTGAAAGTACAAAATATAAAAGTTTTCTCACGTACCTCTAGTGGTATTTCACCACGCTACAGTTCTCTACTTAATTGTGTTAATGAGTAATAGTCAAATACTTCTTATAGAATAAGAATAAAAAGTGGTATTTGTGCGTAAAGAGTGTGTGAGATATGATGCTGAGCTTTTCTACAGCCCAGTACATTTGGACAGTTTCTCTTTCCTTAAGTGAAGGTTATCTGAAAAATCAGGAGAAGATGTGGAGAAGAACTAGGTCAGGCCCTTTCCAGGAGGCCTGTGAGTGTGTGTTACAAACGTGTGTCATCGTGTTTGCAGGGTCGATAACAAAGCTCCTGTTTTGTGAGAATGAGGCGAAGGAGTCAGGAGTCTTCTTGTGATGCAGCATATGACTGAGAGAGGAAATGCAGAGGGAGAGAGGGAGGGAAGGAGGAGGATGAGGCGGAGAGGAAAATAGAGAATCAGAGGAACTCTGAGGGAGGGTACTCTAACGAGATGAAGACAAGATCAAGAAATGAAGGGATCAAAGAAGAGGGTGAGAATGCAAAGAATGAACAACAGCAAGAATGAAAGACCAAAAAGAAGAGATATATGGATGTATTAGTCAGATCTGATTAATAAACGGTTTGAATAATTAATAAAATGTAGAATGAATGCAATGTATTGTGTTAACTTGTGATTTCATTCATTTCAACACAAGAAAGTCTGCAATTATTCTTGCGGCGATGAACTGAGGAGTGAAATAGAGAAGAGTGATCAGACTGAAAGACATGGGAGAAAAAAACAGAATGAAAAGTGGAGAAAAGGGGATACAGGAAGTGCCTCTAAGGACGAGCGAGAGAGAGAGAGGGGGATTCTATCAATTCACTGTTGTTCTCCTGTAGTGTCTCTCTCTCACTGTCCTCTCTGCTGTGGACCGGACTGGACGCAGTGTTTGGAAGGAGGCTGTCCGTGTTTCCGTCTCGTGTACTTTCCTACTTTCTGAGGGGCTCAAACAGGACATTATGCTGAAGTTTAGAGTCAACCAGGGCTCCAGGTGTGTGTGTGTGTGTGTGTGTGTGTGTGTGCGTGCGTGCGTGCGTGCGTGCGTGCGTGCGTGCGTGCGTGCGTGCGTGCGTGCGTGCGTGCGTGCGTGCGTGCGTGTTATAGTGTGGCTGAGTGACCTTTTTGCTGTGTTTGTTAAAGGTTCATGATGCATGGTTGGTATCGTTTTTCAACCGAGTAGAGTCATGTATTTTTGTCCCTGTCTTCAGCTCTTTGTCTGCTTCACATTTCGACTGCTGTGATGATGTTGCACTGACCGAACTTTCTCTCTCCCTCTGTCTCTCGCTCTATCTCTCCCTGCAGTCACAATGAGCGAAAGGTGACCTGTAAACACCCGGTGTCAGGCATCCCCTCCCAGGACAACTGCATCTTTGTTGTAAATGAACAGTAAGTCCTCTCTGCACTCCGACACACCCGCGCAGCATTGTATGCTTCTGATTTGTGCACTGATTTGAAAGGTCAGTGGACACACAAAGCGCTGCCGCAGCTGTGCTCTGCAGCTGTGACAGTGTGTGGATGTACTGTGTGTTGATGTGGAGGGACTTACCACACTCCAAAGTCCAAACTTTTGACATGACCAGACAGTACCCAAGAACAATAGGGTTCCTTCGGCCCGGCCAGCTGTTGTCTGTCAGGGTCGGGGGCCTGGGCACTGGTGCCCCTGTGGCACAGACTGTGACTCCTCCCAGTGTGGACGGCCCCAAAGGTGGCGTTTCCTCAATCCTCAGTGCCTTGCCATGTCTCCTTATTGCCAGTAGTAAGAGTGTGCAGGTGTGCGTGTGTGTGTGTGTGTATGTGTGTGTTTGTGTGCATGTGTGCGTGTATTTAGTATGGAAGGTGGGAGGGAGGGGCTTTCTTCTATACTGTTTTATCTTTCTTGTGTAAAGCACTTTGTGCTACATGTCATTGTATGAAAAGTGCTCTATATAAAGTTGATTTGATTTGATTTGATTTTGATTTGAATAGAGTGGTAGGGGGATTCATATTGGGCATTCAGTGTTCCCAGAGTTGATGTTCCCTTTGTGTAATGCAAAGACACTGCTGGCAGAAGAGGGTTTAGACAGCTTAACACGTTCTTTAATCATCATGGCTGTTGCATCATCTGAGCCACACACAATCCTGACCTGCATCGTCTGCTCACAGGTCAGTTAGGTTTGGGTTAAACTAACTCTGTTATGTGTGTGACTTTAGTTCCGTAACGCACATGCAGTACAGTGCAACTGCACTGCAGTTAGTTAAAATAATTCTTCATTGACTTTCGCTTTCGTGCTGGACATGAACAGCGGTCTCCGTGGTTGAAGTCCTGTCCTTGTTTGTTGCTTCCTTTAGAGACTTTATCCTATCTCCTCACTTTCTCCTCTGCTTCCACAATAACTATTACAGCCACCCGAACATTTTTTCCAATGAGGTAGGGTGTCATGATTTCAACTCTAAATAAAAAATCAATGAAAATGAGCTTTCAATCAATTGTGCTGTGTCAAGAATGTGCCGACCTGTAGTTGTTCCTGCTGGCCATGATGGCTGTTACCTATAATTTGTGATTATGGCATTTGTTCAAGAAATGATGGTGGTTTTGCTGTTCAGTGTACATAAGGTACAGCCTGTTTTTGTGGGAGAGCATTTGACTGTGGTGTTGTGGAGGAATGACTGCATCATCTGTAAGCCATGTTAAAGCTCTGACTGTTGGATGACGGTCCTTTTTTAAACGTCCTAATCAGAGGCCGTGTATCCACGCAGCTGTGAGGACTTTAACAGAGCATCAGTGTGCAGCTGGGAGGAGCTGTAGCTCTCCGGCAGCATGGACGCCCACACTGAGAGCAGTAAGACTAGGCTCTTATCACAGTCTGCAGTCTGGTCACCGCTCCAAAGCCTCTCTCCGGTTTTCGTGACACAAAATATTCATCGTACAATCCGTTTTCAGTCCGGCTTCTGAGCACACCCTCTCTGTTGGGTGCTGTTGTCGGAGCTTCCTGGAGGCGGTGGTTAAATAGAAAGCAGGGGATTGTGGTTGTTATATCAGCCATAAATCATTTTTTCAGTTTGCATGATCACAGCACCGCTGCACACAGACCAACAGCCCTGTGTCTGTTTCTGACCACGTAACTGTCAGTTTTTGCCACATATCAATGGAAACACTTTTATCGAAAATGTGTCCAGATGCCAAATGTATATGTGTTTATGTGTATGTGTTTTTCTATAAGTGCATATAAACCGTATTGTTTTTGTGCTGTGTGACCAAACCAAAGAAGAAAATATTCCATTTGTAACTGTCCCCCAAGATGAGTCATATATACTATGTTTTTTCAACTGACACCCCATAATGCAAGGACATCTTAGATTGTCCAACACCATCAGAAATATATTATTCACATCCACTGATCTGTCAAAGTAATGGTTAAGATTTAGTTAGGCTCAAAAATTCTTTATTGTATGATGTATATATGTATGTATTAAAACAAAAAAGGTAAGAGAAAGATTGGGTTTGGGTTTGAATAGCTTCTTTTTCCAACGAATAACTGAACACGCCATGAAAATTTGTTTTTGCCAAAAATGAACAAAGATGGAAAAAGAAATCCCACCTTCTTGCACCCTGCCTGACTACACTGACACTGACTGCCCCCAAACTCTCACAAAGGTAATGTGTTCTTTATGCTTTTTTAATCTGATGAAAACAAAGATGAACCACTCGAAATGCTAAAATGCCATAACCATATAAACAGAAACAGCCGTCCTAAACCTACCTCAACCTAAAAAGACTACCTGGTACAACAGGTGCTCTTCACTGCTGCAAGTGTGTGCTTTGTGCTGCTGGGTGAGCTGCTGGACAACAGGCTCAGAGGCTGTGTACTGGGACTGAGCACATAGTTGTCATTGGCAACCATATCCAGCTACCTCGTGTCTCACTTACATGTAAGACAACAACCAACATGGCTATTGTTCACCGCAGCATTCACCGCTGTCAAGTGCTGTGTTGTGCAAGTCAAGTGCAAGTACTGTGTTAGCGCTGGGAAATTCTGGCAGCACTTTCTCTGCCATTATTGTGCCACTGGCTTGCTAATACCTTCAGCCATTCATCCACCTAGCCCTGTGGAAGACTCATTCACGTGACGATGGGATGGGCTTACTCGAGGCCTGCAATAGCCACAGATACAGCATTGTTTTTGTCAGGGATCAAGCAGTCAGACAATGAGGAGACAGGAATATAGATTCAAAAAATAGGGTTTTATTTACCCAGAAACAAAATCTTTTACAAAAACCAAGGCAAACTTATGAACTAAGCCTATAAAAGAGGTCAACATAAGATAACTATACTTAATATAACAACAATGAACTGAGACGTTAACTGAACAGAACAGACCTGACGAAATAACAAAAGGGAGCACATATATAGTGGCTTGGCCTAACCGAATAATACACAAGGGGGAAACAAAATGGACGCCAACTACAACTTTATACAAAGCAAGCTAACTAAACCCAAATCCCCCCCATGGCACAGCAGGAAGTGGTCCAGCCTGACAAGCTTGACCCAAGATTTAAGAGCGCTCCACCCTTAGCCCCGCCTTTTGTTCCACCAGGAATAGGCCTCCCCCAACCACGGTAACTCAAGACAAAGACAGAAATGATTAATACAACAGAGAATGATACAGAACCCTACATTGCTTAAATGTGTAAATTCTGACAATACAAGGCTCAAAGTAAATAAACAACTTTTAAATCAAACAAACTGTGTAGTATCAAATTGTGTAATGTTAAATGTTTGCTGTGGCTGGCTGCAAATTAAATTAACCTGTGTAGAAAATCAAACTAAAGTGGAGAGTGAGTGGGTTAGATTTTACCCTGTGATGGCAGTTTTATTTGTCAGACCATTTGATATATTGATTTTTGTATAGGAATTTTCTACAATTATAACAAAAAATGCATGTAGAATAATATTCAGACGGCATTAAAACATGAACAAATATTATATATAATATCCTCAATGAATTACACATAAATGTAAACAAAATCATAAAAAAATAGCGATTTTGATGCTATTGCAAACGAAAATACGGTAAATCTTAAAAGTGCCTCTTTCGTCGTAATAAATACATTAAAGCTTTTGCATGAAGGTTTGACTCATACATTCACAAAAAAAGCCTAGGTTGCTTTTTGGCAAGAGTATCACTTTAGTAACATCCCTCTTGTTTGTTCTATCATCTGCTGTCTGTCTCTCTTTCCCTCCTATGTCTGTATCCATGCAGCTCTCTATGGTTTGTTAATAGCAGCTATGCTACATATTCACAAATCAAGAAAGATCTCTCTGAATGTTTTCCCTCCCTCAACGTGTGCTGTCAAATGACGGACTGCTGGATGCTCCCTACCCATCAGGATCCATTCTGCAGATCACACACACACACACACACACACACACACACACACACACACACACACACAAACAATTCTAAAAAAGAAACTATTTTCTCCTCCCCTGGAGATGAGCTGCAAAACAACAAAAAGTCAGGGTGACGGTGCTGAAATTAAATTTAGGACCGGAGCCCCTGAAACAGATAAATAAACTGCGACAATTACACACTTCACCTCCAAAAGAGTCGTCAGGATGGTATTTCAATCCGTTCTCGTCTCTGAACTGTGCAGCTGAGACACCGACCACACATACACACACACACACACAGTCTTAATGCTAACAGGTTTAGTGGAGCTGCACTCTCTGGGCAGCACCTCTCTTGCTCTTTCACTCACACACTTGCTCTCTAACGCTTTTACTTTCACACTCACCCCATTCATCTCCCATCCCAATTATCTCTTCCGTCACACTGCTCCTGTTAAGGAGTGACCGAGCCCTCTGTGCGTGTGTGTGTGTGTATGTGTGTGTGTGTGTGTATGTGTGTGTGTGGTTATGTAAATGAGGTGTTCGCGGTTTGTATTTTTAAACTTGTTGAGCAGAGAGGAGGTGAGAAAGTCTCGGGAATGAAAGGTGCTTAACTGCACTGATGCTGCTAATGAGAGTTTCACCTCGTTCCGCCCTGACTGGCATGCAAATGAAAGGTGAAAGCAGAATATCTTTGCTTTAAAGTTCAGTTGAAGTAACTTGTGATGAATGTGATTTGACCTGCAGACACAAAGCGTATTGTTTGCGGCTGCAGTGTTCACTACAGCCCGTGACATGAATGTAACCAAAGAATTGATCATCACACCCATTATTTCGCTATTTCCCCAGCCTTAACGGGTGTCATGTGAAGTGTGCCTGGAGGGTGGGGCCTGAGGAAGGCTTATGGGGTTTGAAAACAGAAGTGTCTCAATCGCTGGGGAACAGTCGTCGGTTATATAAACGTCATGTCGAGTTTGGTGTGTGATTTAGCTGTGATGGTGTTCATCATAATCAGTGTTGCTCCAGGACTGTCATTTCAACTTACAAAACAGTCCACGTCTGGAGGAAGCTGTCATGACTTAGTGGATTCAGCATAGGACTCCCACTCAGGAGACACAAACCCAGGGTTTGTATCTAGTTTAATACGTACTATTACACTCTTAAAAGTTCACTTTGTATTTTCCATTTATTTTGGTTAGCATTAGGCACTTTAAATACTTGGTTAGGTTTCAGAGAAAATGGATTGAAATAGACCCTTTAACACTGTGTTATACGTCCTTTCCCCCCCAAGTCATTAAGCCATGACATTATAAAAACATGATTGTTTGGTTATGATGATGGCCCTGGAGCAACATTAATGATGATTTTCCAGGAACAACAACATAACATTATCAGATCATTCAAAGTTTTTGTCCCAGTGGTAGCATTACAAGAAAGATTGGGATCTTCGGGGTCACCAAAAATCTCAGGATCATGAAAATCCATTCGAGATCTCATGGAGATCTAGCCAGGTGTCTAGATATTCACTCAGTAGCGAAGGTTTTCCAGATGTAAAATTTGGAGGGAGAAACTTGAGGTAAATATACTGTGTGACATAAAAGAGACTGCAGGTGCTTTAAAAATACTTGACAGGTGATTGGACAAACCATCGATCTGTCAAGGTGGTCACAGATGGTAAATCAAACTCTTACTGAGGTCAGTTGAGAGAAGAACATCTTTTCCACCAAGAAAAGCCTCTTCTTTGTTCTTCTTTCAATGATAATACTCTGCATTTCTGATAGAACTGATTTTAATGCAGCTACACTGACCTCTTGAGGAGCCAGTGTTGTTTTCAACAGTTACCAACAGTTTCTTCTTTCTGTCGGCCCATCTGAACCGAGCCCATAGCAGCAAGTTGTTCCTCATAGAACACTAGCTTAAAGCCTTGGCAAGGGGGAGCAGCTGAATGGTCAAGATCACAAGATCATGTGATATACACATAATACGTACACAATAAAAAGACATATAATACACACAACCATAAAAAAGACAGCCATTCAATCAATAAAAGAATAACAATGTGAATAAAAGAAGTGAGGGAAGGGTGGGTTTGGCCTGGCACCAGAGCCTAGGTCAGCGGCCCCTGCCCACTACTGAACTATTGAACAGCCTAATGGCCGTAGGGACAAAGGACCTCCTGTGCCGCTCAGTCCTCGAGCGCAGCGCAGTTAGCCGCTCGCTGAGGCTACTGCTCTGCTCCATCAGGGTGTGGTGGAGGGGGTGGTTGGTATTGTCCATTATGTCAGACAACTTGGTCCACATCCTCCTCTCCACCACGACTCCCAGTGAGTCCAGGAACCTACCCAGCACTGAGCCTGCTTTCCGGATCAGCTTATCAAGCCTTCTGGTGTCCCTCTCTGTCGCACTGCCTCCCCAGCAGATAGCAGCATAAAAGATGGTACTTGCCACCACCGACTGGTAGAACATGTGCAGCATCTCCCCACAGACATCGAAGGACCTGAGCCTCCTCAAGAAGAAGAGCCTGCTCTGGCCCTTCCTGTAGACCGCATCAGTGTTCACAGACCAGTCGAGCTTGCTGTCCAGGTGCACCCCCAAGTACCTGTAGGACTGCACCACCTCGATGTCTTTGCCCCTGATGTTGACCCGCTGCAGTGGTGGCGTAGACCTGCGAAAGTCGATGACCATCTCCTTGGTCTTCTTGGTGTTTAGGATGTGATTTTGTAATGTTGAGTATAATGCTGCTTCACAAGGCACTTTTCCTGGACTTATGCAGGGATTCAATGTTATCTGTCCTGCCTTAAAACATGTGGCTGCTTGGTGTAGGGGTTTAAATTTACCATTGATGTTGGAGTTAGCGTTCTGGAAAAAGTTGCCACGGCAGCAACTCTTTTATCTGTTGTCTTCACAAACGGTGGCGAACAGTAGAAACGCATTGTTCACTTTACAATGTGTGCTTGCATGTTTGTGGCTAGCCAGTCCAGCACTTTGCTAGGTATTGTAGCATCACAGAAATACTCGAGCTTGGTTCCCCTTTTTCTCACCAGGGGACCTTGCATTGTTTTGATGGAGCCCTCTGCATTTTCACCTGTGCTGCACCAATGAACTGGCTCCAATCAAGTCAGTGGGAGGCGTCTTAATGCCGCATGAGCCCTCGGGTCTCTTCACATCTTCCTTCCTCTCCAACCTTTAAACGAATATGAAAATCAATGAGCTCAAGTTCTAAGCTTTTCCTCCAGGCGCAGTATATTCCCGGCTTAAGAGAGCTTCTCAAATTAAATCCAGCCGAGGTGATCCTCGAGAAACTGCCAAAAAAAACCTGCTCTGCAGCATGAATGACCAAAGGACACAGGAGTGAAAGACAATGTTTCATGTGTGTTAACTCAGTTTGTCTTTGTGTACCAGTTTAGAATACACTGTAATGACATGCCTATATCCTTGTTATTAATTGAAATTAAATGTGTTTTTTCATCTTTCGACAATGACAAGTACTTTAGGAAAGGCATCCTAGTAGCATAGCAACATAGCAACTATTCCTCTGTTGCTTAACAACAGTTTAAATACTGCATTACCACCACCTTCTGGATCGAGTAAGTCAAGGTTCACAACATTACATCATGAAATGCCGCACAACTCTGTGGCTAATAGACCGATTCTTCTGAGTGAGGCCTAGGAGGTCATTGGAAGGAAACTACATTAAAGCAAATATGGTGGAATTGTTTCGGGGGATTTGTGTAGAGATTGGCAGTTTATTTCAATCAGACATAGAAAAACGTAAAGCAAACACCATACAGTGAAGTGCAACACTGCTGGGCTTTGCACTGTTGCCTTTCATGGTGGTACAAACTAGGGCCGTCAGGCGATTAAAAAAATTAATCTAATTAATTACAGGATTTGTAATTAATTAATCTAATTAATCGCATTTTAATCTCATATCTGCTAAAGGTACCCAAATACAGAATTCGAATTCTAGGACATTACAAAAGTGTATTGCGTGACTAATCAATTGAATACACTAAGAAGAGAAGAACTTGCCGTTCAAAGGCCCGAGCAATGATGTGCTCGCCTCGCTCCCCTGAGTCGCGTCCATGTCTGTTGTCATCCTGCTTTGACTAGCGACTCGGGCTGTAACAATACACCAAACTCACGATTCGGTTTGTATCACGATTTTTGACTCACGGTTCGATACAATCCTCGATTTTTTTTTCTTTCTAAATTAAACATTTTATTTATGTAACATTTCAATAACTTATGTATATGATACTTGTCTGATGGTATCAGAGGTGCAGTATTGTGGAGGGCGTGTCTATCTGATGGTCTGTTAACTGCACAGATCCCTCACTCAACTTAATACAGAGAAATGTCCCACAAAACAACGTTACAGAATCAAACTAAGGTAGCATAGTAACTGTAACTGTCTTTGGGAACAAGTTAAAAATACCACAGCTGTAAGTGGAGAAGCGTCCTTCCTCCCGCCCGTCCTACAGACTCCTCGTCACATTTCTGCCATGCAAAAACACTTTACCTCACCGAGTGTTTCTGATGAAAAAAAATCTCAGCGACGGTCAGCCCTCCGGACCGAGACTTCAGTGAACTTTACCCCGGAAGACAGTCTCCGTCGGTTTTGAGTGACAGGGGAGACACCGGGGAAACCCCTTGAAAACACACACACGTCATCATCATGACGTGTACCGTCACGTCTCTTTAGGAGCCGCAGCGGCGCTTTCTGTGTAAATTACGCAGCGGTTCGTCTTTACAGCAATGCTTCAGTCTGTGTGAACGAACAAAGGTGGAGAATTGGCGAACGACCGCTGCGGTGTTAATGTGGTTACAGCTCATAGGGCTGATCTGGACTGGAAGTTGTGTTACGATTCTGCCTTCTCACAGAGCGAGACAGGTTCGTGGATCTGAGTGTCGCCATTTCAGCTTCGATTAGTTACAGCCCTACTGGCGACGCAGGTGGGAAGTGACGTGCCACTGCCAAGTAGCCTACGGGTCATTCAATGGGCCAAATTTAAAATGCTCGCGCATTAAATTGCCACTCAGAATCTCAGAATTAATTGCGTTAATTTTTATAACGCGTTAATTTGCAGTGTAATTAATTAATCTAATTAACGCGTTAAACTGACAGCCCTAGTACAAGCATGTTTCATCATATCCAAATCCCAAATCCCATGTTTAGAGTTATCAGAGTGTTGATGTGATCATATGCAATCAGAACAGCCCAGCCAGTCAGCCAAGTTGCACTACCCTCAGCAGCCATTTACCTGACCTGGACTCCTGACAGAAAATCGATGTCAGGTATAACAATTGGCCTGCCCTCTGGAATTCAGAGGCCATATGTGCACTGCATTCATTGATGAGACTGAACAGACCAAACCGTCTTTACACAGTTAGTCTTGTAAATACTGTACAGGCTGTTAATGTTAAGTTGACAACATTACCAACAGATGCACATAAGTATTTTTCCGTTCTTTGATTGGATTTAGTGAATGTCGTAGTGATGGTTTGAACAGTTTGGACCAAAGTTTGTTTTGGTCAATAAATGTTCATCAGGTAGGCTATTGTTCCAAGGTTGGACGAAGTGACTCAGGCAGAGATGATCTTGGATGAGACAATATTTAAAAGTTGAATTCACACTACATTCAGTCTAGTTTGCAGACTTCCTTCCTCGCTCTGACTTTCTCCCGGGAGTTCTACTGGCAGGTGACCAGATGAAATGCACCGTTACCCTGGAGAAAATAACAGATTCCGATTTTTCAAGGCTTTAGCATTGTCAGGTACATTAAGGATAGTTTAAGTGACATCAGTAAGTGTTGCATTTTTTTATCACAGCTAACCACGTCAAGTTTAAATTAAGAGATTCATAAAATCCACATCCACCAAGTTGCTTTTCATCCCCTGGTGGAAGTTTTACTCCTCTCGCCGGGATGAACAGTACACCTCTGCAGCTATTGCTTTTATTAGTGACTGTCTAGTTTTGTGATACAGTCAACTCAGAAATATCTTGTTCTGTTGGGCTCCTGGATGTTGCTATCATGCTGCTCTCCCCATCCTCACAAGTTAGGAAGAGTTTTCAAAGAAGTGTGTCGTAATCATCTGGCTCAGTCCTGACCCCTTCTGACACTTTGTCTCTTTCTCTCTTCCGCTTCCTCCATCTGCCTCCTCACTTAATTATTAACAGATTCCGCTCAGACATCTTCAGATGTCAGATTGTTCAAACAACAGAAAGATAAGAAGATAAGAAGAATAACAATAGAAAACGATAATAGACACACAAGGCTGACTGAAAATCTGGAAGACAGACCGACAAAGAGGCAGAAAACAGATATGGTGATGTTGAGCTAATGGTAGGCTCTGAACGATGGTGGGCCGATGGGTTGATCAAAGACATGTCTGGGAAAGCGAATGGAAGAATAGTGTGGCTTTAAATTAATAATCTGTTTGCCTGGAGGGAGGCAGATTGGTGTTTAGAAGAACAAAGAGTTTGGAGTTTGACCACAGAGGCTTCCTGTTTTCACTCGCGTCATGTTTCATTTGCACATACAACAAAAAGACATTTTATTCGTTAACCTGACCTCCAGTGACGTGAGAAATAGCCTCATTCATGTAATGTTTCATGTTTAATTTTTTCTTATTTTTGATGTTATGTTTTCTGTCTATTATTCCATGTGGCACGACTGAATTTAATTTCACTTTTTGAGTTCTTATTATTTTGTCATTCTCTCTCCCTCCTTTGTTTCTAGTGTGAATTGTGGAAAGCTTGTCCACCCTGACAAGCCCCTAGAGGCTCTCACCAGGTAATGATCACTCACTTCGCAAGAGCTGCTTCGGCTTCAGCTTCACTTTCAGCCTTGATACTTGCTACTATAATACTATTTTCCATTCCACTAAGTCCCGCCCCTTCCTGTGTGCCCCATGGGACCTTATTTTGGGAAAAAAATGTAGAGCAGTCAACGGTGTGAGGCAAGAATTTTCCGACATGAGAAAGTCACAGTTTGTCGTAAAGATAGTAAATTATCATCTAATTTTATGTAAATTTGCTCAGTGAACTACATCATCTCGCTCACTTTATATCACGAATACCCACACGGCCGCCACCTTGCACAAAATAGCATTTAAAGAGATCTGGTCATATAGACAACTGCAGTTATGTGAAAGGTGGATTGGTCAGTTGTGTGAGCTGCCCATATACAGAACCACCCTACAAGGTCTTTTGGGTATTGGTGAATGTCAAACGAGACCATGTCACTAACGCGACTGTTGGCTGTGTAGCCTTTATGTATCTGCATTTCACATACTTGATTAATTTTCTGACAAAGTGAGACTTTCTCAAGTGGAAAAAATAATCATGGCAAAATTCGAATGGGATCAAAACATGATTTGTCTCTCACCATCGACTGCTGTACATATGTTTTCTGAAAGGGGAGGAGCTTGGTCTCTAATGGCGGTGACTAAAACCGCAAGTGTTTGCTTGCTGCATGTGTTGTTAGCAGCGGGTAAGTTCAGACAACAGCTTCACATGCGAAGGCAGCTACTCCTCCACTCCCACTTCTGACAAGTTCAATAAGAAGATCAATGCAAACATCTGTTAGAAATATGGTTGTGAAAACAAGACGCTGCAGATTTAGTGGAATTTACCTCAACATCTGTTCATTCGTTCGTCCAGCTGCAGGTGTTGCTCTGTTCAGCCTGTAGCCAGTCACTGTTGGTTCTGTTGATAACCACTCACAAAACCCACCCGCAGTAATTTAACAACAAGCTAAAACAGTCTCACAATACAGTTGTTCTTAATGATGCATGAGGTTTGGCTGATGTTGTGCCAGAAACCCCTACAACTGGGCTTTAATGCATAGTACACCATCCAGGATTCTAACCCTAGAAAAGTTTAGGATAGTCACTGCTCTTTTTGGAACTAGTGGGTTAGCCAACTACTAAATCCTCATGCTATAAACCTCTCCTCTTGTAGGACCCTCCCCTTGTGTGGCAGATTATGTTGAGTAACATGCTCTCTCTCTGATAGACAGTAGTTTTGCTTAAGTTCTTAATGTGTAATATGGGATTGTCCCCCACACAGTGCATTTTGATTCATCACGAGCAGCACTTTATGTTGTAGCATTCAGTCATTTGGGACTCAGCAGCTGTTATGCTGGGACGTAGTGCCAAATTATTCAAAGAGCCCCACTTTACCACAAGCAATCACAGACAAAAACATGTAATAGGCAAAAACAAAATGACTCAGATCTACAGAAATTCAGATCAGCCTCAACATTAAAAGGACTTACAGATGAAGTGAATAGCATTGAGACATGCAGCGCAATGTTCTGCTGGACTTGAAGCTGGGCTTAGTTCCTCCTGCTTGCATTTTTAGTGCTAAACTCGTTACATTTGTCCCCCACATTTCTCTGTATTTGATGCCCAGAGATGATATTGATCCCTTCATGTGATTCTGTAAAACAGAAAACCAGTCAAGCTATTCTGTTAATTTCCGTCTAATCTCACTGTTGAAACCCCACCATGCTAGCAACGACGAGCCGTGACTAACACACTGATCGCCCATCTTTGTCTTCAGCTGCATTTGTCTTTGTTTCAAGGCTTCACTCCTGTTTGAGAATTCCTTTTCTTCCTCTTGTTTCTCCTTCTAACACTAACTTTAGTGTGAATTGCCTGATGAGCCGCTGTGCAGCTCTAATGTAGAAATTATATTCCGGATGATTAATGTGTATGCCATGAGTGGTGTCTCCAGCAGCAGCAGCAGGGAAAGTTAAAGTTTCCTCTCTGAATAATAACCATGTTGAATTTATGCAAACAAGCTCTTTTTTTGTCGCCACCGGAATCAAATTACATCCTCCTTTCCCTCACAAGTGGTTTTGTATTACCTCTGAAATGATGAAATGAAATCTGGTGTCATGCCGCTGCGACTACAAACACAGTCTTCCTCTGTTGAATGACAGGGTTTAAAGTAGAGGCTCAGTATTTTCTTTCCCCCAGCTAAAGCATTCAACTGTGTCATAGTGAGCTGTGCCTCATTGATCCAGTCCAGAAACATTAAAGAAAGAGGATTCTATTACTGAAAAAATATACCTGAAGTCATTCTCACAGCCAAAGTAAACATGATTCAGCATAGAAATGAATGCAAGTAGCAGAGTCATTTAGCATTAGAGCTGACTTGATTGCTACCTCCTTATCTTGGTTTCTTTGTGGCATTGATCTAGCTAGAGGCCCACAACATTTTCTCATCGTCAGCTTTCTCAGAGTTTCCCCGTGGCATGTTTTGTTGGGCAGAAAGCGCAAGTGCAGCTGTACTGTCAATAAAGCCAAAAGGCCAAAAAAAACTATAATTAAAAAAAAATAAATAATGTGAATACTATTGCTTAGGCCAGGATAAGAACAAGAGCAACGGTGACGTCACCAGCTGCCACATGAACTTGTTCCTCATTAGGAACAATTGAAAAAAGATGCTGGTGCTCTGAGAAAAATGCTATATGGACACAGCTTTTGGAACTTTTGTTTTCCTTAATTGTAATTAAATCATTATCATTGGCAATTGTGAAGATGAGTTCAATGCAAGTACATGCTCCTGAGTCATCAGATTTTTGACATACGGTATCCTTGATGGCTTTGGAATTCCCTAACTATCCTCAGTTAGTCTTACCAGCTCACTTTATGAGCGGTCACAGGGACAGCATGATGAACTACTGAACAGATAAACACAAAGATACACTCACATGAAGACAAAACAACAAGAAGCTGTGTGTTGCGTCCTACAACACACACAAACAGAGACATTCTGCTCCCATCTCCAGGTCACACATCGGGGTTTTCTGGTCTGTGTGTGACTCTGATGTTCAGTGTGAGTCACAAGGCTGTGAGTGTTTGAACTTTTATGTCAGGCTAATAAATCTCAGGACAACGTTCTTTGTAACTGAAGAGTTCAAGCCTGTTATCTAGTATCGAGTTTTTGTGTCATCAACCATTGTGCTGTTTAATTGCACTGGAGGCAGAGAGCTGCAGCTGGCTGCTCTGTGATTGTGTAGCTGAACCCTGCTATGCTATGATGTGTTCCAGTAAAAATGGAATTCTAGACAGCCATCATCTTAGAATGAGTTGCTGAATTCCAGGGCCTGTATTCACAAAGAATCTTAAGGCTAAAAGTAGCTCCTAACAGACGAATTTAGGAGCAACTCCTAAAAATAATGGGCGTGTCAGTCGTAACTTTAAGACTCCTAATTTTTGAAAATAAGAGTTATTCACAAAACATTTTTGGCCAAAAAGTAGCACCTAAGTCTGGGAGACCTTAGAAGTAGTCCAGAGGACTAACTCACTAAGACCTGGTCACAGCCGAATGTTTTGGAGACGCTTAATGACAGGGAATTATTAAAACGATGTCGGATGGACCGCGAAGGGACTGAAGTTGTGGTTGAGTTGGTGAGGGATGCAATAACGTCCCCAACCAACCGAAACAATCCAATAACGCCAGAGTTAAAATGTTTGGCAACACTCCGGTATTTGGCTACGGGGAAAATGAAGCTCTTCGCACGGGACTAGTATTACCTGGGGACCTCAAGTGATTCAGAAATTATCCCACCACGTCTGTGTTTCGTGCGGCGCATTCACACAGGATAAGCGAAGTCTGTGTTTTAACTCTAATGTCCTGACATTATCCTCCGGGTTGATCGCACCGGAGCCCTTGCTGGAGCAGCACAACGGTTAGATATGGATATTTTTAATACAATAACTGGTGAGCCTGTTGAAAGATGGAAAAGTGTTCCTTACTGCATGCTGCCAAGCATGTAATCCATCTAATCATCTTTCGAAGATTTCGCTCTTCTGATGAGCCTCCTGAGTTTGCACCCAAAATGCTGTCAAAACTTTCATTTATAATTCCCAACGCAGTCTCCATAATTCTCGACTGGGAAAATGGCAGAAAAAGGTGTGGAAACACAAAAAACCTTAAGGAAACAAAAAACGACCCCAAATCACAGAGATGCCGATTCGCATGGGACTGATATTATCAAATGACCTCTGTGTTTGGCGAAATATGGTAGGTAATTTGCGGTGGAAGTTTTACTTTACAAATTACGGACATGGCAGATTCGCACGGGATTAAGATCACAGGCGACCTCCGCAATTATTGCAAATTACTGGAGGTCCCCAGGTTATACTAGTCCCGTGTGAATTGTCAGTCGGAAAAAGTTGCATTACATCAATACACAAATTGTCTTTGACGCATGTTGAAATATACTGGACAAATTCTCCTCATAAATACATTTTTTATCCAATATATTTTCATGGGCTTTGTCACTTCTTTACTTTCACTTCTTGCATTGCGTAGCCTAAATGATTTTTCAGTGGGCTGCCCTGTCACTCAAGAACCAATCACCGTTGTCACCGCTTCTAAGTGCGTCCTTATAAAATGACGTCATCCATAGCAACAGAGAGTTACTTCTAGTTTAGGAGTTCACTGTTTTCATAACTAAAAGTAGGTCTAAGTGGCTTTGTGAATTACTTTTAAGAAACGACTCCTACATAAAAACTTTTAGTCCGATTTAGGAGTACTCCTAACGTTAAGATAAAAGTCTTTGTGAATACGGGCCCAGGTCTTTAGTGGAAGAAACTACCTCATCCACATTCAACTCCATGTCAACACCATCATACAGTATTTACCACTCACTGTTTCATAAACAGTATACCCAAGTGTCATACTTGGGTAAAAGATATTGTGTTAGTATATTACTCTGTTAAAAGTGAAGGTCATTTACATGAATAGTACAGAGTTAGAGTCCTAAAGTATCTGATATTAGATGTACTCTGACCCTCAAACATTCAAATCATGGACAAAAACACACCTTTCAAAATGTTTGTTTTCTGTACAGTGTCTTTGAGTATTTGGAAAAGCGCTTTTAAATAAAATGTATTATTATTATTATTATTCTTATTATTATTATTATTATTATTATTATTACTTCAGTATCAAAAGTACTCGTAAAATTAAATGATATTATATATAATAATATTCAATTTTTGCCAATGAAATAAATTCATTTTAGAATGTGCTGCTTCGGCTCCAATGCAACACTCTGCAAAGTAACTAGTGACCAGAGTTGACAAATAAATGCAGTGGAATAAAAAGCATAATATTTGGCTCTAAAATAAAGGGGAGTGGAAGTATACAGTAGCAAAAACAGAAATACTCAAGAAAAGTACAAAATTGTACTAGGGTTACTAGTTTTATTCCACCACTGTAGTTAGTAAATGAACTTGGCTCAGGTCAGATAATGTTAACAGCGGCTTGAACAGTTTTCGATACTCAGTACTTTCTTTTGAATGCAAGGCTCAACTCCTCGGATGCCGCCTTTATTACCATTGTCTGTTTCCACACTGATATTTATTGTAATAACAGCATTGCAGTTGCTTGTGTGATGTCATCATAATGAGAAATTACTTTGACTGAAACCAGAAGTAAGATAGTAGAGAGAACAAAAAGTGGACGAGCTGAGTCATCAGTTCTATTACTCACCTTGAGAGCAAATAAACACTGATGCTCACAGTGCAGAGGAATCCATCCTGCAAACACATGATCATAGTGCATTCCAGAGCTTGGTGGTCCTGCTTAGATGGCCGAGTAACAGCTTGCAAAGCTAGCACTCATGTGACCAGTTTCATCAGCGAGTCGTCGCTGGACAGGGTCAATGGAGGAAAGGTTCGTAAACGCTAAGACAACCGTGTGACTGAAAGATGAAAAGGCAGACGAGATGAGACGCTGGGAAGGATTGGAAAGGCAGTAAGAAGGGAAAACACATTGTGTGTGTGTGTGTGTGTGTGTGTGTGTGTGTGTGTGTGTGTGTGTGTGTGTGTGTGTGTGTGTGTGTGTGTGTGTGTGTGTGTTAGTCACCCTGATTTGGATGTAGGGCTCTTGTTTCTAGAGGCGGGTGAAGGCCTCCTCTCTTTCTCACAGTCCGCTGGCCGGCATTTCAGTGTCACCAACAGAGCCACCAAATTGGAGCAATTTCAGAACATCCGCCTCTGGCAACAATAGCTCCCTGTTTCCTAAGGGCGAAATGTCTTCACTTGGAGATACTGAACACACACACACACACACACACACACACACACACAATTGAGACTGATATATGTGAATGTTGCTAGCTCAGCTGAAAAATATTTCATAATGAGTGTATTCTGACTCTGACTGCTTGAGCTTGTCCAGTTAAATCATTAAGGCTGGCAGGCTGCTGTGAGTGTTTGTGTCTCCGTATTGTGGGTGTCTCTGCAGTCAGTCACTGGCACTACTGTTGCAAACACAGCATTAGCAACATGGCTAACGCTAGCTGCCTGGCTATTGTCCAAAGCAAAAAAACAGCTGCACGATTCCCAGTTTGAGCTAGAAACCCTGATGTCAGTGTAGGGAAAAGTCAAATAAAAAAGTAGGAAGTTTGTTACTTACTGATCTTTGCTTCTTTTTGCCTCTTCTGTCAGCGGGCTTTTCTTTTATAGTGTGGTTTCCACAGTTATTCCAGTTGTTTCACGTTTTGCAGGGGATAGTGAGCTCCTGATTTGGTTGTGTAATGGGCAGGCTGAATCGGCTCATTAAAGATGTGAGAGTGTCGTATTCGTCAGTCACATATCGTCCCCGTTTTTGCCTTCCTTCACTGACTTCCAGTAGAGCACAGAATCAATTTCAACATTTAATCACATATTAGGCTCTGCATTGTCTGGCACCTGCATACATAACAGAACTACTGAGCCCTTATTCTAGTGGCTATCCTCTCTGGTCATTTGATCGGGGCTTTTTATCTGTTCCCTGTTCCCTGAAGAGGTGATTGTGCATTTGCGGTGGCAGCTTCAAAACGTTGGAACGGCCTTTCTCAGTCAATCAGATGTTCAGAATCTGTGGTCTGTTGTAAACAACAGTAGAAAATGCATTTCTGTAAGTTAGCATTCTCATAAATTCTCCCAGCTTTGCCTCACTTTGACTTTAGCTCATGGATGGGTGGATGGATGGATGGATGGATGGTTGGTTGGATAGATGGATGGATAGATGGAGGGATGGTTGGTTGGTTGGATGGATGGATGGATGGATGGATGGATAGATGTACACTGGGTTTTAACTTATTTATGTGAAACACTTTGTAACTGTGTGTTTTAAAAAGTGCCATAGAAGTTAAGTTAGGATTATTAGTAGTCACTAATAAACAGTCTTAAGTATTTTCATGTGAGATAAATGAGCAAGAGGAGTGTAGTTCTTTTTGGCCTTCAGTTTGTCAGGGTTAGGGTTAGGGGCATGTCAACTTGTTGGATGTCAACATCTTAGCGAAGTGTCAAATCAAAAAACAATCAGAGTTTTAATGAGAATAAAAGATCTGCTGCAGCTTCAAGAGATCCCTGTGTCATGTTTAGACTGGTGCCTCTACAGTCTCTACAGCCCTCTCAAATGCATCATTAATCATAACTTCAATTCGCAACTGCAGCTTCCTTCACTAATATTGGTCATTTGCCCCCATGAAGGGCAAGCCTTTTATAGTACAGTATAGCCTTTTAGTATAGTATGGTATGCTATGAGGATAAGTGGTAGGAGCAAGTAATGTGAGTAAGTAATGATAAGTAATATTTTTTATTTAAGATTTAAATATAGCATGGCCCAAACCTGTCACTGCCACCATTTAGTCTTTTAAGTGTTTTTTTTCTGTAGCCAGCTGTTGGTTAGTAATACCTGTGCACTATAAATTACAATTTTAGGTCACTAGCAAATGTTTGTTTGTTACCCGACATTGCCGTCTGTCTTCAGTAATAATCAGAACTGTACAGTATGATCTCTATAGAAATGTTGTTGTGTACTAGATCACCAGCCAACAGACTGTTCAGCGCAACCCAGTGATTAAAAAAAAAAAAAACCTTGTGTTTTGCGTGCCATCAACAATAGCAACAACATAGACAATGAGACTCATTGAGCTACTTTGCTTATATTCTGCTTACCTTGGGAGCAGCGATAAAGCTCTCACTGTGGTAGATTTGATCAGACACAGTGACCTTGAACTTTCTTTTTCTCACATTGGCTGTTGTCCTTCCACCTGACTAGGAGCAAAAGCTTTGGGCTGAGCTCAATTTGTCAGACCGAGTTGGCAGGCCATTTAAATTGGCTCGATGTAGGGGGATATATCAGAGGTGACACCCAGAGAATAATAGCCACCAACTCTCTTCCCCCACTTTCTTACTTTCTTTATCTCTGTTTCTCCAGCTCTCATCGCTGTCACTTTTCTCTGCTCACACTCATTCGAGCCACTCTACCCTTCCCCTCATTCTCCTCCTCCCTCTCTTTAATGGCCTTAACAGAGAGAGTGTGTGTCATTAAGAGAGTGAAGATAGGGTCTGCTTGATGAGATGGGTTGGCTTCTTGGCTGACTGGATTGTCCTGGAGAAAGATTGTGTCTTTGAGATTAGCCACTTCTCTCCCTCCTGTTTGGTGCTCAATTAGATACGAAACAACACATCCACCTGCTCATACTTAGCAATTATGGCAACTAAATGAATCAATCCAAAGGCATAGTTACGCCCCCTGCCTTTGTAGTTCAGTCACACTTGTTGCTACAACCAGTGTGCCGGAGGGTCAGGACTCTGCCCGAGCAGATACGCAACAATTCAGCCGAATTCATCACAGAGCAGACAGGGAGTCATTAACCGGATGTTATTTTGTTGTTTCGGTATGTAAGTAAAAGACTATATCATAAACACAAAATCTATAGCGACAGCGATGGTGGAAATTAATTGAGTAATTTGAATAAAAAAATGCAACGCTAACATCATGAAATGACATAGCTGAAATTATGGCCATATCTCCCAGCTCTAACTTGAATTGTTAGATTGCATGATATGTCACTGTCTTAATGTAAAGGTCAAATGTCTGACTGACTCCCTCTCTCTTTGTCCCTCTATGTCTCTCGCCCTGTGGCAGGCCGGCTCCTCAGGCTTCGTCAGAGCAGGGCAGCAGCAGTGACAAGAAGGAACGTCCCATGAGCACCATGAGCGAGGCATCAAACTACACAGGTGGCTCCGACTACAGCACCTTCCCTGGCAGCCCAGCCACCACCGTCACTCCCGCCACCACCACCACCACCTCCACGTCATCTACACGGGTCAGTCTCTATTGAAACAAGCTTTGAATGCATGGGTCACTGCACTGTTAGATTGCACAGTGTGTCCCTATAAATGCTTAGTCAAGTTCACAAACACACACAACATAAATCTGCATGGCGGGATCAAATCAAAAGTTCTGTGCTTTCATGAATAAGTAATGCTCATACTGTTAGTACTTCTGCTTACACCGGCCAAAAGAAAGTATAACACTGCATATCTTCATGTATTCATGAGAAGTCATTATTTATGACCGAGCTGTACTGGTCCTGCTCCGTGCCTTGCCTGAGAAACATTCAGAAAAGAACAACATATAGACTGTCTAAGGAAGAGGATGCATTTTATGAATGAGATCAAAACAGCCAAGAAGAAGCTGAGAACATTTTTAGGACATTTTCCGGTGTAAACATCAAAGTTGTTCGTGTTTTCCTTTACTTAAAATTCCACACAGTGACAGCATGCACACAAGCTCTGCCCGACAGTGCTTCCAGTGAAGGAGAATCTTATACTGTAATCTATTCAAAGATTAGATATGAATCTCTCAGTAGATATTAGACCTTTCCTGTGAATTGGCATGATGTCCTCCTCTTTGATGCCTATAATGAGTCCATCTGAAGACACACTCCATCTGTTGAAACTGCTGTGAGTCCCAACTGTGCCCTTACGTCAGTGCAACAACAGGATTGGCCGATATGCTCCCTAGTTCAACTGTGGTAAGGCAGATATAGAAGTGTCATACACCCACTATCTCTGGCATTACAGATCTTTGTATCCAAACACCTTAAGTGGTTTGTCTCCTCTCTTAAAACGTCTCGGGGGTAACTCCCTGAGCCATAATTAGCTACAGTGAATTTCATGCCAATCCAGCCATTAGTTTCTAGAGTAAGAGCTTCAGAGGGAAGGTTGAATGCTTAAAAAATGAAATGGTAATCAAGTAGGAAGTTGTCAGTAGACATTCATATCTGACGATGGTGCCAGAGGGCAGCCAAGAAATGTAGGAAACATCACTCATATATGACAACTTATGGTTAGTGTTTCAATAGTAACATCATTTAATTTGTCTTTAATTTACACTCTAAGACCTCTTTGAGTCTTTCCTCTAATGACTGACATAAAAGAGATTTTCATGCTGCAGTGCTGAATTTCCAACTAAGTGAGCCATGATGTATGGGGGATGTGGAGTATGCTTTGTTTAATGAGCTGAATACATCTGCCTCTGTTGTCGCTTTTTATAGAAGCTGGAAGCGCTGCGGTTTCAGTATACAAGTCTTTTTACAACCAGTCAGACTGTTGCATTGAGATCGGCGGAGAAAAGCTGAAATATTTTATTTTTTCTCTCTCTGCATCCCTTCAGTTCTCCCTGCCCTGTTCTCTCTGCAGGAGATGAAAACACAAGCACCATATGGTCGCTTTGTGTTTTTCATAGCGGTTTAAGACCTTGTTTGTTTGACTTAATAATAATAATAATAATGGATTGGATTTGTATGGTGCTTTTCTGAGTACTCAAAGCACCTCACAGGGTTCCAGGTTCCATTCATTCACACACACTCATACCGGTGGTGGTGAACTACGATAGTAGCCACAGCTGCCCTGGGGCAGACTAACGGGAGCTTGGCTGCACATTCAGCGCCAACGGCCCCGACCACCACCACAAACATACAGCTTAGAAATCCAAAAATGTACATACAATACCTCAGATGTAAATGTTTATTCTGTATTCCTTTAACCTCAACGTTTACCGCCAATGTGTGTGTTTAACAGCCCTCCAGGTCTTCCAAAAAAGTTCATAACTTTGGAAAGAGGTCCAACTCCATCAAGAGGAACCCCAATGCCCCAGTGGTCAAGAGCAACTGGCTTTACAAACAGGTACTGATCTGGAGGAAGTCCAATCGATGTAATGATATGAGATGTGTTTGTGTGAGACTAAGAGAGGACAGATGGGAGATGTAATATCAGGGGTCAGGAGTCCAAGGTGCTCTCTAACAGAAGAAATATCACCAGTGTTTACCCCCAGCTCCTGACCTCAGGATCTGTGGCCAGACAAGACACATTGCAAACAGTGCTAAAGGTCCGAGGAGGCAAAAATGTGTTTTTGTCGCTGCAGTCATTACAACGGCAGGGAGGGTGGAAAAAAAGGAACCGGAGTCGTAGTGTAGAGAACAAAGCACAGGTCTTCGCCCCAAGCACCATAGAGGCAAATTTGTCACTACGTTATGAAGAGATAAAACACAGCAATTTGTCTCAGAGGAGGAGATAGAATCTGGTTAATAGAAGCAGCCGCCGGGAGAGACAGCGAGGGTGTCAAGAGGACGGAAGAGAGGGAAGTGTGTGTGTGTGTGTGTGTGTGTGTGTGCGTGTGCGCGCGCGTGTGTGTGCTTGTGAGCAGCGTAGAGGGGGTATTGTTCTCTGTAATGACTGACTGATGGTGTGTGACCTTTGACCCCTGCAGGACAGCACGGGTATGAAGCTGTGGAAGAAGAGGTGGTTCGTTCTGTCCGACATGTGCTTGTTCTACTACCGCGGTGAGCACAGAAACACACACACACACACACACACACACACACACACATACAATGCAAGCTGTTTAATTAAATGTCCTGTCAAATAGAAAGCAGTCCACAGTGAGAGCATGAGGAGTTCATGTTTTGTTCAAGGACACTTAATACCGTCAAGGAACATACCACTCATGTTAAAGTGATGGACTGTAGCTAAGTATATTTCCTCAAGTAATGTACTTTAGTATAATTTTGTGGTACTTGTACTTTACTTCAGTATTTCCATTTTTTTCTACTTTGTACACATTGAGATTCAAATGAAGTGGTAGGTCTTTGATGCTGGCAGTGTCACCTGTCCGTAGATGGTGGAACCAAAGAAATGCTGGATGTGGTTAAAAGTAAATATTTTGCCCCTAATCAGGAAATTGTTTTTGAACCATCTAAAAACTAGAATGTTGAAAACACTAAAGCTGATGGCCAACTAGCTTGTACATTGTGCCCGTACGGGAGAGGAAATAACTCTCCATACCACCAGGTGGCAGTAGTCTGTATTCATCATTCAAAAAATGGAAGTTGGAAGGCTCAGGAATGCGGAGATACCAACCCTTCTTATGAACACAACTTTCACTAAGATAGCCAAGTCCAATCAAGCATATGTCTGATAAAAAGTAACAAAGGTTACTTGTGAAAAGGCAGAGTTGAAATATAAGGACAGATTGCACTGAATGGGTGAGATCATCCACTGACTCACTCAGCTGAACAGCCAATCAAAGAGACTTCTCAGGCTGAAGGGCTTCACTGGTGAAACTACATGCTCTGTCGTCAAAATAGCCACGAACAAGATCAGACTAGTGCCAACTGTGCGGGACACACTGCGACCACAGACGCTCACCGACGTTCCGACAACAAGTGTAGGGGAAACTACTTTGCAAGCATAACTTGTAAAACTACATGTAAATCAGCCTGGCAATAGTTTCAACAAACTACATTTCTACCCCTGGAGAAATGTAGTTTGTAAAACTACTGCTAAAAAAAAGTAGCTTTAGCAACTACTTATACTCATTATACTCATTTAACTCAGTGTTAAATAAATCAGCGTATGGTGTATGTGAAACAAAACATAATAGCGTACAAAAAATTCACATGCCAGAAGAAATATGCCTCTGAATTATTGTTGCTTTCGGCTAGCAGGGCTCACATGTGAACACATAGGTTGTGTCTGTATGTACATGCTCAAATATGGCCGTGGTTGGGCTGGCGCATTTTGGGGCGCATCGGGGGTAGCGGAGGGTCGTCCATGATGTGCTTGTGCTATATGAGCACTGCCTTCCTTGGCACAAAGACCCGCCCACTCTGTGCTGCCAGGGCAAGCCAATCAGAGGCAGCGTTAGCTTAGCATGTCACGACATGTTTCATGCCTTTTTTCAAAGAAAAATAAAATAAAATTTAGGTTACGTAGTTCTTTTTTAAATAAAAAATATTTCATGTTATTGGTCAGAATTGTAGTTTGTAAATTGAGTAGTTAAATTACAAAAAATGACCCAAAAAGTAGCTAGTAGTAGTAATTAATTGACGCAGCACAAAATATGAATGTAGTTTAACTACCAGCAAGTTACAGCAAATTGTAGTTAAGCTATGTAGTTCAACTACATGTAGTTTACGTCTCCCCAACACTGCCGACAACAGCCCGTCTATCCGGTGTGTGTGTGTGTCATCAACAGTCTGATTACAGCTTGTTATGGACACACTTTTTACCAACTGGAGTTTAAAAAGAAAACTATCATTCAAACCCAAGTGAAAGAATTGGTAATAGCTCAAATAGTGGCAAAATAGAGAGCAGCACCACTGACTTTTGAAAATCACGCTTACCCGTCAGTCTGCCCCAGGGCAGCTGTGGCTACTATCGTAGTTCACCACCACCGGTATGACTGTGTGTGAATGAATGGAACCTGGAACCCTGTGAGGCGCTTTGAGTACTTAGAAAAGCGCCATACAAATCCAATCCATTATTATTATTATTATTACCTAAGAAAATGATGCTCAAAGTCCTTTGAATATTTCCATATAGAATGAAAGGTGCCTCATCACTTAATCAAAGGCAGTGTAACAGGTAATATCAGGGGTCAGGAGTCCAAGTGTCCTCACCAGTTAAAAGGAGTTGTCCTTGCCTTCACCCACAGTTGTGACTCCCACAGTGCAGCACCACCCCGTTAGAACCTTACGTTCACAAATGCTCATCTGTTCCTCCTACATGTCTCCGAAAACCCTTGAGAGAGATTTTTCCATCTCCATAAATTGACAAATTAGTCGCTCCTAGAGCGCAATCAGCAGCTGCTTTCATGACAAACCCGAGGGAAAATTGGATGTTTATTGGCTTAGTCAGCCAGAGACGAGTGAGAGGAGGCGTCCTCAGGAAGGACAATGACGTGCCTGGCTTTCCGATAATAACCTCTTCTTTTTCCATTTTTCTCCTGCCTGCTCTATCACTTTATTGAAAGTACCTTCAGTCGCTCAGGTTGGGAGGTGTTTGTAGAGCTTGGAGTCGTACTTTGTCAGACAGGGATGATAACACCACCCTAAGTGAGTAAAATGAAAAAGTAACAAAAAATTTAAGTTAAGCATACATTAGATTGCACGTGTGAAAACGTTGATAATGATAATTTAACAAAAGAAAAGTAAAGGACAACACTCTCATCAAACTGTAATAATAATTTAAAATGGACGGTAAAATGGGTTGCACTGAAGAAAAAGAGTTATATTGTTCTTCTGTTATATATTATATAACAGACCATATTTAATACAGATACAGATAATTATAATATACATACTTAGGGTACTAAATAAAGTGTGCAGATATGTCACAATAAAAGAGTTGTAAAGTGCACATACAATGACGTCTGTCCCCAGTGCAAGAGAATTGTCTGGTGACTAAACTGGTTGCTTCTATTTGCACTTCAGAGGGGCCACCTTTCAGATATAGTTAGACTTTAGTTTAAAACACTCAGAAACTCCACTTACATTATCAACATAGTGCGAAGAAACAACAGTGTTGACATTATTTCAAAGGCGTCTGTATACTGTGTTGCCGTGTTACAATGGAGTTAGCATGCTAACAAGCTAGCCTTGGCCTGTCCTATTTTGTAATACCAATTTGTACCTCAAGAGGTGATAGTCTGATACAAGGTACGAGGTCATTTATTCGTTATGATACAACACATGCTTATATAATGAAATTAAAGTTTGTCAACTCTTTGATGCTTAACAAATTATAGAACATATACATTTATCTATATACAAACAGACATGAACATGCAGTGCTTTCCTGTGACCGGACAATAGCCAGGAGCAGCCGTAAACCAAGCCGGATCAGAATGGCTCTTATTCCGACCTCCTTCATCCCTGGGGTGGTCAGACTGGTCAGGATGGTCAAAAGATGTTGTGGGTCGTGATGGTCTCAAAGGCCGCTGCTCTGTCTAATTATAAAACACCCGTTCTCACCAGTGATGATGACAGTATTTCCGCTATGGGCAGTACGTTTAAGCAATAGAGCCGAAAAAATTACGGTAAAAAAAGCCAAACATTTCCCAGAATTTGGAGGAGTTACTGGCCTCTGCATCGTCATGTGTCCATGTTGCCTAAGCAATACAAGATTGCCCCCATAGTTTTAGCTGAGAGAAGTAAAAGCAGTGATTTCACTACTTAGTCTAATAGTTAGTCTAAGTCTAATACGTCAACAAAATGAACTAAAAAAATGTCAAGAATGGAGATATTTGTACTATACAGAAAAACACAACCATGTGGATTCTTTCTTTTACTGTACTAAGATGAGCTTAACTCTTCCTTCACCTATCGCAAAACACACTTCATTCAAACTAGTTCCTCACCTGCCGGCTTGTGTGTCTTGCCTTTGGGTCCCATTCTGTGTAAATTCTGACAACAGCGAGTGTTCATATGTCTGGAGTATCACTGGTATAGAACAGATATTATATCTGATGTAGATCGAGGCTCCAGGTGACATTAGGCGTCTGTAAGTCATTTGTGTGGATGGAGTCATGTCCTTGTGTTCATGCAGTCATACAGTCACTGCTATTGAAAGCATAAATAGAAGAATTGTATAATATAATTGTAAGTGCAGCCTGAATGCCATCCCTACCACAGGATGAGTTTCTGCCATCTTTTCTTCAGACGTTGATGGGAATCCATGGGTCAGATATTTTGTGTGTGCATATGCTGAAAAGCAGGATCTTTCCACACATCCTGAAAAGTAAAAGAATAAGTACTTAATCAGGATGTAATCAAACAGTTATCATTTAATCAAACGTTCATGTTTATCTAAGTAGTTACAGGTACAGTATGTGGTATGAAGACACGTGCTTGTGGTCACAAAGTCATCTGAACAAACATGCCTCCTTAAACCTCAGTGAACCTGGAGAAGCTTCTTGAACGGTCAGTCGTTGTAAAACAGCCTGAAAACACCCACTCATGCTGCAGTGTGTACCTACAGCCTCTCTCTGTATGCTAGCTTACTTGTTCCCTCTCTTTCTCACTCATGTCCTCCGTGTGTGTGTTCTGTATCTCAATAATTCAGCAGTGGGGACGAGGCCGGAGGAGCTGCAGGGCTCACCGTGCAGGCTCTGCTTAACCAAACAGCAGTGCTGGCTGCAGGCTCTGCAGGTTTTAGCTGCAGCTGGTGCACCACATGTGTTTCTGCCTGCTCTGTTCTACCTTTAGTTTGTATTCCGTACACTCCCATCAAATCAGAATCGAGCTATACAGAGGTGATAGAATGATTCATGGCTGGGTTTCACATCTTTTGTGCTTCCCAGCTGTTTCACCTCTCAAATGTGAAATACATAATAAAGCCGTGCACAAAAAGCAGTGCTTCTGTTTGCTGCAGTCTGAGAGTCAGTCCTCAGCTGTGTGTGCGCGTGTGTGTGCGTGTGTGTGTGTGCTTCCACGCTGTGTACCACACACTGGGAGGGAAACAAGATCATAGTTCACACGGAAAGTGGACCGAGCTCTTAAAGACGTCCAATCGTTTCTTTCTTTCTCGCTCTCTGGCCGATAATTACTCAGTAGTGATGTATGACAGAAATAAGCAGCTGGTTATTGGGAAAAAGCTGAATGTTCTTATGAAAAAAATGTTGAAGTAATGTTATTGTGGAAATGTGAAAGTCATTTCATAGACATTGCTTGATAATTAGCAACTACTTGCCATTATTTTACGAACCTGATATGGAGATATCAGTTTGTAGACTAAGTTAGACAGTTAAATTACATACATACAGCTTCTCTTTTAGCTTGTATGTTGAGAGAGATTGCTGCCATTCCTTTGGTGGCATATGCTCGAAATTCAGTGTTATTATTGATATGGAGAGCCCATCTCCATATCAAGTGACTCCACCTTCTACTTGTCATGTGATTTGACCTTGGGCATCTCCTCAATTACCTCCAGACCTAAAGCAAACCAAAGATGAATATTTAACGTTAGGTGTTAGCAGTCCAACCCCTTAATCCATCTACAACCTAATGTAATCGTGATAAATCCTCATTGATCCTCGTCCACTGAACCTGAGCCAGATTCAGACACCACTCAGTTTAGTGTAGGTTGTCGTGGCTCTGAATGCATGTCCCACTCTAATCTGTTGACATATGGCTTTTTCTTCATGCTTCTTATGGGTGCAGATGAGAAGGAGGACAGCATCCTGGGAAGTATCCTGCTGCCCAGTTTTCACATCTCCATGCTGTCGGTGGATGACCACATCAGCAGGAAATACGCCTTCAAGGTAAAACATGAGTGTGGAGCTTCAAGGCCACATCAGTAGGCTTTAATTGGTTGTATGATGATGACCACTGAATGCTCTAATTCTTATTGATTATTTTTTCCAACTAACAGCTCAGAATAAGAATGGTTTACTGGAGGGCTCAAATGAAGGAGGAAGTTACTTAGTAGGCTACACCCCCCTCCCCGACTGGAAAAAAGGCGCAGCAGCTTTAACAGGCCGGCCCCATTTACACAAACAATCATTCATTCTGTCCTAGGAGAGAGTTGAGAGAAATAGTTGTGAACATAATGGAAAGATAGAGCTGAGAGAGTGAAGCAGCTGTGAGTGTCATGGTTGAACATGGACCCTTAACAGAGAAAGGTTCAGCTGCAGCCTTGCAGTCTCTACAAGCTAGCCCCTTTCTTCGCGGCCGATAGAATAAAGCAGCTGCAGAGTCTAAACCCCGCCTTCTTCAAAACACACCAGTCGACCGTGTCACATCACAGATAAACTGAAAATGTTGTCTAGGGAAGCAATTTCAGAAACTATGAGGCAAAGAAAAAATACTAACCTACACTACAGCCTTTTTCACACAGAGATTCAGCAATGTTTCCACAACAAAGGCTCGCCTTTAAGGTGCCTTTGTTTGTTCACACTGAACCAAGCAGCGGTGGCAGTAAGCCGTTCCAATGTGTCATTTCATACAACATACATTTTGGAATTGACATTGTGGAACCAAAAGAGGCATGATTGGTACCTATCACGACATCTGTGTGTTCAATCTAAAAATGAGGCTGGTTTTAATCATATGGATGCTGTTATAAAGTGTTGTGATTGAAGTCCTGACCCACCGTACATCCTGGAAAGTGACAAAGAGATGTTTTTTGCTCTAATTAACCTACATAATCACTAGGGGTGTGCATTGGCACTGCCCTCACGATTCGATTCGATTACGATTCACCAGGTAACGATTCGATTCAATTCGATTCTACGATGCATTGCGATGCATCAAAATTCTACTGCACACGAGGCAAATTTTTCATCAGTCATGAGGCAATACAAGCAGTCAGATATTGAACAACAGATTTTATTGGCTGCTATGTGTATATTATCACTCTCCTGTTCCCGCAGGTGTTCCCCTCTGTTAATCCAAACCCGCGGACAGTTTATAATCATATTGATGCTGTTATAATGTGTAGTGATTGAGATCCTGACCCACTAAACATCCTGGAAAGTGACTTAAGTTTGTTAAGTTTTTCGCGCTAAACTACATAATTATACATAATCACCATCAGTAAACAGGACGCTGTCTGACTCTGTCACTCGCGGGGACGGAGGAAGCGTATTCCGCTCTGTCCGTTTCGGATGGAAAAGAGTATGAACGTGTGAAGTCAGCAGTGTTGAAAGCGTATGAGCTTGTTCCGGAGGCTTATCGCCAATGTTTTCGTACGTGGAAGAGAATGGAGAAGCTGATGCATCTCGAGTTTGCTCATGACCTGACCGGTCACTTTGCTCGTTGATGTTCCGCATTGAAGGTGGAGACGTTTGAGGATCTGACGGAGTTGATTGTGTCGGAGCAATTTAAAAATTCAATACCTGACAGTATTGCGCAACACATCAATGTTTTCTGGGGGAAAGTTCCCTGAAGTCTCGGTCGGGAGGGTTGACGGTCGCGGTGATTTATTTTCGTCACAAACACTCGGTGAGTTAAAGTTGTTTGCCGGTGACAGACGCTGTTTTTGGAGCAGAAATGTGAGGGAGAGTCGGGAGGACAGACGGGAGGACAGACGGGAGGACGGACGCTTCTCCATGTACAGCTGCGCTATTTGTTTTCCTGATATAAGTTGCCAAAGACAGTTACAGTTACTACGTTACTTTTGTTCGGTCCTGTAACGTTGCTTTGTGGGACATTTCTCTGTATTTAGTTGAGTGAAGGACCTGTGCAGTTATCAGACTGTCAGACCGATACGCCCTCGCTCCGCGCCTCCGGATTATCCGTTCACACTGAGACGGCCCTGATACTGTTGTTGTTATGCTAGCTAGTGCTGCCGCTTAGCATGTAGCTACAGGCTGCGCATGTTATTGCAACGTTGCTCCGGAAATGCCCCCGGAAGTAATTGAAACTTTACAACTTGATTGTCCACTCAAGGCCAGAAAATAAACAGTGACATAATCGATTATGGCACGTTGCCGCATAGATGCTGAATCGTGCATGCCCCGCATTGCAATGCATCTCCGAATCGATTATTGTTGACACCACTAAAAATCACCATCAGTAAACTGGACCCTGTCTGGCTCTCACTCCCGGAGAGGAACGCTGTTTTCTGGGGGAAGTTAACTGGAGACTCTGTACGGAGGGCTGGCCGTCGTGGTGATTTTTCCTCATTAAATCTGGTGATTTTTGAAGTTGTCAGAGAGAGAGGTAAAGTGCTTAACCCAAAATCAGGGCACAAGAGAACAGACGCTGTTTTCCAGGTGGAAGTGTGAAGAAGAGTTGTTAGGACAGACAGGATGACAGACAGACTTTAGTGTACTTCCACTGTATTTTGTCCTCAGATAAGATGCTGAAAACACTTCCTGCTATGTTGCTTTAGTGGGCTGAAGTGTGGGATATTTCTCTGTTAATTGATGAGTGAAGGATTTGTTTAACTGTCTGACTGAACATCATCACACCGACACACTCCTGTCCCGCTCTGCCGGCTAACCCTCACACACAGACGTTGATTTACCTCTGTTGCAGCTCTGTTACTTCCTATGTTGGTAGATCAAAGGTGGATAGAAACTGTCTCCTCTCTCTGCCTCTGTAACTTTCATATAAACAGGTTGATGGGATATCGATGTGAGAGTCCCCGCTTGAACAGGTAGTGTGAATGGGGCTTATGTGTTTGAAGCACAAAAATACGTGACTTTGACCACAGATAATGTCCAGTCAATGAATTAATCCAAACAAAACAGGGCTACAGAAAAGAAAATCATTTGAAAGACATGAATATAAATATAGGTATTTTATCAACTACCAGGGTATCAAGGTACATTTAATGTCACTTTTTTCAAATGCAAGGGTTTAAGAAAAAGAACTATATGTTTGAGTCCTTTGTGAACAGGCTGTGGCTGGGTGGGTGTTGTCTTTTAGTATCTGTTGAGCTCCATGCAGACACCTGTAACAATGAGGGTAAACTATGAATTGTGTTCGCCTAAAAATGTATTTACACATAAATGTTGGTATTATGAACTATATTTTTGAGTGGCCTGTTTATAAAATGGTCAGAGTGATAGCACTGTGTGTATGCAGTGCAGCTTATGACCATGAAAGTGTAGTTTTTGGTCTCCTCCGTGTCCCAGCACAAACCTTATATTTGGTTTAGCTGCAGATGGATATACTTTCCCCAATGCAACATCTGAAAGGTGTTTGGGAGGAGGTTGTTTCTGACCAGCTTCAACCATCCAACGAATAGTTGTGATGGAGTAAACTGGTGCCTTTGATCACAGTAATGAACACAGAACAGTCCCATTGGCTTTATCCGAACGCAAACCAACATTTAAACAGTTTGTCATCACATGCGGGAACTGTCTTGTGAGGGATCTCAGAGTTGTCAGGTAGGCCAGTGAAGACGGGTTTGGATTTTGGTCTCTGTGCAGGAACGTATCAAATCCGATTTGGGATGGTGTTCGTGCACATTAACGGTGCCAAAGAATAGCTCCATCATACTGTATAACTCACCCTGAAAGCACAAATTGTTATTTTTAGATTTTTGAGTTTAAGAAGGGAGAACTAGGTGAGCAGGTGCAGTTTTAGGCTTTGGACAGAGTCGGGCTAACTGTTTCCCCCTGCCTCTAGTCTTAATGCTAAGCTGGGCTAACCACATCCTCACTCCAGATAGCGCTTATTATAGATATCTTTGAGTGATATCCATCTTCTCATCTCAGAATCTGTTCTTTAACGGTGGCTATTTACTGTGTTTACATGAAGTCTAGTTCAGAGCGAGGACTTGCAGACTGCAGCTCCTGCACAGAGCCTCACGGTGCTCATAGACAGCAGAATGTAACACGTACAGCACACACAGAGCAAGCTGTTAGCGGAACACATCGCTGTCATTTTTATTTATGCTGCTTTGCTGATGCCAAGACACACAGAGGAACCTTGAAGACTTTCACACGTAGGTGTTTTCACACTTGAGCTGAAACACACACGGGGAGCACACACACACACACACACACACTCATACTGTACACACTAACTCACTGCTCTGCCAACAGGAGTGATGTAAAAGGCTCCCTGCTGCCATCTCAAGGTCACCATCCAGAGCTGTTTCTCACGCCGCTATTTTATCTCCTCCTCCTCCTCCCTCTCTGTTCATCTCTGTCTCCTCCTCCTCCTCCTCCTCCTCCTCCATCTCCGCCTCCCATGTATCTCTCTCTCACACTGCCAGGCCACTCACCCCAACATGCGGACGTATTATTTCTGCACCGACACAGCCAAAGAGATGGAGTCCTGGATGAAAGTCATGACTGATGCCGCCCTCGTACACTCTGAACCAACCAGAAGGTCTGTACTCCTCAAAGGGACCCACCTACGCAGATACCAGGGATGTAATTGAAATCTAAGACACAGTCACCATGGTCTCCTCCATATCACACAAAAGAATTGTTTACACATCACATGGTTGGTGGACCACACTTATCAGCCCAGTCAATGAACAATAAGCATCAATGTCAATAACAATATCCATACCTGCTTAGACAAATTAGGCTGTGTAAAAGAGATTTTCTTTGGTGGGGGCAAATGGCCTTCCCCCAATGCCCCTGCCCCACACATCACACATTAAGAGAATAAATACAAGGATGGGGAAATAAAACAACTTCTCTTGTCTTAAATTCATAGCAAGTTTTAAAAAATGTATCAAAAAAAACCTTCTGAAATTGACACCACTAAAGCTTCTTGGGAACTGTTTAGTGAAGAGTGATGGTAGTGCACACTCACTTCCTGCCTCTGGGTTAGCATATCCCACACAGAAACTGAAAACACCTTTTCAAATTTATATCACTTTTAAAATTGGGAAATCAATAAAATAATTTTGCTGTATCTGGACAATGAAGGTGTTAAAGGAAACAAGGGACAGGGTCCTGGTCAGGTTAAGGAAACATGCAAACCAGCCTCCTCTGCTGGGACATCATTTTAAAACATATCTATGTAAGTGACACAGTTATGACACAGTGCATTCAACCATGTGGGTACAACAGATGAGATGAATTAACACTGCTTTCTTCTACTACAGTCGATTTGCAGAACATACGTATATAGTCTTCATTTACTTTCATTTAACCAACAAAAGTCTCATGGAGTGTGGGCTCCATGCTGCTAGCATACATAACATACCTGAGGTGCATGTTGCAATGAGAAATGAAAATCCGAACTGAAAACAGTGCATTTTCCACCTGTATGTGTTTACTGACACTAGAACGGAAAGATGTGCTCGTATTTCCGTCCTACAGGGTTCGTACGGGTGCTTGAAATCCTTGAAAGTGCTTGAATTTCAATGTTGTGTTTTCAAGGTCTGAAAAGTGCTTGGATTTTAGTTTAAGTGCTTGAAAGTGCTTGACATTATAACTCTATGTCTTTCACAAATTTGGGATCAGACTGGATAATTAATTTCTGAAGTTTTTGCTATTATGAAACATAATTTTAGATGTTTACAGCCTAATACAATGTACATAATTGTGATAAAAAGTGAAGAAAAAAATCACAAGTTTATGTATTCCTGTAGATACGTATTTTACCCCAGCAATAATGTGCTGGAAAATCTTGAAAATTACCCTTAAAAGTGCTTGAAAAGTGCTTGAATTTGACCTTGAATAATGTGTACGAACCCTGGTCCTAATTTGCACTTCTGAGCAGTTGAAGTGTCACCAGAGTTCTGAGGTTTATTTCTCTCCGGCACTGTCACTAAGAGCAGGGTCTCTGTGTGACACACACACCCTCGCACATGTGACAGACACAGAGGTCTCTTGTGGATCGGGAACAGTGAAATGCAACATAGACCATTTTTGATATCTCCAATATGTTAGCAGAACCAATAGTGTGCTTATCATTACTGCGGTCTTAATGATTTTGTTTACTAATCTGGTCGTCTGACTGCTTGTTTCTGTGTTGTAGTGAAGTCACACAACACAAACCAACACATCAAATCTGTGTGACATTGTAGTCAGCCCGTGCCTTGAACCTTTGTGGCCATAATCTGTCACTGTCTTTAAGCCGATACCCACGCTCTGAGCCCTTTTCCTTCAGTCCTGCACTGTCAGGGGTTTCTGGCTGAGATCAGAAACTTGTAAGAAGTGAAGAGCCAGAAAGGAGCTGTGACAGAGGTAGAAGGGCTGTCGGAACAAACAAGGACTTCTAAAACTTAAGGTGTCTTTGAATTCTCAGAGAAAACTCTTTCCTTCATACTTTGTCAAATTCCTTTCTTCCTTTCATCCCAGACTGGACAAGTTGAAAGTGGACCAGCGGACACCTCAGGAGCTGAACAATTTACTGAACCATAGAGTCCTAACCCGGCCCGAGATCCAGAACAACGAGCGCAACCGTGAGCCTCTGCGGCAACACTCCCTATCTCGAGTTGATGACAAACGGCAAAAAGAGGTGGAGAAACACAACGGCCAGAGGGAGCGTGAGTACTACACCTTACAGAGAGACGGGGAGAGGTACTCCCTAAAGAAAGATGGCGTGAGCTACACGGTTCAGAAGGATGGAGAGAGGTATCTCCTCCACAAGGATGGAGAGAAGTACCTGCTACGGAAAGACGGGGAGAAATCCTCGCTGCAGAAGGACGGAGAGGTGTGTGCCATTCACAGGGATCTGGAGAAGTACGCTGTACAGAAAGTGGATGAAAAGTACACTGTGACGCCGACAGAGGACAAATACGCTCCGTCTAAAGAAGGAGAGAAGTACCTGCTTGCGAAGGATGGAGAAAAGTATGCACTGCAGAAAGTAGGAGACAGGCACATGCTCCAGAAAGATGGACAGAAGTATGTCCCCCAGAAGGAGGTGAAGAGACAACTGTCGTTAAGGGAGACAGAGAGATACAGCACCATGAGGGAGACTGAGAATAAATATGGAACCATACAAGTTGTGGACAAATATGGCACTCTGAAGGAAGTGAAGAAATACAGCACGCTACGAGAGGGGGACAAATATGCTTCTCTCAGAGACGTAGAGAAGTATGCTACGGTCCGCTGTGGGGATAAATATGGCTTCCAGAGAGAGCCGAGTGCAGAGCAGACTCTGACTAAAATCAGCAGCATCAAACTGCAGCCAGCTCAAGCGGCCGCCATCGCAGCAGCAGTGTCTGCATCTCGCCAGGGACAGGCCAACCTCAGTGTCCAAAAGCCCAAGCAGGTCAACGGCTCGGGATCCACGGCAGGGGAGCAAACCGGGGACTGCACCCCAGCGGAGGTGGACGCCAGCCTGGCTGGGGGTCCAGCCAAGTCCCATGTTCCAGTCCAGGAGCCCCAGAGTGGCCTGTCCAGGACCAACTCTATGCAGCAGCTGGAGCACTGGGTCCGTACGCACAGGAGAGGACTGGACGATGACACCAGAAGGTAAGACTGGGTGAGTGTTTGTGTGTGTGTGTGTGTGTGTGTGTGTGTGTGTGTGTGTGTGTGTGTGTGTGTGTGTGTGTGTGTGTGTGTGTGTGTGTGTGTGTGTGTGTGTGTGTTTTCTTAATTGTACTGTCATTTGTTGGTACCATTTGGGCTATGGAATGTCAAAGCGAGTGCTTTGTGATCAGAGTTCACTGCGTCCTGTTTCAGGAGGATCGTCTGTAGCCTGTTGTACTGATATGATTTTTATTATTTATGTGATTATTGCTTCATTGCAATGCATAAACTTCATAATTAAAGGTGAAATATGGAATATGAGCTGAATGCCGCCATTTAGTGTCTCAAGATCGTAGTCGCAACAAAAAAGTACTTCCAGCGGTCGGGTTGCCAGGTGGAGGAGACCTATGTAAATACAGATAGCTAGCTAGAATATTCTTTATTATAGCCACTGACCGCAATGGTGAAAGTGAACAAGCAATACTGGACAGGGCAGGAGGATTGAACCGCCTCCGTTTCCTCCGTTTACTGGGTATGGGGGTCGATGGGTCACGATCAGTATTCTCATATCTAGGATCAACGTGATATAATGAAAATAAGTATAGCAGAGGAGTTTGACCGACAGGTAACGTTAGCTAATTTAGCAAGCGAGTTAGCTTACCGATCCAGGAGAAAGTTCGCCATTTCCGCATGTGTTTTGATGCCGTGGAAATCCTTTACCTGAGTCCATCGAGCGTATGCTTCACCGATATTTACTCTGGTTTTTGCTCTTCTCCAGTCACTCAGCTGCTGGGACAGATAACGCACCGTTCGCTGGGGCTCTGAAGAGCTTGCAGACTCCGCCATTTTACCCAGTGTCAGCCTAGCTGTGCCGAGCTTTGCCGAGCTTTGCCGAGCATTGCCGAGGCTGCGAAATTGGCAACCCGCAATGCTGGCCGCTATTTGGCTGACAGGAAGTCATTGTCGAACCCGTCAAAATTTCATAAATTATTTATTTCAGACTAAATATAATTTTTTAATGAAACGCATTACTTTTAATCTGCGCCCCTCTATACGCCCCGTGGATGTATTATTTTTGAAAAAATATAGCTCTTAATAAGCATATTACATATTCAACCTTTAAGGACAGATCATAACATTCAGCTTGTAACAAATATTTGCAGTGTTGGCAGCATGTTGCTGTGTATAGAGAGCTTTATGTGCTGCTGTGATACAGAAACAAGACAAAATGAACACCCTGACTTCTGAATGTACTGTGCTGTAGGTTAAAGTCACAAATCAGCTGTTGTTGTCAGAACACCAAGCAGGGTGTCCACTCTGACTTTGAGAGAAGATTGGCTTTGCATAGTGGACCTGCTTTATATTGTGGCAGCAAAAATGTATGATTTATGTTTGTGTGTATATACGACCTTTCAACCGGACAGGTTTTCTTCAAGACTAATGTCATTACATCTTGCCCCCTAACCCAGTATGTATGCTACTCTTTCCTCGGCCCGACGTTGTCAACCGAAGGGCGCATAAAGCTTTTTGTGTCACCACAGATGTGTATCTCATTTGGGAGCGCCAGCATTTAGCTGGCGTTTAGCCGGCTGTGCTGAGGAACGCAGCAGAACAGAAGTGCAGAGCAGCGATGCTAACTTTTCTCTCAGCGCTTCTCCTCTCCTTCTGCTGCCATGAATAAGTCATGGAAATGAGACCATAATGAGAACAGAGCAAGCTGAGGGCTGCCGAGCCACATTTGTCATCTTTATCAGCACAAGGAGGGAGATGGAGAAACTTTGTTGTAGGACCGTTTGTTATGTGTTAACACAGAGTCCTGCTTCTGTTAACAGTCATGTAATTTTAAGTTAGCAGAGGTGCCCATAGTTATCTTTTGTGATCTAACACAGACTCCTTGGACTTGTGTATCCAAATTAGTCATTAATAAATGCTGGAAATGAATTCATAATCTCGCTAACTCTGATGTTCTCGTTTGCAGAGAGTTCCCAAAAATTTGGAGAGCATTTAGTTTTAGTCATTGTTGATGTCTCCTTCAAAGGCCTGAAAAGGAGGACCATTCCCCTGGGCGAGTTACTGGCAGTACTATACTTTCTGATATAGTGTTTTGGAGTAAATTGACACGCTACTTATGTTTGATATGAGAACGGTTCAGAAAGCAATCACTTTATATTTGCATTCTCGCATTCATTCTCATCTTCTGTGATACCATTATCAGTCTGTTGTGTCTTACTTTGGAAATAAATCACCACAGAAGCCATTTAGATTGTCAAACAAAGGATTATTAGAAATTATTTTTACAAATGGATCAAAGCTTTTTCATTTCCGGGGAATCAACACCACTGAGAACCTATCTCGGTCCTCGCACATCACCACCCTGGGGAAAAAAAGCTCAGAGTAGGCTCTGCTTTATATGGACAGATAAGAAGGCTGAGTTCTAGAGATTGTGGTCAACTTTTACAGAGGAGCCATAGAAAGCATCCTGACAGGTAACATCACAAACTCACTTGGCTCATCACGGCCCTGGACAGGAAGGCTCAGTGGCTAATTAAATCCACCAGAACATCACCGGTACCATCTACAGAGCATCAGTGACATCAGTGAAGTGAGATGTACAGAAGTTTCTGCTGCAGTTCCACCAGAATACCGAGCAGCAGCTTCACTCCCCAGACTGAGACTCTTCAATTCATGATCGACGGCACACTAAATAATTCCTTCTGGTGTTTTAAAAATTACTATTAAATTAACCTTTTGAAACTTTTTTTCAAAGTTAGCTAAAACATGTGCAGTCATTATATGGTCCCTCAGTCTTTGCAGACAAAGGGTATTATCTTGTCTCTTTGGTGAAAAGGTTAAATAAGATGAACAAAGTCTGTGCTGCTCTACCCATCCAGGTGACAGATGGTGATGGGCAGTCAGAGTGACAACGGCCATAATACATTTGCCTGTGGACTTATAAGGTCAAAGCCAGTCCTTTTGAATCAAGGCAACCGTTTTATGATTAGCTGCTAATAGCTGTAATGATAACGACCTCCTCATTACTTCATGCTCCCAGGTCGAAGCCAAAGTGAAAGTGAAGCAAAGTTCCATTCACGAAAGTGGTTGGATAATTAAAGCCAGTCAAGCACAGCATACATGTCGTCAAGGCACATACGTACAGATAATTAATCTGGTTCCTATTCAGTACTCCCTGATTAAAGGCACTGATCACTGGCTGCTGAATAACAGTGCGTGCAGGTGTTTGTGTGGAATGTATTTCATGAGATGCATTCATTCAGCCCTTGTTTCTATCCAGTGTTCTTCACTGAATTAGGTAAATGTATGTGTGAAATGTAACCGAGTGAGGACTAAATGTCAAGCAAATCACGAATCGAGCCCATGAGTTTAATATCGGAAGTTGTTGTTGATATCTTGAATGGTGCAAAGGAAGTAAATGTCTTTCTTACGTAAAGCGGACATGTTTCCTGCTCAGCTCGGCTCCTGCTGCTACAGAGGGAGGTCTCATCACTGCAATGTTCATAAGTCACTGACTGCTGTAAAGAATCACTCATTCATTCATGTATGCAGTTATCTGCATGTATTAGCTTTTGCAAAGTTCAATTGATTCTGCTGCTGTGTTCCTGCATTTCTAAACACAACTTACATAATCTCTGCTGCCCAGCTGATTTCCAACAGTACTTTTGTACCTGACCTGTCGAGCAGTACAGGAATGTGGTCTGGATCCTGTGATTGTTTATGTCTTATTATTTGTTCTGTATCTGTAATTTAGGAACTAAATGTTTAGTTGTTGTTGTTTGTTTGTTTCCTCTGCTCTGTCAAGTAATCGGCTGCAATTCAAACAGATTATTCAGTATTGCCCATGAAAACAAGTGCTCGACTTTGTCTGTGAAATCTGCGGCGAGTCATGTCTCATCTCTTGGTCTGTTTTCACTCCCAGTATTACATCCTACCAGACCTTACCCAGGAACATGCCTAGCCACCGTGCTCAGATTGTGCCCCGCTACCCAGAGGGCTATCGCACGTTGCCACGCAACAGCATGATGAGGCCCGACAGCATCTGCAGCGTGGCGGGCTCTGTGTATGACCGTGCCCTCCGTCCTGCCTCCACCACCACCGTCACCACTGCCGAGAAGAGGAGATCAATGCGGGACGACACCATGTGGCAGCTGTACGAGTGGCAGCAGAGGCAGGCTTTCTCCCGGCAAAGTCTGGCTCAGCCAACAGGTACACATACCACAGAATGATATAATACTGCTTCATGACTGAAGTAGTATTATATCATTCTGTAAGAGCAGTAGTGTTCAGTAAGTGAAAATTTAGCCTGCAGTAAGCTAAGAAAGCTAGGCATCCAGCTGATAAACCTTCTAAAGGCCCTTTTGGACACTCCGTGATGTCACCCGTAGGTTTCTAATGAGGGCCCGGCCATCAATATCTGAGTAAAGCCTGGTTATTGGACCATGAAGGTAGCTCCAAACTATAAAGCTAACTAAAGCTACCCAGCTAGGCTAACTCTGTCTTATCACAGAAAGTGAACTGAATCATTTGTGATCATTTGTGTATTTGTGCATGTTCGAACCCTGGGCTGAGCCTCTTCTTATCTGAGCTTTTTCAGTGTTGCAACATTCCAAAGGTTTAATAATCAATTGTGTTTTATGTAGAATTCAAGGGATTAATTAGGAGTCAGATGTTAAACTATATACACTGTACAAAGGAAAAAATAGACTTTCCTCATGTGGTATTGAAGCTCCCTTTGTCCAGTTAGAATATTGTTTCTAATATTTAGTTTGTTCAGTATATATTGATTTTGCAGAATGTCTGCTGCTATCAGTACTTTCTCATTTCAAAACATTTCAAGGAGTGTTATTGGGCATGGCTTTAGGCTGGCTAAGTGTTCTATAATAACATATTATATCATATACTTTTTAAGGACATTTTTGGTATTTTCTCAAATGCCTGACCTCTATGGAATAAAAAGTTTTCTAAACCCACTGTGACTGTCTTGTCTCCTCCTGTTGGTCTTTCAGCTGTGAGTCATTACGGCACTCTCCCCAGCACAAAGACCATGGGCAACATCTCTGAACACGCCATGGCGCACTCCATCCCTACCTCACCATCTCACGGCTCCCTGGCTCTCTACAGCACCTTCTCTCCTCCCCGCCAGCAGGTGGCACCACACAATCCCAACAGCCCCCACTCTGAGGTGTCCTCGCCCGTCTTCAGGGGGGACGTGACACTGGACCATCGGCACAAGACACACCTTGCCAAGGTAGAGGGTGTGACACTGGAGTTTGGCTCAAATACTAATTATAATACACTTTTTTTATAGAGCACAAGATATATATGCAAAATACAGAAATATATATATATTAGGGCTATCAAAGTTAATGCAACGTCCTCTTAACGCCGTTAATTTTTTTAACGCGCGATTAACGCTCAGTATATTTAAAAAAAAAACGCGCATTGTATGATTTACGGCCGTCGGCGGCACCCGAAGTCTTGATACAGAGGGTGGCGGAAGAATAAGAAAGGGAATCAGAAGAAGAAGAAGCAGGGTTGGCAGTTCGTTAAAAACACGGCAGACTGAAAAGCAGCACTCGCTGCAAACTCCTCATCTCTACTGTCACTCACGGTGGCGGACATTTGTTTCTCCATCGCCCTGATCGTTTTGCGGGACACTCTCTCGTGTTGTGCCCGTTTGCTGATAACTCATCCCTGCATGTTTATCTCAGGCTCCTCGCTAGCCTTCTTCCTCCCTCCAGCAGACAGCCTGGCCCTGCTGCTGTCCTCCTCGGACAGATGCTGAAGCTCCGTTTCTCTCACTCTCTTGGAGTTGACAGAGAAACGTCTAGCGGCTTCTTCTCCCGAGTTTTTCTCTGAATATATCACGACGGAAAGTTTGAATTTCAAGTCGTACTTTTTATTGTTTTGCTGCACCGGAGCCATGGCGATCATCAGTGTGATACTGACTGACAGAAAACAGCACACTGCGTGAAAAAGGCGAAGAAGAAAAACGTGCAGTCTCAGTGGACACCACTTGCAAGCCAAACACACGGCAGATGCAGAGAGCCCGACGCCCCGACTCGCCAAAAGCGGACAACCCTGGATTTATTTTCCTGCATGATTTGAAGTGTTGAATAAACATTTTCATAATGCAAGCATATTTGCCCTTTCTTATGTTGTTAAAAGTTTTAAGAACGAATGAAAAAATACATTAAGGTACATTTAGAACAGAAAAAAATGTGCCAAAAAAATTGCGATTAATTTGCGATTAAAAAAACTGATCGATTGACAGCCCTAATATATATATATATATATATATATATATATATATATATATATATATATTATTTATTTTATTTTTTTCTTTCGTTGTTTAACCACTAATGAACCAGCAACATTATGCATGAACTCTATATGTTAGATAGCTAGCATGCTACCAATGCTAGCTAAATGTGCCATCAAACTGCTCATGTAGAAAATTGTACAATTAGAGCTATTACATTCATCAATTAGCTAGTTTGTTTTTAAGCTAACTTCCTGTCTCACAAGAGCATATGGTCTGTCTGAAGTCCTCGTTAAAAGTCAACATTCACTACATATTCAGGGCATAATATATTTCCTAAAAATGGGTCACAACAAAAGCCTCCATGTAATCTTCCTATGGATTTATTTTAATATAAATCAGCAGCATGAGATATGTCTGTAGAGCAGTTAATTCTGTTTGGTAAAGATGACATCCAGACATTCCTGGACAGAACTGTACAGATTCCCCAGTTTAAATTACACCTTTTCATTTTATCTATTCATGCTTTTGACTTGACGTACCAGCCCTTTATCTGTCTTTATGTCATGGAAGCTCTAACATGCAATACATCGTATCATCATGAGTCCAGTACAATATTCGCGTTAGTCTGTTAGTCACTGATGGTAACAACAGAAAACATGTCACAGGCCCACCACTAATCTTCATGTTTTAGATTTGCCATATCTAACGTTGCCATAGCCAGCAGTTGCTAGCTAACCAGCAATAAGCTACAACATCAAAATACTTTCAAAACAATGTCTGAATGCTAACAAAGCTAGCTTGACAGTTATCAGTACTAGCCGTGCTGTGTTTGTTGTTTAACTTCAATATGATGATAAGGAGTTTACTGACAGGTGAATGAGACATGAGGTAGCTACTTGTAGTTAGAAGTTGTGATGAAAACGATGCACAGATACACTCTCCTTTCCACTCAGACTCGGACTCTGTCGGCAGTATTTGGCAGTTGTTGGACAGCGATCGCTCATGGTTTGGGGGGAGCAGGTTTTTACAACTTACCCACCCCAGCTTTAATTATCAATACCCTCACAATCAAAGCGCTCACGCAGATAGAAAATAGCTGGAAATCATACTGTCCCTGTACAGCTTATTCATGTATCTTTCCATCCAGAGGAGGAAAATTAGGCATATCACAGCCCCTTCATATTGAAAAGACATGGAAACAGTCCTGGAACTCAAGATTCCACAGATGTTCCTTCTGATTTCCCCAGAAGTGCCTCCAGAGAGAGTTGGGCAGGGTACAGAGTTGAAATTGCAGTCAGTGAATGAACCTTCACTTCAGTGGATTCCAAGAGTCCAAATGTCCTGTCACAAGTCCAAAGTTAGGACGCAGTGAGTTGAAATGAAGTGTTTTAACGTTGAGTTTAGTCTATAGAGAGACAATTTTGTTAAATGGACAGATCAGAGGAGAGCCTTTACAATTATTGAACCCATAAGTTGAATAGAAGTTTGCTAAATTGTGAGCTTATTGAATCTTCGGGCAAAACAGATCATCTTATTTCATTACAGTGCAGAATTGTCACTCTCCAAATTCTTGAAAAACATCTGTAAAGGGTCAGTTACCCACAAGCAAGTCCAAATCCAGACCCCCACCTTCCACAGCTAGTCCAGTCAAAATTAGTCTAAATTCTAATTTATGGAAGAATATGAACCTTTGTAAGAATAGTAAAATGAGGTTAAGGCCCTCACAATTTCACTTCATGGTATGCTTTATTGGTGCACACTTTCAAATAGTCAATCCACAAAAGAATGACCTGGCAGTGAACCGGTACAGAGATGTTCATTTGACTTTTGTCTTTTTAGTTTAAGAATGGTCTGCCTCACTACCACACTTTCCACTGTAGTGGCTGAATGTAATTACACAAAGACAGCAGATGGTAAAAAAAGGAAAGCAGGATGAAGCAACAACGTTGTTTCCTATTGTTCATTTAAATAATGTTCCATTGATAAACAGAGATGTAACCTTCATGTCATTTTGCAAAATAGAAATTTCCATTTGACTCAAAACATATGACCCTATATTGAGACCGCTTTAAAGGGTAACTCCACCAACTTCCCACATTAAAGAATGTTTACAGGTCCTGGGAAGTTCTACTACATATAAAAAAAAAAAAAGTAGTATAAAGCCTTCTATGGATAAAGAGGAGGCTGCATGTAATCTGACAAATGGCTTCCAGTGATGTGACTCAGAGGCTAAGTTGCATTGTAAGTAATTTGGCGCCAGGTTTTAAAAATCCAAAGTGCTTCCCCTTCTGGTGGACCACCATATGACCTTATTTTAGGAGAAATATGTACACATCACATTTGAATTGCTACATGAATTACACACGATTCAAAAGATAATTTTTCCTTGAGAGAATTTGTCATGAAACTAATAAGGAATAAGACTGTGAGAGTGCGTGATTAAAAAGACTACACAGTCACATCTCAAAAGTCTTTATACTTCACATATGCTGTTGTACTCCCCAAGACCTGTATGCATACTTTAAGTTGCCCTTTTCCACCTGAACAACATGAGTTGTGACTTTATTGCATAAAATGGAGAGTAGAGAAGAAAGGATTGGTTAGCTCAAAGTCATGGAAAGATAGTTGAAATAGGAAGATAAAAGGGATGGATGGTAACAGTAAATGGCTGACAGTTCACATTTATGAAAACATTTATGACACTATTATATCCAGTGTTATATCATACACAGTCAAAGTTCCAATTTGTTTGTTCTTTAATCAAATGGACATATGAAATGTAATGGGTGATATCAGTGAGCAGGTGAGTTACACTCACAGGGCTGTGAGGGTAAATGTGACAAACAGTTTGAAACCCATGCTTTAATATTTGACTTGAATTGAAGTGTGTCTCTGTGCCCCACAGTACGGCTACCCGCCTGACCGACGATCCATCGCAGGCAGCGTCCCTCCTCAGACCATCACCGCACAGTCCCTGCAAGGCAAGACAGTGAGTGCTACAGTGAAGCCCCTCACCACCCCCCACACTCTCCATACCTCAATACATTCAACTCACTGTCCCCTGCCTTCAGTAGACACTCAAGTGTGTGATAGAGCTTACACAAATCAAAGACAGCTTCTCTCAGATGCCCAGTGACACACACTCACATGTCAGTGATGTTTTTTTTCTCAGCAGTCTCTCTTTGCTGTTTCTTCCACTTGCCTCTGCAGCACCAGTGTAATTATTGACAAAGCCATTGTCTCTGAACGACAACACACACACACACACAGTGATGCAGCACAAGTCAAAGTGTTTTTGTCCTCAAAGTGAAGCAACAGCGGTCGAGAGGAGGACTGAGTGTGTGTGTGTGCGTGTGTGTGTATGGCAAAGTCATAATGTTAATGAAAGGCAGGCACATTTTCTTTCACAATTGACATATTATAACGAGTTTTGTAGAGATCGTGTCAAAGGATCAAACCCTTTCAACTCTGAAAGATGGTAACAGAAATGTCCAGGGTACAAGTGCAGACAAGGTCTCATAGCTGTTCAGATCTATAGATGGTAGGAGCCATTATTCACATTACTTTTAGCTTCTCCACCCACTCCTCATTTAAATATCAGGCTGGATCCTCCATATGAGTAAAGCAAGACTGAACTGAAACAGTTATCTGTGTTCAGCGAAGCCAACACAACCAGATAAGGAGGTTGAATAGCACTGTGGAGCTGCAGAGTTTTAGTTTATTGTTTTTGATCCAGCTTAGATACATGCACATAGAGAAATGCTTAGCACCAAACTACATTTTGTTAGCGCTAATGCTTCTCTGCATCTGCCAGATATGTATAAAGGGAATTGATGCACTTCATGAGGCATTAGTATGTCAGGGCTGTGTGTCTGTTAGTTCCTCCTCTGCCCTCCAGTGACCAAGAAAACATCTACCAGTGAACTACATTTTATCAACCAGCTGCTCACATTCTTAATTACAACAACAATATTTCAAATTCAGCCTCACATGTCTTTTCTGTCTGTCAGTTCTGTTCGGTCTGTCCGTGCCAATTTCCTCTTCCTGGCTATCCTGAAAGTTGTGTTTTATCAGCCCTTCAACACGACAAAGACACCATCCTGTGTATGTACAGGTGGATTGTCCAACACCGCATGCTGAGGTTTCGCTTTGCTCTTGAGCTCAAGGATAGTTCTTGAATAAACACTAAGAAACTAAAGTACATGGAAAAAGAAGAAGCCTGGAAGACTGTGAAAATGAAAGGAACACAATCATGTGCACATCATATACTTTTGCCACCAGACGGAGACCAAAGGAGTTGGTTTAAATGCCTCATCCTACGAGTATAGTGTTAGGATTGTTTTACTGGGCAATGAGTGAGCTGTAGAAGAAGTCCCTCTCCTCTTGAAGGTAATTGAAGGTACTGCATCATGATGAATTTCTACCAGTGGAGGGGTGTTGATGTCAGTGTGGCTCCTCTTCTCTCCTCTGTGTTGCTGTGTGCAGCCCGAGGAGCTGACCCTGCTGCTGATCAAGCTCCGCCGGCAGCAGGCGGAGCTCAACAGCCTGCGGGAACACACAGTAGCTCAGCTAATGGCCCTGGGTTTGGATGGGCCCAACGCTAAGGTCAGCTCTGAGTCTATTCAGTAGGTGTGTGTGTGTGCATGCACGCATTTGTGCTTTCCCAACCAAGCAGCCAATTCAGTACTCTGTGTGTTTATGTGGTGTAACACTGGTGGTTTACTCCAAATGAAAATGTTTTTGGTGTCTTCTGGTTCTCTGTGTGACTTCATCAAATGGTCCACTTCTTTGGTCGAGACTGAAATGTATATTGTCATGAAATTTTCAGTCATGGCCCAGAGGAAGAATCTTAATGACATCCTAAAGGCAGGTTGAATTTCCCATGTATCAATGAGCGAGCTTGAGATTTTAAAGATTTATTTAAGGGGGCACTTTAGGATTTTTACACCAGAAAAGTGACAATAATTGTGTCAATAATCCAAACTCTGGCTACAACAGTCTCAAGTTTTCTGTTGGATTGTTTGAAGAACAAATCACAATGTCATTTGAGTGTCTAAACCACCGCTTTGGCTGTGTGAACACCCCATATTCAATTTCATTTTGCAGTATTGTTCCCATGTGCAGGGTGGTGGAGGTATGATTTGGTTGGGGATGTTGGGGATTGATGTGTGGATTTACGCTCTTTCTATTTCACCTGTGTACGTGTGTCTAAAGGGTAACTCCACCAATTGTACACGCTAGAGCGTGTTGACAGGTCCTGGGGAGTACTACTGTATATGTGAAAAGAGTCACATAAAGCCTTTCGTGGCTCCAGAGGAAGCTACATGTAATCTGATAAACTGCCTCCAGGGATTTCACTCCGTGCCTGAGTTGCATTGTGGGTAAAAGGTGCTGCAGTCCTATAACACCGTTGGACAGTTTAAAATAAATGATCAAAATGGACACAGAAGAACAGAGATATCACCTTCTTATTCCACACGTTCCTCTCCCAGTAAGGAAGGAAGAAACACTGTAGTTTAAACACAGTTTGAATTACTTATTATCAGATGGTCATTTTTATCATTTCTGGTTTTAGGAGGTGCTGCAGTGTCCCTTTAACAAGTCATGAAAAATAACTTCCTCTTTACTACCTTAATATTAATAAAATGGTTATTTCTGTAAATGGAACATTTATCATTTATTAAGATGGGGAAAATGAATGTATTGTGTTGCATGATGATACAAGAGGTGCACATACATTTTGTGCTGGTGCTTCTTATTTTAAGTGGTAAACACCATTGCTACCAGTGTAAAAAGTTGAATGTAGGGTTAGGGTTAGTGTTTAATATTTTTCCAAACATGCAGTCGTACCCTCCTGAGACATCTTACCACAATTGACTGTGTAAAGTTGGTGAAGATACACTTTAAGTGCGTGTCTTGCATGTTGGCTCGAGGTGTGGGTGAAGGCCCAGGTAACATGGATGCATCAGAGCTGATGCATGGAACAACATGGACTCAGTTGTCCTCTTTTCAGCTTGGTGGACATCATGAGCGCTGATTTGAAACCATCAGTGTGCTGTGTTTAATTTGGATTAATTTTGCATTAACCCGATCAGTTCTGAGATATGTTATTCAGAAGACTGGAAGTTGTTTGATCATGCTTGTACAGCAGGTATGCAGCATGTCTGGTACACCAGTTTTCAAAGTGGTATTGCAATGCAGCATGCTGTCATGTGTTCTGGGTTGATAAACTGTAACTTCTGTGATTTATAATGCAGAATATGTGTGCTACCTAGTGACTGCTTTACAATCTGCATGTGTTCAGAGCTTGCCATGTGATATATAGATATAAAGTCATATTTGGTATGAGACGAGATATTGTACTATTTTGGATTTTGGATATGGTATCATGGTGAAAGCACAAATGTGTATTTTTCTTCTCTTGGCCTTAAATGCTGCTTCATTGTAAAGCACTGGTGTTTTCTTGATTTACTAGACTGCTCCAGTAAAGAGCAGTCAGCAGGGACATTTACACCATATCCACTTTACAACTGAGATTGATCTGTAGTAGCCAGTCCTCTCTGGAGCCTGAACACTTGACTGCCATTGAAAATGTGAAGATGTTATTGAAAACAAAGCCAAAAAAACCAAAGGCAAAATTGCCATCGAAACATTTATATTTGAAGAAGTTGTATTAGCACTGAAACAAATTTTCATTTGGCTGAAAAAAAGTTACACTGAAAAATATAACACAAGCATTGAAAAGGATTTGATTTGATTTTGCAAGAGAGAATCAGACTGAACATACTTGTAGTTTGGGAGTGTCAGAATTTGAGGGAGCCGCTGCTGTATGCTGGTGTAAGACAGGACAGCAGAGAGGTCTACAGGAATACAGGAGTGACGGCTCCTTATTACTATTTGCATATCACGCTCCTAACCCTCCCCTGAAACCCTCCTCTCTACGAGAAAGTTGAAATTGAAATCTGAAAAAACTGATATTGAGAGAAAAAAAGCTGATTTTCATTGATGATAAGAATACAAAGAAATATCAAATCAAATGAAAACATTGTCCAATTTCCATTGACAACATTGACTGTCACTGTTCTGGCTCCATAGCCCTCCGTGTAGTGTACATGCACTTGATCAAAATTCCTCATTAAGTACGGAGAATCTAAGTGCATCTTCTCAACAGTGCTGCATGAGCCCTCTTCCTCTGCTATTCTTCTGGTATCAGTCACAGCAAATAGTGCTGCAATGCTGGAGACACATCTCACATCTAGAGTGAAACTTTAGATTATTATTCAGTAAAGGTTTTTACAGCTCAGTGCAAAAAGTTCTTTCTTACTCCCTCTGTGCATGCTAACCATGGTCAGGTAATTTTTATGGAAATATTAGGGTTATGACGTAGGGAAGAGGATTAGGGCCACATGTGAAATTTTTTTGAGTTCTGACTTTACCTGAATTACCTGAATTCTGAGTAGAAAGTCAGAATTCTGACTTTTTTCTCTGAATTCTGACTTTAATCTTAGAATTCTGACTTTAAAGTCAAAAAAATTTCACATGTGGCCCTAATCCTCTTTGGTAATGACGAACTCTGGCTGAGGTAAAGTTAAAGCTGCTGTAAGTGTCATTGGTTTTTATACTTGTGCGACTCCCTTATTTTTCTCGGCAGCTCTCTTTGACTGATCTTCAAGTGTTTTTCATTGCTTGTCGTGTCTGGGATCAGCTTCACCGGGAGCGCTGGAATTGGTAGCTTTCTATGTTCCTCCGTTGGTACCAGGACAGGAGAATCATGAGAATCTTGTGTGTTCGCCAAGCAGGCAGGACAGCCTCTTTGCAGAGTTCTGTGTCCTGATTGGATAAAGTCATCAGCGAACTCAGAAAATGTCTTTTTCTTTTACTGAATGAGCGAGGGGAGGAGAGACATGTTACTGACCTGTAACAGTGATTACAGTTGGAGTATAGAGCTATTTAACACTTCTTTTAATAAGAAAATAACACTCACAGCAGCTTTAAGTTTAGGCAGCAGAAACGTGCTTTATTCTAATCAAAGAATAAATATGCAATCACCTTCTCATTGAGGCTCCAGCAACATAAATTTGAGGAAGTATGGGAAAAGTGGAAAGCGTATATAGCCCCGAAACGCCCTTCTTTTGTTTGAAAAAAAAAAAAGGAAAAGAATAGATTATGTTCTTCTATACAACTGGTATGTATTCTTTTTTTCTTAAACTCAAGGCACCCCTACTTTATTTTAATTTTATTTTAATTTTATTTTTGTTTTGTTCTGTCTGTTTTTCCCCCCAAAAAACTGAAAAGATGGTTCACTGTATATAAGGTCAACCTGAAGGAGGACTATGGATGGTTTGTGAAAATGTGAAACCAAATAAAGAAGAAAATGTTAAAAAAAAAAAAAAGAATAAATATGCAATGAGACATGATTAAATATGCAGCACTGCATTGTAAGGTATCCTCTATCATCTCGTTTTCCTCCTATTCTTCTGATGATTTCTTCATTCCCGTTTAAATGTGCCCTTGACTCTGTTTTTCCTTCCATCTCCTGCCTGCCTCACTCCATCTCTACCAAACATGGCCTCATTTCTTCTGCTTTTTCTCTTTCTTCTTCTGCCGCTCCTGCAGACTGATGTTCTTTCCCATCACCTTCAGAGGAACCTTATTTACCTGGACAGCCAGGTGAGAACCTCTGAGTTTACTCCCTTCTGTCTCCAGCTGCTACCTAAATATGTTTATGAGGCGCTGGAGCCTTTGAACCCTCACTTCTCCCTGGGTGTGACTAGTGTTTCTAGTTTCATTAATGCTACTCTCGGTCCTGCCTTCTGTTTTTTCTCTCTGTTCTTCCTTCATCTTCTTTTCTTCCCCTCTGCCTGTTTCCTCAGAATACGTTCATCTGAACAAACTGATATTAACATTATTAAAATTATTAATTGCATCAGCTCAACTTACCCTTTAACCTTGACTCAGCAGGTCAAGCTCTTTGGTTGGTGGCAGCCCAGTTCGAGGACTAAAATGCTCTCTGTATTGACCTTCCTAGTTTAGATAGAGGGCCATTCTTAACATATTGCTATTTACTGAAGCCTTGTTTCACATTGCTGCCAAGCATCCTCCAGTGCATACAGTGCTTTTGTAGGTAAGCTCACCGACAAAGTGATTGGTTTCATGAGAACCAACTAGCAGAGAGTTAAATCAGTTGCAGATCTCAGAACGTGATTGATTATTATCAACATTGTGTGGCTGATTAGAATTTAAGGACTGTTTCATTTGGAGGCCTTGATAATGATAGATCAATTGCTCACAGGCCATGACAACTAAAAATGCAGAGGACAGATGTGAGCATGGACACTATGATAAGTAAACAGTGGACATGATAGTGTGTTGCATTAAACAGATGGTTATCTTCAGAGCAAGGAAAGTATCAATGCTGATAGGGCTGCTGTTTTTTATCTGTTCTATACAGAGAGACAAAGGAGAAGAGCATGCCAGGCTAATTGCCAGACAAAACAAACCTGTCGACAGTTCACAGAGGCATACACTGATCACGGCAGGTGTCTTGATGTGTTGTTTATTTTTGTCCTGTAGGTTGGAACTCTTCTTCCCACAGTTCCTGCATTATTGAATATGACCGTTGAACTCTGAAAAGGTCATGTGCTTCAGAGAGAGACTAGCCGTGGACAAGCTGTGTGGGAGCGAGTGTCAAGCCAAGCAGATTGGATGCTAATTGAAAAACAATGTACAAATGGTTTGATTGTCAAAGTACAGAGTCTATTTGAGGAGCTGTTTGCCTTCCTCGAAAGGTTCAGTCTATATGTCTTTATCTGAAGGTGAAAGCAGAACTAAGCACACTGCAAAAACCATGTAGTGTACAACTACAGTAAGAACTGTAGTCAAAGCTGAAACAGAAGTGGGTCTACAAACTGCATCGACAGTTGGGGTTACAACTGTTAAACTTTGTTTTCTCTTTGACTAACCTGGTCATCTGACTGCATGTGTTTGTTGGCCCACTGCACTTATTTATAGCAATGCTGTTCCAAGGTCTTAACAAATACTTGTTGGCATTAGATTAGTCACATGAGACAGATAGTCAACCAATGGTCAGCACAAGAAAAATAGAACCAAGTGCCGATAATTCTTTTTCCTTTTTAATATGCCTCAGACTTGTTTGAGACTTGGTTGGTATTGGTCAGGGAGTCGTCACGGGTCCTTTTGTTCCTGGAATATTTGTGTTAACACTGAGTGGTAATAGAGTTGGAAGTGAGGATTTGTTCATCTAGACTGCACGACCACACCTTAAAGCTGCTAGAAGAAACCTTTTCTGTTGATTCTGCTGGCCCCTGTGGGCATGAGTGGTAGAACGGGTCAGTAGCTGGGCTTGTTTTTTAGCATGGCTCAATGCTAACCTGGAAGCTCAGCCCTGCCTAAACCGGCCCGGTTGACTTCCTGTATGATGAGGACTGCAGAGTCTGAACTCTGTGCCGAGACGGCACCATGTAACTGCATCCTCTTACTGATTTATTTATTTGCACTAAATTGTCCTGTACTTGTACTGTCTTTGTTGTACTGTTGTTGTTATGTGCGGTGTCCTTGAGTGCTTTGAAAGGCGCCTTCAAATAAAATGCATTATTATGATTATTATTATTACGGGGGAACAAACATCACACTTCTCTGTGTAGCTTGATGTTTCACTTGTGATCACTTGGTTTGGTCTTGTGTCCCAGTTCAAAACACACAGTAATGATCTGCCTCATCCTGGTTGTTTGCTGATCTTTTAAATCCGACGATCACTAGTAGCACCAGCATGCTAGTAGCAAAATGACATGGCAGCTTCTCCTTTCAGCAAACTGATCAGTGGGGGTTTCTAACACATCACATACATGGACCACGGAGTGACACTGCCACACCGCTACACAAGTCTGCAGTGACACGCTGCACCAATGGATTTGGTCTGAATGTATGCAAACTGACAACCTGCCTGTCTTGTGTAGTGGTCAGATGAGCGGTTCTTCCTCCACGCAGTACTATCGGAAAAAACGTGCTAACAAAGTTTCTCTAACTTGGCGGCAGACACGTTCCCTTTCCTTTGCATTTTTCACAATAAAGCCCCTCCATTATTAAGTTGTATAAAAGCTTTTATTGTGAAATGTTGGGTTGTCACCAGCAGTAACTTAACCCAGCTTCCGAAACAGCTGAAAGTGAAACAGTACAAACAGGGACATTGGAGATAAACTAAACTAAAAACGTCTGTCTCTCAGGTTTCGTGCACAGACATGAGTTGAGTCTAAACACCACAGGCTCATTTTAGGGAGAGATGGTGCTAGTTTGAGACATTACTGCAAGGTTGGGGGAACGCCCTTTGGCACTTCTCCGGAGCAGGTGTGTCTTGGCCCAAGGCAGTGCAGTAAAACTGTTGATGGATATACAAATTGCTGCGGCTCGGTTTGACTCGGGGTGGCCAAAAGATGCAGTGGGAAAGAATAGATTAGAGGCATCAGTATGAAACTGAGACGACTGTTTCATAACCAGTTAAAAGTTCCCTGTAGTAGTTTCAATAAGTCTCAGAAAGTTGACATTAATTGTAGAAGTTTTGATAGCTTCATAACTTTTGGCTCAAATCAAACCATTGAGACTGAGGATGAACTTTGAATAATTCATTTTCTAGACCAAGTGGATCTGCAAAGGCCAGTAGTTCATCATGAACTGAAATGAACTAACATCAATCCCTGCCTGCAAAGAAATACTATGGTGTGCTTTGGAAAATGCTCGATATGAAGTGTTAGCTGGTACAAAAACACAGGAAAGGTCCTAAAATGTATGTTTAAACTTCTGCACTTGAGTGACGTGCAGCCTTTACAAGCTGACCTCCGCTACTTGCTGCAGACCACAGAGATGAATTTCAACAGAAGTGTTGTTAAAGTTCTACCTGACCGCAGCTCTTTCAGAGAGGGTTCTTCAATCATTAAGGTTAGCGTTAATCAATGAGCTGGAGAACACTAAACTGTCCATTACAGTGGTGTTTATCCTCCGTTTGTGCTTGTTTAAAGAGAGGGAGGGTTGCTCCCATTCCAGCTCATGGAACTCAGCCATTAAACAGTGGCTGATGCTTCAAGCAACACGTACTGCTGTGTCATTACACCACTGTATCCTCTTTCTCCCTGGCACTCCGCTAGACGAAGGAGAACGAGCCTCTAATCTTCATGATTCACACTATGATCGAGAACTCGGCACCAAGGCCGCAACTCTACCAGCAAGTAAGATATCTGGCAGGCTCTGGTTTGAGTCAGTGTCAAGACAGTCCATCTGTCTTCTGACACACTCTGTATATCCATGTGGTTGGGTCAAAACCTCACAGCAATCATGAAAAATTTTCACCTCAACCATTTTTAAAGATTTGATAAATCAAGGGTCATGCTATGTCTTATTTCATGATTAAATGAATGATTTAATAGGTAATGAGTCCTGAAAAGATGTTAATTATCAAGTCTTTTTTTTTTTTTTCAAAAAGAACTCTTGAATTTGAACTCGAGTGATGTGGAGCAGACTCAAACCAGACGTTTGCCCTGGTAGCCCAGTGGTTGTGTTTCAACGCCATCCTCTTCAACATCCACCTCTTGTTTTACATTTTTGGTGCAGTCCGTCCGTTCATCGACCAGTCGTTACTCGGCCACCATTCCCCACACATCATCACAGCATTATTCGAAGTGTATATGGAGTTGTTCTGGACCCAGCACATCTCATGTCATTGCTTTCTGTTTGATGCAGTTGGAAGTGTCCTGAAATGAGCATGGCTTATGGTGCAATGCTACATAGCCATGGATTCCCCCTCTCACTGTCTGTCTTTATCTTGCACTCTCCGTTGTTCAGTATCACTTTGGAATGTTATACTGTTTAGATGTGTGTGTTTTAATGGTCCACTTTTTCAGATGTTCTTTGGAGAATAAACATTGTGGAATGCACATTTTCTTTCTATCTAAGAAGGATGGTGGTTCTGGGGATGGTTAGCCTTGCTTAGCATGAAGAGGGTAACAGCTTAGTGGATTAATAGTCCATAAAAAATAAATTTGCTGTTAAGTGGGACTTACCTGCTGAAGCTTTTCCTCCTACTTGTCACTCTAAGTGACTAGATGTATTTCCCAAAATGTTGAACAACCTTTAAAAGGGTATTTTTAATATGGGCTTGCTTAAACGTCCTTTAAATGAGGTGAAGTTGAGATTGAACTATAGCCCAGTTGAAAAAAATGGCTGTTTTCAGATGTGCTCAGTGCTTTGCAAGCAACCTCTGCAGAAGCTCATTTTTGCTCCACTTCCATATCAGGGTGCAAACCAACATAGCCATCACCTCAAACTGGTCTGAATGAACAGACTGCAGCCTAACGATCAGGGAGTCAGTCAGGAGCATCCAGGTCCTGCTGTGATGCTTTGACGAGATCAGATCAGGCTATTTAAAGAGCAGGATTTTAACATTTGTTCAGCGAAGTAAAATAAAACATGTAACTTTACATTAAACCTCTTCTGTCATTTTTGCTCACGATTCAATGAGAATTTGAACTCCTGTAACAGGGCCTCTGTAATGCATTTATTCATGACTCACTAGAAGTTGTAGAAAAGCTTCCAGTGGTTGAATGGCCTTCAAACAGTGCTTTGTGAAGGTCCCACCTTAATGAAGCGTCTGAATTCCCTCTGTGTGGGTTTGTACTGCCGTCTCTCGGCCATATTTCATGGAACAGAGCAGAATAATGTGCACTGTAAAATTCAGTGGGGGTAACTGTCAGAGGAGTTCATCACTGAAGTCCACGCCACTGAAAATCTGCATCTGTCTGCTCTCATCTCTCACCTCCTGCCTTAGCCAACAGCCTTGCTTTTTTCTTTCTTTTAGGAGGAAATGGCGGGCGGGCGCATGAGTTGCCCCAGTTTAAGTTATGTTGATGCTGTACGTAACAAAACTGTTCTGTTAAACAACACTGTTGCTTTAAAAAAATGAATTTTCAGTGAGTAGTTTTTGAGATCATTAAATTGACAGGCTCTGTCTTTGCATTCTGCATATAGTGCATAATGATGGATATTTGACACACCGTTCACACAGAGATAGGTGGGGGTTTTCTCCTTCCGTATAACCTGAAGCAGGTTATGTAAATGCTACAGTGTCTGTGGGTTTGTTTTCAGGGACTCACATGTTTTTTGAGAGGCTAAAACACAGTAAAAGATTCAACTCTCAGTTTATTGTTTCAGTGCACTGATGTCATTTAGCTTAAAAGTATGTATATCGGCCGATACATCAATATTGGAATTTTCTACTCCATATTGGTTGGGTTCTAAAAAATAGCACATTGTGACTTGGTAATATAAATACAGATTTAATGATTTTTTTCCCCAGAAGAAGGTAGCCTGGAGACAAAACATTAGTTCTTTCCGTCAGAGGACACTGCTTACAGACATCATAATAAGTAAATGACACTGAAACTGTAAAAGTGGAGGGGATAATACTATATTTCCTCTAAGTCACTTGTGTAAAATCACACTTTTGCAAATGATTAATGTTTATGCATAATATATATAATGTGACTTAATGCAGCTGCACCTCCCTCTGTCTGTCTTGACATTATAATCTTCAGTCACCATACCCCTGGTAACACCTGGGTAAACAGCTTCAAGGGAAATTAAACAGGATTAGTGAAAATGCATGGAGTACTGATCCCTTCATCCCCTCATACCCTGCCTCTGGAATAAACAGCACACAGCATATGAAGAGCTTCTCTCTACAATCTGTAGCATGTGGGGGGAAAGTGACTTTTAGTCTAATAAAACACAATTTACATCACAAAAGTAACTGAATAGAAAAATCCACAGTTTGGCAGACTGGAGAAAAAATAAGCGAAACAATTGAGATGTCAGATCATTCTTTCCCCCCCCCCCCTAAATTGCATTAGTATTTTGGAAGAGAACTCTTCATGGCTGGAGCTCTGGGTTGCCATCCTAACTGATGAGTTGCTGTCGCCCCCTGCTGTCCGTCTCTGACTGTGCCTCCTCATTTCAGATCAGCCCTGACGACTACAAAGACAGCTCCTTCACCCAGCGCACAGAGGAGGCTGACATCGATGTAAGACGAACGCAGCTAGGAGTGAAACAGAGAGTATTTTTAAAGAAAGTTGAGTTGACATGTGTGTGTGTTTGTGTGTCAGACCAAGCTGAGCAGACTGTGTGAGCAGGACAAGGCAGTGAGGATGCAGGAGGAGAAACTGCAGCAGCTGCACAGAGAGAAGGTACAGCAAGGTCAGCTGTGGATCAATGTGTGTGTCTTTGTGTGGATTCATATGTTCAATTAGGTGTGTGTGTGTGTGTGTGTGTGTGTCAGCACACACTGGAGACGGCCCTGCTGTCTGCCAGTCAAGAGCTGAGTGAACAGAGTGGCTCCAACCCTGCAGCCCTTCAGAGCCTGCTCCAGCAGAAAGACGTGCTGCAGAACGGCCTGCTCAGCACCTGCAGAGAGCTGTCCAGAGTCAGCACTGTGAGAGAGCACCCCAACACACTCACACCACGCCCGACACACACACAGCACCCCTATAACTCGTTTCACTGTCATAATTTGAGCCATTCAGTCCGATAACATTTGGAAAGTCTAGAAGAGCCACACAATTAAATGATTTCATCCCTGGGGCACCATTCAGCTCAGTTGGTAGAGCAGCGTCCCATGTACAGAGGCTTTGTCCTCGCTGCTGCGGACCTGGGTTTGAGTCCCGGCCTGGGGCCCTATGTCACTCCCCCTCTCTCTTACCCTGTTTCCTGTCATTTCTTGAGCTGTTCGACAAATAAAGCCATATAAAGGCCAAAAAAAATATTTAAAAATAAATAAATAAATAAAAATAAAAAGATTTGATCCCCCTTAAAGTTTGCCGGGCACTAACCTGGAGGTTAGCCAGCTCAGTTGGCGATCCAGGTGCTTTCATATAGCTGGGAAGTCAGGCTTTTTTGGCTACATAACACCACTGAGCAGCTTTTGTAGGAATGAACGGGGCTCTGCCTCCTACACTGTGTCCAGTAATAAGTCAGGCTTAATAAACTGCATACCAAATTCCTTCTTTATTTGTGCACCGCCACTGGATGTTGATTTGCAGAATTTAGCGTGTTCATGCGGAGTTTACTAGTTCCCATTGCACACAAAAGTCGATCTTAGCAGGTTTAAGTAGGAACAGGGGTTTATAATAATGGCTGAGATGGTGACATGTTTTGCAGCCTCAAAGCAGTCAACACAGTGCTTTTGTTATACACAGAACATCTCCTTCACAAATATAGCCTGGTCAATTTCAAAATAACACAGGACACAGACGAATTTACGGGATCTTTAATTCTCTGAGTACTCTAAAAAAGTAGAGTAGTGTTAAATTTATCTTGGAGAGTACAATTTGGTTTAGGTTTAACAAAGATTTCATTCACAGACAAAAATGGACATCTTCAGGCATGAAGAGTCTCACTTCAAGTAATATCTTACTCTTCAAAACTCAAAGGATTTCACCTATCTAAACAACGTTTCTGACTCAAAGTGCATTAATGCCAGTGCATTAACAACTCATGAACAACTTTATGTAAGTACATGAACAACTGTAGCGGTAGCTCTTCTGTTAAACAGAATAAATGAAATAAACAAAATTCACATAGTTATTTTCCACAGAATATGAAACATTAGTACATTAATATGAAATGAAATTATACAGCTCATTAATATACTTACAACACGTTATCTCTGTGCTAACTCAGATACACATCATGTGGCGACAGGCCGTCAAACTCATGCAGCTTTACACACGAAAATAAACAACATTTTCAGTAAAATGCACAACTACTGAAAGTCTTCCAGCATGAACAATAGCAAAATGTAACTCTTTAAACTGAATTAACAATACTTTCAGCATGTATTAACCTTGCTGACATCTTAATTACTTAGTCCGCGACCGAGCACATGTACTCGAAATCTGTAAACATCTGAATAACTACGTCGCTATCTGCGGTAAACACTACATGTTACACTTCTATACGATCTCAAAAGTGATTATCTGTCCAGCATTACATACAGAAAGTAACATTTTAAACATATTTACCCACTCGAAAAACAACAAATATCTCTCCTGGTGAACGCTGTTCATCACTTCCTGTTTCTGGTCCGCGATTTTCAATCTCTCACGTGATCTCCTCCAGAAAATCTCACGGTCTGGGACACAGTACCATCTAGTGGCTGTAGTATGAACTCTTATTTCCACTTGGCTACACAAAAAATATGTTTAGCAAACCGAGCCTGGCCACGTCAGGCCAGTAAAAGTTGTACTCAATTCTGAGCCTGACCGAGTCATGCAAAGATCCAGAAAAACCTGTATAATGTGATCGGCAGTACTTTGAATGCTGCACTTTGAGAGCAAGATGAGTAAGAGACACATGCATGTTCTGCATCAGTATCAGACATGACACGTGGACTGTAGGTCTGTTGTTAGGAGTATAAAAGCAATCTTTGTTATTTAAATGGTTTTGGAAAGTAAGGTCAGAATCAGGAATAACAGCCTGAGCTTCTGACCTGTGAAGAGAGACAGGTTGAAATAGAACATGTGTTTTTTCAGAGTCCAAGCACCAATATAGAAAGTAAGACAAAAAGACAGACGTAAGGCTCACAACGTCCCATTAACCTGGTTCTTGTTTCTCTCTCACACTGACACTCTCCTCTATCCATCCATAATCACACATTAGCAATGTGTTGAAAATCCGTGCCTGTAAACACAACATTTATTTTCATATGAAATTATACAAGATGGGTTGGTGGGGAAGTTTGGACACGCACAGTCCCATGACCCGACTGTTGGCTGGTGTCCTGGTTTCAGGAGCTGGAGCGCTCCTGGAGGGAGTACGACAGGTTGGGGGCAGATGTCACTCTGGCCAAGTCCAACCTGCTGGAACAGCTGGAGGCTCTGGGCAGCCCACAGGTAACACCAACACACACACACACACACACACACACACACACACACACACACACACACACACACACACACATCAAGCTTGGGGTGATCAAGCTTTTAACAGCATTTATGTCTGTGTGTGTGTGTGTGTGTGTGTGTGTGTGTGTGTGTGTGTATGTGTGTGTGTTCACAGACAGAGCCTCCCAGCCAGCAGCACATCCAGATCCAGAAGGAGCTGTGGAGGATCCAGGACGTGATGGAGGCTCTGGCCAAAAACAAACCCCAGCGGAGCACAGACAGCAGTGAGAGTCTTCCAAATACATTCACGTTATGACATTCATTCCACATTTATCTGACTGGTTCCATATTGCACAAAGAAATTCTGGAGAATGAAAAAAACATTCTAGGAATAACATTTATGTAAAAAACCTGGCTGTGATGTCAAAGTAAACTCGGTTCCATCACACAACCGCAAATGCTTTCTCAGGGGTCTTTTGCTTCGGAACAAAGTCCCATCTCCCCTCTCTCCTTAATCCCCTGTGTTCGGCAGGTTTTCCTGGTTCCAAACCACTCTCCAGCCTACAGAAGAACGAGGTGAGGCAGCCCACACAGGGCACACTAGCATCCACATCGCAGCACACACTCTCAGCTGTTTCATATGGGATTTAGCCTCTGCATTAATTAAAGATCCCTTTCAAAGACTGAGGGCCCTATTAAGATGGCCTCTAGCACGTGGTCTTAGGCGCAGCACCCTAGTGCCTTTAGGTGTCCAGTTAAACGGCGGGCGATCTGGCCACAAAGTGCGGTGCACGGTGCACTGAGCTGATATTTAGACTCTGAATTCGTCATGGGTTTGTTTTGGGCAGAACATAAAACTAATCCAAGTGTCGTCTCCCTTTCCTTTGAAGAGCCAGGTGCACCGGGGCCTGCACATATTTAACAGTAGCACTCGTCTTCACTGAGGGAAAGGGAAGTGGCCCTCAGCTGCTGGACCCTCTGCCCCACCGTTTCACAATCATCTGTCCCATCAACAGCTCTGTTTGACTGCAGATGAAAAAATACATTGAGGATGAGGAAGAGCGCTGCTTTGTCCCTCTGTGTGTGTGTGTGTGTGTGTGTGTGTGTGTGGATCCGCACAACATTTGTTACAGTGACATGACTGTGTTCATGGAAATGTTTCAAATAACTGAGAGCAGCCTTTCAAATGATACAATCAGAGTGTATGAACGGTGTAGGAGCATGTAATGAGTCCTTTAAATATCAGGAAACAGACTGCACCTTTGACTTTAGACCAGCTTTCTGTGGTGCTGTCACTTTCTGCTGCCTCAAGATAGCAAATAGCCATCAGGTGTGTAAAAGTAAGTGGATTCACCTGAGTGTCATAAGCTTGACTATCTGAGAATAAGCATCAAGTACATGGCTGCAGGATTCACCAGGAACATCTGGACGGTTCCTTCAAGTGTTCTCACCACTGGATTTATTTGTCATTTAAAGCCGAAATAGACAACTTTCCAGTTTTCCTCGCCCCTAATGGTACCTGTTGTAATACTGTTGACTGTGCTGACAGAGTGTTTTAAAGCTGAAAGAAGAGTGAAGTTTTGTCTTTTTAGGTTTTTGATTTTGTTTTCGTGTAAACATGTTGTATGTATGGAGGGAAATGACACTTTTTAGTGGAGCTGTTAAAATCTCATAGACATTTGAAGTGTGACTTCTTCTTCGTGTGAGACTTCAGAAATAGGGGTCAACCAATATGGCTTTTTCAGGGCTGATACTGATACAATTATTAGAAATTGAGACGAAAAATTTATATTTGCGACTGATATTCATTTGCAATAAAAATGAAACTCTATTTGCAAAATTTCAAACAGCCACTGATGAAATAATCACACAAAATCTTCGTGTTGGTGCTCTGACAGTGAAAAAAGCTTCTTTGAATAACTTTCTACATTTCCTGCTTGAAAGTGAACTGAATGTGATGGAGGACATGGTAAACACGAGTGTGTGCCACAATGTACGAAGACAGAAATTGAGGAAACTAGAATGGAAATGCGCAAGTTAACCTAAAAAGTGAAGTACTTGTATGAATGTTCATACAGTAGGTACGTTTCATTACTTTCCACAAGTGCCAGCAGCATCCGACAGCTGTCCTCAGTGATAAAGCCACAGTGCACTGGCTGCTCACACACAGCTGCTGTGCGTGGGTGCAGCTCGTGAGCAGAGGTGCAGTCGAGTCATGTCACATGATTTCTTTGGAATGAGACGTGCTCTGTTAACTGTCAACAGGCAGTGACGCTGCTGCCACTCAGTCCTCTCAAGGAGGGTGACAACGTGCCTCCCCGCCCACCCCTTCCCCAGTACTATGACTCGACAGAGCGGCCCCCTCACGTGCCCCCCCACCACCCACACCCCAGCGGCCGCCTGCCCCCCCACACGCTACGCCCCGAGGACCGCAAGGCCGGCTCCAGGAACGGAGCCCACAGCGTAAGAGCCGTCATCCCCTCCCTGTCTGCCCCCTCCATCTGTGAGCGCATCCATGAGCACACCGAGCCCTGCACTTGAACGTGTCATTTCACAAGATTCTGTGTGCTCACAACATCATTTTCACTTGTCAACTCCATCCTAAAGGCTGATTTCATAACCGCTGAAGAGATCCATTCCTTAAGACCCATTTTGATACATGTCATTCACTTCAGCGTGTCTCTCTGTTTTTAATCCAAGCTCCGTCACTCACCTGTAGTGTCACAGTCACACTCATGGATCTCATGTGGAATTTCATTGTTATGAGGCTAATGTTTCATTCTGTGTGTGTGTGTGTGTGTGTGTGTGTGTGTGTGTGTGTGTGTGTGTTTGTTGATGCTAAGAGCCATTTACTGCGAGTGTGGCTGTTAGGTGAAAACCCTGTAACTCCAGCTCATGCATTTTTGCTTTTTTCCAAGTCTTGGACAGTAGAGTAGAAAGGATCTGATGTGATCTGAGAATCAGTTTCATGATAGCTTTGCTTATTAGTTCGAGTGCCAGTGTAAGGTAGACATTAATAGGGCACTATGTAGTTCTGTATTGTAATTGTAATATTTACAATATTAATGAGGTAATAACACAAAAGTTTATCCATAAGTGAATCAACAAGCTGTTCTCTGAGGAAAATAAGATCCCAGAACACTGTTTGAAGCTAGAAAAGGTGGCAGGGTCCGCCACATATTAACAAAGTAAAAGAGTACAAATTGTGTTGTCCCATAAGGTCAGTTTGTTTATTCAGTCATGAAAACAAAGAGAGTTGGTTTATTTAGTTTGTGTAGGCAGAGACAAAAAATCAGCCAATGAGGATCTCTCATTGCTCATTAACATTTCTTTAACAAAACTGCTCCTTTAAAAAAAGTGTGTTTATTTAAAGGATCCTCTCAGCTGATCATCCTGGGGTCCATACCTGACACACAACACATATCTAATGATGAAAATAAGTTGCATTAACATACATTAATGACATTAATATGTATTTTAACAAAAGATTGTTATAGAAAGCATAACTCATTTGCAATGACAGTGACGCAAAACAAAACTGGGGTTTGATTCCCTTTGTGCGACATGGCTCAAATGTCAACTTTATCGAGAAATGTTAAGACTAAATCACATATTATTTCTTTAAGTCTTAACATTTTTCATGAAGAGCTGATTTGTACCCTGTGGGCTGATAAACAGTCTACAGCTCATAAAACATGTTCGTATATCCTTAAAAGTTTACATTTGGGATATACAAGGTTTTCACCCAAAGGCAGCGTTAAGCTTTGTGCACAGTACTGTTCAAAGGTTTGGAATCACCTGCCACAAAAGCTCAATTCAGTACAGTCAGATGACTACTCTGATTTTTCAGTGGTCTTTGTTGCTTTTATGCAGTAGAACTAGCCATTATCCATAATTTTTAATACTTCTATATATTATGTTGTGTATTCATTCTGAACACACTCAAATCAAATCAAATCAAATCAATTTTATTTATACAGCCCAAAATCACAATCACATTGCCTCAGTGGGCTTTACAATCTGTACAGTGAACAACATCCTCTGTCCTTAGACCCTCGATTCAAGTGAGGAAAAACTTCACATGTTCATGGGAAAAAAAAAACCTTTTAACAGGGTAAAAAAAAAACAATGGAAGAAACCTCAGGAAGAGCCACAGAGGAGGATCCCTCTTCCAGGACGGACAGACATGCAATAGATGTTGCGTGTACAGAAAAGAGCAACAAATCACAGTTTACAAGTTACATCAACATAAGTCTGATACAAGTTATATGTAAATTGAGTGGATCCAGGAGACGACCGAGCAGGACGAGGCATCACCGAGTGGTGCCCAAGCCAGATGACCTCCTATCCACCATGGTGACCTGAGAGAGGGCAGGCCATACAAGATAATTAGTAACAGACAGAGAGAGGCATCAAGATTTACAGAAATATAGATACGAGGAGGTGTTGAAGCAGAGGAGCAGGGATCCAGCAGAGCCCGGGGTGTGACGATCCAGATCAGTCAGTATTTCAAGGCAGCAGGAGCCCAGAAAAAGTAGATGGTCCCAGGAGGCCGTGGTCCATCAGAAGGGAGCCTGAAAGAAAGAGGGGAGGAAGAGAAGGGAGAAGGAGGAGAGGGAAGAGGAGGAGGAGGAGGAAGCTATAGAGAGTGTAGAGAGTGACACAGCTTGTGGGAACAGAAAACAAAAACAAAGGTTAGAGAAATGCAATATTCTATTTATTTATAAGATTGTGCCATGACTTAATTGTCAGAACAACACCCTCGATCCAAAAAGCAAAATACTCCTTCTGGAGGAAAAAGTCGAACATCGTCTTGTTTGATATTCATATTTCCATCTGGAAGACCAAGAAGGAGACACATAGGATCTAACTCTATTGGAACATCAAAATGAATAGATCAATACCTCAGATCAATAACACCAGCCAATCTCAGATTTACACACAACAAAAAGGACACTCATTAGCATCCATTTTGTTCTTTAGAGCAGTTGTTCTATGTGTGCCAGGTACAACTGTAAATTGAATAGTTTGGGTTAGATTACAAATAGATCTTTCCCCAGCCTGTATCAACACTTCCTACCAGTCCAAATCGATCAATCGAAATGTCCAAGTCTCTCTCTCAGACCTGGGAAGTTCAGGATGAGTTGAAATTTAGGACTTTAGAATGTTTAAATGTCATCATTGAAGGAAAGAAGAAAAACATTAATTTATGTAATTCACTCATTCCAAACTTTTGAACAGTGGTAAAAAATCTATCAGGGCAAAAAGAGGACGTCTGAGAAACAGTGCTGCTACAAGATGTGTATTCAGACCCAGAGCCGTCTCTTCCCGTTCCCTCACAGCAAGCTCCAGACTACCGGCTATATAAGAGCGAGCCTGAGCTGACCACGGTGAAGGAGGAAGTGGACGAGGCCAACGGTGAGGACAAGGACAAGACAGAGAGCTCTCCTGAGAGTAAAGACACTGCAGCCTTGAAAGGTACTTCTACTCGTTTATCCAACTTCTTCATCCATCTGGATCTTAACTTCATTTAGGCTCTGTTCATCTCTTCATTTATATCACAATACACACAATCCAGACATTAATGACATGTCTCTTTAATTCACTGTTGAAGAGCAGACAGAATTTTCTAAGCTTACTAGTAGAAACACATGTGACATTTAGCATATCTGAGCTGATATCACACCGACACGTTCACAGTATGCATACAGTATGACCTATTAGTGTGTACTGTCAACATTGCAATATGGCCAGAAGACTGTCATGATATACATGTTCTGTGGATGGCAACTTATACAGAGACTGTATATATATTGTGTTGTTAATTATTTGTAAAGGACAGCAGCAGTCACGTTGAATCATGCTGCTTAAATGCACTCAAACAACAATCAGCTGCTTGTTCTTCAAAATTAGGGCTTTGCTGATGGTCCGTGATGTTGTCACTGGAAGTCTCCTGCTCCTCTGAACATTCTTGTACATGTTGTATATCTTTAGTGAAATGGAGCATGGTTACATGTTTATTCACAAAATGAGCGATTAGCCTGACTGCAGTGTTTGTTTGCTGATGTGTGAGTAAGAGCATTCCCTGGCATCTCTTTGACAGTTCCCCCCTACCCGGTGGGCATCGTTCCTCCCAGAACCAAATCTCCCATGACCTCTCCGGAGTCCTGCACCATCGCCTCCTATGTTACCCTGAGGAAGACCAAGAAGCCTGAACCCAGATCAGTAGGTTTTTCCCTGGGCATCAAGAGAGACAATTGTACTGATTCCCATTCAGCAAATGTGGCAGAGCCAACCTGAAGGATAGGATTCTTAATCTGATCCACTAACAGCATTTACAGTGACATATCACTCTTATTCATTCAAACTTGTGTAACTATCCCTTGTGGCTGTTATGCCTACGATCACCCACACTACACCTACACTGCACCACTATACCACAGGTATGAGATGTACATTCAGACCCTCCACCCTCACCCACAGATTTAGAAACAAGACGAATGTCCAAGGCCTGTACATACTGACACTTTGTCATGCCAAGGACAGTCAGGAATCATTTTCTAGACAGCTTCAAGACTAGTAGTGCACACATATAGACTCAAATGTTTCTATCTAATGCCAAAAAAAAATCACAGAGTCATGTCGTGTACAGGACCGTCCCAGGAGTGCGGTGGATCAGACGGGATTTGGGGAGCGGGAGGTGGGCAGAACGAGGATGAGCGTGGAGGAGCAGCTGGAGAGGATGAGGAGAAACCAGGAGGCCTCGTCGCTCCGAGAGAAGAAGAGAGAAACCCCGTCACGCTCGCCCTCCTTCAGCAAAGACAACCCTTTTGTTACCCTACAGGTAAACACACACACACACACACACACACACACACACACAATCACACACATGCACCTTCAGTGAGTGATTTATTTTGTAACATTTCAAATCTGTGTGTGCACATGCAGACTCGGGTCCAGGCAGAGGGGACCTGTGCAGACCCTGTGGAGCTGGAGGCAGCTCTGCAGCAGCTGAAGGTGGCTGCTGAGGCTGGTGGGACCCATGCAGAACCTGCCCCAAAGGTTCATGGGATATGTTTATTTACATTGTTTGTCTGCTTAATCATAGCCACAATCTGTACTGGCAACAAGTTCCAACTGTAAGAACGTTATACATCACAGTGTACTGTACATTTTCATCCAAAACATGCTAATTTCAAGCAAAAAAATAGTGAGTAAAGTTCAATCAGTGTGTTTTTTTAATCAGTGGCAAATGCTGTGTTCACAATTATGCAATTGTATTATCTGATTTTGTACATCCATATAGTATGTACAAAGTGCAAGTAATGTACTTTTTAATCACAGATTTCAATCCTGTTCTTTGCAGTGTTTCAATCAGTGATAAGATACAAACAGAAAAACAGGTTATAGTCTTTACATATGTACTGCAGGGCACGATGCACCATCACAGATAAGGTGTAAAGCCTCATGCACATATCTGATGATGACTGGGCCAGCAGCTCCTGACATGATTCTGTTTCCATCTCCAGGAGGTGCAGCGAGCAGAGGAGGTGAAGAATGATGAGTGTGAGGAAGTGCAGCGAGGAAGGGAGGTGACCCTGCAGAGTGTGGAGGAGCTGCGGGCTGAGTCCAACAGCATCGACACCGAGGTACTGTCTGCACAACCAGGGTAGACATATAGGCTTGTCTGTGGCTCTCAGCCCACAGCCCATTGGCTTTAAAAAAAACACATGCTTTCCTTTTGACATTTCTCAAACAGGAAGAAATATTCCATTTGGTGCTCTAGTGAGTTTTTAGTAGCAGTAGGTGTGTGTGGGATCGAGGGCCAAACTAAAGCCTCTTTGAGATGCACACACCTCTTTACATTAATCTGATGGCCATTGAATATGGCAGTCCCTTTTTTAATAAGAGTCACAACAGCAATCTCTCTAGGTTGGACCTTAAAGGAGAACTTCAGTCGATTTCAACATGCAGCTTTATTGCTCAAGCTACCCTTGACTTGCCAGTACCGAAAACGCGTGAAAGACTCATGACAGGCTATTGTAAGGCTCATGGCTCATGACAGGCTGTAACATGGACATGTACTATGAACAGAAAAACGAAAATGCTGGAATACGTTTCTGTCTGCAAAAGTTTCCGTCTCTGCCAGTGAGGGAGTAAGCGCACGCTCGACGGATCGACTAGTTTGGACTACGGGAAGACAGGGATGTCAACAAACGGTGTAGCTGCTTGCACAAACACACTGTTTTAACCACTTTTTTTATTCTTTTTGAGCCATACACGCTACAATGCTGTGTTGTAAGGTGTCTGTTGATGTTGCATAGCTTTTGGGGTGATATTTGGAGCATGTTAAGATGCTTAAAACACAGTGTAAAGACGTGACCCCATGTTGTTAGCTGTCAATGCTAACTCTCCGTTCTAGAAGCCCTGTAAGGGGTGGACCAAAAGTGTTCGCGTTTTCAATACTGGCAAGTCAAGGGTAGCTTGAGCAATAAAGCTGCATTTTGAAATCGACCGAAGCTCTCCTTTAACTTTTTTTTAATCACTTTTACCACGACACAACACTAAACTGGATGCTGTCTGAGTAACATAAGGATGCAGCAGCACAAGGTGAAACATGCAGAGCATAGACGGATCATCATCATAATACATTTTCCACAAAGGTAATAGCCGCTGCCTACTACGTAACACGCGATTTCCAAATAATAACTATCACGTTTGTAATAACTTCCCACAAATGTAATACAATGAATATTGGTCGTAGTGGTTGTTGTTTGTTTGCCTATACACCTACTAATACTGACCGTGGGTGCAAAATCCTCTCCGCTCCGCTGTCACACAACGGATCCCCTGCCCGCCCTCTCTCTGTCTTATAATTGTTTGCCCGCAAAATTATTTCTGTGAGGAAAACATCGCCTGACATTTAAATTTGAATTTCCATTGACCATAAAAATCAGTCCATAGGCAAGAATCTAAAGGTTTATTAATTCAATTCAATTCAAATTTGCTTTATTGGCATGAATGCCACAACAAAAATAAAGCTGTGAGTGTGTGTGCGTGGGGGGGTCCGTGTATGTTTTGGTCATTCGATTTCCCTGTCAGAAACGGGCATTAAAAAACAAAAAACGAGTGGTTATTTGATTTTCGTTTTAAAATACCAAAATTAAAATTGAAATACAAGGCGATTTTCTTTTTCATGGTCAAAAGGGGTTGAGCGAAATTTAAAAAATGATTCGATTTTCATTTTCTATTTCATATAACAAAAAATAAAATCACTCGAAAACAGAAACGGGAAAAAGGCCTGTTTTTTCATATCTGAGACCGGATGTTGTCATTTACAGGACGGTGCTGTGCAGAACAAACAGTAGGCTACGGCGGGGTAATCTACCGTGACACATGGACATGAACTGCGGTCAAGCCGGCCGTCACGCTCCGTGGTCAAATCAGCCGCACTTAAATTTCCAGTATACAAGTATTTTCAGCAGTATGGTAAATGCGGAGAAACAGCGTATTTACTGTCGGTTTTCAAAATAAAGGTATTATGAACAGTAAGCTATTATCCGAACCTACATTTAAAATTCAACATGTTACATTAAAGTGTTTCATGCACCCATGATGAATAAAGAAACACTTGATATCAAGAATCTTTACTGCACCATGAGGAATGCCAAAATAATAGTCCCATATTTAGGTGCTGTAAAACCACATTGCTCAATTAGTGCACATTAGTGCAGTAAAAATGCTTGATATCAAGTACAGTTGTAGTCTCAGATGTGTAGAAGTGGGCGCGGACCTGGGCATTCGGGGCTACAGCCCCGGATATTTTGGGAATAGCCCCGGATCTCTGTGCCTTGAAAAAAAAAATCAAATATAATTGCCTAATGGTGAAAGGTTTTTATGTGGTTGCATGTCGAACGGCCAGCAGCCACAAATGCGAAATTCTGCGCAAATTGCGCAGAAGCTGGCCTGGCTTTCCTCATGGCATATATGGGCAGAGTCAGAATAATTTGTTGCAAATTCAACATCAGTGTTATTCTTCCCCCCTACTGTTTAGTGCCATTGCAGCGTTTATAGCAGGGATGGAAATTAAACCCGCCACTCGCCAAAATGCGGGTGAATTTGTGTGCTGGTGGGTGAATTGAATCAGTTTACCAGGTTAATTCCAGTCAGATCTGAGCCAGTTAATCTCAATGATCGATAACTTGGTTAAGGTATAACAGCACGCTTTCCACGACCTTAGAGTTAGATCGGGTCAAATTATATGTTTCTGATTGGACCAAAGTGTCAGTTGGACTTCAGAGGGGCCAGAATTCAACATTAAGTTCAACACTAGAATGGCCGTAAGCGGTCATTTGGACCGCGTGATTTAAACCCTATAATGTCTCATGTAAATACCCAACTGAGTGATGAATGCATTCATTGCGTCATGATATTTTTTTAAAAAACAAAATAACACCAAAGTGTTTTAACAAGTTTAATTATATATTTATCGATATCATAGTAAACCGTAATTATTGCTATGTACACAAGATTTTAATAGAGAAAACTCAGAACAAGAACATTAACAATTAAAAGTAACTTATTTGATTATGAAACATTTTATTGTAACACGTAATATATAATAAAATAAATAATAATAATCGAAAAAGCTGGAAACGAGCTGATCTAAAAACAAATAAAAACAGCAGTTTCGATCACTTTGAGCACTCCTTGAATAAGATGCGGGCATTGATCCCAGCCAGGTCGAGGATGTTATAGAAGACCGCCACTGGCCATCTTCGCTGACACAGACACGGAGGCAGTGCCGGTCCAAAAGAGCTGCAAACGGAACCAAACATCGGACCCTTGAAATGCCACAAGCCCGTGTGTGGTGACTGTGTGAGGAGAGCGGAGGTAATCTGTAGACTGTGACCAGTGATCACAACGGCTCTTTGTTTTAGATCAGCTCGTTTCCAGCTTTTTCGATTATTATTATTGTTTTATTATATATTAAGTGTTAAAATGTTTCATATTCAAATAAGTCATTTTGGGGTTATTTCATTTTTTTGTTTTTTTCTAAAAATATCATGACACAATGAACGCATTCATCACTCAGTTGGGTATTTACATGACAGATGACAGAGTTTAAATCTAGCGGTCCAAATGACCGCTTACGGCCGTTCTAGTAGTGTTGAATTCTGGCCCTTCTGAAGTCCAACTGACACTTTGGTCACGGGGGGATCTGTTGTGTGACAGCGGAGAGTCAGCAGCTGGATTTTGCACCCACGGTCAGTAGTATTAAGTGGATACGCAAACAAACAAACAACAACCCCAACCATTCATTGTATTATTACATTTGTGGGAAGTTATTACGATAAAGATGTTCACGTCCCCACAAATAAATCATTGCAAATGTAATAGTTATTACATGTGTAGGAAATAGCATGTTACGTTTGTAGTAGGAAGCGGCTCTTACGTTTGTGGAAAATGTATTACATTGTTGGGTTGCTGCAGATTTTTATTACGTTTGTGGGTTTAATGTAACATGTTGAATTTTAAATGTAGGTTCGGATAATAGCTTACTGTTCATAATACCTTTATTTTGAAAACCGAAAGTAAATACTGTTGCTCCGCATTTACCATATTTGTTGAGAGTAGGCTACACTCGAAATTTAAGTGTGGCTGATTTGACCACGGAGCGTGACGGCCGGCTTGACCGCAGTTCATGTCTATGTGTCACGGTCGTAGCCTGTCCTGCACAGCACCGTCCTGTAAATGACAACATCCGGTCTCAGAATATGAAAAAACAGGCCTTTTTCCCGTTTCTGTTTTCGAGTGATTTTATTTTTTGTTATATGAAATAGAAAATGAAAATCGAATCATTTTTTAAATTTCGCTCAAACCCTTTTGACCATGAAAAAGAAAATCGCCTTGTATTTCAATTTTAATTTTGGTATTTTAAAACGAAAATCAAATAACCACTCGTTTTTTGTTTTTTAATACCCGTTTCTGACAGGGAAATCGAATGACCAAAACATACACGGACCGTGCGTGTGTGTGTTTATGTGAAATAATAATTATAATAATAATAACCCTAACAATTATAATAAACAATCAAGTTATCAATTTGTGATGAAAAATAAATAACAAAATGCAAACAAGACTCCTAACCCTTTTTCTAAAAGTGTCTATATTTGAATTTAGAATAGTTTTCAAATACATTACACAAAACACAAAGAACATATGATATGATATACCTATTTCAGCCATAAGTGGTCATATTGACCACACATCATTTCACGGGGTTTGCTGCTTTCTTTGTCTCTCTAGTCTCTAACTTTGTTAACAATCTCCAGCTGTGCTTCTTTGCGAATTTACTTGTAAGTTAATTATTATATAGTTGTATAATACAGCCTGGTTGGCACCATGAGCAAACAATAACGGGAGTTCCCCATCCGAGAAACAGAGCGGAGCTGTTGCGACTCTGACTGTGTAACAGGGAAAGCCGAGGAAGAATATCTGCATCCTGAGCACCTGCACACAGGTGTGGGCACCTTTAGTGGGGCGAAGGCAGCCAGAGTCTGTGATGTACCAGATGCGAGGGCGAGTCCGTCAAAGGCGGTACCTGAAGATAGCCGGTGGCGGTCTTATAACATCCTCGACCTGGCTGGGATCAATGCCCATCTTATTCAAGGAGCACCAGCAGCAGGAGAGCCCGGAGGAAAGTCCTACAGCAGCTGTCAGAGGAGCTGAGGGCAGAACACATGGAGGGGAAAGCGGCCGCGGCTTCGGCACAAGGTGGCAGCAGCGGAACCAACCGCAGCAGCAGCAGCAGACACGGAGACGGAGGCAGTGCCGGTCCGAAAGAGCTGCAAACAGAACCAAACCTCGGACACTTGAAATGCCACAAGCCCGTGAGTGGTAACTGTGAGGAGAGCGGAGGTAATCTGTGGACTGTGACCAGTGATCACAACGGCTCTTTTTTGTTTTAGATCAGCTCGTTTCCAGCTTTTTCTGTTATTATTATTTTCTTAATTTATATTATTAACTGTTAAAATAAAAATTTTCATAATCAAATAAGTTACTTTTAATTGTTAATTTCCTTGTTCTGAGTTTTCTCTATTAAAATCATGTGCAATAGATTTACTGTGTGCGACGATATGAATGGGCGGGGGATCCGTTGTGTGATGGAGGAGAGTCAGCAGCTGGATTTTGCACCCACGGTAGTATTAGTAGGTGTATAGGCAAACAAGCAAATAAACAACAACCACTACGACCAGTATTCATTGTATTATTACATTTGTGGGAAGTTATTACAATAAAGATTTTCACGTCCCGACAAACGTAATAGTTATGTGTGGGAAATCACGTGTTACGTTTGTAGTAGGCAGCGACCGCATAAGGAGGTATGTCATGGTGTCATCACACATTACTGATTAAATCTTATAATTTTCTAAAACATTCAAATGATTTTATTATCATACTACATTTTCAAAACCACGTTCATTCCAATATTTATTTATTTTGGGGGAAATTGTACCAAAAAAAAAAAAAAACTCTGAAGGCCTGGGGGTAAAGTTCAGTGAAGTCTCGGTCCGGAGGGCTGACTGTCGCGGAGATTTTCTTTCATCATAAACACTCGGTGAGATAAAATTTTTGTGCCGGTGACAGATGCCGTTTATTGGGCAGAAATGCGATGAGGAGTCGGTATGAAGGGCGGGAAGAAGGACGCTTCACCACGTACAGCTGCGCTATTTTTCCTTGTTCCCAAAGACAGTTACAGTTACTGCGTTACCTTAATTTGGTTCTGTAACGTTGCTTTGTGGGACATTTCTCTGTATTAAGTTGAGTGAGGGATCTATGCAGTTAACAGACCATCAGATAGACATGCCCTCCACAATACTGCGCCTCTGATACTATCAGACAAATATCATATACATAAGTTATTGAAATGTTACATAAATAAAATGCTCAATTTAGAAGAAAAAAATCGAGGTTTGTATCGAACCGTGGGTCAAAAATCGTGATACAAACCGAATCTTGAGTTTGGTGTATCGTTACAGCCCTATTGGGTAACTATGGAAGTTTATTCATTCAAGTTTGTAAAAACGGTGTGACTGTCAACAGAAACATTGGTGTGAAGCTCAATTTTGAGGCTGTTCTGTCAAGGTTTTCTAATGAAATGATACATGAAGCAACTCTGATAACCCACATCAATTTCAGGCTTAAAGTAACATCATCCAGCTAACCCTACCCACTTCTGATTCAAGCCACACCTACTTCATGTTAAGCCCAGTCCAACAACAGATACAGATCATGTTGAACTGGCTCGTCCTTCATCACCACCATCTAAGATCGCCAATACATTCCTCATCTCAATATTCATCTCTAATGCAAAAAAATAACATATATGTTGAATACATTTAATAAATTTGATGATGAGCTGCTGGGGAGTTTTCCTTCTCGGCTAAAACTCCTCATACAGTCACAACAATAACCAGACCAACAGACATGCTGCAGCCTGACACAGATCAACACTCTCGGTCTGGTACTCACTGGTCGGGTGTCTGGTAGCCACTGGTCGGGTGTCAGGTACCCACTGGTCAGCTGGTACAGAGTGGTCTGCTGGAGGCTGCAGGGGCAGCAGGTGGAGAAGACGCAGGAATTTTAACACAAACCCCTATACTCGGCTCTCTCTGTTAAATTCACTGTCTTGAATCCCAGCCATGTCTGCCACGCAGCAGATAATCAGCCATTGTGGCCGTAACATCTCCGAATGTAATCTGGGACGATAACAGAGGATTTGTGGGGATGTGGAAGAAGCCAGGTTGGCTTTAAGGGTTTTATCTCCTGGATCCAGCAAGGGTTTCTAACTGGGTCTGGGCTGTTCTCCAGCGGGATGCCACCCGGAGTTCCATGGAGCTGAAGAATATACACACAGCAGCCCTCATTCCACGGCTGAGGAGGGAAAACATACTACTTCTCTCAGTCTTTGAGTGTTTTATTCAGTTCTTTATTCAGGATTTTCCTCTTTTGTCATCCGTTTGCTCAAAAACTGACGTGACTTATTTCCTCATGTATTTCTTTTTTGTTCTTTCTTTATTTATTTAATCCCTAACTGACCCGGGTCATACATGAGATATACTCACATATTTCATTGTTTGCAGCATGAATAAGTATGCTATTGGACATATGGAGTGACAGTGCTGTGAAAAAATAGGGCTGAACTAATTCCTTGTACCAGCCCTGCTCTTCAACTTCCAGCGCATTATGGCCATAGAGAAATGTTCTGATGAAGGTGTGTGTTTGTGTGTGTTTCAGCTGTGTGGAAGCCAGAGGGTGGTGATCGTTGACCTGGGTACAGCGCCTCAGCGCGTGGAGATAGTAAATCTGCGGCCTTTTGAGGATGATGAAAGCAGAGAGCAAGATCTGACAAGCTCGCCAACGAACACCACCACTGAAAACAGGTGTGTCCCAGTGTGTGTGTGTGTGTGTGTGTGTGTGTGTGTGTGTGTGTGTGTGTGCGTGCGCACAGGAAGGGAAAGGGATCTCCAGGACACATAAAATAAAAATTGATGACCCTAGTTGTCTCTCTTGTCCAATCAATAGTCATCTCTTTTGCTTGTGAATCGGAGTGTGACCCATTCTGCTTACCGTAGCTTCCAGACTCCTGAGCCCGAGACGCCGAGCCCAGAGCCGAGGGAGGAGGAATCGGACGTTAAGCAGCAAACTGCCAGAGAGGAGAAGCTGGAGAAGAGTCTGGATTCCTCCAACCAGCTGACAGCAGATGAAAAGAAACACAGCAGCAACAACAACAACAACATGTTGGCTTGTAAGAGAAGACTCCATCCATCACTGCTGCACATGTGACCTTCATGGTCAGAACACCTGTGTCTGTCCAAACTGAGACCACAGTTCATGTTAACCCAAATACCTCCTGTTGCAGCTGCTCACCAGGAGTGAAATTTGACATTTTGGAAAACCTCAGTTTTTACTGTCTAATACTCCGCTTACACATGTTGTTTTTTTTTAGTAAAAGTTCACCAAAAAATAGAAGTCCAGTCACCATCTCCTCCCTCCATACTGATATAAAGTCAGGCGAAGTGTTGTAGTCCACAGAACATTTCTGGAGCTTCACAGTAAAACAGAGTTGCAGCATTCTGCTGAACAACTGAAGCAGCTGGAGACTTGATTTAGAACGGAGCAACAGCCAAAGAAACATCAGTAGCTTCCTATGGCTCATCTCCAGAAGCCCACAGATCACAAACTGAATTAAAAAGTGTTTTTTACTGTTTGCCCTTTTAGTTGAAATCTTCAATGTAACTCCTATGTGTTAGCGTGCACCCCGTCTGAATGGCTGCACAAGACTGGCTGCATGAGGGGATATTTTAGAGAATTTTTTTTATTATTATTATATGATTTTAAACACTCAACACTTCAGACTGGTTTAAGCTGGTTGGTGGGTTTCTGCTGGGAGAATTATGAACTTTAATAAGGTTGATAACATCATTTTTCAGACTCAGCGTCCTCTGATCTGGCTATTCAAGAAAAAAAATACACTTCATGTGTAGATATTTTTAAATTGGATATCTTTAAAGAATCCAAATCAATTTCATTTGAAAGAATGTATTGTCTGAGACATTTGAGAGCAATTGCCTTTATTTTTAATAACACAAACTTGGTCTGAGAGTGGCAAACAAAGAAAATAAAGATAGACTATAAAACTAGGAGGAGTGTTTGCCAACTATAAACAGACAGGGAGATAACATTGTCTTGTGTGTGAGTGTGGAATGACAAACCTCAATAATATCTAATGATTGAATCATGAAATAATGACACTGCTGAAGTCACATGAGCAAACTTTGCGGCTTTCATTCACACGCACAAGAACACAATGTAACAATGACTATAGGAGGAACTGCACAGACTTCCGTTACTCCACCTGATCTGAGATCAGGCTTACTTCAGGCTGTGTGCTGTGTCCCTGTTGATCTCACTTTAAGTCTGCAGACTGAAATGACTCAATATGTCAAACTGTCAAGTCAAAGTCGAGTACAGACGCCGTCTACTGGGTGGTTCAGTGTTCAAAGGCAAACAGCGCACTCTAGTGGGTAAATAATGAAACTGCAACTTTTTTTTTTAAAGAATCAAGGAAGACAATCAGTGATTTTTAGACTTAACTGGAGACCATCTTGTGACACCAAGATCACAGTCTGACCTACGGGCACTCTGTTGCCTTCACCTCATTATTACATGAGACCGCAGCCATCTTCCAACTCAGCCTTCATTTTGATCTCAGCCACACACACCTGTAAAATTTTGAGCGTCTTGTTATCACGCTGACAACATCTGTCCACAGACAGACAAACACTGAGAGGAGCCATTCTGTAATATATTGAGTACTTTGCCTATTCATTCAATTCTATTGCTACTGAAGTAAATTAACTTTTTGCACTACAGCTAATGTCCACCTTCAAAGCAGTTCAGCAGTTAAATGACAAAGTAAAACCTTCTAAAAACAAACTTCTAAAGAAATGTCTATATATTAAACAATGGTCTGCTCACAAACAGGCCCCAAAAACTGAAAAGCTGGTAAAGCATTAAAATGTCTTTATTTATTTTGGTTAATAATGAATTGTTCGTTATTTTCCACAACTGAATCAAGTGCAAAGTAAAAGTAAAAAAAAAAAAAAACAAGATTCAAGAAACCACACTGTCTATCACATAGTGATAGAAATGACCTCGAACAGGAAAAAACATTCACACCCATGAGACTCGCATAAAATCACACAACAGTTAAAAGCATGTGTGCAAAGCTCCATTAACAGAGTAGTGTCTATACGCATCACTGTGTAACCTCTGACTCACTCGGATTTCCCTCCTTCCTCTCTTCTTCTCCTCCCTGCAGCGCAGACGTTCACCTTGGTGAGCAGCGACGCGTGAGTGACGCCTGCCTCGACATCCAAACTGGCGTCCCATAAAGCCCAAATGTAGCCAGCCTGCAAACGAGCATGCTCCATGGCTTCCTGCATTTACAACAGAACTACTTTGACACTACTGTTACATGCCCACGACGAGACTGAGAGGACGGCAGCAGACACAGACGGGACATGAAGAAGGCAGATGCACTCTATCTGTAGCTCCTGTTAGATCTGTCCATACTGATATGTCCATGAGCGAAACACCAACTCTATGTCCCACCAACTCTTGTCCCAAACAATGTCTGCATACAGATCACATTGTGAAATGGTTTAGTCACAAAGAGTTACAAATAAGTTCTGTTTGGCCTGAAATATATCTGCACACGTCTGCATCTATATAAGATGAATCACATTCAAGTTAGAGGAAGAACAAACCCTTTTTCTGGCTTCAGCCATGCAGGATCTATACTGTAGTTACAAAGGAAGATGACATACTCAACTGTCAGCTGATTTCTAACACTATATCAAGGTCATAAAAAATAGCTCTTGGTTTAATAGGGAGTGTTGTTGTGTGAGCAGCGTCTGTTTTAGCCACCTTTGTGTCTGTTTGGTGTCTTTTTAAAAAAGGTGTTTAAAGGTGCGATGTTTAAGAATTGTCCACCTGTCGAACTCATACTCCAAGACAGATATGTGGCAGCAAATCCCTCCATAGACAGGCTACAGAAGTAATGCGTTACAGTAATATATTACTATACGCAGTGCTCGACTCTTTAAATGTGTTTCAAAGAGGATTTTTTAAATTATTTGTAGTTACTGTGTCCAGTAACACATTACTGCCTGATATTAAGTGTTTGTTGCTGTTGTTTTTAAATGTGTCCACACCACGCCACCCCTGCCAGTACGCCACCAGCAAAACGTCCCCCGAAGAAGACTCGTGTGAGCAGAATGCCGAAATGGCTACATGGTCAGTCTCTTCTGGTGTGCACCATGGAAGCTTATGGTGCGTTCCATTTACCTTGTAAGTCAGAAGTCAGAGCTGGGAATGACGTCATACTGCCTCCCAGTATAAAAGTTGGAATGCTATTTCCAGCCAGCTTGGCCATTGTAAGCCATTGTTAGCAGTACCAGTTGATAACAACGCATTACACAGTATTTTGTGCAGGAAAAATATCCACAAATAGACATTGGACCGTGCTGCATATCAGACTGATTTAATGAGATACAAATAAGACAAAAATGCTAATAGCTTTCAGAGCTGTTGATACCAGAGCGTTTTAGGGTTTTTTTTATTTTAAGGTCAGGGCTGGTGAGTTGGGAAGCCAACTTAAGGGGTAATCCAGTTGAAATGAGTGAATAGGGACTGCACTGGAATGCATCATGTTTTATAGGGGGGAAATTCTACTGAGTCAATAAAGAGAGACAAATTACATTTTTGATTTTGATGTTTGAATTGTGCCATGACTTACACATATGATGTTTGTCCATTTAAAAGATAATTTTGCAAGTCAAGAAGGCAAGGTTGTCGTGAAGATAGTAAAATACCATCTGGTATCGTGTTAAACTCTTAAACTACATCGTCTCACTCTATAAACGTTACCAAACACGGCTGTAGGCTTAAAGTCTCAAAGAAATGTGAAAATCACAACAAGTGTGGTCGTTTTGACAGCTACATTAAGAAGAGAGAGGAGAGTCAATCAGTTCTGTGAGCTGCTAATATACTGGACAACTGTACAAGGTGTCAGTTACAGGTTTTGGTGACCGTTAAACAAGATGATGCCACTAACGCAACTGTTGCTTTTCCAATTCTATATTTTTACAGCCTTATACTTGATTGGTTTTATCACAGTCAGTGCCTTTTTCTCAAGTCGGAAAATTATCTTTAGAATTCACAAACGTCATATGTGCGATTCATGACACAATTCAAACAGGGTCAAAACATATTATCTGTGGCATGAATAAATAGGGAGAAACAGAGATTTGTCAACTTGGGCCTTAAGATTTGGGCATAAAGCAGGCAGACTGCTGATTAATGTTTAGAGAATTGATCATGGCAGCCTGTTTGATGAGTTGCCTGTGAAGTGACCAGCTACCCCAAATGCCGACTGCTATATGAACTGCGGGTTGCATGTTGACAAAAATGGTATTTATGCATCCAGTCAGGGTAAATACTGTGGAACACAAAGGGTGAGCTATTGATCCTGTAGTTCATACTTTTAGAGCTATAGATATAAAGAGTTAAACCATTTCACAATCGTGACTGTATGTATAACTTGTCTTGGGGGGGGTAAAATAGTCAAAAATAATCTCCATAGAAATGTGTTGCCAAATTCATACACACACATACATCACTATACAGAACTTTTGATACCTTACTAAGTATTAAAGTCATCTTAACATAATGATTATTAGTATTCTACTGATCTGGAGGAGGGGATGTTAGCTGTTACTGAGTTGCTTGGAGGTGAGTGTACAGCTGTATATAAGAGCATTGGAGAAGTCTCGCCACAGATTGGCTAAGCACCAAAAGTCGACACATGCAGTGCTTTACTTTAACCCCAAAGTGACCGCCGATGCTCTTGGATTTTAACCTGCTTTGATTTTGATTCTTTGCGTTGTTTTGACACCGAAGGCTCCCTTATCGCTCTATTTTCACATCTTTTGCACCTGCAACAAAACAGAAAAAGTATATATATGAACATAAAGCCGATTTTTACTTCAACAAGGTGCCACTTCATGCTGCTCTTTTTTTCCTCTTTCCTCTTTTTGGACAGAGCAAAGTATTTTGCAGAAGTTGTCATTTTTTATGGAGAGCAGCAGTCTGACTCTCCTGAAGTCTGTCGATGACACACAGTATGGGAATGATTTGCTTTTTCGGTTGCGTCTCTTTCTGTTTCTCTGTCTTTGGTTTACGTTACTGAAAGGATATACAGTGAAGAGGCTGAGAACGTGACACAGAATAGACACTTTGCATTTGAAGAATTGGAGAATAGCACATGTACGAAGCAATAAGTAGGACTTTGGCGCTCCAGGATATAAAAGACATTTAAACGAGATGTATAAACTGTAAAAAATGAAATTAAAAGATAGCATAATTTATGTACACACAACAAAGAAGAGTGAATATTATAACTATAAGAGGTTATTATTATTACTAGGGTCAATATGCAAAAAGTTCATACCCCATCTGTTTTATATCATGTGAAATAAATGTTGATGTTCTTAAAACATGCTTGTTGCTGGATTTTTCTGTCTGTCGTACTTCTCTGATCTTTCCTTTTGTCCATTTCTCTGGCAAGCCGGTCTTTATCAACCTTCTTGATTTATGGCTCCTTAAAATGAATACAACTTGAGACCCCACATAACATGTCGCCCAGGGACCAGATTTGGGGTGTTTTCTAATCCTGAAAAGCTAAACGAAAAAAAGATCGAAGGCAGAGCATATAATCTTATGCTGCGATCCGTTGCAAATTCGGTGATTGTTCACTGTGCGCGCTGTGAAGTCAGGCTTGGTGGATCATGCCCAAGTTTGTCACCTGGAATTACGACTTGGATGACCATACGGTTTTCCATGTCTGAGGTTGTTTTTTCCAAGTACTGAGTGCAATGGAATGCAGCATTAATTTTGTGTGCCAGATTTTTTTTTTTTTCAATCTTGCTATCTGGACCCTGTGACAATTCAGTGACCACTCAGATTGAATTTGGAAGCTGACCCTAAAGTTTGGAAGCAATGGACAAAACAACCTGCACCAAGTCAGGACATACTGAGGGCTCAATTCAAATCCAGGCTGCACAGGATGAGGCCATAGGTTCCAGTTGTGAAACAATAATGGTAATGATATGTCTAAACACAGGATACAGGATTGAGTTACGTAAAATGGATCAGAACCAACGCAGTCTGTACCTTTCACTTATCGGGTACATAACACTGATCAAAAGAATATACCCAAAAAATGATGATATAGATGGTGAAAACATAGTAGCGGAGAGTGTATATTAGTAAGGCTGCTGGTCCAGATCATATACCTGGCCAAGTACTAAAAACATGTGCTAGTTAATGTTATTACTGTTACTGTTATTACTATTTTTAACCAGCCAACATCCCCCATGTACCTAAAAAGTCTGCTGTGTATAGTTTTAATGTCTACTGCCCTGTGGCTCTCAAACTGGTTTTCCAGCACATCAGAGATAACATCCCTGCCAGCCTGGACCCTCACCAGAACTGACATGTCCACAGAGGATGCCATATCTACTGCCCTTCACTCAGTCTTCACTCACCTGGAGAATAAGAACAGCTGCATTAGAATGCTGTTTGTTGACTTCAGCTCAGCATTCAACACAATCTCACCCATGAAGCTTATTGGTAAACTAAACACTCTGGGCTTCAGTACAACACTCTGCAACTGGATATTGGACTTTCTCACAGGCAGAGTTTTCACAGAGGAGCCATAGAAAGCATCCTGACTGGAAACATCACAAACTGACTTGTTCATCACAGCCCAGGACAGGAAGGCTCTACAGTGGGTGATCAAAACCACCAGAACATCACTGGTACCATCTACAGAGCATCGGTGACATCAGTGGAGTGAGATGTCTGCACAGAGCCCAAAGATACTAAAAGAAAACACCCACCCAGACACAGTCTGTTCACCCTGCTGCCATCTGACAACAGATACAGAAGTATCTGCTGCCATACCACCAGACAACAGAGCAGCTTCATTCCACTGACTGAGACTCCTGAACTCATCCTCAACTCTCCACCATGAAAAATAGTTCTAATAGCATAAAGGGACTACAACATGCATGTCGTTGTAAAATCCCTGTGTTGTAGAATGACAATTAAATGAACCTTGAAATGGTTGAACTGAGAATGACTAAACTGTTTACCAAAATAGTTGACGATTATAGTAAGTAAGTTTATTGTTTACAGTCTATTATTATATGAAGTGAACAGAGTCAGTCAAAGATGAAGTTTCATGCTAACACCATGTGCACAAAATCAGTGGCGTCCCTATGCTGTTTTAGCCCCGGATGTTTTTGGAATAGCCCTGGATCTCTGTGCCTTGAAAAAAAAAATTAAATATAATTGCCTAATGGTGAAAGGTTTTTATGTGGTTGCATGTCGAACGACCAGCAGCCACAAATGCGACATTGTCGCCAGCGCAAATTGCGCAGAAGCTGGCCTGGCTTTCCTCATGGCATATATGGGCAGAGTCAGAATAATGTAGGGAATTACCCGGTGGGTCGGGAAGATTGAGTGATTGTGTGGAGGTAATTGAGGTGAGTGACTGCACCTGTGAGGGGAGTGTTTTAGAGGAACAGGAGTATTGAAAGGAAGAGAGTTGGCGGCTGCTGGCGTCTCTGGGGAGCGGAGCTCGGTGAGTGTTACAGGGTGAAAGCCCAGCCGAGCAGTTGCCTTTGCACTCAGGATCGGGGGTGGTGGCCGTTCGCATGCCGTTTAGGGCTGTCGGCGGCGAAGATAGGCAGCGGGTTTCGGGAGAGGTTCCGGCGCTAGGTAGGGCTGAGATAGTGTGAGCGGGGAAACGTAGGAGTGCTTCTGTCCGCTCGCTAGCTTGGTGGCAAGGCTCTCCTGCTGTTCGTGGAGATGCCTCATTGCGCTGGACCGGCGGTCGCCCCACAGCTGACTCTGACTGAAGCCGGTCGGCGCCAAAGCTCAGACCCTGGGAGAGGGTCTCGGATCCCGGGAGAGTTAAGTGTTTTTAAGATTTATTCGTTTTGAGTCGTTTTGTTTCTGTGTGCTGTGTAGTGAATTGTTGTGGTTTTTAAGAGAGCAGTGCAGTCACAGTACCGGGGTGGGAGGGGCAGCTGGGGCTGATAGACAGTTTCCATAGTGCCCAGCGTGTGTGCCCTTATCACGTGTTAGTGGAGCATGAGTTTGGTTGCAGTGTCTAGAGTGTTTTGCTGTGCAGTGTTTGCAGTGCCCTAAAGGGGTGTAATTCTGGTGTGGTGTGTTCAATGTTGGCAGTGCCCTGACACCTGTGTTCGGCCAGTGAGAGGTACAGAGGAGAGTAGGCTGTCGGACTCATGCTGTGTCCTGTCCCTGTGTGTGGCTATGCACTGTATTTATGAATTGTTGTCAATAAAGATTATTACTTTCTATACCTTTCTTCCTTCTTAATTGTGTGCGCAGTAGAAATATTCTGTGTACGGGCTCTCTACATCTCAACAGAAACAAGGTTTATTACACTGGTGGCGGCTGTGGGATCTTGTATCTCCCAAAATTAAAACTTGGTAGAGTATTGCCCTTTAAGATGTCGGAGACAGAAAGTAATCAGCTGCCGCAGGTGCAGAGTAATGTTTACAGTGCTGAGGAAGGCCCATCTTCTACTAGTTGGAACCATGTGACACACCATATGCATTCAGTTGTTGGCCCGACACCCCATCCAGTCTTCATGCCCGACACGTTCACAGGAGTGGGTCTTGAGTGGTCAGATTGGTCAGAACAGTTTGATTTGGCAGCTGAGGTTAATAATTGGGATGAGGCACTTAAACTTAAATTCATGTCTCTTTTGTTATCGGGTCGGGCATGTACAGTGGGTTACCCAGGGAAGCCAAGAACCATTATGCCTTATTGAAATCAGCCATGACACGATGTTTTGAGCCGTCTGATAGCAATGACTGGAGCAGAGCTAGCTTTACTGCCCGTCGCCGGCGGCCTAATGAGACTGCTAGGGAGTTTGGCAATGCTTTGAGGAGGTTGGCCACTAGAGCTTACCCCGCAGCTGATGAGTGCACCCGTGATATTTTGGCAAGGGACCAGTTTATCCTACACTTTGCAATAGGGGATTTTCGGGTCAGCTTGCGGGGCGCTCAACCCAAAACACTTGAGGAGGCCATTGAGATTTCCTCTGAAATGGAGTTGCTTAGAAACCTGAAGCAGACTCAGATGATTCCAGAGGCCAAAGTGATGGGCGTATCAGTGGCAAAGTCTAGCAGTGATGAGCAGATAGGGTTGTTGGTGGGGATGGTCGAGGAGTTGAGACAGGAGGTGCGGTCTCTTCAATCCACAGTTAAAGCCATGCAATCAGCTCCAAGAGGACAAAATCTCCCCGGGCCCACTGAAAATCCAGAGGGGGGCCGCAGGGGTAGTGTGGCACCTAGCCGGGCAATCAACCGTGAGTTTAGAGGAGCAGGAGGGGGCTGTTGGGAATGTGGGTGTAGCAGGCACCTCCGACGCGATTGTCCGTACTTGCAGGGAAACTAGAGGGGGCAGGTACAGTAGGCCAACTGCCTGCCCCCGAACACAATGTTACAACTGTGGCCTCTGCAAGTAACCATGGGGGTTCGGGGTATATCGCGGCAAAAGTAGGTGGGTTAGATTCCATTCTGTTAGTGGATAGTGGGGCAACATTGTCTGTCATTCCAAAAGGGGTCTGGTTAGCCATCACCAAGGGGGGGTGGGGATCCTAGGAAAGTGGTACACTGTGTGTCAGTTTGGTTCTTTGGCATTAGTTGCAGAGTTTCTGGTGGCGGATGTGCCATCTCAAGCGATTTTACTAGGATTTGACTTTCTCCGTAAGTATGGGGCTGTGGTGGACTTTGGGAGGAAGGAATGTAGAGTAATGGGTAAACTATTCCCCCTTATAGTGCCTGCAGATGTGGAGAAGCCACAAGCTGTGACGGTCCCTGTTGATACAGTAATTCCCCCCCACAGCGAAGCCATCATTACTGGTAAAGTAGAAAGCGCTATTGGGCCTGGTCGAGAGGGAATGCTTGAACCTGCTGAATGAGTGTCTAACCATTGTAACGTCATGGTGGCACGAGTGGTCTGTAAGGTGGAACAGGGCACCCTGCCGGTCCGGGTCATCAATGTCACCGATGACGCGCTCACCTTGAAGGAAGGACTGAAATTGTGTATGTTGCATACTGATATTGAAGTGGGGAGTAGGACAGAACATCTGGGGGCAGTAGAGACGGGGGGTGTTTCGTGCCCACCCTGGACAGCAGATATGCTGTTAGTAAATCTTGGGTTACACCAGAAAGCGTTAGAGACCCCTGATTTGGCAGCCATCCGGGGTACGCTGCACCGTAATTTATCAGTGTTCAGCTCGGGGGATAATGATTTGGGGAGGACTCACCTTACCTTGCACCAGAATGACACGGGGGAAGCAAGGCCGGTGAAGTTACCTCCCTGTCGCGTCCCCCTCCATTTGCAGCATGAAGTATCGGCGCATTTAAAGCGGATGCTGGAGAATGACATTGTTCAGCCCTCTCACAGCCCCTGGGCAGCGCCTGTGGTTTTGGTCCGCAAGCGGGACGGAAGTCTCCGCTTTTGGTTTGATTATCCTAAACTAAATGACCTGACTCAAAAAGATGCCTACCCTCTGCCCCGCATTGATGATGCCCTTGACAGTTTGAGCAATGCTTGTTGGTTCTCCACTCTCGACTTAGCCAGTGGTTGCTGGCAGGTCGAGGTGGATCCCAAAGATAAACCTAAAACCGCATTCATCACGCGTCAGGGCCTCTTTGAGTTCAATGTGCTGAGCTTCGGCCTGTGCAATAGTCCCAGTACCTTTGAGAGATTGATGGATCTGGTGTTGGCAGATCTGCAGTGGACGACATGTTTAGTGTACTTGGATGAGATTATTGTGTTTGGCCGGACTTTTCATGAGCATTTGTCACGTTTGGATGAGGTGTTAATCAAATTATGTCAGGCTAATCTCAAAGTAAAACCATCTAAGTGTAACTTATATTCTTCGGAGTTGGAGTACTTGGGCAACATAATCTCATCGAGGGGTGTGGAAGCTGATCCTGCGAAGGTAGAAGCAGTGAGACAGCGGCCGGTGCCAAAGAACCAGACAGAAGTGAAGAGTTTTGTTGGGCTGGCCTCTTATTACAGGAGGTTTGTGAAAGGCTTTGCAGAGATCGCATGCCCCCTTCATCAACTCACAGAGAAGGGTAGACGGTTCAAATGGACAGAGGACTGCCAGGCAGCTTTTGAACAGCTTAAGCTTAGTTTGATGTCGGCCCCCATTCTTGCATATCCTGACCCTCACAAAACATTCATTCTAGACACTGATGCGAGTGACGCAGGCATTGGGGCGGTACTGGGCAGGAGCATGTTATAGCCTATGCTAGTAGGGCTCTGACTAAACAGGAAAGGAAATATAGAGGGACAGTGTTAGCTAGTTTTCAGTACAAGATTGTGCATCATCCGGGGCGAGTACATGCTAATGCAGATGCTCTCTCCAGGTTGCCGGCGTTCCTGTCAGCCTCCCTGCCCACCTTGACAGAAGGCGAGAAAGCGGAAGGCCCGGTGGTTCAGGCTATATGTGCTGTACAGCGTATTGGTGCTGTGGTGCCCCCAGTTCAAGAGTTGGAAGACGAGTTTGCGGAGGCTCAAAAGGAGGATGCTGAGTTGCAGCAAGTCATTGCTCTCAAGGGGGGTAAGAATGAGTGTTTAGGTCCTCCTAGTGAATAACAGAGGTTCGCACCAGTCTGGGCTCAGCTACAGGTACAGGGTGCTAGGTTGGTGAGGCTACCACCTGTAAATTCGGATGCAGCTAAACAGGTGCAGGTTGTTCTCCCCAAAGCCCTGGTGCCGAAAGTGTTAAAACAGTTGCACAATTCAGTTACTGCAGACCACTTGGGGGTACAGAAATTGCAAGTCAAGGTGAAGGACCAATTCTACTGGCCGGGGTGGTTTGGTGATATCAAGCATCGGTGTCAGGAGTGTGTAGACTGCGGCTCCCAGAAGACAACTGGACAGCAGTTGTGTGCCCCTCTGCAGCCCACAGTCACCTCTAGGCCGTACGAGCGAGTGGCATTAGACATCTTGGGGCTGCTGCCTGAAACCCCTGATCGAAATAAGTATATCTTGGTTATTGGGGATTAAGTGGACAGAGGCTTTTCCCCTTCCCAACCAGGAAGCTCAGACAGTGGCCAAAGTTTTGGTAGAGCAATGGGTCTGCCAACTTGGGGCCCCTTGCACCATTCACACCGATCAAGGACGTAATTTTGAGTCTAGCCTGTTTAAAGAAGTGTGCCAGATGTTAAACATCCATAAGACCCGCACGTCGCCTTACCACCCCCAGTCTGATGGGATGGTGGAAAGGTTTAACAGGACATTGTTGTCGATGTTGTCCTTGTTTGTGGAGGAGAACCAGGCCAATTGGGATGCACTGTTGCCCTATGTGATGTTGGCATACAGAAGTAGTGTGCATTCAAGCACAGGATTTACGCCCTATAAGGTGGTGTTTGGGCAGGAGACAGTGCTCCCAGTGGATGTTATGTTGAATCTTGATGGGGGGGGAGAGGTTCTCTGCAGCATCAGAGTACTTGTCAAGGTTGGGTGACACACTGTCCACAGTGGTGGGTGCTGTAAGGGGCCACCAGGCAAGAGCCTCTGGTAGGCAGAAGGAAGCATTTGATGTTAGGGTCCAGTGGCAGTACTACTCAGAGAGGGAGTTAGTATAGGTCCGCTCTAAGGCTAGGAAAAGGGCAGTCTGCCCTAAGTTGCAAAGGAGATATAGGGGCCCTTAATTGAGAGAATTACAGATGTCTTATATCGTTTAATGTTAGTTGAGGGAGGGACTGAGGTGATTTCGGGGACGAGTCAAATTTAAAGAAGGGGCGAGTGTAGGGAATGACCCGGTGAGTCTGGAAGATTGAGTGATTGTGTGGAGGTAATTGAGGTGAGTGACTGCACCTGTGAGGGGAGTGTTTTAGAGGAACAGGAGTATTGAAAGGAAGAGAGTTGGCGGCTGCTGGCGTCTCTGGGGAGCGGAGCTCGGTGAGTGTTACGGGGTGAAAAGCCCAGCCGAGCAGTTGCCCTTGCACTCAGGATCGGGGGTGGTGGCCGTGCGCATGCCGTTTAGGGCTGCCGGCGGCGAAGATAGGCAGCGGGTTTAGGGAGAGGTTCCAGCGCTAGGTAGGGCTGAGATAGTGTGAGCGGAGAAACGTAGGAGTGCTTCTGTCCGCTCTCCAGCTTGGTGGCAAGGCTCTCCTGCTGTTCGTGGAGACGCCTCATTGCACTGGACCGGCGGTCGCCCCACAGCTGACTCTGACTGAAGCCGGCCGGCGCCAAAGCTCAGACCCTGGGAGAGGGTCGCGGATCCCGGGAGAGTTAAGTGGTTTTAAGATTTATTCGTTTTGAGTCGTTTTGTTTCTGTGTGCTGTGTAGTGAATTGTTGTGGTTTTCAAGAGAGCAGTGCAGTCACAGAACCGGGGTGGGAGGGCCAGCTGGGGCTGATAGACAATTTCCATAGTGCCCAGCGTGTGTGCCCTTATCACGTGTTAGTGGAGCATGAGTTTGGTTGCAGTGTCTAGAGTGTTTTGCTGTGCATTGCTTGCAGTGCCCTAAAGGGGTGTAATTCTGGTGTGGTGTGTTCAATGTTGGCAGTGCCCTGACACCTGTGTTCGGCCAATGAGAGGTACAGAGGAGAGTAGGCTGTCGGACCCATGCTGTGTCCTGGCCCTGTGTGCGGCTATGCACTGTATTTATGAATTGTTAATAAAGATTATTACTTTCTATACCTTTCTTCCTTAATTGTGTGCGCAGTAGAAATATTCTGTGTACGGGCTCTCTACATCTCAACAGAAACAAGGTTTATTACAATAATTTGTTGCAAATTCAACATCAGTGTTATTCTTCCCCCCTACTGTTTTGTGCCATTGCAGCGTTTATAGCAGGGATGGAAATTAAACCCGCCACCAAATGCGGATGAATTTGTGTGCTGGTGGGTGAATTGAATCAGTTCCAGTCAGATCTGATCCAATTAATCGGGTCAAATTATATGTTTCTGATTGGACCAAAGTGTCAGTTGGACTTCAGAAGGGCCAGAATTCAACATTAAGTTCAACATACTAACGGCCGTAAGCAGTCATTTGGACCGCTAGATTTAACCTCTATAATCTGTCATCTAAATACCCAGCTGAGTGATGAATGCATTCATTATGTCATGATATTTTTTAAAAAAATGAAATGACACCAAGGTGTACATTTTAACACGTTTAATTATACATTTATCGATATTATAATAGGTAAAACTCAGAACAAGAAAATTAGCAATTAAAAGTAACTTATTTGATCATGAAAAATTTTATTTTAACACTTGATATATATAATAAAAATAAATAATACTAATCGAAAAAGCTGAAAACGAGCTGATCTAAAACAAACAAAAAGAGCCGTTTCGATCACTTTGAGCACTCCTTGAATAAGATGCGGGCATTGATCCCAGCCAGGTCGAGGATGTTATAGAAGACCGCCACTGGCCATCTTCGCTGACATGGACACGGAGGCAGTGCCGGTCCGAAAGAGCTGCAAACGGAACCAAACATCGGACACTTGAAATGCCACAAGCCCGTGCGTGGTAACTGTGCGAGCGGAGAGCGAAGGTAATCTGTAGACTGTGACTAGGGATGCACCGATCCGATATTAAGATCGGATATCGGCTCCGATATTGACAAAACGGCTGGATCGGGGATCGGTAAAATGAAACAGATCCACCAGCCGACCCACTTATTATTTTTCGCTGTCGCAGCACATCCTATGTCATTCGTCAGCGTCAGTGTGTCGCATGCTGGAAGAGAGCAAGTTGTTGTTTGACCAACTCTTTATTAGTTTATTCTCAGGTTCAGCTGCTATGTTTTATTTTGTATTCCTGTTTGCAGGACGTTACACGTACTCACGTCACATTTCTCGCTGATTAGCTAGTAGCCCCGCCATCAGCTGTTAGCCTCACCGGTCAGCTGTTAGCCTAGCAACGCTAACTTTCAAACCGACGTACTCAATACTGTGTGGGCTGTCCATCGTTGCTCCGTTGGTCCTCCCTCCGCCACAACCTCAGGGTTATTCACCGCCGGGCTGCTTTGTCCCCCCTCTGCTGCTGCGGTCTCCCCGGCTCGCAGCGATGCTGGATGGTCGCCCCCGCTGTGTGCACGGAGCCTCCAGACGCTAGTTTGTTTACAGATGGTGCTACTGACTTCGGGGCTAGTATTCCCTCCGTGCTGACTGACAGGCGCTAAATTCATTCATTCTTTGATTTGTTTGTTCCACTTTGTTACGTGTGTCCTTGGGTACCCTGACAGGCGCTATATAAATTAAATGTATTATTATTATTATTATTATTATTATTATTATTGTTATTATTATTATTATTATTAATGTTACACATGTTTACAATGTTCGGTAACTGTTTGATTATTTTGTCTTAGTTAGGAAAGTCTGGTGCCTTTAGTTCCTTTCACATGGTGGAAGGTATACAGTTTATTATTAATTCAACAATGGTATCGGATCGGTATCGGGTATCGGCCGATACGCTCAGTCCAGGTATCGGTATCGGATTGGATCGGAAAAAACTGGATCGGTGCATCTCTAACTGTGACCAGTGATCACAACAGCTCTTTCTTTGTTTTAGATCAGCTTGTTTCCAGCTTTTTCGATTATTATTATTATTATTGTTTTATTATAGGCTATATTATTAAGTGTTAAAATAAAATGTTTCATAGTTAAATAAGTTACTTTTAATTGTTCATTTTCTTGTTCTGAGTTTTCTCTATTAAAATCTTGTGTAAATATGCAATAATTACGGTTTACTATGTGCGATGATGTGAATATTGATAAATGTACAATTAAACTGGCTAACATGTTCATTTTGGTCTTATTTCGTTTTTTTAAAAAATATGACACAATGAATGCATTCATCACTCAGTTGGGTATTTACATGACAGATTATAGAGGTTAAATCTAGCGGTCCAAATGACCGCTTACGGACGTTCTAGTAGTTTTGAATTCTGGCCCTTCTGAAGTCCAACTGACACTTTGGTCACGGGGGGATGCGTTTTGTGACAGCGAAGAGTCAGCAGCTGGATTTTGCACCCACGGTCAGTAGTATTAGTAGGTGTATAGGCAAACAACAACCACACCGACCATTATTCATTGTATTATTACATTTGTGGGAAGTTATTACAATAAAGATTTTCACGTCCCCACAAATAAATCATTGCAAACGTAATAGTTATTACATGTGTAGGAAATAGCATGTTGCGTTTGTAGTAGGCAGCGGCTCTTACGTTTGTGGAAAATTTATTACATTTGTGGGTTTATTACATTAAATGCTGCAGATTTAAATAGGTTTGTGGGTTTATTGACGATGTTAAATGACGATGTTTGTCTCTTAATACCCCACAAAGCCTCCTGTAGGCCTGATGCAGATAGACGAAGATGAAGCCAAGAAATTATAATAGGGAATGTTCTACCTGCTCTAATAGCCTATGCACACAGCGCAGGTCTTACTATAGGCTATAATATATTTAACGTTAACATTACTCAGTAGGCCTAGTGAGGGAAAATTAGCTTTATTTGTGATTACAATATGACGATGAGGACCCAACGATTGGCCTTCCTTTCCTTCTCAAACTATGTTGAAATTGCATCTTTAAACAGCCCAATTTTCAAAATTTTCGAAATTTCCCTGGACCGTTAAAAAAAGACTAAATGCGCAGTGATGCCGGTATCTGAACACTTTTTTCAGTAACGAGTAATCTAACACGTCAATATTTACAAACCAGTAATCAGATTAAAGTTACTGATCATTACTTTTGTCATTTAACTGGGAGTGATGTCATGTGTGCCACAACCCTTAGCAAAAAGTAGTATACTTGAAGTTCATTTTATTAAGTATGCTTGAGTATAAGTACAGCAAGTATACTATGGACCATATACTTGTAGCATACTAGAAAGTATACTAATTTAATACTTCTTCGGACTAAATTGGAACATTTTAAGTTTATAAAAGTATACTTTAAGTATACTTTATAAGGTCATTTTAAGTTTACAGAAGTACACTTTCAAGTATACAACAAGTATACTTCATCTATATTCTACTAGTGTACTAAGTATATACTTCTAGTACACATTTTAGTTTATTAACATGTAAGTTTATAACAGGAGTAATACCTCAATGTAAAGGTGTGTAGTGAAAAACATTTTTATTCTGCTAAATAAAATGTAAGTACAAGTCAATGACTTGATCTTATTCTGTACTTACATCAAGATATTGTAAGTACTAGCACTTCTAATATGGTAAGTTCTAGCAAGAGATTCATCAGTTATTACAACACATGCCCACAGCTTAACAGACGGGAAGTCTCTCCCGGAAAACACCCCTTCACTCACGGTGCCAACATTTTTATCATCTTTGTTAATTCGACACAATTTAACCACATAACAAGGATGTGAATTAACCTGCAACCGTTTTACACATCATCTTATTCACAAACACATTCACGAACCATAATTACACCAACAACAACAGAATACCCAAGAGTCTTTGCGCCACAGTCCACAGTATACTAAAGTACAAGTATAAGCTTTAATATTAAAGTATAAGTCTAAGTATTACTGTACTTAGTCTTAGACTTTTCTTTATACTTTTCAGTATAAGCCAAGTATACTTCACTATACTTTTCTTAAGTATACAAAATGTAGTATATAAAAAGTACACTTCAAGTATACTGCCTCAATTTTAGTATAAGATTAGTATACTTGTAGTACACTTGAATAAACTACTTTTTGCTAAGGGAAGTCAGTTTTAAGCACGAGCACAACTCACGTGTAATACCACGCAGCGACACAAACAACAATGGAGGGAGAAGAGAGATGCGCGTTTTCTAGCTGGAAATACAGTCATTACTTTGAGTTCCTGTCAGCTAAAGATGAGAATATTAAGGTTTGTTGTTCACTCTGTGCTGGCGACAGAGTACTATCAAGCTTTGAAGAAGTTTAAAGGAGTAATCAGTAATCAGTAATCAGATTTCAAGGTAACTGAGGCAACACTGTGCGGGGCTAAAGGCAGCAACACACCGGCCCAACTGTTGGACGTCTGAAGCGTTTGGAGAGACTCGGACGAGGTCGGGAACACTTCTGTTCGGTGTGTTCAGCTGCGTCTGAAGCTTTCGGAGCTTGGAGAATTAATTTGTGTTCGTTTGGTAATGCCTCGCTGCATGTTTAGTATGCAGCTGTTTTATCTGAAAGTTAAGTTTCGTTTCGAGCGAAAGTAAAGAGAGCTGCGTGCATAAGCCTCTCGTTTACAACTCACAACACAAGCCCCAGCTGCTTATTGCATCTTGGCAAGCGCAGAACGTACACGCTGCTGTGGAGTAGGCAGCACGTTGAAGTGGTGTGTTTCAATGCAACTTTTGTGCCGAACGGGTCAGACCAGAGGCAACAGAGTGGTCGGAGAGTGGTCGGATAAGGCAGTAGGACGTCTGGGCGGTGTGTGGGGGCCTTAAAGCCCCGGATATTTTGCACTCCTAGCGACGCCCCTGCACAAAATCCTAAATGTCTTGTGTATGAAAGTAGCCTGTGCAACAGAGCTATCTCCATGACAAGTGAGCAAACTGAATCTGCTCTTGAAGACCAAGTGATGTGGTTGAAAACTCCAGAAACAGCAACAAAGTGCATCCTGAGATCGTTTTGTCAAAAATGTAAGAATTATCACCCAGCAAAAGAGCTAATTAGTTATTTTGTATTGTTAATAATTATTCTACTGACTATTATTAGGCATTAATATGTATATGTATCCTAATATAGCTGGCACTTTTTCTCTATCTCAACTCGCAGTAGAGAGTCAGGCGTTCATTACAATGCAACAAGTCGACCACAAAGACCAGCACTGGCCCCAGAGCAGATGGACTTGGGTTTGGTTGAAAACGAGGACGGCAGCGATACAGTCGTGAGGCTGCAGCGGGCTGAACGAGTGCTGGTGCCTGCAACAATCTGCACCTTGCTGAGATAAGAACGTGCCTTTTCAGCACTTTTTGAGTTGGATCATTTTTCTGTTTGTCGGAACACGTGGAGCTGAGAGGCCACAATGCCGAAGATCGTGTATATTTACGAAGGTAACGCACTTGTTTTTCAAAAACAGTTAAGTGTGCTCTTTGTAGCGGTGCTATATTTTACCCACATTTTAGATTTTAATATATATGTATGTATGTATGTATGTATGTATGTATGTGTATATATACATATACATATATGTATGTATATACCTATATGTGTATATATATTCTAATATGTATAAATATACACGTGTATATATTTTGATATGTATATACTGGCTACATGGGTTAAGTTCATATCTCAAAAGGAAACCAGGGTTACATTTAACTGTATCGTACTCATTTATAATTACTCATTTATCATATTTACTTCACCTTAGTTATTTTCTTACTAATTTTGACTGTTTTTTTTCTGTTGGTGGTCAGTGTCAGAATGTCTTATTTCTTATTTCAAACGTTATCTGAAACCGTAGAGGTAGAATGAATTATTTTTTAACTATTTCAATGTTCCTATCAAAGTTATTGCTGGTGCGGGTTTAGGTATGAAGTGGGATATCTTTTCAAATAGACCATCTTTGGCCATGCGGAGCTCCGACGTCATGCAAACCCCCTGCTGTGTTTTACGCTTGAAGCGGAGAGTGTGAGTGGAGGAAGAAGGGCAGCCTGGGGCAACTTTTTGGGTAGAACATCACTAAATACATTTTCGCGTTGTTCAAAAATGGCTCAGATAACGAGCGAAGGAGCAGAACAAGATTCTCAGCCGACGCCGGATCAAAACGGCACCGGTGAAACGGCAGAAACCGGGAAGGAGGGACAGGCCGTGCCGGACCCCAAACAGGAACCGGGCGACAACAACGAGAACAGAGAAGGAATGGACGTGAGCAGTGGTCGTGGTGCGGCGGTGGAGCCCGGGGATAACTCGTCTCCTGCTCCCGACTCCGACAAAGAAACAGCGTCACCGGCCGAAAAAACAGACAACGATGAAGGGGCACACGGCTGTAAAGTCTCTGAACCGGGGAAAAGTCCCGTACAGGGGAGTTTGGCGAGTAGCACTGATTCTGCACAAGAGGGCTCCCGGGTGCTGAAACAAGAACAAAGAGAGGGGGAGAACGTGTCCTCCTCACCGCCTACCCACCACACAAAGACCGCCGAGAAAGCCGAGCACGGCACCAAGAGACGGGCCAGCGTGGAGCTGACCTCGTCGGATGGAGAGCCGCTCAGCCGGATGGATTCAGAGGACAGGTTCGTAAAGTAACGCTAGGAAACAGCATGGAGAGGCCTCGCGTTGATTTTGAAACAAGCTGAGGTCTCGACATGGTGCCCACTTCATTCATTTCGGTATTAGCCGTGAGCCATGTGATTACACGGGAAATTGTTTCACCCTCGCCGGGAAACCATCGAGCCGTCGTGAGTCCAGGGAACAGTAAGCGAACGTTAGCTGCAGGCTGCGGGGACGTCCGCTGCGGGCTGTTGCTGGACGTCCCTCCGGTTAGTCAGGAAAGTTTTCCAAGCAGACCAGAATCATTTTCTGTAGTATGACCTAAAATCTACTGTAATTCTCTGAGTTTTTGTAACTTACGGTAACCTTGTATATAAAAGAGGTTATGGTATATCGATGTGAGAAATCATCCCCATCTCATACATCTGCTGACCACCAACAGTGTTGGACATACGTGAGCTTACTGATTGGTTACTGGCCGATTCTACAGTAGAGACATCCTGCATCAGGGCTTAAACATATCCAGAAACCACGTGAGTGTGTTGTAAAGACGCAGTGCATGTCTGCTTCCTTAAGATGCATATACATCGAATGAGGAAGTAAGAATGCCCCCACACACTGAAACATATAGTTGCAATCTGTGTCTGTGGCCCTTCCTCATGGACTGAAGACAACTGAAGTAACTTACAGTAAGTTCATGTGAGGATTGTGCCCACAGCCACATGGTGGTGAACCAACAGCAACAATCAAACAACTATCATGAGCAGATCTTAATTAGTCATTTCCTGAAATAGTTTATTAAAATCTCTTTATTTGAATGATTGACACTTTACTCAGATTTCTTGTGGGCTTTCTGACTAATGTAACACAAGAGAGAGACATCCACATTAGTTGAATATGCACCTTGCTAATTCACTTTGGGTAATTTAGCTATGATGGCCAACAGTGGTTATGGTTGTTGGATTAGTACTCACTAATAAGTCCATTTGTCTCTAAAGACATTTGTTTCAACTCCATGTAATTTTATATTTCCACAGTTAAAACGCACAAAAGGCTTATTGATGTTGACTTTATATTTTAAGGCAGCAAGGCAGTTATGTTATGGTGCAGGAGTGGGACATGCTTGAACAAGTCCAATCCATGGAGGCCTCAGACTAGGCTCTGACCCTTCAAGGCATGGACACAGAACCTCTCGGGGTGTCCTGTGGTGTCTGGCATTGGGGTGTTGGTGGTGAATTGCTGTAAGTCAAGTTGGCATCCATGAATCGGAATTGTCATGGCACGTCCCACAGATGCTCAATTGGATAACGATCTGGGGAATTTAGAGGCCAGGTCAACACCTTGATCTCTTTGTCATGTTCAATGCCATTCCAAAGTTTTTAGTGTGATGGGGGGCCCATTGTCCCACTGGGTGGCACTGCCATCAAGATTGCCGTTGCCATGAGTTGGTATTCTTGGTCTTAAACAGTATCTTAATACCATGCACATGCTTTTGTTTTACTTAAATACTTTAGTGGCCCAAGGAGTTATACAATTAAGTAATTCACAAAAAAGAAAATATCATAGGAAAATCTGGAAGGAAAAAAAAAACCCGGAATTTGTTAGTGCAGATAAGTTTTGTCAAGGTTCGACTTTTTAGCATTACTTAGCCCAGAGCCCTTTGTGTCGACACTGGGGATGCATTGAGCACAGCCTTACTGTGACTGATGTTGATGTCCTCCTTATTCTGATAGCTTGGATCAGGGCATTTGCTAATACAGTGCCGATGTGATGCCAGTGCTCCATTTTTCTGAATATAAAATCTGTATAATGCTTTCACCTCAGTCACCTACCTTGATCTGCTCATTCAAAATAGTTTGTTCCCGGTGTAAGAAGGCATGTGACGATTGTTTCTTTTGGTTCACCACCCCCTTTTTTCTACCTTCCACGCTGAATTTTAATCATTTCTTGATTCATTGGAAAGTGATCTTCCCTTGGAAGCTTCTGCAGCAGATTGAAACTGTGTGAATCATTCTGAGTAGTTGTGATAGTGAGAGCTAAATCCTGAACCTTGGCCAGAAATCACGCTCAGTACATAAACATCAGCCGTGCCAACAAGGTGGGAAATGACTAAACGGACAGTTTAGTTAAACTGTGCACACCTACACCTCTGCTTATTAGATAAAGTATGAGTAACAGTGTAGTGTATCAGGATCACTGGAAGCTGCACCACTCATGGTCCCAGTCTCCCCTCCAGTTCTTGGAAATGCCACAGTAAGGTTGGTTTCAGATCAAATCCGTCGATGTGGTGAAGACACTGTTTTCCCATTCATTTTAATGAGGGCAGTCAACTTTAGGGGGCTCCGCAAAGGTGAAAATGCTGAAACGGCTCAACCTTTGGGAAAATGCAGAATGGCAGTGTGAATAAGTGAAACCAGAGTAGAGTTTAAAATCTACTGTGGCAGAGGTATGACAGCAAAACAGGTCAGTAGCTACAGAGGGAACACAATGGCGTGTCATTGCACCACCAGATTTGCGAGGGACAAAATGACTACGCTATTAGATACCATCCAGTAGAGTCAAATCAATTAAGTAATGATTATTTCCCCCAGAATGTAAGAGCAAGAGAGTGAGAGTAAGAGTGAAAAATACTGATGACAGCTTCTTACAAGTCAAACTGCTTCTTACAAGTCAAACTGTCATTTTCAAACTACCAAGTTATAGTCCAAAACGTAATCCATTTTACTATATTTATTTATTTCACCTTTGATATATATGAGAGAGATTATCATATAGATATCATATATAGATATTAGGAAGCTGAAACCAGCCAACATTGAGTTGTGATGAAACCAATGACATGCGTGTTATTTAAGGTTTAAGGTCTGACAGTCTCTTAGAGGATTTCATCCTGGTAACTCAAAGCAGTCAGGCTATGACATGCAGGTCTGTGCAACACACCAAGGACATGCTTCCCAGACCATCACTGACCCAACTCCAAACTGGTCATGCTGGAAGATGTTACAGGCAGCATAAAGTTCACCACAGCATGTCCGGACTCTTTCACATCTGTCACATGAGCTCATTGTGAACCTGCTCTCATCTGTGAAGAGAACGGGGCACCAATGGCGGACCTGCCAACTCTGGCGTTCTCTCGCAAATGCCAGTCGCGCTGCATGGTGCTGGGCTGTGAACACAGGTCCCACTAGAAGACGTCGGACCCTAATGCCACCCTCAAGGAGTCTGTTTCTGACAGTTTGGTCAGAAATGTGCTCACCAGTAACCTGCTGGAGGTCATAAGTAGAGCCCTGGCAGTGATCCCCCTGTTCCTCCTCTAACCAAGGAGTACATACACGTCCTGCTGCTGGGTTGATGCCCTTCTATGACCATGTCTAGCTCTCCTTGTGTAACATCTGGTCTCCTGGTATCTCCTCCATGCTCTTGAGACTGTGCTGGGAGACACAGGAATTCTTTTTGTGTCTGCACATGTGCCATCCTGGAGGAGCTGGACTGTCTCTGCAACCTGATCAGGCTGCAGGTACTGCCTCATGCTACCAGGAGTGACAAGGATACTAGCAGAACTAAAACTAGAGAAGAATCAGTCAGGAAGGATCAAGAGAGAGCTATTGTCTGAGGCCACCACATGCAAATCCATTCCCTCATTGGGCTTGTCTTAAATGTTTGCCTCTCCATTGCACCTGTTGTCACTTTGATATGCAGCAAAGCAGGTGACACTGATTCACAGTCACTAGTGCTTCCTAAATGGACAGATTGATATCCCTGAAGTTTAACAGACCTGGTGTTAAAGTGTGACCATTAGGTGTTCCCTTAATATTTTCGAGCAGTGTATATAGAACATTTATCAGCTCAGATCTTTTTAAATAAATAAATGACCTTGGACACAGGGATTAGCAGGCAGACAAAGGGTCAAAGTGATATATTTTGAGATGGCTTAGTCATATGAAATACAATGGACCTATACCCTCTATAGCCTATATTAATATGATCATGTTGGTGTTGATGGATTTAAAAAAACAAAACACCAAAAGCACTTTGGTCGTAAACGCAGATTAGCAGCGTTTCACTGTAGTCTTTATGTCTGTGTGTAGAATATATCACAGACAGGAGGAAAATAGACAACAGTTGAAGGGTGTTTTTTTCCCCTTGTGTACTTTTTCTTTCTCTCCCTCTCTTTCCCCCATCCTGCTTTCTGCTCTTTCAGCTGGGTATTTGATGATTATCAAAGGCAAACTCAATGTAAACAGATAGGACAGGCACTGTCCTCAGTGTCCTCTGGCTGATGTGGCGTTTGTGTTTTTAGTGTAGAAAAGGAGTACCACAGCCAATCAGGGTCTCTATCTATCTCCCTATCTCTCTTGCTCTCTCGCTCTCTCTATTCACCTTCTGATAACTACACAGATCCTTCACTCAAAAAAATAAAGAGAAATGTCCCACAAAGCAATGTTACAGGACCACACAACAGTAACGTAGTAACTGGTAGTGTTTTTGGGAACTTGAGGAAAGAAATACCGCAGTAATATGTGAAGAAGTGTCTGTCATCCCGTCTGTTATCCTGCCTGTCCTCCCGTCTTTCCTCCCATCTGTCCTCCCGTCTTTCCTCTCATCTGTCATCCCATCTGTCCTACTGACTCGTTGTCACATTTCTGCCCCAAAAACAGCGTCTGTCTCCGGCAACAAACTTTAACTCACCACCAGTTTGTCTCCTTCTACTATTGTATTGTTGTAGTTACTGTCTTGAATAAAATCACCACAACGGTCAGTCCTCCTGACCGAGACTTCAGTGAACTTTGCCCCAGAAAACAGCCTCCCTTCCCCATGAGTAAAACAGTCAGACAGGGTCTTCTTTACTGATGGTGATTATGTAATTATGTAATTTAGAGCAAAAAATGTAACTGTCACTTTCCAGGATGCATTTCTTTGTTTCCCTGGCACAAGAGGGACTACATAGTCCGTGTTTCCCTCTTTCATTGAATTGAATAGAATTAATTGGTTCTAGACACTGATCTGCAGTGTGTTGAACCCGTGTATTCAAATTTATATTTTACATTGCCTCCCCTGTCAGTTTTACAGAGAACTTGCCTCCAATGAAGCATCTAAACTCTTTTATAATCATTGAAGTAGGAATGAAAATTTCCTGAAGAGCTGAGGCTAATCCTAACCCTTAACCCGAACTTTATATAATCCCAAAAATGTAAAATGATCTATCTGTAGCAGTCATGAGGAGGTGATAAGTACTGGTATTGATGTTGGCTGAAAAAAATCCATATGCGTGACCCCTTGATATTTTGCTGTATTAGTTATAGTGGTGTGCAGTTGCAAATGTTTATGGAGAATTGTAGTAAGGGTATGATTTGTTCAATTCTATTCAAAATTCAAAATGACTTGTATGGCTCCAAATCACAAACTCAATACTCACACAGATTCACACACTTAAGAAAATGCCTATTAACAGCAGAAACCTGGAGCAGACCTGGAATCAATGTCAGTAGCCAGTCTTCTTTAGCTGTAGAGAGAACGAGAAAATGTATGAGTAAAAGTAAATCAGTTGAAATGCTTAGTTATTGGAGCAATCTGTGTGAATACATTCTCAGTACTCTCCCCACTGTTAGCACCTGTTAGCAGGTGTTAAATGCCAAGCATTAATCAGCACAAGTTGTCACAAACATTGAAATGCTCCTTAATAAAAACTCATCCACTAGAGCAGGTGGATTCCAAAATATATTGTCCACTGTGGCTATTTTATTAGACAGCCAAGTAGTAGCTGAGGCTTTAACGGGAGTCTTTGAACAGAGGTTAGTTCAGTCACAGTGGAGAGAACTTCAGCAATCTCTGTGGAAAATAGAATATAATCTGTCGCCTGCTTTAATGCCCACTCAACTTTTGGTAATCCTGCGTTTGTGGCAGCTGTAAGACTTCACTGTAGCTTTTGTTCTCACCCAGAGCAGAGTGGCAGCTGGAAGAATGTGTGTGTGATTCAGAGGTATTTGTCCTCTTGTAGGACTTGGAAGCACGGCCCCCACAGAGAGCCACTATGGACACTGAGCAGATGGTCAGCTGGCCCAGGCTGCCACACACACAACCACACACTGGCTGCTGTAATCTGCTCCCACTACATATAACCGCAGCTTCAGATCATTTTAAGATCATGTGTTTCTCACATACTGCAGTTTGTTGTTTTCAGTTTGTAGTTTCTAACAGCCGGTTAAAGTCACTTCAGGTCACTTTGAAAATCAGCTTGAAACCTGCTTGAGGGGACAGTTCACTAGTAATGATAGTATACAGTGTGTGATTTGTAGTTATTGAGTTGACACATGCACAGCCAGCTGTACTGTGTGTTAATAGATCCACTGTCCCTCTGAGCACACTGCACAGCAGCACAGCAGATGTCCTTTTACTTAAAGTCGATTAAGCTGTCAGTTGCGTCTCAAAATGATAGGTGTTTGGTCTATAAAATGTCATCAAAGGGTGACAAATGTGGATCAGTGTTTTACACTCGCGTGTACGCACTGCAACCAATACTGGAGGCACAATTTAGTGTGGATCTCTTACAGATGTGCTTATTTTACAGATAAAAATCAACTCAACAGTGCCCCCTGGTGGAGAGGTTATGTAATGGAGTCACTGTTTCTCTGCTAAATAACCTGAAGCACATCTGACATTTCTGTACTGGAGTTTCTTTGCGCTTATAGATACTGATATACATGATATACAGTACCTGCAATGCTATAAGCTAATATTGGACTGACTCGCACAGGTGAGCCTGCTGCTGGAGTCACATTTGGTGTGCATGCAGAGGATTTTTTGCTGGTGGTATTCTTTTCTCTGGTGACATTTTCGCTCTTGTCTGGGTAAATTGCCATCATATTCCAGCTGATGTGTGTATTGTGTCCACTCTCACAGCCTGGTGACCCAACCAATCACCATTGCTCTGACAATATTTAGCCTACCTCATGTCTCAATCAAATGATCATTGTTCATGTGTGTGGACTGCATTCTATTATAGAAAGCTGTTTTCCTCTAAATGATTCCACTGTGTTGAACTGTCTGCACCTGGAGGACAGAGTCACACTGAACCTACAAATGTTTCTGACGTTTTCCTTCGCCACATAACTCTGCAACTGCTTTGTCTTCATTTTATCAGCAAAATAACATTTTAATAATTCTAGTTGCACAGATGTCTTCAAATTCAGCCGCAGAATCAAACCTCCAATCTGCAGCTTTTGTGTATCATGTAGTCACAGATGGTGAATCATAGATAATACTGTATGTACTGTACTTTCTGGCTCTCTCTAATGTCTTCTTCCTGCCGTGTGTGTTCTCCAGTATTAGCAGCACCCTGATGGACATGGAGAGCACGGCGTCCAGCGGTCGCTCCACCCCGGCCATGCTCAATGGTCATGGTGGAGGTGCGGTTGCAGGGAGTGGCTCAGCGCCTGCGGGGGGCAAGTCTCTGAGCTACACGTGCTGCTGGGATCACTGCCAGCTGCTGTTTCCCAGCAGCCCTGACCTGGCTGAACACATCAGAGCCACACATGTGGACGGACAGAGAGGAGGGGTCAGTGTCTCACCTTCAGGTTACTGTGTGTGTCTGTCTGTGTGTGTGTGTGTGTGTGTGTGTGCGCGCGCGCAGCTCCTCGGGATAGTTAGTTAGTTTTATTTTGTGAAGTCCTGTGAGAATGTAATCTGAAGCAGAGTTTAACATGGACAGATGTTCCAGTCACATCCGATAGCCTCTTTGACTCTGGAATAAACAAATGGATCTAAAGAAAGGAAGGCTCCTACACTCAGTTTATCAGTATTGTTATTGACAGCACTGGATGTCACTACTGGTCTTCCTCACAGTCTAGAGACCATGTCTACACTCTGCTCATTACACTTACAAACTCCACCTGGCTGTTTGTAAAGATCCGTCTACAATGAAACACCTGAGCACATCTCTTCTTCACCCTCTTATCAGTCAGCTGACAGTGTCACTGTTTGTCAGTTTCTTTGATCACTTATGGGGCTTTTCCACCGGCACCAAGTCAAACTGTGTTACGATGATTTGCTTCTCCATTACAACTTTACCCGCACATAGTTGAGCCAAGCCATACCTGGAACAGACCTGTGCACCTACCCCGCCTCCAAGACTTAACTCATGCCTGTCCAGGAAACCTGAGAGAAAAATATGTCTCTGTTCTCAGTAGTTTTCCAGTTTCTCTTTTCTTCCTTTCAGATACCTGCTGTATTTCACTGTTTCATCATGTCTGCTCTCAGCAGCGTCAGGAGTCGTGTTTAGTGACTGTACGTAAAGGCTTTTAAATTAAACAATGGGGGGCTTTTAATGTAAAGAATGTATAGTGGCGCTTTGTTAGTGGCTTTTCTTCGATAATACCGCGGCAATGTAGAGTATTTACTGCTACTAGTTTGATGGCTACAAAGACAACTGCATCATCAGTTAAAGACACACCTTCAAGCACTGAGTCCTGTTGCCATGGAAATGCAGATTCCATTCCTTGCTGTACTGGGCTGACATGCAAAGTCAAACCAGGTCAATCTGTGCCAGCACGTGTGAATAAGATTGTGTTGTGATACAGAATATTTTATGCACTGAGACAATGAAACAAGTTTGAAGTGACATTTGAGCCAGCAGTAGGCCAGGACCAGGCTGAGTGCTGCTGATCAAATCAGTATTTAATGATCACAACACAACTTGGGCTAATGACACTACCTGCTCTTTGTGATCAGCTACTGTAAGACATGTGATCACACAGAGGTGACGTTAGATTGTCACAGTAACCTGTGGGAAGGCACGCTACATCATCAATTGGCCAAATTTAGTTTCCAGCTTAACATTGGTATAAGAGGAGCTCATCTGAATGACATTACATTTTCTCATTCACTCACTTTGTCCTCGCTACTGCCATTCCCTCTCTCTCAAGATAAGATTGATCTGAAAGTAAATGTGGACAGCAGCGCTTCTCTTCTCAAACTACGCATCTTTAATGTGACTGATGATAAAATGGTATCTATCTGTCCTGTATTGATTGACTGTATTGATCTAAATTATTCTGAAAGCCTTCATGTCTTTAACAAGTCTTTTCCCCCAGACCCAGCTGTCAAAAAAGGTGATCATCGTATATATTCAAGCCAACAAAGTGATCTCATCTGGTGATGACAGTTTGTGTCTATTGACTTTGTAATCAGGGTGTGTGCTTGTATGTATTCCACACAGGTGTTTGTGTGTCTGTGGAAAGGCTGCAAGGTGTACAACACACCGTCCACCAGTCAGAGCTGGCTGCAGAGGCACATGCTGACCCACAGCGGGGACAAGCCATTCAAGGTGAACACACACGCACATGCACACACACACACACACGTCGCACAACAGTCAAGTCAGCCATGAGTCAGAGTATCTGCTCACCACCTGGACTCCATGTAATTCAGTCAGCCTGAAATCGCTCTGCATCATGTGAGTTGACTCTAAATGGTGTGTGTTCCTGCAGTGTGTGGTCGGGGGCTGTAATGCCACGTTTGCCTCTCAGGGCGGGCTGGCCCGTCACGTCCCCACTCACTTCAGCTCACAGAGTTCATCCAAAGTGTCCAATCAGGGCAAAGTGAAGGAGGAGTCTCCATCCAAGGCCGGCCTCAACAAGAGGAGGAAACTGAAGAACAAACAAAGACGCTCGCTACGTATGTACAAACTCACACACACACCTTTCTGTCCAAATACCTTCACATTGTTCCATTTAAGGAGAAAACACATACTCAACTGACACATTTGTGTAGGGACAAGTATGCAGCATATAGTGATGCCACACACCATAATAAACATCATCATGATTTATTTCCAGCCCGACCTCATGACTTCTTCGATGCTCAGACCATGGATGCCATCCGCCATCGAGCCATCTGCCTCAACCTGGCAACACACATCGAGAGCCTGGGCAATGGACACAGTGTGGTCTTCCACAGCACGGTGGGCTCACACATACAAACACACACATAATGATGATAATAATCTGATAATCTTTATCTGTAAAGCACCTTTCAAAAGCAGAGGAACAAGCTGCTGTACAATGCAAACACTGATTTAAACAGTTGGAGCAGGATGTAAGAATGTAAACCATAAAAACAGAACTACACATTCAGGCAGCACAGAAATCGAACTGTAAAAACAACTCAAAATAAAGTTTACAGAACATGAACACGCATTAGAGGGCAAAGTGCACAGGTTCAAACTGTCAGCTGACTTTGTTTTATGAGAGTAGAGGATGACGTTCCAGAGTGAGCTACAACTGCAACAGCTCAGTCACTTTGGTTCTCAGCCAAAAGGCCTCGAATATCAGACCTCAGGTCCCATCGTGAACAGGGGGCAGAGCAATTCAGAGATATGACGTGGAGCCAGGCCGTGTGGTGGCTTATCTAAATCAACACCTCACACTGTGAATAACCAGTGAAGACTGGCCAACACTGGTGAGGTGTGACCTATGTCTTTTATTGTGATCAGCAGAACATTATCTTCATTGGTGTGTGTCTGTATGCGTGTGTGCAGGTAATAGCCAGGAGGAAAGAGGACTCTGGGAAAGTGAAGGTCTTGTTGCACTGGACACCTGAAGACATGTAAGTCCTGCTCTCCTCCCTTCTCCTCACCCCACACTCTACATGTCATCCCCCTTCTCTGCTCCTCACTGTCCTGCAGCAGTAAAACAGAATAATGGTGAGGTCAGATGAAGGTAAACACGCTCAAATTCAACTCCACTTTCAGATGTTGCATAGGGCGCTCCCAGACAAAGTCTACTGCAAAGCAACTGATAGAATGCAGCTTTCCACTGTTCATGAAAACATCAGTGACATGTGAGACCTGTAAGGAGACGTCCACGAAGTGCGACACTGTGTTGATGTGTAAATGTATTCTTTACTGTGTGTCAGACTACCAGACGTGTGGGTAAATGAGAGCGACAGACTGCAGCAGAAGACTAAGGTGGTTCATCTGTCCAAGCTACCTACAGACACCGCCGTACTCCTGGACCCCAACATCTACAGGTCAGTCTGATTGTCTGTGTTGGAATCGGTACACAACAAACAAAAAGAAGAACCCTTGAATAAAGTATATGAACCCTTTCTTTCCCACAGGATGTTCTTCTAACCACCTCCAGAGGAACTCCACTGTCACTTCCTGCTAATCAAACCTCCAGGAGGATTGCCTCCTTTTCTCTCCAGCTCTACATTCCTCTTCTCCCTCTACCAGAGGATGCTGGGAGATTAGTGACTTATTGTCAGGGCTTTCTTTTCTGGCCTCCATTGTTTTCTCTATTAGGTGCTGAGTTTACTGAGGACATGTAGGGAAGATGTTGCTCGTTTTAGGTAACATAACTAGACTGAAAGCTAACTGACAGAAGTGTAACTGTAGACATGTGTAGAGAGCTGTCTTTGTAAATACTTGAGATTTGTAATATATTTTTATACTTTGGATTTTTTTACTGTCCTGTAGATAGATGTCTTTTTCTGCCAAACGTTTTTAAATAGATTTCAAAACTGATAATATTGATCATGTGCATATAGCAGGCATTGCTCTGGTTTAATGTCATTAAACTCTGGCAACAACCACATGTGTGTTTGTGTAATGGGAACATGAATTGACTGAGTAGAAGAAGGATCTTCAGGCAGGGTGACGGTCTGTAGGCTCTAATGTAGACATGGGTTTAATTTACAAAAATGCTCAAATGATGAATATAAACAAAGATGGGAACAACTCAAATGATTAAAAAAATAATGAGGTATACTGATCCTGTGAAAGTCAGGATAGCAGAAGGAGATATGCTGTTGGGAAAGACTGAGGTGTAATTCTTGTGTTCCTTTCATCTTCATAGAAATCACTTTGTCAAATATTTGGTATAGAAAACTAAACATTGTCCACAATTTTTCAGTGAATAAGAAAATCACCCATGTCTCCTTGATAATGTGGATCCTACAATTGCTTATTTTGTATTCATGTGCTGAGTAAGAAAATTCAAAATTTTTCGTTTCACTCTGTAGCAAAATGTGTTATGTGAAAATAGAGCGTGCACTGAGCTGGAGCCATAGTGTAGGTCATAGACATATATACATGGACGCCTCATTGCGTGGGTTGGCCCGTTGCTGCAATATGTCATAGCCATATTGTATAAGTGCTATAAGTTAATGCCTCTCATTTACACATTCACACACACACGAGTATTTTTGGGGAACAGATAGGAACCAAAAACAACGTCTAACGTTCTCTGGTGATTACTATACTATACGATACTATTATAAATATGCACCATATATAATATATATGAAATTCTATGTATAGATATGAAAAGAAGAAATAGAATAAGAAAGGGAATCAGAAGAAGAAGAAGCAAGGTTGGCGGTTCGTTAAAAACACGGCAGACTGAAAAGCAGCACTCGCTGCAAACTCCTCATCTCTGCTGTCACTCACGGTGGCGGACATTTGTTTCGCCATCGCCCTGATCATTTTGCGGGACACTCTCTCGTGGCAAGCCCGTTTGCTGATAACTCATCCCCGCATGTTTATCTCAGGCTCCTCGCTAGCCTTCTTCCTCCCTCCAGCAGGCAGCCTGCCGCTGCTTTTGTCCTCCTCGGACAGACGCTGAAGCTCCGTTTCTCTCACTCTCTCCTGGTCGACAGAGAAACGTCTAGCGGCTGCTTCTCCCGAGTTTTCCTCTGAATATATCACGACAGAAGGTTTGAATTTCAAGTCGTACTTTTTATTGTTTTGCTGCACCGGAGCCATGGCGATCATCAGTGTGATACTGACTGACAGAAAGCAGCACACTGCGTGAAAAAGGCGAAGAAGAAAAACGTGCAGTCTCAGTGGACACCACTTGCAAGCCAAACAGACGGCAGATGCAGAGAGCCCGTCGCCCCCCCTCGCCAAAAGCAGACAACCCTGGATTTATTTTCCTGCATGATTTGAAGTGTTGAATAAACATTTTCATAATGCAAGCATATTTGCCCTTTCTTATGTTGTTAAAAGTATTAAGAACATGAAAAAAATACACTAGGGTACATTTAGAACAGAAAAAAATGTGCCAAAAAAAATTGCGATTAATTTGCGATTAATTGCGAGTTAACTATGGACAAAATGCGATTAATCGCGATTAAAAAAATTGATCGTTTGACAGCCCTAATATATATATATATGTATATGTGTGTATGTATATGTATGTATATATGTGTGTATGTATATGTATGTATATATGTGTGTATGTATATGTATGTATATATACAGTGATGGCCGAAAGTATTGGCACCCCAGAAATTCCGTCAAAAAAGGCCCAATTTCTCCCAAAAAATGAATGCAATCACAAATGCTTTGACATTAAAATGTTCATTTAATTTATCTTCAATGAAAAATCACAAAAAAGAATTGTCAAAAAGCCAAATTGAATATAATTCTGCACCAAACATAAAAAGGGGGTGGACAAAAGTATTGGCACCCTTTGAAAGATCATGTGCTGCTTCTCTAATTTGAATAATTAACGGCACCTGGTACTCACCTGTGGCACACAACAGGTGGTGGCAATAACTAAATCACACCAACAGCCAGTTAAAATGGATTGAAGTTGACTCAACCTCTGTCCTGTGCCACACACACACCACACTGAGCATGGAGAAAAGAA